>CM060976.1:71569970-72194970 GCA_030765065.1 Deroplatys truncata | reverse complement strand
TGGATATTAATGGTAAAAACCCTCCTCTTTGTTCTTCTTTCCGCCACCCACTGCAACCTTAGCCTTCGTGATTAGCGTCAATATCCTTGTCGCGATATTTTCAACCAAAGTTGACTCTGGGGAATGAACGCACTTCCGTGCCTCCTCTGCAAGAATCGTATATGCCAGACCTTGTGAAGCGGTATCTTTATGCTCAGCGTATGCAACATCGTGTTTCTTACAAGCATCCTCTAGTTGATAAATTCCCGGGGTTCCTCTTGCAGATGTTTCTCCAACTTCGTGCCCGGTTCGCATTACCTATATCCTGGCAAGTAAGTTTCATAGGAGAGAGAATTAATAAGGAATTAATAATTCCAGTGCCCGCTTATGATGTAACGACCTCACGATGTAGTGTCTTCTTATATATTTCCTTTGACGTCTAACTTAACCTATCCTTTTCCAATTGTATATAGACACTGTGTGTATTTATGTTATACGTTAGTTGTTAACATGGAGCTTGTTAAGCAACAATGTTCTCTACCTATCCAAGTGTTAGAATTTGAAAGTGACTTTAGATTTAACCGTCATGGACAGTTGTTTCCTTCTAATTACGGAGCTCTAATTTAGGGAGTTCCAGTGCAAGAAAAGCGAATATATTACTCAATATGCTGCTTCATAGGGATGGAGTACGTTTTGAAGACTTCGTATGCTTATTCAAAGTCTCTGTATCACCAAAGTATCAATACCTTACTAAGTACTTGGAAGTATTGATGGTATAGAGGTGAATACTTTCAACAATGGAGATATTTCGCAACCGTTCGAAGTCAAATATAATTCCATCGTTATGTTTGATGGCATCAATCACTGAAAAACAGAGAAACATAGGAGTCTTTTACAATATGGGCAGACATCAAGATGTGGACTCTGTATATCCAGCGCAATCCTATGCTAAAGTGCCAAAATATTTAATCCGCGATAATACAGATATGATTATACTCTTCATGCAAGATAATGTTACTTGAAGTATATTTAGGATGATTATGTAAACAGACATGAGCTACAGTGAATTTAAAGATTTGTGTAAAACTATTTGGTAGAATATATCAGAAGGAAGGCTCTTAGTTTTGATAGTTCCTGAATTTCATATGAATGACGGGCGGTATAGGAACCGATTTAATGTATATATTAATATCGATAAAAAATAAAATGATCATTCGTGGTGAAGTGTGAGTAACGACAGGTTCGGTTACCAGAGGAGTACTCCAGTTAGAAGAGTACTTGATCGTTGTATCATAAATAGAGATGTCATAGAAAACTTCCAACTCAAGAACAACAGTTGTGCTATGTTCGCAATCCTGAAAGTGATAATGCTACATACAATGAGAATTGTGTGGACGCTCTCGAAAATAGTGTGCACGATTTGTCGCTGCAAAATGCCAACAAGGTTGACGTTATGTTTAAGACTAGGATGGAGTGATTTCAAGATACTTTCTCAAGAGGGATCAGGAAAACAATATCGTGATTGCCAGAGTTAGACTACGGGTACTACTAGATCCTGTTCATTAAATGACGTGCCGAATAGGAACTTCATCGCTGAATATATCAATTCCCGTATGCGCCGATGGATGGTGATGGTAACATTTTATTTGGCGAAAAAAAAGAATCATCGATATCGCAGATCCTCTTGGAGATTTGGATGCTGTAAATAAAAGGTATACTAAAGGTATCATTATTAAGAACTCGAACGAAACGCGCCAAAAGTTAAACAAATACTTACCAAAGGAAATCGGAATACAAATAGACAAGTAACTGGAAAACATCACAGAGTACGGAGGATACTCTAACAAATTCAACAAAGGAAACGTCAGATTTTTATGACATCTATGAAACAACTGGCAGAGACGTTGGGTAGAGAGAAAACGGACCTTCAGAATATATGTAATGAGAACGTAAATAATCTGGATAAATTAACGATCAAGCAAATTTCAGGTCTAGAGGGTGCAATCAATCACCTAAAGACAGAGTTTGAATACTCTGAAAAGTAATATATAGCAGTTAAAGAAAATCTTGCAAATCAAGTCGAAACGCAAATAGGTAAAAAGCTACAAATTACTACAGCAAATTTGAACACGACTATGAATATTGTAGATACTCTAACAAATTCTACAAAACCAAGGATGGATTTCCTAATGGATTCTATTGATCGACTGGGAGAGTCTCCTGATAGAGAGAAGACAAATTAGGAATTTATATGAGAAAATGAATAATTTGAAAAAATAACAGCGAATGAAGTTTCCAATCTAGAGAGCGCAATCAATCGGTTAAAAACGTAGGCAATGAATACTCTCAAAACTAGGTCCTTCAATGTTAAACTGAAGGCATCAGACATTAAATAAGTTGATGGATACCGCCACAAAGGCAGTAAATTAAAAATCTAGAGGAATCGATCTGAAGCCGGTATACCAATACGACAATCATTGCTGAAGACTTCATGACGCATACACAGGGGCATAAGAATGATGTTGAACAATTGAAAACTTATATCCGTATAATAGCTAAGGCTGTTGATACATTTAGAGCTCAAGTTGAAGGCGAACTATAAATTAAATTTAATCTCGTATTTCACATCATTTCAAAGCTGGATAGTGAAAGTATAAGACTTGGAGAGCCTGTTGCTAGACATACTAAGGCTGTAAAGGAAAAACTGAGAGCTAAAAGGTTTCAGGTTAGAGACTCAGCATGTAATGTCGAAGCTTTGAAACCTGTAATCACACTCTCAAGGGCATTTTAGATACTGAACGAAAATTGGCTGTGGAGGATGACAAGAATGAGGGCGTGGATGAGGATGAAAATACAAGAATTTTACTTACCCAGAACAAGTTCTCTCAAAGGAAAAGCATCGCATTGATACATACATTATACGGTGTGAGATATCAGGATAGTAGTTACATGCTAGGAAATAAGATATTAATTTTATAAATAACCAATTATTGATAGGCAATGAAACTTAATGAGTGAATACCCCATATGACTGCATACACCAGCGAAGAATTGGAAACGTACGCAAAGATTATGAAAACACTTTTCTTCATAGAAATGTTTACAGCAGACAGGATCGCTGAAATGTGGTATATCATATAAGTACAAGAACATAATACGTCCTCTGCTTACTACCCATTTGGTCTAGGACGGCGTGAAAGGAGTATAAGCGTGATAAGAAGGTCGAGTAATTAGTGAATAGACTAAGAGTACTCATTGCATCAAGAGGCACCGGTAATAATATTCATGCTCAAGAGATTGATGAAATTATCCGAGAGTTAGAAGTATCTAAAATTATAGCATACGGATAAGCAAAATATAGGAAAGAGTTTCACAGACCAAATAGAGGAAACTTTTTATGACGCAAGAGTATTAGAAAATGGCTCAATGATTTGTCACTAATCGACTTGATTGAAATGATACCGCACGCAAGAGTCAACAAAAATTTCAGGTATAACCTGATTGCCATAGCTTTTTCTCTAAAATGGCTAATGCAGGACCTTTAAAGGGTAAGGGCGGAGTGAATGTTGCAAAGGATAAAGTTATGTTGCAGAAATTAGAGTTGCCACTTAGGAACATTTGAAGCGATAACGGAAAAGAATTTTATATAAGTTCTTTAAAAGGTTAAATTATAATATTAACCACTACAATATACTAAATCCTGCGGCTGTTGAACGCTTACTTCCAACCTTGAAGAATATATATCGCGAGTTTTTAGTCCACGTATTATACAAGTATTTGGACCTTTTACTGAGAATCATAACAAAATGCAATGACCTTCAGTTTTTTCATTCAACTATCCGCATGAAACCTAATGAAGTGAAAAACAGTGATGTTCTGACATATATAACTATACTCAAGATCGAAGAGAGAATATGGATACAAGGAAGGTTGGTGTTGGCAATTATGTCAGAATGTCTAAACAATAAAGATCATTCTAAAAAACGTTTTTGTATCTAATTGGAGTGTTGAAATTTCTCAAGCTACTCCTGTGAAGCGTAGCAGTCTGCCACATGGTTCCATGCTACATACGTTCCGTCCACTACATAGATACTAAGGTGCAAGGATAGTGAAGTGATAAAGGATGCGTTATATGAACATGAACCAAAAAAGCACTAGTTACGCCAGCACTTATTTAATTGAAAAAGTGACACGTAGGCGAGGAAATAGAGTACTTGTAATGTGTTACGGATTTTTGGATACGCAATGGATGAATAAAGAGGATCCGTTGTAATGCGTGGAGAAAGGATCTATAAAAAGAAATGTTTTCATGCTGTAAACCAGTTGTATTTTTATTAATTTATTTATAAAATCGCTACATATATATATATATATATATATAATTTTAAAGGGACGTTACATCAATTTAAAACACTCATTAATGAACTATAAATGCAACAATTATTACAGCATACCTTGATGGAGGAGCATTCATTAATGAAGGAGGTACATAGTAATAAAGTTGGGTATAAAATAAATATATTACAGTGATTTACAGACTCTGATATATACGTTATTTACAGGTTAGCACTAAGAGTCATCAGGTCTAAGGGAATAGTGACATCAGGCGACAGTATTACATCATCATTTATTCATCTTCCTCTTGTTATCACCTTCCCGCTATGCCAATTTATTAATTTGAATTGTTGAAATGTGTTTCTTAGTCCGAAAGGTTTCTGCGTGATAAAGTATCCATTATCGAGATCTTTCAAGCACTTCAAAATATCTGCTGAAACCAAATGATCGCATGCCCACTCTGGTGATGCCCTTTGCTTTTTTGACTGTCTGGCCAGGATATTTGTATGCATTTAATTTTTATTTCAGGCCAATATATTCCCCCAGAAACATGCCGCCCATTCATTCTTGAGTAATCCAATATCTTTGTTATTGGCCTGCTGCATTATACATTATATTTTGAGCAATTTAACGTAACGAAATAGTGTAGATTATCTTTAATGCATTTTTGTAGATATTGGTGCTCATTTCAAAGATGAACGAGTCTGTATCCACAAAAGCCATTCAAATTAAGCTTCAGGACATTAAAAGGAAGTCGTACATTATACATTTAAAAATGTCCAAAATCGCATGTCCAATATAGATTGGTTTTTCATGTGCACTTCCTATCTAGCAAGCTGAGTATGTACAAGGTTTCATCGCAGATTAATGGCCTGAGATACATACTCCTGGTCATAAGTTTCTAACCTGATCCCATTTCGAGACTTGTCCATTACGGACATTCACTATAAGTTTCCCGTAGACTGCATTGTTCATCTTCTTCCACAGGTTTTGGCCGAATTTCGATTTCTCTTTGGCTCTCTTCACCCTATTCAGGTCGATGTTGGTCTTTAACCGTAGACAGGTGGCGCATGTACGTCTTACATTAGTGGTGGCGCGGGGTCACTCGCGACCCCATGTATAAACCGATTGTAGTAAATGGACCGAATTAATAAATTTATGTAATTATAGCTTACATATACCGAGTAATACGTTATGTGTTAAAATAACTGTTGGTTGTAGAAATCTACTTTAAAAAATAAAACAAAAACTTTGAATTGACAGTTCCTTGCAATTTGGACTGATGCGCAGCACAAAAAATATATTTAAATGTTCACTTCACTCATAATCATAAAGTATCACAGTTAATGTGTTTTTTTTCATCTCGACAGTAAGAACATATGTTGATACTCATATTATAATTCACACACAGCTCCTACACACGACTACACTATGGTCTTTGCACACCTGCTGCTTGCATTTTACACACGAAAGTTTTGTCTTTCTGTCTGCATTCTCGGACACACATTACACCTCATTCTTTTCTTCACTGGCATTTCCTGTTCTTGATTTTCTGGTTGTGCTGCAATTATAAAATGCCGTATTTTCTCAAGCAATAATTCTATAGGATATTTTGCATTTTTAGCTGCAGATTTTACACCTGATAATTGAGTCACTATCTTGTGGGAGCGAGGACGTTAATTTTGAGGAGGCTGAACCATTTTCCATGCCGAAACTCGATCCTCTTCTGCACTTTGCTCACTTTCACTATTTGAACTCAGTATTTCAAGTTCATCTTCGGTTTCGCTGCCTTCATCACCTAATGCTTCCTCTTCTTCCACTTCCCTTATTAGGGCTAATAACCTTGCCTGATGTTCCTCATAACTCATATTGATATAAAAACAGCAGTACGTTTAAGACTAAAAAATACGTAAATATTATAACCACAACTTCTCGAAGGTTCAGCTAAAAACACTGTAACTACAGAAACAATATGCAGACGAGACACATAACAGGCAACGGGAGAGATGGCGTGGGGTATTTCCTGCCCTCATTTCAGCCGAAGAACACAAATAGCCTATATTCTAAGAATGTATGACCTGTATTTCAATGCTAATGACCTCTAACAAAAGCCAAGGAATGCAGCGAAAGGTAAGGGAAAGGCAGGGTTCAGGTATCCGAAATCATTATACATAACTTGCAAATAAAACTGACTGGGGTCAGAAAATACCCCGCGCCACCTCTCTAGGGTTAACCAGTTAGACTGGTCTGCGACATAGCCCTGTGAATACGTGTCACAGCTAGGTCTTATTCTATGCACTGCTTCATAACTGCGTAGTGCATGACATATTAGCTCTTAGGTTCTAAAGTTACTAGCAGTTTCTTGCATTGCCCGTTTGATGGCATTGCACTATGAGGACAGAAAGTAAGTTCGTTATAAGCGCCATGAATATGAGGAGGATACGCAATGTCAAGCTCCAAAAGGTATCCTGTGTTCGAATCTGCGATTTTCATGAAGTCAATTTCATTGAACTCATCAGCGGTTAGCCATCGAAGATTCCACAAGACTTCGCTGATATGATCACCGTTCCGTCTAAATTGTTAATGTCTAAGTATACGTTCTTGACAGGAGTACGCTGATCAACGTTTGGCATGGATCCGAGGTTAGCCCTAGAGTAGCCCTTCATCACATTGCACAGTCCACCTTTAATTCCAGACTCGAAGAACTACTTCAGCATGCTCCTGTCATAGATTAAAATCTTAGATTTGTGGATTTCAACGTGACGTCGAAAGCAAGTCTTGGCAATGCATTAAACCACTCTTGGTCAGGTTATGCATTTCCAGTAGAAAATTTCGAAACTTCTCGAAAATATCTGCCAAACACCAGGAGGATATAGGTCTTATGATTCAGATCCCTGTATTCCCCGAAATGCTTGATATTGAAGGTTTCCAAGACATTTTTAGGATGTCTGTAATCATCGCTGCTAATAACCTCTTCCTGTAATGTGCTGTAGTATAAATCCTTTGGTGGTAGCTGTGTCTCGTTGAACGTTTCAATAGAAATCACATAGTCATAGTGGAAGATGCCCTTACTTGTTGCAAGCTTAAAATGCTCTACAAGATATTCCTTCCTCTTAATTTTGAAGTCATGTTCCACGAGCATGTCAACCAGGCTGGATAGCCTATCGTCCAGGAATTTAAGGCTATCCATAAACCTGAACTGGATGTTCCTGTACCTATCAGTGAATGCCAGTACCTTTCTGGCGTTTGCGCAATGCATGAAATTGACTGTCATATAACAGGTGTATTATCAGCAAGTGGCTGTCATAATTCGATAAATAATGGAAAAAGAAAGGTTTGAAGTCAGGGACTGTGGTATTTAAATATCGCTTGCCATGAGCTGCACCAAGATAATTACTCTCTCACCTTATCATCCATAGCGAAACCTCTTAAGTCATGTGTGACACTCGGAGGCATTATTGAAATTCTATTGCTCTAGAAGAGTGATCCATTGGTTTGCGTTTCGAATACACGTCGATTTCATCAGCAATAAGAATTTCGATAATGACTCATCATATCTACACACAACCGTTAAAGCTATTGACATTGCCTCATGTTCTTGAATAACAAGTGTCCAACTCCCACTTGCTGGGGGGTCGTAAGAGAGGACCTTTGCCAGGACAGATTCAATGTCTGCACAAACAACAAAAGGTACATGAGCACCTTTAGAAAACGTTTTAAATTTTATGGTCATCCTGTAGCGGCATTTTAGGTAGTTGGCATTTGTTACATTTCAACTTGTGGGCTTCAAGGCTTTCTCGCTACAGTACCTCCTCATACATGCCTCGTATGCCCGATTCTTTGATGGTGAGATCGTAACCTGTGCTTTTGTGAATCCCGACAAGTCTTGAATGAGGCAGCAGTGTGATTTCCCCATATTCTCAAGAGACTGGTCTCTTTTCTCTGCTGTTTGGTACAGCAGAATAATGTTTTCATTTTGCTGTATACCAAACACCGAAATTGATACTCCTTTGTTCCGCTTTTCAAAGGTATTTAGTTTGATGCTGAGAATCTGGGAATTCAATGCCCTCAATTGTACGCTTTGAAAACATTTCAGAGGGGTATTGCCCTGCTAGATGTCCATTATTCTTGTAGGATACTTTGCAGCTAGCAGGCGCCAGTCAAAGCTCATATTATCCTAATTCCTTATATTAACCACTGCAATTTTATTCTGGATTTTCTTGGGCAGTTCTATATATGATGCGGCGTGTAGCGGGTAAAATGGAGAACTAATCACCAGAGCATGCACGGCAAACAAAGATTGCTATTAAGCTCTCCCTCGAATTTGGAAGTGGTTTCAAAAATCTCACCGGCTATTGCAGGAAGATTTGATTAAGCCTGCTTAATACAAGGATCAGATTGGTCCTAGAATTAAAGAAAGATGAAATTTTCATCTTCTCATCAGGTTTATGGATTAGATTTGAAAGCCCTAGAGAGCAGTTCATTTATAATCCAGACCTGCTTCATTTCAAGTTGTCTTTCATTTCTTTAATCATAAGATCCTCACATTCATTCGAAAACGTTCTGGGTTAATTATTTATACTGCATTACTTATTCCACTATTAAAAATACGTCCCTTGAACGCAGATTCGATGACCTTGCATTCTAGACCCTGGCGAACATTAGCACTAACCTTTGACTTTGCTGTTGAGAGACTCCTTGTGCGGTAGCCATCTTTCCTCATTCAGCTGGATGTTCTCCCGTTGGATGTTGACGGGCTGCTGCTGGATGTGAAGGTTGCTGCGGCGTCCATAACGCTGGACTCCGGCCTCAGCTTCCACCGAAGTGGATAACTGAGGGTCGGCGCAGAGTCGAAGATATTCCTCCTGGAATAATAATAATAATAATAATAATAATAATAATAAGGTAAGTTTTGTATTATAGAATACACTGTAAAAAGAAATCCTCACCATTCTGAGATGGGGAAATTTTCTCTGATGTTGGCGAGTTTCTCCTGCTGGATGCTGAGGTTATCGCTTCAGTGGTTATGTCGCGGGACTACCGAAATGGACTGATCTCCAGCACACCATTGACAGGTTGCTGCTGCTACTGCTGGATACATAGATTGTTGCTGCAGCGGTCATGTCGCAGATTATGGTCTCAGGCCTCCGTCGAAATGGTTGGCTGGTGCCAGGCACGCAGTAGATGATGTTCCTCCTGAAATAATACATTTATTATTATTATTATTATTATTATTATTATTATTATGGTAGCAACAGGAATGGTAGTATCACTGATGATGATGTAAGTATTGATGAATTATAACAATATTTTAAAATGAAGAGTTAGGTACTTTTTGTGTAATAGAATACAATTATGTAAAACAATCCTTACCATTCAAAAATGAGTCCCCTACATACATCACGCATGCAGGAGGAATATATGAGGTTGCTCGTCATATATTCCTGGCCTCGCGTTAGATCCTACTTTAAGCAAGCAGTAATAAGCCTGAAATAATAATAATAATAATAATAATAATAATAATAATAATAATAATAATAATAATAATAATAATAGTAATAATAATAATAAGGAAAAGGAGAATTTAATTACTTTCTGTATAATAGAATGCACTGCAAATAATATATAGAAATCCTTATCATTCGAAGATGAGTCCACTGCATCCATCTCGGCTGCAGGAAGGCCACAGTAGACTGCGTTAAATTCCGACCCCGTGTTATTTAACACGTCCTCAGCAAGCAGTCGTTGCAAACCTGAAATTATAGTAATAGTACTATTATAGTAATTGTATTAATATTTTAGTTGGTATAAATACTCTAAGTATATGAAAAGCAGAATTCCACCTCTATTCAGCGGTGCCAGGAGTACATGGGCAGGGCGTTCTGGAAGGTAAGGGTTGAACCTTAAAGCTTCATTGCTCAAATCCCGGCCTCTGAAGTCGTTGATGATAGAACCACTTCCTCCGCAACGGGAGTCTACACGTCAGTTAGAGGATGGAAGGCTGCCTGATTGCAAGCTTTCTCGACCTCGTTACACCAGAATGCTGAAAGAATAAGCAATTTATCTTTTAGATTTTATATATACACACATATATAAAATATATATAAAATTTTGTTTGTATTAGGGCTAGATAAAACATTTTAAAAGGAGTTACAACATTTGCCTTATTAGAGGGATAGATAAAGTGTTATGTATTGCAAGCCATGCTTTTAAATCAATTTATATAACAAATAGAATGTATATCTTGAATTTCCTGGGAATAGCCTGCAAAGTACTCTTTATTCCGAAGGAATTTTGCATAATTCTTGTATAACTGGCAATCGTTAAGCGGCAGACGTAGATCTCTTTAAAACACAATTTATTTCAAACACGTTTTTAGTGGAATTGGCCATTTCTGAGATATCGTTATTGAAGATTCGAATTGTTCATTTCTTGGTCATTCTCTTAAAGTCCTGTCATCATTCAGTTGTTTGTCGCTATTGGAAACCGTATTGAATATTAAAGCTGGCATATAGCGTCCAATTCCTAAGGGACACTGAGAATGAAATTTCAAATTTCCATATTTCTGTATGGATTTTTCTGAAATGTTTACTGTGATTGTATTGCTGTAAAATTAATATGACTACGAAAGTTAAGTTAAACTGGACAAATGCTTTGCGAGCTATTATTTCATACATTTTATTATACTAATCTATCGCATAATCAAAATGATCCACTCGCCGCAGAAGTTGAGAAAATTAGTTGGCATTTTTGGAATTGGAGCTTTGAATCACATTAAAAAAATAATATATCTTAAACTTCAGTATATTTTGTTGAGTGAACTAGCATCATTTTTTTTACCATGTTAGAAAGTTTAATATCTAAAATGAATAATTTCTGATAAGATATTTTTTCGGAAATGATTATTGATGTTAGCATATTTTAGTAACATAGAATATTACAATGGATACTTCTGCAGATTCTGAGAAATTGTAGCTGTATCGAAACAAAAGCTGAGGCGCGTATTAAATTTTGAATGTGTGAAAATTAAGTTTTGAGAAAAACAGTGATGTATTAAATATTACGCTGGGAAACAGTGAATTCTATTCTTTGCATATCAGAACTCTCCTGATTTATAATGCGGTGTGTTTTTGCTTCCTTTCGTGTCCTTTTTGTCACCTGCAGATCCTTTCCTGTTTGTAGCAGTAAGCCTCCTCCTCTCGTAGAGTCGAGTTGTATTAAGGTGAGACTGATCTTTAGGGGACACTGAGTCTGAATTCTGTTAACTTTTTTGAAAGCTACTTAGTGTAAAATCGGTACATTTAATTAATACATAAATAGAAAAATTACTGCAAAAGCTCAAAGTCCTAGCTCAGATAGTTTCTCAGATAATACAATTAAATATATTTCATTAGCCCCCAAAAAAATCAAACTACCATGCACATTCAAATTTGCCAGAGAAGTATGATAGTGACATTTTCTTATGGTTTAGTACAAGGAAAAGAAATCTAAGCATTTGATTGAAGTTGATGTTATTTGTATAGAAATACATTTTATTTTGATGGAGTTGATGTTAAAATGCTCCTTGATTTTCAATAGAAATTAATTTTTTGTGAGCCAATGAGTAAAGCAACCATAATATGCATCCTTGAATGTTTATATATTACATTTGAGAATATGTGTGCAAATTTACATACAAATCAGAGCAAAAGTGAATTCCAAGGAATCAATTTCATGTGCAAAAAATGAAAAACTGAGAAAAACATCTTTCTGAAGCATGCACATTCTTTTTAAATTTACGGCTTATCAGGTGCTTAGCACTACCGTGAAGCATGTTTTCCCATCCCCTTTTCTATTTGGCTTCCTCCTTTTTCATGTTTGATAATTACTGTTCCTGCGAGCTGGTTTCTTCTTTTCAGTTGAAAATCGAGCACTCTCATTTATGTCGCATCTCTTCGTAATCACATCTGATACACTGTAAATTGTAGGATTCTTATAGTAGATTTTATTTTTTCTGTAACTGAGCATCCAATATTAAATTCTGACCAGTGTTTGTTACAGCAATTGTGATGCTCTTCTTTGATACAAAAACTCTTTTGGACATTCCCCCATAACATGGCATGCAGCGATTCATGTTGATTTTGTGTAGCATCTCTTACGCAATTATGCAGCAGCTCATCACAGCCTAGTCAGGCATTATCGTGGCAACCGTTGATTCAGAAAGCTGTTCAGATATTTTATCATTGGTATCAGATACTGTTCCGTTAGCTATATCTTTGTTGTAAAAGCACCAGGAATCAGTGCCAGTGTAACATTTGCCATGCTGGGGTTTGTTGTCTGTTGGCATGCAGTGACTGAGGATGGCATAAATAGCCTTTTTCATACCACATTTATCAGGAATATTTTGTACTATAACTTGTAAGAAGTTAATTTGCTAAAAATTCCATTACACATTTTCTGTTTATTTCAAACGGAAACCTCTAGATGTTTTGGTGTTTATTGAAACGAGGACTGAAATATATCTGGGTAGGGCTAAAACCACAGTTGTTACACTTAACACATAACCTTTGAACAAAGCCATGTCTTTCTCTAATTTGCAAAGTCATACTTAAACACTCACATTCACTACAGCTGGCATTTTCAAATAACTACTCAAAGTTTGCTTGTCTTCCAAACGGTACATAAACAACAAAATGTATCAAAAGATGCGTAAGATAGATATATAAACAAAACCTTAAACAACCAATAATTAATAAAAATAACTGCAAGATGCTGTAAAATAAGATATGGTTAAATAGAAAGACTTTTAATGAAAGACTTTTTACTATTTTTTATTCTTTTTTAAATAAAGACTTTTTACTCTTACAGTACCAAAATATAGTTTTTCTTTTCAAAGTTCTAAATTTGTGTTTAGAGTAACCTCAGGTTTACTACTCATTACGTAGTAAATAGCTGTGAATTTAGACGCTATATGGAAACATAAATTAGGCAACAACGTGTAATTCCAAAACGCGGCCAAATAGATAGAAAAATATGCAGAAATTAGCCAATCATGATGCTTTACATATAGAAATAGGAATTGAGCAGGTCCAGCGGAGTTTTAAAGGGAGCGCGCGGATGATTTAAACATGTCGCTGGGCTTTTAAAAATGGCGGATAGTGAAAATGTTCGGCCAAAATGATTCACAAGTGTATATTTAATATTTATATGATATAATCAAAAAATCCAAAATGTTATGATTTTTCACCTAAACATTATCTCTCAGTATCCATTGAATATATTTGATTTTTGCTGTTCCCTTTGTACCCTAACAAAATGCGTAATATAGCTATTTCTGCAAAGGTTTATCTCGATTAAAACGAAGTAAATAGAATAGTTTCGTAATAGAGGGTAGAGAAAGTCATGTGAATGTATCACATCAGATTGTTTAATTGTAGGATGATATAGTTGTACATGTCAATAAAATATTCAAATCATTTCAGTTATATTACAGCCATACTTCCAACAGAAATGCAAGCTTATAAAATGGGATTTTAATATACATAATTTTCGCGTTATGATGTGATATTACTCGTAACAAATTATATATTGGAAATAATTATAAGAACAGCTTCCCATGCATTCGGTAAGAAATATTCTTTAAATGAAATGCATAGTTGTTTTATAACTTACCAGACATTTTTTATGAGTTGCACAGATTAGTTGTGCTGACGACTTTCACGAAGACAAAATATATATCCTTTTTGCCGGCTCGATTAAGTGGATCAATCAGCTCGAATTCTCGTAATATATTGTGGTTTATGGGTTGGGGTAATGCTTTTTATATAGAAACCTGCCCAATAGAGTGGAGCCTTCATACATTCCATTCCGTATAAGGAAGTATTTCAGAGAGTCTAAAGCATTTTTTGTAGGAACCACTTTTCTCTTCCGGATTGGGAGGCTCCAATGTGTGGCATAGCAACCCCCTTGCTGCTGGTGCAATGTGAAATAACTTTATGTCTACCACTTACAGTTTTAAGTTATAAAAGTTTCATTCATAATGAAGAGGACTCCACAGGCTATTCCCAGAAATTCAAAATATATGTACATTTTATTTGTCATGCAAATATCTTAATGATATTATAATCAAAATATTTAGAGAAACTTTTGAGAAAATAAAAAATAACCAGGTTTTTTTCTATGTAAGGGATAATTTGGGGTGGGAATTTTCTTGACAGTCTTCGTGTCGCATCCTTGGAGGACGTTGAACTGAAATATTCAGTATCAAAGACCATACAAATGCCCAACCGACGAGCTTCCGTGACAAGACACCCGTCACCGTTACGTTTTTCATTATTACAATGTAGCGTTATTTTTAGTTTTTTCTTTCTAGTAGCTGTATTATGTGTATTCAGTTAGAATGAAGAGAACTACACAGGTTGTAGTAGAAAATTCAAGTTAAAGTTTAAATATCAAAATTCATTTGATATTTAAATACAATTAGGGTGTAATTTTTTATGTAAAGGCATTTTAGGGTGAAGGTGTTTTCTGCAAAATCTTCGTGCCACATCCTTAGCTGAAAAAGCTGGATTTAAACACCATTATAAATATTTATGGAACTTTCATTTTATAGTAACGCTGTTCACACACGCACACGCATACACACAGGAATCTTTCTCTAAAAATGCTTTTTCGGTGGTTCAGGGGCTCAAAGATGTACTTACGATGAAATCTCGAAATAGAATTTTTTAGTGAAATACAATTCTTCCTCTACTTATTGTAAGTAATACATGTTTGCGTTATTTTCTCGCATTATTTTTATATTTTGTGGGTTAGCACCCTTGTGAAGTCATGGATAAACAATTGTAATGGACGTTTCAATGTTTCGCCCACCCCTTAATGCTAGGACGCTTATGATTATGCAGTTCAGCGCCCTTAAACACAAATCATCATCCCTTAATGCTGAAGTCTATAACCGCCAACATACACCTTGAAAACCTAGACCAAACTACCATCTATCTAGATGGGGCTCGATATCTTCCAAGGTCCTACATCCTCGAGGTCATTTGATTCGCGAGATGTCTAATACTCGTTATCCACTCATCAATTCAAAACCTCGTTAAAATTGTATAAGAAGTCTGGTTGAACGTATCTTTTTTTACTAACATGCAAATGAATATCTACAGCTTCCAATCAATAGCGTTCGGCTTGTGACACTAGAAGGTATTGAGTTCCATTATTATTAACTTAATTATGCTAGTCAATTCGACTGCACGCGAATTACATTTCTGCTAAAATTCACAGTAAGAGGACGCACACTTGCAACAATCAATTGCCAGATTGGGAAAAAAGGAGTAATGGTGAAATAAATCTAATGTCGGCATTAGATTTAGCTAAAAAAATCAGTTGGGATTGATACTACGCACGCTGTTCTGGCATCACTATTAAGTTTGTTTCATGCATCGATTAATAATTTCGATAAGAAAAAATGACTCGCTGACAATCTAATTACGCGAGGAGTGTATGATCTTCAATTTTTCCTCAGCATTAAGAGTGGCCTGACCATTAGCGTAGGAGGGTTCACGTGTAGTTTCTTATCTAACGTCTCTACAACTTAAAGTACTCTGAGGGTTGGGGGAGGCGTGAGGCGGAACACGGAAAGTAAAATCATAACTGCTGAATTGAGTGGGTGTGACGTGACGTCATAGTAGCTCATTAAATGTGATGTTATGTGGAGAGAACCCTTTCTTCATAAACGAATGTGGATAATAGGAAATCGTTCAGGCTAGAAAACCTACTTCAGCGCAAAAGTAAATAAATAAATAATAAGAGAAACAGTGAAATCTATGAAGTGTAGGTTTTCTTTTGAGTAGGTTTTGATAGGACAAATAATTGTGAAATGTGTACCTTTAAATAAACCTTAATAAAATAAGAAAAACAGAAAGTGATAACAGGCAATCGTTAACGTCACAGAATTATTTGAACATGTTTTTGGTTACCTACTGCGATATTAACAAACACAACAAAAGAAATACCAAAATATATTCTCTGAGTTCTGTGATAGTTATTGATAAGGTGTACTTTTGTGATATAAGATTATAATGAAATGTTACTAAAATAAGAAAAGCAGACCAATATCGGTGTCAGCATTTATTTAAAAAAAAATTATGTTCAGCTTATAAAGCCGAAATCATAGACGTGTAGCCTAAAATAAAAAAAACAGAAAATTATTGATGCTGGTAATAATGACCCACAAATAAAACCTAAAAATGCCTGTTTTAGGGCAGAGAAAGTATAAAACGAAGGATAACACAACCTAAAAGGCCAGACACCATTCATGAGTGGCTAAATGTGAAAAATTTGGTCCAGAATTGTAGTTTAATTTTCACACTAAAAAGTTAAGTTCTTCCCAGTGGCGTAACAACCGTCCCCGCAAGCTCCGCAACGCAGGGGGGGGGGGTAAACGAAAGGGGCGCCAAAGGTTCGAGATACCGTATTTTTGTATGTTTAGGTCGCGCATACAGCACCCGGTTTTAAGACTCTTAAATTCAAGGGGAAAATGTAATTTTCTTATAATTTCGGGAGTAATGAAAATATAACACTGTGAATTCCCTAATCCTGCACTGGCCAAAATAACGGTAACGCGCGGTACAATAGGATGGAAGGGGTGGTTAGAATTATTTTCTTCGTCTACTGATCAACGGGCAATACCAAATTCAAAAAGTTTTCCTCTGTTCCTCGTGTCATAATCTATTAGGATAGTGAGCGCAGGAGTGAGTGTAGGGCTGCTACATCAATAATATTATGAAAAGTGTGTAAAAGCCCTTATTTTGACTGTGAAAATCAATTATATGTACTGGTAAAAGATTTTAATTTCAGAAGTTGAGTAATCTTTTTAATTGGAATTATGTCGAGCGTGTATACTAGTCGCCACAATATGAGTGCGTGCGTTGGAAGACGAAATAAAGAGTTACAGAACAAGTGGGCGGGGCAGCGGAAGGACACTCAGGTAAAGAAAACATCCACAGTTCCGAGTTGAACTTACTAGTGAGGCTAAGGTTTGCAAATGTAGTATTGCTTTCATTGTGCAACAGCACATTCCTCTATCGCCTTGGTCCTCACTCCCTTCTGATCTCTAGTCTTATTGACGCATTGCCAACAAAAACGGTGGCGGCCTCCTCCAAGTGCACTCATTTTGTGGACGACATACTCGTCGTCAGGTCAGGAAAAAAGCGGCGTCTTTGATCTTTTCTGCTCCCCTCCACATGGCAAGTTGCGTTGATGCCAAAAATAGTCCCCCGTAGAACTTTCATTACACGCCAAAAGAGTGGTATATAAGTTTGCTGCTACACAACAATAAAATACTGTAGTTATTTTGTACTACAGTACGTTAATGTCAAGTTATTTTAATGAAACTATCCCAGGTTTAAATTGGAAATATCCCGTTGATACCAACGTTAATCATTTACAAAACTATCCCGAAAGATGTAAGCAATGGTAACATATAAGTAAGCACATAACAACCTCAACAGTAACCTACGATGGAAATTGCAGTATGAATATACGTAAAATAAATTATTTTTATACATTATACCTCATATCTGTAGTTATGCGTCAGTTGTACGAAAGCGTTTGTAATCTCATAGGTTGGCAAATCTGCTGAAAGATCACAAATGGCGACAACCGTGTGTAGTGTGATGAATTCTCCCGCTCGGTGCAAACACGTGTGGTGCGAAATTAAGTGCCAAGTGTAAACAATTTTTTTGAATGTGTACCGCAGGCTACCAGAAGAAAATAAGAACTGGGTTCATTTCAAGAATTGCGGCAAAGTAGCAGTTCTGTTAGGGCGCAATGATATTATTGAGTAACGGCATAAATACTTATGCGTCCGACATATTTTCTAGATGAAACTTGGGGGAATGCAGGGCATACAATAGCGAAAGTCTGGCAAGATTCTACAATAAAAATTAAACGTCAAGCATTTAATGATGGACTTAGAACGGAACTGAAGGCACCTATAACCGTGAGTAATTGCATTGTTTTACCATTGATACTGTATGGATTGTTTAGATTGTGCACTCATTTTGTACTTCGTAAGTTGTGTTTAAACCCGAATAGCTCAACCTAAAACAAACATATTTAATAAAAAGAAAGCTATGCACAACGAATAAATACGGTTTCAAATACGCTTTGTTAGCATTTAGGGGCAAAATACAATTAGGTATATTGCGTTAACTTAGAAATTTTTGCTAACTATGACTTAACTTTCTTTCCTTGTTTGTGTTATCTGAAACCTTTGGTATTGTGTGAAAATAAAGCAATTTCCAAAAGTTTTTGGATGAAAATAGTATCTACATAATTTTGAATCAGCTGATGCAAGTAGTGCTGTGAGGGAGAGGTGGCGCGAAATCGCGGAGTAATACATTTACTTTTTTCTTGACTTGACGTCGAGTATAGTGCCTTAGTGGATCGACAAAAACAAACTGTAAAATGGAATGCCTTGATAACTAAATTCCGAAAAAAAATCATATTCTGCACTGATAAAAAGTAGACGGACAAAGTGTTCCAATAGAAACTGCAGAAAATGAAAAATATCGCAAATGGTGGTGTTTCTGAAATAGATGATTCCGTTAATTTCGTAAGCAAGTCCATAAAATGTGAACATAGCACTTGTTTTCCCACAGTTCTACTACTAATAATAATGAAGATGAGTAAATAAATTGTGAAAGTAGCAGTAATTTTCCCTCCACTTGCACTTCTGAAACGAATGTCGATTATTACATAAATTTATTTCACAAAAACCCCACTAATCGAAGTCATTTTAAAAAAGAAATCACAGGTAATTTAAAGAAGCGTATACTAAGAAATAGTGAGAAGGGTAATTTATGTGTCGCTGACCTTAGGAATGTGTGATACCTATGGTCTTTAGATAGCGTAGAGAAAGACTAGGTCAATCACAAAGTGGTAATTTCCTTGCTGTTATTAGACTTCTTAACACATATGATCTCATTTTATCTCGATTAATGAATGAAAAGGCAAAAAGCAAAAACACCTACTTAAGTCCCCAAATACAAAACGAACTCATTCAGATGCTGCCTTCACATATAGAAAAAGAAGTAATTGCAGAAATACACGACGATGGTTCTTTTCCCTAATATTGGATACTACCCAGGACGTAACTAAGCATGATCAGTTAAGTTTAATTTTGCGATATATCAGCAAAGGAGAGTGAAAATAACACCCCTACAGAGCTCACGATACGGGAAAGTTTTATAGGACTCTGTTAAGAGTTGAAGATCGAAGTGCACGAGGATTAGTTACTACAGTTTTAGAATTAATTGAAAACAATGGAATTCCCATACAACAATGCAGAAATAAGGAAACGATGGAGTTAAAGCGATGAATGGAGTATACTCGGGAGTGCAAGAGCGGATCAAAAGACTGGATTCGATTGTCAATTATGTACGTTGTGCTGCCCACAACTTGAATTTAGACCTAAGAGACGCAGCTAAGATACCTAACAGCCTAACACCCTTTTACAACTGGCTTGAAAGAATACATAGATGTTTCAGTTCCATTGATAAAACGTGACAACTATTACAAAAAAATTACAATTGGAAAGGAAACCCCAACTCTCAAAAGACTACGTCCAACAAGTTGGTCTTCAGGTTACGACGCTTTGTTATCAGCCCGTTTCCTTTATCGAGATATTACGAGGGTTTGAACCAATATAATAGTGACCTCTAAAAATTCAAATGAGTGTAACGAAGCAACTTTGGTAAGAAAACAAATGGAAACTTAGAGCCTGTGGTTCGGACGGTAATACGAAACAAAGTTTTAGAAATACCAATACGTGTAAAAAAAATTATGGTCGCCTAATGAAGATATACAGAGTAACAAAATTACTGCGCGAAGCATTTACTTCACTTCAGTAGTTTAGAAATTGCTTTAACAAAGTAAAACAAGATCGAGCGGAATGGCTCACGCGGTGACGTCTGTGGCCCGCATTCGGGGGTCGTGATTTCGATTCCGGTGGCCGACCTTCTTGATCCATTGCTTTTCGGGGGCTTGCTCTGATGGCTAGGCGAATGCTGGGAAGGTTCAGTCTTCCGCATTTCCTGTCCCTCCATTTTATCTCAATTCTTATTTCGCTTCAGCTTTTATCCGCTTGATCTCTTTCAGGGTTGCAAGTGTTGGCGTTGTATGGCAGGGGAAAAGACTCTGCAGAAATCTTCATCTCCCGAAATGGGGGAGGTCTCCGGGTTCCTCAGTGGATGTGTAGGCCCATAGGGGGAGGGGAGCTGGCTGCACCAGTGTTTAAATCTGTAAATGGTAGGGACACTGCCCTCTGCCTGTCGTGCCCCCTGGTCCGGGGCATAGGTGCAAAAGATCTATGTAAGTCGACGTGCTAAGACCCCCTCCGCGTTGAATCCTATTCTAAGTCAAACAAGATGCTGAAGAAATGGTAAATACATGGGGAATCAATGTAGTTTTGAAAGAAAACGCACAATTAAAACAAGGATTTTTTTTATGAATTGTGTGAGGATTAAAGGCTGAGTGATCCCGAGAGTATTTCAAAATTAATGTGGTATATGGATATCGAGTTAGGTCAATTACGGCACAGATATAAAAGCATGATGGACATCATTGAAAAGTTCAAGTTTTTCAACCCAATATACTCGTACTGACAGTGAACTTCATTCAGTTGCAGATAAAACTTGCAGTGAGCTATCCGAATGATATTTCACCACAGTTTCCTTACCAACTACTCATGGTCTGTAATGTATTTCAGAGCAATATTTATTAATGGTATTAAAACTGGATCAATGAAACAGTAACAGATCTGATCCTTATAAAAATCACATAATAATTTCTAGTGTTCCTGATGTTTCGTTGGAGTTGAAATTATTTCTAACTCTCCTGTGACAGTGGCTTCAGGATAAGGACTGTCTCAAAATTAAAATTAATTAATCACTATGTGCACAGTTCGATAACGCAGGAGCGTTTGTCTCCCTTAGTATGATAAGCATTGAAGTAGAAAGAGCACGCACATTAAATGTTATCATCATCATCATCATCATCATAGAATTTTAATATTTGGGTCTCTATTTGATTCTGCAGTGGAGGACAGAATAGTCCGTTTCGCCACTGATTCTTCCTCTCACCAAAAGTAACGTCACTTCATATATTCACCATTTCTAAGGAACGTTTTTTAAAAGTCGTGCCACAAATTTTAAAAAAAGTGACTGGTCTTTGTTTGCCTTCAAGTTTTCTCGGTCCATTATTCTTTTACCTATCCTTTAAAAATGGCAGAAGTATTGCATTCCAACCAAAATCTTGATATAGAGGTTTCAACGGAAGTACTCTGAGATCCCACATTAAAACGAGTTTCCGCAATCATATGTGATGGGAGCAGCCTTATTCAAAACAAAATGTAGGATAAATATCATATTTCGTGCATATGTACCTTATGCCATGCAACAAAAAACGTTTTAGAAAATTTTCTCTGCCCGCAAAGAAGCATCCTCAATGAAACCTTTTCGTTATAGTTTATTTTCTAATAGATTAGGTCTAATGAATTTTGAAATAATGGCATGAAGAATAAAAATATGTATGAGATAAGTTTACACACTTTCAAATGTTAAGTGGTCTATCGTTTCTTTCTGTTAAGCTCATACTATAAATAGTATGTATATCATAGCTACCGTATACCAATCTTGGTTTTAAATAGCTAATTGCTTTCTCAAAATTCTTTCTGGTTCTGTGTACCAGAATAAAAAAAGGAGTACTGTAAGCATTTCTCATATGCTTATCGTTGTTAAGAAGAAGTAGCTGTAAAGATTTTATACTACAGTTGAACCTACTTCTACGTTTTTCGCAGTTATATGTTAAAATTTTAGGCGCCGAACTTTGTCCATTAATATTTAGCTAGTTACACAATTTTCGATTATACGTTTTCTCATTAATACGTTACATTTTTTTTCTGGTCACTATGCATTAAATATATTAATTACTTATTCATTTATACGTTATGTTTATGTTATGTTAAGGTATATTATGCACGACTTCTGTATACTGTATCCTTGCAGATGCAACGCAAAACATTAGGCATGTTGGGCGAAGCATAAAAATTTTTGGAACGCAATATTGCTAAACACTTGTTTCCTATAACCTTGTCCCGCTGATATGTATTTTTCCGCAGTTATGATTCCGTGTTCCGTCTCACGCCCCCTCCGCAACCCTCAGAGTACTTTAAGTTGTAGAAACGTTAGATAAGAAAGGTTAATTTTTCTGTATATCACTTTCTCTACCACGTAGTAAGTAGGGGAAGTATTGCGCTCCACCTAAAAAATTCGATACCGAAATTTCACCGGAAATACATGTTTTGATGTGCCCTGAATCCAAATAAAGCATTTTTGGAAGCATGTCGGTGTGTGTCTCTCTGTCTATCTGCGAAAAGCATAACTCAAAAACGAAAAGTTGGATAAATACCAACTTGATATTTGAGTTTAGTATCTTCCAAGGATGCGACACTAAGATTTTCAAGAAAATCCCCTACTCTTTACATGGAACATTTTTCGAAAACTTTTATTTTTTCAAAAATGGCTGTAACAATTTTGATTAAAATATAATATGTGTAAGATATTTTCATTACAAATGAAATGTATACTTAGAATTTTCTGGAAATGTCCCCAAAAGTCCTCTTCATTCTGAATGACTTTCGCATAACTGGTAAACAGTAAGAGATGACCAACTTTTACTCCACAAAAAATGTAGATATCGTTAAAACACACAAGTTATGTCATACATATACTTTTTTTTCGAGTGAACCATTTCCGAGATATTCCTTGTTATTTGTTTCAATTTTCCAATAGTTACACTTTTTCTCAAATGGGAATTCGTTATTAGCTTTTTTTTTAATGTCCTGAACACGCAAAGAGAATGGAATGCTCCACATAGCAACCAGCTCTTAAAAGGATTTGACTACCGCTTAAAGCCTACCATATTCCCCTTGCACCTAAAAAAAAATTAGCAATAAGATAATTTCTGTAAACGTTTATCTGATTAATATGAAGTAGATGGAGAATAAGCGTTTGTGGTCTGAGAGATCTGCACGGACCGAAATCGATCTGAACGAGTACAATAATAGGCTATACTGTACTACGCGGCCCGGGTCCAAATGTCTAATTTTATTTCAAATAAAATTATTTTGCAGTTATTCACTATTATTATTATTATTATTATTATTATTATTATTATTATTATTATTATTATTATTATTATTATTATTCAAAAAAGCTCTCTGAACTGCGATGCGAAAGGACTCGGTTTCGATTTCGGTACGTATGGGGATTTTTTCCCCCGCTGGGGGGGAGCATGGTAAGGGAGCACTCAGGTCCTTGGAACCAATTGAGGAGCTACTTTACAGAAATAACAGTGGCTGAGGTCCTGAAATCCACATGTAGTAAGTGGCATGTTGATGGCATAAGCCTTATTATGCCGCCCTATTACTGCACTGTGCCCAGGATGTCCTGGGTGTGGGTGAACAGAGGAAGGCGGAGTTTACAGCTGCCGTGCTATTAATCGCAACTGGCCGAAGCGATAATTTATTTATTAATACAAGGCTTTGGAATAAAAGGTTTCCTGCTCGTCCGATGTTATGTTCCTCAAATGTTCCAAGCGGCACTGCACACAAAGGTTTCCCGCGCGCGCGGTGTTTCCTCACACAGCCTGTTGTCCTTGAAGTGGATTTGTTTCGCGGCAGCATTGCTATCTGCGTTAGTATAGTTTCTTTCCCTAAGATGAACAACAACTCACTCTACAGCAACGCATTTTTGAGTGCAAATCTTATTTTAAATATAAATCAAAGCGCCGTGTGCGCGCAGAATATATCCTGAACTTCTTTGGTGAACTGCCTGCTTCCAGGATTGCAATTCACAAAATTGCCACAAAGTTTGATTCCATTGGTTCCGTGAAAAATAAAAAAACATGAGCGTAAGTGTGCATTTTAACATAGGAAAAATTAGACGACATTGGCGCTATTCTTGAAGGATCACCAAAAAAATAATTTCCAAAATTAGCAGTACAGATTTTATTATAACTAAGAAGTAATATATCACTCCGCAGCGCACGTGACGAGCATATGGAGGAGGTTGTGCCAACCTTGCATTATAATGGTAAGGCGGCAATCAAACAAGCAATGTCCTGCTCTTTCCGCCAAATCATCCACAACTTAACTTTCACATGCACCTTTTAAGGGCTTGACCATTTCTAGTAATTCAGTCTTCACCAAGAGTCTTTATATTCTATGCCTTTGTTTTGCAGCCAATTTATATCAGGGGAGATTGTTGTCGATCGTCGCCAGTGGTTCACATGTAAACTCTCATTCTACATATAATATTTGGTGAAATTAACTCTACTGCAAGTCGTCCTCCGTGGTGTAGTGGTTACCATGCTAGCCTCTAGTTCCCGAGGTCGCGGCTTCAAACCTGGCGGAGGGCGATGGATTTTTTCCGGCGTAAAATTAGCATGGCTTCCTTCGGAAGGGAAGTAAAACCGGTGGTCTATAAAAAAACTCAATTCTCTAGTGCAATCATTTGGCGATAAAGACTGCTGTTGTGTATCGGACACAATATACACTCAAACCGTAAGTACAAGTAGTTAAACTTAAATTGAGTTTTTTTTTTTTTTTTTATTTTTGGACGCTCTTTAACTGCTGTGGTCCTTAGCGTCCCATTCTATATTGGGCATGAAAGACAGGTAAGTTTGCTCAGAGGCCTCTTTATCAGGCTCGAGGTTCTTTAACATGCCGTAAATGTACGATACGGGGCCACCAGCTTTACTTCCTTCCGAAGGAAGCCATGCTAAGGATTTTTACGCCCGAAAAAATCCATCGCCCTCCGCCGGGTTTGAACCCGCGACCTCGGGAACTAGAGGCTAGCATGGTAACCACTACACCACGGAGGACGACAGAGTTAAACTTGATACTTTGAGTAAAATTGTAAAATTAAAAACTTTCCTAGCATAACCTAAAATCACAGGTATACATTTATGGCCACCTCTAATCAGAGAGGTAGATTGAATAATTCTAATCCAAACGAAAGTAAATTCAAATGTTGCGAACACTGATAGCTGTAATAAATGAATGAACCCACAGACAAATGAAAACGCTACTACTTCCGATAATACAACTCACAGACATTCAGATAACCTAATGAAATATGCTAATAAGGAATCCGATGGAGCTACAAGGCCAAGCCTTCGATATAATAGTCAAACTCTACCAAAGAATTGTTATCGAATCCTATGATGGCATTAGTATCAATGATTACGTTCTTCGCTAGTAAAACTAACCAACCCTAGCAATATAAGATATGTTTCTCGATATACGATATATAATGGAAGGATTTGTGTATTCCTATTTAATGGGAAATGTGCTGAAGAAATCACCAAAAATTACCCAAAGATATTCATCAACAATGTTTCGTTGGAAATAAGACCCCTTCTAACAAGAAATACATGTATCATTCTGTCCGATGTTTGCCCAGAAATCCCCAACTATGTGATTGAAAATGAACTAAACCAACTAGGCATTGCAGTAGTGTCAAAATTTTCACCAATTAGAGCAGGAGTATCAATCGCAGGTTTCTCGCACATACTAAGCTTTAGAAGAGATGTACATCTTAAATGAAGACTTCAATAAGCTTCCCGAAGCATTACAACTCCAACGTGATGGAACAAACTATTTATATATCTAACTTCTGATCCCCCCTCCTGGTTTTTTATGTAAAACTGCAGGGCATCTAATTAAACATTGATATCAGTGAATCATCTAACGATGTGCCTTTAACCCTTCTCCCCAGCGTAAACCTAGAGATCTCGGAATTTCCAGCACTTAACGAGGAAGATCCAACTCCAGAGGGCATTAGTAAAGATTGCATGCCCTCTTCTACTCTAAAAGAAACGAAAATTACCTCTCATCACTACAGAAAAAAAAAATCCCATGATAGATTTGATCAAACTCAAGCTCCATCAAACTCTCACAAGGAACACACAGATCTCACTACCTCAGAATCAGAAACATTTCAGCAATTAAACCACAACCTGTTGGATTTAAAAGACCAGTTTCACTAACCAGTAATGAAACTGCCAAGCTCAACAATGAATGCAATACCAGTAGATATAATTTGTATGTTCTGCCATCAATTGTAGAACAGACATGCGGTAAAATCTTGATCGCAGAACATACAATGTATCTTAACACAAGGGTGCGAAAGAGATTGAAAATGATTGTAGAACATACAATGTATCTAAACGTATGGGAGTGAAAGAGATGGTTGTATGGTGTGTAAGAGTAGTGGAAAAGTCGATGAGTAGGGATGATGTGTAACATGGTAGGGGATGTGGGTCACTTGTGTATTGGGGGTAACTGTTTACGAGCATCAATGTGATAAAGCCGATAACGAGTATCGAACTCTAACATCATCATCATTTCGGGTATGTGTGATATGTGTGATATTCGCAGTAAAAGGGCCTCTTGGTAAAAAAAGGGCTTCGAACCCCGAAGTGATAAGAGCGATATTCACAGTAACGAACCCCTTGGTATAAAGTATATGAGTAACAATCGCTGGTATCGAACCTAGGTGTGATATGTGCGTTATTCGCAGTAACGAACCCCTTGGTATAAAGCATATGAGTAACGAATCCTGGTATCGAACCTAGGTGTGATATGTGCGTTATTCGCAGTAACGAACCCTTTGGTATAAAGCACATGAGTAACGAACCCAGGAGAGATATATGCGATATTCGCAGTAACGAACCCCTCGGTATAAAGCATATGAGTAACGAACCCTGGTATCGAACCCAGGAGCGATATTCGCAGTAACGAACCACTTAGCATCGAACTCTGGAGTAACATGAATGATATTCCAGTCAAGCTGTAGTAAAGAAAAAATCCTCAACACTTGTATGAACGATTCCAAGCACAAATGTAAAGCATTCAACACCAGCATTTGGGGTGACTACATATCACTTGAACCAAGGACTGGTGTAAACCATGCAAGTCCAGTCAAGGACAGTATACAATAGCGATTAGCGTTCTACTCATGGAATACCCATCAGACGTTCGCTCCGGTAATGTAGGTAGTGAAACTCTTATGAATGTAGGTCATCGGTGTGTGATGCAAATACATTATACACTCTCGAGGGAAAAATAAATTCGTCACACAAAAACGTGTAAAGGGGCCACTCCTACCTCTCCACCGAGACACTGGATGAGTGATGTATGTGGGTAAAATCAGTATAAAAGACTATGCATAAACCATATTAAACTTAGTAAATACAAACTCTTCAACATAAACCTTTCAGGCTTAGCGGCTAGAGGCCTGTAAGTATATAATATTTCAAGCCTAGAGCCTGGTATCCCATTGGCAGGCAACAACATGACTGTATAAATAGTGCTACAGTACATACACAGCGAATACAACGAAACCAGACAGCGTCGCAGCATTTCGCAGGAAATGCCCGAGGACGGTAAGAAACAATACTTTTTTCAGCTTACGTATTGTAGCCTCACCTATAATACACATCTTTTACGATTTGTTTCAGCTTGATGTGGTTTACGAATTTTCAATGTAGTCGTGTAAATTTGTATGTTCTACTGTCATGGTATAAATTTGTATGTTCTACTGCCGAAGCATAAATTTTGTATGTTCTACCGAATGTTAGTGTATATTCTAGAATTGTAGTATTTGTATGTTCTACATTCGTTAGATCGATTGTGTGTTTCTCATGCAATGTTTACATTTCAGTTATGCTTATGCTTGTTAGATTGATTATGTGTTTCTTACGTTTTTGTTATGTAACTGTACATACATCTCTAAAACGTTTATACATGTTTACTTTTAGAATTGTAGTATAAATTTGTATGTTCTACGTTCGTTAGATCGATTGTGCGTTTCTCAATCAATGTTAACATTTCAGTTATGCTTATACATGTTAGATTGATTAACTGTACTTGCATTCCTAAAATTACATGATATCTCTCTTCATTTCAGTTATGCTACTCGATAGATTAGGGGAACTTGAGGCTGGAAGTACATTCCCCGAGCTACGGAAGCTTAGCGACCTGCAACAACATGTCACCTACAGGATCACACAATGCAAGGCAGTGGCGACACGTTACGGTACCAGAACTGCCGTACATCTCCAAGCTGAGGATGATGATGAGATTCAAGTCTTTCTCCCAGCACGCTACATGAATATGCCAACTGACATGAGGATGCAACTAGCATCTGGAACGTATGCTCTACAATACCGAGGTCTCGAAATCCAACCACCAGGCTTCAGAAAACACAGCATTGCTTTTTTACAGCAGCAATAAAGAAAGGTATGTGTCAACCCACGGAATAGCATTACATGTACATTCCCGAAAAAATATCAATACTAATAATCACATATGGTTTTATAGATGTGACAGTACATACCTCAGCAGTGAAGCGAAAAGCCGAGGATACGCCATCAACATAAAAAAGTGTAGGAGAGAAATGGAATGTCATGAGATCGAGACCGTCTTTAAATGCAGGTTAGTCACATATAGAATTTAAAATGTTATTTGTGCCACGAATCCATCCGATTTTCTAGAACAGTGTAAACCGTTGGTTGAACAAACAAAGCAGACTCTAAACAAGCAAAAAAACGGTCTTAAAGTGGGTGCCACACTAACGTGTGCATATATACTAAATAAACCAGATGAAGAGGTAATTGAAAAGTTTGTTTCAATAGTAGGATGTCCTTCATCCTCCAATCAACGGATTTTGAGCAGTTTTATGCGGGTAAAATTAAATATCCTATAATCGAGCAGATTGAAAACTTTGAATGTCGCGATAGTTCAAAAGCGCTACATGAAATTATTTCATTGGGAATAAATATGTGTAGATATGATCCGTGGAATGCTTTGCGCTATATTAAACTCCCCAATTTTATCAGTCGAAAGAAAGCAACCTGTAATATACGTAATGACAATTCACTATGGTTTGTCTACTCAATGCTAGCAGTGAAATATCCATCTTTATCCAACAGGAATCGACAATCTACCTATAGCAAATTTAATATATTTAATGAATTTGTATTAGACAACATTTCCTTTCCGGTGGGGTTGGATCAGTTAGAGCTATTCGAGCAACAGAATAAAGACACATCATTGTCAGTATATGGCATAGAAAATCAGTCAATCATTATCTTATATCAGACAATGTCTAGAAAAGGAAATCATGTCAATTTACTACGTATTGGGAACAAAACACATGCACATTACGTACTAATCACCAATTTATCACGTCTACTTAACAGTAAAAAATCACCAAGAATACGCGGAGAATGCAGATGTGCGAGGGGTGTCAGACGGTTTTCAAATGCAGAGGCTTTAAGGAAACATATGCTAAAATGTACGGAAACACAGTCCATAGTAATGCCTAAGGTTGGAGTGGATGATAAATTATTTTTAAAGCACACAATAAAGCATTCGACGTACCTGTGATCATTTATGCAGACATAGAAAGTGTACTGGTTCGAGACCAGACATGTCAACAAGATAATGATCATAGCTGGTCGCGTCCCAAACAGAAGCATGAGATTATGTCAGTCGCTCTACAGATTGTATGTAGACCGTTTCCCTCTCTTTCAAGATTTAAACTCTTTCGCGGACCCAATGCAATCACAGACTTTCTCAATGAAGTAAAAAGTATAAAAAATGTTAAATTAACAATGACACCTGAAGATGAGTTGAATTTTAGGAATGCAACTGTTTGTCACATATGTGATCGCGAGATGCAAGCTAACGATAAGGTGCGCGATCACGAACATTGGAATGGAAAGTATAAAGGGGCTAGCCACAGCTCTTGTAATTTAAATAGAAAAGCGCCAAATTTTATACCCATATTCTTTCATTGTCTAACGTCATATGACGCTCACTTTATAGTGAAACATCGCAACGTCATAGTTGTATATAAGTTGCATAGCACAAAGCTCTGAAGAGTACCTTTTATTCAGTAAAAAGTATAAAACAATTTACCTAAGATTTCCAGATATCTATCGATCATGAATGATAAATTATCAAACATTGCTGATATGTTATGTATGGATGATTTCAAATTTATAAAAAGTGAATTTAAGACTGTGACACAACAGAATCTCGTTAGAAAGAAAGGTGTATTCCCATATAGTTAAATTGATTGTTTATCTAAATTGAATGAGAAAGAGTTGCCCGACACTACAATGTTTGATGATATAACAGCAAAGCAATACGAACATGCCCTTACCGTTTGGCGAACATTTAATATAGAAACGCTAGGACAGTATAGCGATTTATACCTGAAAACCGATACATGTTTGTTAGCCGACATTTTCGAAAAGTTTCGTGACATAATTTTAAATGTTTATCAGTTGGACTGTGCTCATTACTTTACACTCCCAGGACTTGCATTCGATGCAATGCTCAAGACAACCAATGTAACGCGTTCCCTAATTACAGATAAAAAGATGCATTGCATGACTGAAGATGGAATACGTGGTGGGATATGTACCGTCCCTGGTAGATATGCAAAAGCAAATAATAAATACGTTTCGGACTATGATAGCTCACAGCAAATGAAATATTTAGGTACTACGATTGTATGAATTTATATGGCCAGGCTATGATGGGGGCCCTTCCATATGGAGGGATCAGATGGTTAACCAGAAATGAAAGTGAAAACACTGACTTTGCAAGTGTGCCCGAAAATTCACCAATTGGATATGTGCTAGAAGTAGATATTGAATATCCTTCGGAAATTCACGATTTTCACAATGATCTGCCACTATGTGCACGTTCAGAAATACCGCCAAACGGGAAATATAAAAAATTACTAGCTACACTAACGAACAAAGATAAATATGTGATTCATTAACGAAATCTGCAGCAATATTTTCAATTGGGTATAAAATTAAAGTATATACATAGAGTGATTGTGTATGAGCAATCAGAATGGCTTAAAAAATACATAATGATGAATTCCAAGCTACGCGCACGAGAGACCTCTAAATTCGGATAGAACCTTTATAAACTGTTAAATATTGCGATATATGGTAAAGCGATTGAGAATGTAAGGAAATACAATGACTTTCGACTTGTCACGTCGTGGAAACAGGCACCTAAATTGATATCTCGTCCAAACTTTGTTCGCTACATTAGCTTCTCGGAGAGTCTGGTCGGTATCAAGATGGCACGCGAGGAGATTAAAATGACCAAACCATATACATCGGACAGGCAATATTAGAGAAGTCAAAATTGTTTATGTATACATTTTACTACAATGTGATGAAGCCGAATCTGAAGGATCTTAAATTACTGTATACATATGCCTTTCTTTATCAAACCACCACTGATATATATATGAATTTGTGAAAGAGAATCTCGATTATTTCGATACCTCCAATTATCTGGAAAACAATGTTTACGGTATACCAAGGGTTAATCATAAAGTTATTGGAACATTCAAGGATGAGCTATCGGGTGAGGTAATGTCGGAATATGTAGCTTTACGCTCTAAACTGTATGTATTTAAATATGAAGGGGAGGAAACCAAAAAAGCTAAGGGTATTACCAAACAGGCAATGCGGACAATTAAATTTGAGAATTATAAAACATGTTTAAACGATAAGTCCGAAACATATTATTCGATTCAGTTGGGTTTTAAAAGTTTCAAACACGACGTGTATACCATCGAATCAAACAAACGCACGCTGGACGCATTCGAAGACAAGCGTATAATCCTTAATGATGGTAGTCATATGACATTAGCATGGGGCTATCAGGGTGAAGCATTAACTGTATGTGAAGATAATGGGGGTATGTCCAATAAAAAAGTAATGAATGTATTAGCGTAAATGTATGTCCATACACGCATGTTTGTAAACATTAAAAAGTAATTCTGTATAAATGCTATGTGGAATAACGAAGGTATTGAATGTATTGGGGTAAATGTATACTCATACACACATGTTTGCAACATTAAAAAGTAGTTCTGTATTCGGGAAGTATGCACATGTTCGTGTGGAGATTTCAAAACACACAAGTAGTTCAGTATTATGTGGATTCCTGGCATTTCATTTTCAGCTCAAGGTGTGACGGGCGGTCTGCTTTTAAAAAAATATTCCGCTTCTACCTACATGTTTATGATTTAAAAAAAAAGTAATTCTGCATAATACATGTTTGTTTCTGAGATGCCAGCTTCTGGGCTTGCGAAATATATAACTGATACAAATAAAATGTGTTACTTATTTTAGTATTCCCTTCCATCCTATCACTCTCCTTTAATTGTGAGGGATAAGGAAAATAAGAACAGGATGAGTTATGAAAAAACATTTATTTCATATAATGTACATGCTGATAGTACATCCTCACGTTTAATCCATTCGGGGTTTGGAAATCCCCACCACTTGATAAGAATCCTATCCTTGGAACGTTTCAATACCTTTTCAATCAGGAAGACGTCATGATACCATGTCCTTTGTTCCTGTCTATAAAATCCGCCTTTTATCACCTCTCCTTCCGAATCCTTCAAAAGGTAGACTGGAGGTTGAGAATTCCTAATTTGATAGATCTGAAATATTTCGGCACTCCAATTGGGGAAGTTGCCCTTTTCAAAATGTGCCTTATGTCTGGAGATGCGTACATAATCACCAATCTTGAATCGATGAAGTTTCCGCTGGTGCTGCTGCTGCTGACGACTGTATACCGTCAGCAGCAAATCATTGCTCGTGATATCGTTTGGCTTCATTCGAATTGTTGAATGTTAAGTATTATTATACTAAGTATTTAGGAGGAGCTCCAACCATTTATACGAACATTGCACTAGAAATTCTCTGTAGAGAAGACATTTTAGAGTGCGTATAAGTCGTTCGACAGCACCATCCTTTATGCTACTGAAAGTACTGTAATGATTAATATTACATTTTGCCATTAAATGCTTGAATGAGTTGGTATAAAACTCTTTTCCATTATCTGTTTGGATATGTTTGGGCGGAATCTTCATTTCCTTCAGAATGGATTCCATTGCTTGCGTCACATCCTCACCCCACTTATTCTTCAATACTCTGCCGTATGCCTTTTTCGTATAAAAGTCTATTGCAATCAATGTGTATTTATGATTCTTATTTACGCATGCATATGGAATCATTACCATTTGATCGATCTGTAGTAGATCATGGAGACCTTTTGTAATTATCTTTCAAAATTCCGTCTGGCTGACGCATGTAATTCCTTTGCAATTGCACGTTTGATCATGTCATAATTTTAGCTCTCCTCAATTCCTAATCAATCTCGGCCATTTCGGACGTGTGACCTCTATTTCCAGCTTCCTGCGACGCAATGAGTAATTTGAGACGATCCAATAGTACATTCACATCGGACCAGAACATGTAATCGGTTTGATTATTCTGCAGCTCTTTCCACTCGAATCCCGAACCGGTCACCTTGCCAGTCATGAGTTTGCAAATGATGTGTGTATACTTATGTCCAGTGTTCGATTTTATCCGTCCGGTGATGGTGTGTCCACTTCTGTACACTAGCGTTTTATTTAAGATTTACATCTAGATCCTAATCGGTGTAGGTGAGTGGTTTCCTCTTGAAGATGAGTTCTAGCAGGCCGGGGGTAGTCTAGTAGCGTTCGGCTCCCACTCGAATGTGATCATCCTCGTCTATGGCGATTATTTTATTTCCCAAACGATAATTACCATTCACGTATCGAATTCCATATGTGGCATCCAAATTGTTTTTACCTAAACGTTGCATCGGTTTCAGTTGACGCTCTAGTTCATTATCCTGCCTACTCTCCACCTCCACCTTCTTGGTATTTTCCAGTATGACATTCAGTGGTGTAGTTACAGGCTTCAGCACCTCAGTCATTGTACGCTGCGTCTCGAACCGTAGACCTCTAAGGGAACGCAACTTTTCCCTAATGCCATTCGTATGCTTAACAATGGATTGTTTCAGAGCTATAGCATCGGTATCCATCTTGTCAATGATAGATCTTTATTAGCGTACATTCATTTTATATGATACGAGCATTTCGATGTGTAGCGTATGACCGTCAATCGCACGATGAGGTGGTGTGAATGTTATTTTATCAAGGATGTGGGATATTTGGTGATAACATCATTTATCGCAACTATTGTATCGTTTCTCTCTTGAGCAATTATACTACTTCTCGGTCCGCCTACAGGATCCTGCGATGTGATCTAGCACGCTATAAGTTCACCCTTGATCGGAAATGCAGAGTGAGAATCCAGATGATAGCACATACGTGTTGGCTCTCCTCAGCGGTAGGGAGCGAAGATGTATGAGACTACCCGACATTCCAACCACACGTGTTTGCAATGTATCCATAGCCTTAGCTCGTCGGTCGATCTCATTTGTTTTGCAAGATAATTCACTTGTATCTTGTTACTATCGACCACCTGTGCGGTGAGCTCATCTATAGATCTGACCTGAGCTGTAAGTTCACTCATTCGAGTCTTGGTATTTGCAGTTGTGTCGATTAGATTATTCATAAGGATGTTTACACTTGTCTGTAGTTTATTATTGAACAGTGTCTCGAGTTTTGAAATTTCATCACTGAAGCGTGCAGATACTTGGTTTACACTATGTTGTAGTTTCATGTTTATATTATTTTCAATATCTGACGTGTTCAGGGTATTCCCTTCGTGTGTCTGAAGCGTCTTGTTTACAGTTTCTATTTGCTGCTTCATATTTTCAACATGTATTTCCATGTTATGAGCGAGCGCACTCTCGACGGATTCTAGCTTACCGTTAACTACCTTATCGATATTTATAGTAGTCGTAACCATATCGCTATTTATACTTTGTTGTAATTCATTTATCTCCCTTAGCAGATATCTCTTATTTACCCCATCCATATCGTTGATAGGGTCTTCTAGATCTGTTATTCTTCTCTTGAGGAATTTTAAGCTACCGTCTGAGGTGATGGGTGGAACGCTGCCTTCACGTAAGTTGTTACGTATCTCCTGTTGGGTACATCGTGATCGTGCTCTGGAAGAAGAGTTACCTTGAGTCTCGTCTTATCGAGTAGGATGTTGTTTTCGACGTCTCGTTTCAGGTGTTCCCCGACGTACGACCTCATGTCGTCGAGCGAGGTGTGTATGTACGCTCTGAGCGTGCTCTCTTGTTTCTGCATTCCATGTCTCATTTATCCTTCATATTAGACTATGCGTATCCACATACCCTTTAGTAGCCGCATCACTAATTTCCCTAAGCAGCTGCACCTGACGTAACCGTCGACCGGTGAAAAGGTAGTTGCCCTCTGCATCTCTGTCGACGATATATATGGTGATCAGCGTCTTGACGTATGCCTTTCTTTGAGCACCGAATCGATCAATACCCATGACTGTTGTGACTGAAGAGGGTTATTTACAGGTCTTGATAAAGGTATCGAAGCCGCGTCTGTAGCGCCCGTCGTTTAGCGGAAATTCGGGAACTATCACCATGAACGGTCTCACATTCTCTTTCTCATTACTCTCCCATACATTCTTACACAAATCTCTGAATTCTACAAAACTCATAACAGTATTGACATAATCATCGTAAATGTGTTTTAGGTTACGGTTGTCTTGTCTAAAGAGAATAATCATATTTACATTATCTCTGATTAAATGTTTAGGAACTTTAATATATGATTGAGCTAGGTAGAGCGCATCGACGTTGCGATGTCTACCCATGCTGTAGTACGAGGCGATTTTTCCTTGCTTATCGCTGATGACATCATCGAAGATGAAGATTGAGTTTTCTTTAGCATCCGACGTAATCAAGACCTTTTCACCATCGGTGTAGGTGTAAACTTCAATGTCGGGTATGTTTCTTAGCACCTTGAGTAGGTACTGATATTTCGTTTGATGTATTGATTTTGAATATATGTATAAATTCTCAAATCTGAGACCGTTCTCGTGTATGAGTAGATTGAGTAGCACGTTGGTCTTGCCGGCATTCGAATTACTAGTATGAGGGTACGAACATTGTTTGGAAAGAGTGCACCATATCTTCCTCTTTGCAAGTCGCTTTCGAAGTCCAACACCTGTATGGGCAGGGAACACACTTGCTTTACAACTTCCATCTCGTAAACTAAGACTATATAACCACGCTATACACTATTTATTTGCTATTCTATCATGAGAGCTAGGAGTATGAGGAAGCGTGGATCGGGAATTCTTAATCCCCTCATCACTGCACTGCCTTTCAAAACCCATCTTCCAGGATATCATTTTTGCGGACCCGGCACGAAGCTCAGGAAGCGTCTGGCGAGAGGTGATCGGGGTGTAAATAAGCTTGATGAGGCGTGTAAGGAGCACGATATTGCATACTCTGAGCATCCAGATACAGCTTCGAGACATATCGCTGATCGCATCCTTGCAGAGAAGGCTTGGAATAGGGTTAATTCGGCAGACGCAACGTCTGGAGAGACACTGGCTGCACGTCTAGTTACGTCACTGATGAAGGGTAAGGTTGCTGTAGGCGCTGGGCTTAAGGAGAAGAAGACTGATGGTTTTCTACCGCTGATACCGCTCACAGCGGCCTTGGGCGCTGCTGGAAGCCTTGCAGGCGATTCAGCTGGCATCGCTACCGCAGTGAATAAGAAGCGTGTCACCGTTCGGCAGTTGGATGAGTTAAAACGTCATAATCAGCACATGGAGGCCTTGTCCATGGGAAAAGGTCTTCGTAGGAAAAAAAGGGGGAGGCCTGTACATATCGCGCAGAAAGCGTTGAGCAATACGGAGTAGTGAAGTATGCCAAACATCTGCGCATTCCACATTTTCGAGGTGTGTATATGCTGGACACTCTACCGACAAAACCGAGGTACAAGGAGCGCATCATAGCTAACATGGATATTTCAAGTAACCCAGGTACTCATTGGATTGCTATACGTAAGGATGGGAATACAGCATTGTATTTCGATAGTTTCGGTAATCTGAAACCTCCGAGGGGGATTGCATCCTATCTGAAAGGAATCAAAGTACTGTATAACAAACGTATATATGAAGATTTCGATTCAGTCATTTGCGAACACTTGTGTCTTTAGTTCCTATCGCTATGAGTTATACGATTACTGTAAGTGGAACTGATTCCGCCATTTCAACATATATAAATCCACCCATCTACCTGGATTCCAATGGACTCTGTGAGATTGCCCTTCTGAATTTCGAGACATTCTACTCCATACCGAACGTCGACGCAAGCAATAATCTCTTTCATTATATTCGAGATGCCGAATCTCGCGTACTGGAACTCCCTCCTGATACGTATGAGATCGACAATCTCGACGCTCTCATCAAAAAATGCTCGACGTGGGTGATGCTTTCGTTCTACGTGCTAATAATAATACTATGAAGGCCGAGATACGATGTCCATTCACGATTGATTTTTCTAAGGGCAACTCTATCGGTTCGCTCCTGGGCTTTACGAGTACTGGTCTGGTGGAGGCAGGTGTGATGACCGCATCTGACGCTTTGGTCAACATATTCAAAGCGAGCATCATACGCATCGAGCGTAGCATTGCAACGGGATCATTTATCGATGGTAGGAGTGGACATTCTATCTACGAGTTTTTTCCATCGGTCCCTCCAGGATTTCACATCTCACAGGAACCATCGTACCCTATATATTTACCACTCATCGATACGAATTTCATTGATCAGATCACTATTCGAGCGATAGACCAGAACGGCAGTCCCATAGATTTCAGACACGAAGTCATAACCGTGAGACTACACGTCCGAAGAAATGGGTCTAGAATTTAAACGTCATCGTCAGTATATTAAGTCCTTCTCTAAACTAAAGAATACTCGATATTCTACATCCAAGCTGTTAACATCATCTAATCGAAAGTTCCTCGAGAACCTGGGCTACAAGGTGAGATGATGGATATATTAGATGTGAGAGTTCCATGCTTCGATGATAAGATTACCAAGGAGGAACATATATTTCTACTCTACAATGCGTCGGCACTGGGTGAGAATGATGAAATTCGAATTCCGTGTCAGGCTGAGGATCTGTACACATTACCTATCAAATGTTATCTGTATATTGAAGGTACTATCACTAAACCTACAGGGGAACCGACATCCTCAAAACTTGTCAACATTGCTATGGCCTTTATCTTTGATGAGATTCGTCCGGATATGAATGGTACTACCATAGATAGAACGAGACTTCCTGGTATTTCATCCACGCTACATAACTATGCATGTCTCAATGCTATGGAATCCTTTCGTCTACAGAACGCTGGCTGGGTGTACCCGGGAGAAGAGGTGAAGATTGTGAACGTTACCAACGGAAGTTTCAATGTTGTAGTTCCTCTATCCATGCTTCTCGGTTTTGCCGACGATCATAAGGAGATTGTACTTAATAGCAGGTATGAATTAATTCTCATAAGAGCTAAGAATTCAAAGAATTGCATCGTTGGCGAGGAAGAGGCGGTCGTGCAGCTGATGAGTCTCGAATGGAGGATGCCAGTACTTCGCCTTTCCGATGGTGAGAGAGCCGAGAAGCTTAAATTGGTCTAGTCCTATCCAGCACTGCATATCGCGTTTAGAACGTGGGAGCTACATGTACAGCCTGCAGTACCACAGACTAAAGCCTTCACTTGGAATGTTTCCACTACCACGAAGCTTGAGAAGCCACGTTTTGTCATCGTTGGAATGCAAACTAACCGCCTGAATAATTTCAATTCTGATTGCTCACTTTACGATCACTGTAACATTACTAATATGAAGCTATACATCAACAGCGAATGCTATCCCTACCATGATATGAATTTAGATTTTGAAAATTCGAAGATTGCCTTTCTGTATGAACTGTACTCTAGATTCCAAAGTGCATATTGTTGAAAGCATAATTACCCGCTATTGAAGAGAGATGATTTACTTACCTCCGCACCGCTTTTCATCATCGACTGCTCCCATCAGACTGAAGAGGTTGTGAACGGTGCTGTCAACATACGTCTGGATGTACAAACCTCGAGGAATATAGCACGTCAAACATCAATGTTTTGTTTGATTATCCTTGATCAACTATTCACTACAAACCTTTATCTCATGTTGTACAGGCTATAATATGAATAAATAAAAATATTTTTTCATACTTTATAGAATGTTTATATTGCATTTTTTTCCATACATCTCCACCACCCTCTCCCTTATCCTTCTACTTGATATACAATAGGAATTTAGTGACGTGTGAACATCTTGAAGTTGTTGAAGATACTTTTCAATGTGTGATGAGTATCTTTCAAGTCCTCGTATTGCATCCCAATCCAGTTCTATTACATTTTCATTTAAACAATTATTTTCTATTCTTATATATTCCCTATCGTTCATATGTATTAATACATTGTAAGCATATATTATGTTTTCGCAATATTCCACTGATGGTTGGTACACACTTTCTTTGAGATATTTTACAATCACTGGAATGTTTAACCTTATTATTTTCCAGTCCTTTAGCGTTATATACACATATTTTCCATTGTCAGTTGTAATGTATAAAACAGGTGTTTGGTGATGCAGTCCTATGTTCTCACCTATACGGAGGTTATGGAGGTATCTCTATCGAATATGCATAGTTCACTCATTCTTGATTGCTGCTGGAGCTTGTGGTGGCAGTAGGGGATCGAGGAAGATGACAAGCTGCTCATCCTTCTTATTGTTCCTCATGTGTCTGGTTCTCTTCTTCTTTGTTACCGCCTCCTTTTTCTCTTTGTCTCCACTGTAACACACACATACGTTCATTTACATACCACTTTATTACCTTATTCAGCGGTTACTGTACTTGCCCTTCTGTCTCGTCTTCCCAGATGGGTGGTGGGAGGTCCACACCTTCGGGTGTTGACTCGGCTTCACGTTTCACGTTGCAATGCTCGAAGCAGCTGTAGAAGCTCATCATCTCCTGATGTTTCGATGGCTCGGTGCATATGACGCGATGTGTCACGCCATCACACTTCTCGATATATTTCTCAAGACATTGCTGACGCATCTCCCCGAAGGTCTGTGTGTTCCATGTTACGTTGTCACTCTCCATCTTGCTACTCGTCTCGAGCATGTGTGTAAGCGTGTGGCGGTCCCTCACAGATGATATACTCTACCTCCCGAGCCCTGACTATGCGTTGATGTGTTGTGCTTGCAGCGACGTGATGTTACAAGCATGTGAGTAGTATAAGTCCCGGATGAGCCAATTGGCTTAACGATAATCCTGCCGCTAGGGGCGTTAGTGTCGCTAGTGTCGCTGCGTGCGACGGCGGCGGCGTGAAGTTTGAAAAGCGCCCTGAGCGGGAGGATTATCGTTATTGCAATTGGCTCATCCGGGACTGTTTTCTTTATTTATAATTTGAAAACAGTACATTGGATAAAGATATGTATACATAGTTTTGATTAACATGATGTATTATTTGCTTAACATATGAATACATAGTTTGAGAATAACATAATGGATTATTTGATTACAGGAGATTAACATATGAATACAATAAATGGACAATATAAGAAATATTAGGAGAAAAAAAAGCACATTAAAATTCATAGTTTGTTGAGGCACTAGGACACACAGATTTCGCGCACAACAATGATTTTAAAGTACGTGGTGCACTTTGAGTCCTCGTCATCGCTGCTGCTGCTATCGACGGTAACTTGGTGGATAGGTTTGGTGATGCAGGTGACGAGCAGGTGAGAGAAACTTTCGTTGACGAACTCGGTGAAGGTTGGTATATAGATGGGGATGGTAAATTCGTTGTAATGGCTGGTTGAGAAGCATCCTGTGGATGTGACTTTGTTGGTTAGAGCAGGAATGTTGCTGTTGCCGAGGTATATGATGCATAGTGCGTCTTGTTGATGCTGGTGCACTTTGGTAGGTACGCATTTGACGTGGACGGCGTGAGCCCCATGGACGTCGAGTGTGATGGTGACAACTCTGCTGTTGCGGAAATAGGAGTTGGAGATGCAGAGAATACGGATAGGTGAAGCTGCGTTGAGAATGAGTTGTAGGTTAAGATTGTTCCCCACGGGGACGGGATAGGTTTCGTCGGACATTATTTAGGGTTATATGGGGAGAACGTGACGATGTGACGTTTGAAACCGCTGCGTAGTTTTTCCTCGCCTGCGTATATGATGCAGAATGAGGTAGAGTTGAGTTTGTTGATGAGTTCTGGAGAGGCTTTTGCAAATCTTGTTGGTAGGAAAACTTCTGTGTCGTTGTCGAGTTTGGCGACGAGCTTTGTACCGTGAACGGTGTCGATTGTTTTGACGCCGACGACACGATATGGTACGTGCTGTTGAAGCGTAGATACGCTGAGAGTGTGGGCGCTGCTGGAAAGTTCTTCTAGCTCTTTAAGGACGTCCTGTGACATTATGACGGCACAGATGGCAGTTTTTGATAAACGGGGGAGGACCGTGTATATGAGTGGTTTGATGAGGAAGGTTGTAGAGTTGTTTACACCTGCGATAAGGTGCGCAAACTACCTGTGCGTCTGTGGGAAGTTGGTTCCACACAAGGTCGACGTCGCTTGGGGGATAACGTTCGAAGATGTATATGCCGTTCTGCAGCAGCACTTGGCGTTCCCTGGGCAGTAGCAAGTGGATTCTTCGTCCGTTATCGAGATACCGAAAGAGCACGATGAAGCAGTTCATGTGGTGTTTCTAGCGGAGTACCTTCGAAGGAATTGTTGAATTTGCATGTTGAGATGATCGAGGTCTTCGTAGAAACCGAGTTGACACTGCGTGCACAGGCGGGTGAGACGGTGCTTAAGTTCGCAGCTGCACGTTTGGTGAAAGCAAAACGAGCAGTGGAAGTCTTTACACGACGGTCCTGGCATTCCCCACGGCTGGCTAGCACCAAATGAAGGGGAAAAGAATGCGCGTGCATAAATATAACCCAACTGCCGGAAACAGGAAATCACTGGTGGGAGAAAAGTTCGTTGGAGATTTACCACATCAGGGGAAGCACTGGTGGGGGAAAAGTTCGTTGGAGAAACACCACATCAGGGGGAAGCAGTGGTGGGGGAAACGTTCGTTGGAGGTTGACTACATACGCCGGAAGCGCTTAGCGATTATTGCACAACATCCGCAGGAAAAACACTGTGTCCGTTGATTTAACGGTTTTCGTCTTGGAGGAGAACTCTGTTTTGAACGGTGCTGAACATGCAAACGACCACATCAGGGGGAAGCACTGGTGGGGGAAAAGTTGGTTGGAGAATTACCACATCAGGGGAAGCACTGGTGGGGAAACGTTCGTTGGAGGTTCACTACATCCGCCGGAAGCGCTTAGCGATTATTGCACAACATCCGCAGGAAAAACACTGTGTCCGTTGATTTAACGGTTTTCGACTTGGAGGAGAATTCTGTTTTGAACGGTGCTGAACATGCAAACGCCGTGAATGTGATCGGGTATGATATAGGATGCTTCGCGACCCAAATGCGCCGCTAAGCACGTGCCGTAGCACATGGGGTTTTCGTTTAATATTTGCTGCATTTTGTCTGTGGAAATGTATTGCTGTTCGTAGAAAACGATGTATAAACCTCTTGCGGGCACAAATTGGAACCACTGATGTTGTACGTCTTCTTTATCTGCTTTGAACTGGATATCGTTGAAGCACATGTTAGATAGCACAAAATGAATTTTGGTTTCGCAGCTGTGAACTCTGGCGGAAACGGATTTTCCGTCGTAGGTGCTTCGACGAAGCGAAGTGCATAAGGTGTATTTTTATAGGGGTGACCGTCCACCTCGTAGTTTTTAAACATCTTACTGTCATGGTAGTACACCGACAGGTAATTTCTGTAACCCATGATGCGGGAGCGAAGGGCGCGAGATGTTTGGGTGAGGTGCGGTTGGAACGCTGGTAGAAATACATGCGCACTAAGGACTATTTTGTGAGATGCGCAGTGCGAAATGGGTGTTGAGGAAATGATGAACCTCGAGGAATGTTCTAAAATTGGCGCACCGTATGTACTTGGTGAACTGCGTGAAATTCATGTTATGTAAGGGAACGTTGGAGGCATGGTTGTGAAGCATGTACTTGTGGTATGCCATGATTTGATTTTGCACGTCCGTCTCTTCCTTCTTTTTGTGATACATGATGTCGGTAATGATGCGCTGCAGGGTATGCAACACGTGCCATTCTTGTTGGTTGAGCGTAACGGATGCGCCTTGCGGTTCTTTGAAAACGAGCTTTAGCTTTCCGAACACAAACTTAAACACGATGGTGACGCTGTCGCTGAACTGAAATTGCTGTAGACGTCCCTGTGGGTCATTCAAGCGTTTGTGAATGATGGGGATGGCTTCGACGAGTAACTCATGACGACTGCGTTGTGCTGTCCACATTTGGCAATGGTGACGAGATGGTGCGGCGGCTGGGGGGAGAATCCCACACTGACGAATTTAGTTTGTTGCGGGTTGAGGAAGTAGATATCCGCCAGAGGACCCACAACTGCACTGTGTTGGAACTGTGCTGGCGGAGCAGGGCTGTCGGGATGCTGTTGGAGGTCGAAGATGGGTAGTTTCCTTTTTTCCCCGGGTTTTGAGGTGGTCGGGGTTTGACATCCGGTTATACTGGAACACACAAAACAAAAATAATAATGTGAGGGATAGAGAGATAAACGGGATAGAAAAAAGCAAGCTAATACATAGGTGCGGACCTACCTGGTCGGCGTGCTGCATGGCAGCATGACTGTATCCGCGTGCTGCATGGTACACTCTGAATGAGGCGAGCGGCACCGTGACGTTGCTTTTTATATGAGCAGGAGCGTCTTCTGAAAGCACGTGCAAAACGATGGATTAGCTTAGATGTGCTGAATAGTGACACACACACACACACACACACACACACACGTACTCACCTTCAAGGGTTGACAAGTTTGCTGAGCGACAGAGCACTTTGCGCGGCATGCGTCTTTGAACGTTTTGCGAATGACTTCATTATGCGCGTGATTGCTGACGTGAAATTTTGAGAAGAATGTATGCTTAGGTAAGCCGGAGCAGCGGTGGGTGAGGTAGGCGATGACGTAATGACCGCAAGTGGTGCTGTCGAAACCTTGCAGCCTTCTGGCGTTGGTGGACCAACGCGTCCCGCAGACCGAATTTAAGAACCGGAGAAAATGGGGCGAAAGCGGTCCTATGCCGTAACTGTCAAAATATTCTGCATGCGAGTTTTTGTCCACAAAGATGCAAACCCAGTGTTGCCCGGATTTGGTGCTGGGGTCGGTGTTAGCCACTAGCGCCAAGGGAGGCGTTCGAATGCCGTGAAGTACGGGTAGTTTATCGCAGGGGTAGACGCCTAAAAAGTGAGAACGCGTAGAGGGGCATGTCGATAGAAACCGTTGAATTTGAAAGGTGTTCATGATACCAAAATGGATCGGTTGGCGTCGATTTCGACCGTGCGATGTATTTCCGCTAGCAGCAGAAGTATCGGCAAAACCGATGCTTATAGAGACGGTTCCGTGGCGCTGACCCGAGATGTGAGACTCGTTAGCGCTCATGTCTGCAGTGAGATCGAAAACCATTATCGTATACCCTTGCGGGTAGGTTTCTCTGGAGATGGAGTGTCCCTCGTCCTTGAAATGAATGCCTAAGCCGTCCTGCAGGGTTCGAAAGCATTGCAAATAGTGTCCCTTTGTAAAGTCGGGTTACAGAGGTTGGGAGGGAACGGGTTGCCCGTTCACGTAGAGCTGAAAGAAGTTCATTTTAAAATGTTTCAAGTTGTACGGATTTGAGTTAAAATTGCCGGAATAGGCCTTGTCGGTGACCATGGCTACTACCACTCTCCTTGGAACTTGCCCTACGCACACGTCGCTAAACGTCATTGCCCTGGACTCCTTGGGGATGCTGAGAGCGTGAAAGCTGACGTCTTTGAGATGGTACTTTGCGTTGCCCTTTGCGAGCACGGCCTGGTGCGCGAGCTTTATGGTCGGCGAGGGCCGCACCGATTTTAAGCGCAGCGTGGCAGACACGATGTCGGCGTACCCCTTAAAGGTATCTACGTCGGAAAACAGATAAAACTGGGGAGAGGCGGGAGTGAGCTTGACGGTCATGCTAACGTTGTTCAAAAGCAGCTTCTCCTGTCTAAAAAGAGCGTTGGACAGAGGACCGATGAGCTGTACGACGTTGCTCCCTTTGGTAAACCCCTGACGCCACTGAAAACCCGCATTGGCGATAAAAGTGTCCATGATGCTGAAACGGCAACTCTAGGCCGGGCCCGAGAACAGTAATTCTAGATAATTTATTAATTAACTTTTATTGATGTTAAATCGTACTATGTAAATATCTTTTTCTCATACTGCTTGTATATTTTAAGAAGGGTGATTTAACATTATGTATCTATCTAGGTTACTAATATTAGTAGAGTTATAAATGGTTTAATGTAAATAATTTAAGCGCTATGTTAAAATACTGTCCACGATGGAATGTTTTAGCTACAGGAATAGTGCTTTCGAAGGCAGAAAACCTAGTTTTATTACCTCTCTTCAGTCGCAGTGCTATTATTCCTGCAGCGAGGGTGTAGAGCCTTTGTCCCATTATTTGATAATTCGCCGTGACCAAGTGAGCGAGAAAGACAACCTAACGGTAAATGTAGGAAAAGCCGCGATTTATATTAAACTTGGACCAATGAGATCCCTGAAAGTTTATTCGAAATAGTTAGACGCGTCGAGTCGCGCTAAAAATGGACCAATAGGAAAGGAAGCAGCCTCAGAAGCCTGAGACTATAAATGGATCTGTTTGGGGAAAATTCGGGACAGTTTATGTCAGGTGTGGTCAGGGAGAGATGCTGCAGGATGTGTGAGATATCGCGCCAAAAAGACAGTATTGTCAACAGTTTTATCATGGAATTTTAGCATTGCAGTGCGACAGTTTATGTCATGTGTGGTCAGGGAGAGATGCTGCAGGATGTGTGAGATATCGCGCCAAAACAGGGAATCAAAATAGTTTTAGCAACACACCTAAGATCCGCTACTCTGAAAGCGACAATAAGAATAGTTATATTTCGTGCCATATCCACGCCATAGTTTAACAGCGGTGGACAGTATTTTACAGCGGCAATACTCGTTTTGTATACTACGAGTGTTAATTAAATAAAAAGAAACGGCAGTGTCATCTTTTCATAAACAAAGCAAGTCTATGTCTTCCTATATCACCACCCGAGATCTACGTTTTCCTTTACCGAGGATAAGTCCATGCTCCCATATAGTTTAAGAAAAATTACTGCAGCTAGCCGAGGATAAATTGAAGAGAACCAACCCACTGAGAACTTCTGGAACTAACGGGAGAAGCATCAAGGTAAGCCTAACAGCAACGGATGAGGAGGTGACCGCCGCAATGCCTGCCGTGTGCTTTCTCCAGAGGGTAGATTCTAGTTTGGTGTTCATGGCATCTTCGGAGTAATTGAGAAGCGTCTCGAGGTAGGTTCTATAGGGATAACCGGCTTGCGGCATGGAGACGACGTTATTGAGGGTTACCTCCATCTGTTGAAACAGGGAATTTAAGGCGTTGTTGACCAGAGTGGCGTTAGCGTCAGCGTTTAAGGCCTCTCCTTTGTCATCTACAATGCGCACCATGAGTTCGAGTACGACGTAGGTCAAGTCTAGGTAATCGTCCGCATTTCCGGAATAATGAAAGGTGATGGGGGCATTTTTCATTAAAGTGTTTTGAGGGTTTAGGTATAGGAACCGTGACTCCTCGATGCTCATCTGAACCGGTACCTCTGTAAAGAGGTCCAGTTCGGAACTCATGTGGACGGCCGCGTCTGCCATTACGAAAATACGTCTTGCACCTTACGCCTACCGCGTTTCAGCTTGGACTGCTTGCTCTTTTTGGATTTGCTCGGTTTTATTCTCTTGAGGCGCCTGGCGCCGGAACCGAGCATGGCATCGAGCTTTTCGTCGGCTTTTCGCTTTAAATTGTATCCGGACTCCTTGAACCTCCGTTGGAGCGCTTGCTTTGGCACTGCTCCCGCCACAGTCACATCGTACAGAACGTGAGCGCCCGCCTTTAAGGCCTCCTTTCCGACTGCTTTTGCTCCGCTCTTTAAAAACGGTAGCAACCTTCTGAAGAGTCCTCCGCGGGCTGAAAAGAGACCGCTGCCTCTTTGGTAGCGCTTGCCCCTGTAGAGAGTGAAATCGCGATGGTGGAACGCGCCGCCGGTCTGATTGAGGTAGTACCGCGTTACGGCGTGCACGTCCATTACGCCAGTTTCGGACGAAAAGCGATAACTATAGTAGAGGAAAATCCGTCGGCGAATGACAAGAGATCGCCGTAGACGTTCCTTAAATCTATGTTGACCGTCTTGAAGTCTTGCTGAATCAAGGGTACCCAATTTTGGGGAAAAAACGTCTTTTCGTCGCTCATGTAAGTGTTGTTGCTTCTTTCGTATTCCACGGCCGCGCTCTCTATGACTTGGGCGAAGGTGTCGCCCACGACTTGCGGGGACACTAGATTACAATAGATGAACATTTCGTAAGGAAACACCATATAAGGATCTACGGGGTGTTTAGCAGCTTTTTCGAGAATGACGTTGACGTAGGGCTCGAAACCCAACATTTTTGCCATAGCGGGCGTTAAGAGCAAACTGTGGATGCGGTGTAGAGGTCCCGATGGGTCCTCCGATTTTGAAACGTTTCGTTTGGGTCTGACGGAACGAGCCGCCGCGGGTTTCTGCTGCCCCGAAGCCCGGGGCTTCGGTTTCGGTTTCGGCTTGGGTCTCTGGTGGGGCGCATCGTTGAGAGCTTCGTATTCGCCGACCGCGTACGGTACGACCGTGCGCGCGACATTTTCCACAAACCCGTCGAACGGAATGTCGGGTAGTGGTTCGGGATGGGCGACGGCGGCATTCACGCCCACCGTCTGCTTGCGCTCGTCGAAGAGGAAGAAGTTTTCCACGTGCAAGTGTTCGAGTAGAACGGCGTTGACGAGGTTCACCAAGTCTTTGGGATTGTGCACGATGCTTTGCGGCATTTGCAAACTGAATTTGGAATGCGTGGGGAGGAGCGTCATGGTGTACTTGGTGCCCGCCAGACGGGCATCGTCTGGCGAAAGGTTATAAAATTTCACCGGATACCTGACCTTTTGCAGGGCGACCTCCCATTCTCCCTGCAGAACGATTCTCTCGGGCAAGGTGTTAGAAAATCTGGCCGTGGTGTTGTCGGTAAAGTGTTCCGTGGAAGCGTTGCTCACGAGAGTGATGGAGAAGGGCTTGGTCTTAATCATGTCGAATCGATGGTCGAAGCCAGAACCCACGAGTTAAACTTTGCCGGATACCCCTTCCACTTTACCAAGACCTGCTTGTGGCGCCCTCGGCCCTTGGTGTGTAAAACGCGTTCGATCTTAAACGTCCGAGGTAGCGCGACCTTTTGTAGCTCCTCGGTGTAAAATGTGCCGTCTATGGCTTCTCCGGCCAGATCCTTCAACTTATATACCACCGGCCGACCACGCACCACCTCGGCTATCCGAAATATTTCGTCCGTCCAATTCTGCTCGTAGCCCTTGTCGAATTTCATTTTTTCTTTAGAGATGCTAACGTGATCGCCGACGGAAAATGTGGGTTTCCCTGCGCGAGGTAGGGTCCTATTTCCGTAGAGATTGCGGTACACTCGTAAAATGTTAGATTCGTTCACGTCCTTCGGAGCCATTTTTATGGACCTGTGATGCGAGCTATTGTACGACTCGAGTAAGGCCGGAAGGACTTCCAGGTATCTGTAACTGTTTTTGTGCGTGATATACCTCCACATCTTGGTTTTTAAGGTGCGGTTGAAGCGCTCCACGACGCTGGCTTTAACGTTATTTTTGGTTGTGTAATGTTTCACGTCGTGTTTCTTCAGAAAGTCGCGAAAAGTCTTGTTGGTAAACTCGGTTCCCTTGTCCGTTTGGAGGACCCTGGGGACGCGTTGGGAGAATATGGAGCGAAACGCTTGCGCAGCCTCGGTACCCAGCTTCGATTTCAGGGGTACGGCCCAAGCATATTTGGAAAATACGTCGATAACGGTCAGAATGTACACGTAAGGTTTGTTATGTTCATGACGTTTAGATCGGCCTCCCAAAGATCGTCCATATTCGTCACGTGATAACATCTGGTGGGGAACCGCTTTCTGACCGGTTTGTGCAGAGTGTAACTGTCCTGGGTTTGAAGGAAGGACTCGATGTTCGCCTTAGACGCACCCGTGGCATTTCGAACGGGGTTGACCGTACCCAAACCGGCATAGTGTTCCGGTTTGGCATAGTATCGCCTTAGCGCCTTCCATTCCTTCATGCTTTACTTGTACAGGGGTTGCCAGACGCGTTTGCGAAAATGGTACGACGCGGAAGGCGATTTCGATCTCTTTTTCGGAGTGGCAGGGTTTGCCCTCTTCTTTTTGCGAGGCGAGAGGAGGTTGACCTTTATGGTTCGGGGTTCGACCTCCTGCTTCACCGGCGCGCGTTCGTGCACGTCTTCGTAATCGTCGTCGTCGTCGCCGAGGAAGGGCTTTCTGACTTGTGCCACGAGATCGAGGTAGTTGTCCAATTTATGTTTTACGAGCCGCCACTTTTCGTCGGCAGAGAGCTTTGCGCTCTGCAGGTTCCGAATTTCTTTAGCCAATCTGGATATGGTGCGGTCTATAGCGTGAAGCTTATCGACGGTCTTCGGTTGCGGTGCAACGAGGATCTGCTTGCCGTACTTCATCCTGTTAATTTCGACACTAGCGCGCCGCCAAGCGAAGCCAAGACGGGTAGGAGAAATGCCGGCAAAAAACCTGCTTTTTGAACCAAGATGCTCTTCTTCTTCTTCTTCTTCAGAGGAACCCGTTTATCCGTCAACTTCCTCCAAGAAGCCTTGTGCTTCTTTAGGCGATCCAAGCACTTTGCGGGAAGTTGCACGTGACCTCTGCACACGTTGAGCATGCATTTGCTAATGCCCTTGATCAGATCGCCATCGGCATTTTTTAACAACTTTTTGCGCAGAGGGGCCTTCGCCTTGGCCAGAGCCGTCAAATTACCGTGCTATCTAGCTATGCGAGGACTGGTCAGCGTCGCAAGCCTTAACCTACCTCTAGCCATGCTTGCGCGATAATGACGTTCGCTCCGAAAGCGGCACTTTTTATTTATACTCAATGGCCTCAGTTGGGTAAGACTCTGCCGGGATAATATAGAACGAAAAAAACTCCGAGTCCTCTCGGCGGTCTCAGTTGGGTACGAATTAAGAGAGGTTTTCCCCCGGCAGCACGCCGGTTCGATACCTGTATCGGGCGGGCGTGTACTGAGTGCAGTCCAACACGAGATACCCGTGAGGGCGTTCGGTGGCCTTCTCGAAGGCCTCCAAGAGAAAACTAGAGTTCCTGGGTTCGATCTGCTGGCACAGTCTCTCGATCTGCATCTTGTCCCGGTTGTTCTTGAAGACCACGACGTAGTTTGCATTCAGAGAGATGTTGCGATATTTCTGACCGTGCGGAAACACGTTCTGCAGGATGTAGACGATGCCGAAGCGCTTGTGATGGGAGTCTCTGGTGAAAAAATTGGACACGTCCTTCCCGCCACCCTCCAGCATCAGATCGTCGAGGACGACCAGGTCGTTCTCGCCCACCGAAGCAAGTTCGGGTATGCCCGCGTGGGTCTCGCAACGCAGAGCCGAGGGTTCGAGTCTCGGCGAATACTCCCGAGGGTGGCACCACAGTACCCTCCTGGGGCGCACGTCGAACATCCGGTGCACGTGGCGTAACAGGTTTTTCACGAAGGTCGACTTGCCGCAGCGCGACGGCCCCGCCACGAGCATCGTGCTGGGAAACTCGAATCGCCCCAGGTCTCGGGGACCGGGCATCGTCTCCTCAGGGGCGCCCGGTTCGAAAAGTCTTTGGCGCGGCTGTAGACGTCTCATTTATGCGTTCCTCTTGAACCCGTAGGGATAGGAATCCTGATCGCCGGCGAGTACGCGCTTGTTGACCACCATCCTAAACGTCTTCGAGCTGGGTTCGGTGACGACCGTCCAAGACGGTTTCCGAGAAATCTGCGTGCCCGCCAGCTTCACCGCGCGGTCGTTGTCCCTCAGCACCACTTCGCGAATCACCTTCGCGTTCACCAGCTCCAGGTTGCCCGAATTGAGCGTGATCCCCTTCACCTTGCACACCGAGGTCTTGCCCGTCTCGGGGCAAACGATCTCCATGCAGTAGCTCTTGGGCCCCGCGGAGGCGAACCGGGCGTTGTAAGTGCCCGCCCGTACTTCTCCAGCTCGTCCGTCATGTCCCCCAGGAGGCGTCCGACGGACGGCGTCCAGTCACCCGGAGCGGCGGCGACGACGACGGAATCGGTGTCGAAGTAGCAGACCCGTTCTCCCAGCCTCTTGAGATAGGAGTAGAGCACCAGGCGCGCGTGAGCCGTGGTGTAGGCCGCCAGGACGGCGTTGGCGGTGGGGTTGACCTTGCGGTGCTGCTCGCAGTACTTCCACACCGCGTACATGATCCGGTCGGTGACGGGCACGTAGGTCTGCACTTCCACGCCAGGGTCGTTGAGCAGCTCCAGGAGGCGGTCGTACCGGTCCACCAGCTCGCACGTGGGGAGGTTTTCCCTCTGCCCCAGAAGCTGTTGAGCATCAGCTTGGCCAGCTCCCGCCTGCCAGGTTGATGGAGACGGCCTGGGGATCCAGGGTTACGCCTTCGTGTTCGAAGAATTGCTCCACGTACTGCTGCTTTGCGGCAGGGTCGTCGCAATCCGAGGGCCAGCCGGAGGCTTCGGTCTTGATCTTCAGGAACTGATTCACGTAGTCCTCGAAGAGACCCTTGGCTCCGGTGGTCGGTTCGTGCTGCACCACGTCGTACTCCCAGATCTCGTGGACCCGGAGGAGGCGGTACCCCTCCTCCAGGGCGACCTTCATCTCGTCGACCACCCAGGTACCCGACAACGCCCTCTCGCGCTCGCCGTGGTGGCACTCGTCTTGGTTCTCCGCCTCCGCACAAGCGCGGCATAGCGGGAACATCAGCTTGCCGCCGATGCGCGCCGGTAGCACCGGGTGGTACAGGTGTTGCGGCGGTAGAACCTCGCACTTCACCAACCCGCCCCCCACGTCTTCCAAGCGCGGGAATCGATCCACGTGGATCTTGGGATGGCCCGCGGGGTAGGGCTTCGTCTTGTTCACGTACGGGTACAGGCTGCATACGTCGTAGTAGTAGATCTTGCTATCCCCCTTCGCCTCGCAGTACGTCTTGGTGCAGTTGGTGCGACCTCCGTAGAAGGCGTCTCTGGGGTTCAGGGGTTCCGGTACCGCAAAGTCCCTTGCGTGGCGCGCGAGGTCCTGGTTGGCCTCCATCGCGGCGTTGAACTCGCACTCCCACATTTCCACCACGGCGTAGCCGGCGGCCTTGATCTCGGCCGTGACCTTCTCGGTGCTCTCTAACCTGGAGGTCATGGTTTCGTGTCCCGAGTTGTATATCGCCGCATGGCGATTGTGAAAGCACCGCCTGCAGCCGTGGTAAAAGCAGCCATGGAAGAAGTACGCGGTTTTTTCGGCCTCTCTGTACCCGTCCACCTTGTGCACCGCGATTTTGATTTCGCGTTCTCGCATGGCGTGCTGGATGACGATGCCGTTTTGCATCTCTAGCCAAGTTAGCCATATGCATGCGGCGCGAGACTGCCGGTCCGCTAGTCGATACCCGCCCGCTGGCAAGAGGGCAATTTTTTTAAGCGGCATGAAGCGCTTTCTATACACGCACATGCACGCCTGCGCGATGGTGACGCATTCTCTGAACGGGTCTATTCCGTTCTCGTCCAAGAATTCCCTTCTGAATTTGGAAACTCCCTGACTGAGTAGAAATACGTCCATCTTGCAATACACCGCCATTTCCGCCCTCATGTCGAAGACGTACCCGGTGGACGCCTTTTCCTCGTGCCACTGCTCGAAGGCTTTCCGACCCTCCGCCGACATGCCCTCCGGACAGTAATGCCTTTTGTCGGGAATCGAACCCACGTACTGCTCGTTTTCCTTCGTGTTAAACAGGTACGGGAAATAACCTTTGCATTCCTTCAATCCGAAGGTCTTGGAAAAGCGGGAGAGTGGCATGGGTATGAAGTTGAGCGAGTCTAGAAATGTGACGTCACCGTACCTCATCCTGTAGATCTTGCTCCCGTTCATGATGAGCTCCGGCGCCCAGTCTAAGTGCGCCACCATGTACTTTAATAGAAACTGCCCGTCGTAAGCTCTGAGATTATGCGCCACGACGTAGACGTCCCAGGCTTCGAACCTCGCCTGCGCGATGTGCTCGAAAAGCTGCTTCACGGGTTCGTCCATGAACACCCATTCTTTGCAACCGCATTCGGTGCAGTATGCCGTCTTGCGGCGTTCGTCGATGCAGTGCGGGCAGGCTTGGTACAACACGCACAAGTTAGGTACATGCTCGTATGTGTCCTTTTTGCCGGTATATGGAATGTTTTGCGTGCATTAAAAGTCGATTAACATAAACACGTACCGGTTTCTTTTGTTCTTTGCGGCATACGGCTGCATATAGCACATGTGGCTAGAATTCACGTGTGTCTTGCAATGATAGCAGTACTTTTCCCCGCACTCGTGCGCGGTTTTTCTGTGCCTCGCATTCACGAGCTTATTGCAAGACGTGCACACCTTTTCTACATCGCACACCGACAGCGCCTTTGGGTAAAAAACGCCTTTGTTTGCGTGGTTTGCAAAGCATGTCGGTCCCTTAAAATCTCTGTTGCACCCGGCGCAGCGTATGTAGGCGTCAAATCGCGCATCACACTGCTGATGGCATTTAGCACACCTGGCGTCGCACCTGTGAAATTCTTTTTTGTGTGCCGAGGGATGATGACACCGGCGGCAATACCATTTGCATTTAAAGCACTTGTGAAGGTTCGCGATAGCATTAAAGTGCCCGGCGTGGAGCATGACGTCGATGTATTTATCGCATTTCTTATCCGACGCGTACAGCACGTGCTTTCCCGTATGATCGCCAAACACCGGCACAGCGTAGCCCTTTAACGCAGCGTCAAAGCGTCTGACGTCATTTATCGTGCAGCTGTCGTGGCCTTGACCGATGCTCGCACACAAGGCTACGGCCTTCGATTTTTGCAGATAGTCGGAGCGCGTCATCGTTCTATAGTTGACGTCGCGATCCACTTTGGCTTTAACTACAACAATGGCTCTTGCTAAACACAAGTTGTCTTTGTTGGCTATTTCGACAATGCCTTTATTGTCCCTACAGGCATCGCAAGGTTGGTGGCACGAACCGAGACCTCCTTGGTCCACACAAACGTCACATGAAGAGGCCCGCTTAGCAAGAATTGTTGGTTACTTTGCATTACTTTTTCGATGCTTCCAACAATGACATCCGCATTCAATTGCTCTACGCGCCTCACGCTCATGTTGAAGGCTTTGGACGTCTCCTTTTCGTCTGTTACGGATATGCCTAAATATCCGGGTTCGTTTTCTAACAGGTTCTCTTTCGCAAAGTTTAGAATATCGTTAAACAAATGCGATACCCATTGCTCCGGGTTAACATCTCTGGGGACCGGGTTTACGGTAATTTGAGACTCTGTAAAGCCGGAAAAAAGCTTTGGCAGCCTTCTCTGCTTGTGCCCTATAATTTCGAACGTAGGCTGCAAGGTGCCATCGCGACTTCTCCCGGGTTGCGGCTCCATCTTATCGTCCGAATGCACCGATCGCTCTTTCCCTGCAAAGTGCTGCTGCTATTTTGTTTTTATTTTAAACTATTTTTCGTCAAATAGAACGATTTTGTAGAAAAACCCACTATCGCTCCAGTTTCTCACTACGGCCGTTTGCTCTTGGCACCGGGTTTTTATAAGCTCGCTTATCGCAAACCGCAGTTTCAACATGCGCGTCGAGTTAAATGCCTCATTTCGCCAGAAAATTGTCAAGTTGTAAAAACGCAGTCATCCTGTCACGATCCGCCACTGCGCGATTCCTACCATCGCAATAAAGCTGCATTTTATCGCTGACGAACATCCGTTTCTCACGCTCGATTTTCACTTACATCAGCACACGGTCTTTGCGCGTAGTGCGCGTAGTGCTGTACGTGAGAAGCGAGCAGAGTTGTAACGCTTGCACACCCATTAGTGCAATATTTAAAACTATGAGTGTCGTGTGTAGTGTTTTTGTGTTGTGCCGTGCATATGTGTTATGTAAAATGTAAGAATTAAATAGAATCAGCAGATACTTCCTTTCTAAGGAGTAACACCAACTGTTGAATAAAAATTCTCAAGTGTTACGTTCGTATGATCTACCGTCTATCTCTTATAGGTGAGTACGAAAGTTTATTTTCATATCCACTTAATTTTAATCCAGATAAACTTTTCGGGAAATGGTTGCATTGCACATCCGTTATACATCCAAAGGGACGCTATACACTGGCCTTAAAATTCTAAATTCTTTCCATCAACATGGCGAGCAAGAACTGAAAAGCGACATGCCTTTAAAAAAGAATGGCTAAGCATTGTACAATTCGAACCATTTATAACAGATATCTCGGAAATGGCTGACGTCACAAAAAAGTTATTTTAAATAAATTGTGTGTGTTTTTAAAGAGATCTAAATTTTTTGTATTGTATGTTTTTCTCAAACCTTAGCAGTTATACAAGATCATAGAAGATTTCTTCCGAATCAAGAGGACTTCACAGGCTATTTCTACAAAATTCAAGATATACATTTTATTTTTCATATAAATGTCTTTAATATATGGTGTTGTAATTAAAATCGTCAGAGACAGTTTTAGAAAATAAAACATTTCGGAAAATAGTTCATGTAAAGGGTAGTTTGGGGTGGAGGGGCTATCTTGAAAATCTCTGTGTCGTATCTTTGGAAGGTACTCAACCTAAATACCAAGTTTAGTATTTATCCGACTTTTCATTTTTGAGTTATGCTGCTCTGACACATACACACAGAATTTTCTAAAAATGTTTTCTATTCAGGGGACCTCAAAACAAGTATTTAGTTTTCCAGTGAAATCTCAATATTGAATATTTGGATGCAATGCATACCTCCTCTACCTACTATTTTACGTGGTAGAGAAAGCCCCTAAGTCAATATTATTACATGCAGTTGTGAAAAATATTACAGCTATGATTAATAAATTCTGGGATTACGAGAAATTTGTTAATATTAGTTTAAACGTATATAGTTGCAAGAAAAGTGAGTATAGCTAGCTCGAAACTTAGCGTTGTTGTCACAAATAAAGCATATAGGGAAAACTCTGATTTTCATAAAAGTAAGATTAAAACTACTTGCTTAAGGTAAAATGCTTGTCTCATATTAAGAATATTCTCAGATATTCGGAGAATGGCGCGAAAGTTGAGTCTGACGCCTTGTTATTTTTATTGCGTTTTTTCTTCAAGTGGGTTTCTCTATTGTTACATTTGTATAGTCACTGTAACTATTTTTACTTTCTCTACCACGTACATAGCAGATACAGGAGAAATTGCATTGCACTCAAAAATTCCATACCGGGATTTCACCAGAAATACATCTATAGATTTGCACATTTCAACTTATTACATAATTGGCTTGTATTGTGCATGATGTTTCATTTAAATACCCACAAACTGGGTCTGTGATTATTACTTATTGTTTTTATGTGTTTCAGTGGGTGAATAATAATTAGTTTGTTGGTATCGTTATCACAGTACTGTTTCACTTGTGAAATTCCGTTCTCTTTGTATGAAAATGAAAAAAGAAAAGATAAAAGAATGACGAGTTTTAGTGAGAAAGGTCTAAAGCTTTTAAACATTAAAATCAACATGGAAACTTTGTAAATATACAACGCCACAAAGTAATAATAATAATAATAATAATACACATAAATTGTGTGCTTTAACGTTCTTGTACAGTTCTTGTACAGTAAGGCTTCGTTTCCTACGGTTTAACAGTTGTACAAAAGACATTCACAATGAGACTACTTCACAGCTATTCCCAGAAAATTGAAGTTATACATTTTATTTGTCATGCAGATATCTTAAACATACCGTACCGTAATCAAAAGGGTTAGAGCCATTTTTAAGACAATAAAAATAACGAACTTTCTTCCACTAAACGGGTAGTTTGCGGTGTGGGAATTTTCTTGAAAATCTTCGGTTTGTTAAATTTTTTTTATACGCTACTATTTTAGTGTGTGTGTGTGTGTGCGAGTATGTGCCTAGTATCCGTGCGCCACAAGCCAAAACACGACATTATAGAAAAACTTTATCATTTGCCTACCGGACAGGGACAACCGCGAAAAACCTGAAAAAAGCTCTAAGAGTATTCTAACGCTTACCGATCTGGAAAACCCATGAAAACAAGATAGTACACTTTTTTGCCGCTTTCGACCGGCAATGAGAACCCTGCTCCTACGTACGCTAGCGACCAGGTTTTTGGTATAGTTAAATTACGTCTGTGCAAAGGGCGTCTGTACCGCTTTAAAAAACCTAGGTATATCAGTGCGTAGTGATGTTGGTTGATCTTAAAGCTGGTTAAGCATTTTTCAAAAACAGTTTGCTACACGCTACTATTAAATGTGTGTGTGTGCGAGTATGTGCCTAGTATCCGTGCGCCGACAAGGTAAAACTTTATCATTTGCCTACCGGGCAGGGACAACCACTAAAAACCTGAGAAAACCTCGAAAATTAGAAACGGCTTCGTCAACCACTACAGAAAACGCCTACCAACCAGGGAAAACCTATGAAAAAGCAGAAAGAGCTTGCATTCGTTTACCAACCGCAGAAAACCCCCAAAAAACTAGTTATTTTTTAAAAAAAACGAAAAAACAAAAAGAAAAAAAAGAAAAGAAGGAAAAGACGAATAATATAAGTATGGCAACTGCAACGGGTGTGTGTGTGTGTGCGAGTATGTGCCTAGTATCTGTGCGCCGACAAGGTAAAACTTCATCATTTGCCTACCGGGCAGGGACAACCACTAAAAAACCTGAGAAAACCTCGAAAATTAGAAACGGCTTCGTCAACCACTACAGAAAACGCCTACCAACCAGGGAAAACCTATGAAAAGCAGAAAGAGCTTGCATTCGTTTACCAACCGCAGAAAACCCCCCAAAAAACTAGTTATTTTTTAAAAAAAACGAAAAAACAAAAAAAAAGGAAAAGACGAATAATATAAGTATGGCAACTGCAACGGGTGTGTGTGTGTATGTGTGTGTGTGTGTGCGAGTATGTGCCTAGTATCCGTGCACCGACAAGGTAAAACTTCATCATTTGCCTACCGGGCAGGGACAACCACTAAAAAACCTGAGAAAACCTCGAAAATTAGAAACGGCTTCGTCAACCACTACAGAAAACGCCTACCAACCAGGGAAAACCTATGAAAAAGCAGAAAGAGCTTGCATTCGTTTACCAACCGCAGAAAACCCCCAAAAACTAGTTATTTTTTTAAAAAAAAAGAAAAAAAGGAAAAGACGAATAATATAAGTATGGCAACTGCAACGGGTGTGTGTGTGTGTGTGCCTATTTAATTTTTATTTTCTTTTGCACTGCACACATTTGTGTTACAATATATATGCATTTTCAATTTTGGGAAAACCTATGAAAAAGCAGAAACAGCTTGCATTCGTCTACCAACCAGAGAAAACCCCGAAACACTAGTTATTTAAAATTGCTGATGAGTTCTGGATAGGCTTTTGCAAATGTTGTTGGTAGCAAAACTTACCTTTACAATCACCTCCAACATACCCCACTCCCACACCTTTTTTCTTTCCACCAATCATAATCTCTCTTATTCTTACCAATCAACAACTTTCATTTGTTCCTTTCCACCAATAACATCACTTCTTATTCCCACCAATCACAACTTCACACGTCACTTTCTGTTATACTTTTTATCCCTCGTTCGCCATCTTTCCCCTCTTTCAGCCCCAACCACCGCACAGACAACACCTCACCGCTCCTTAACCTCAACTTCATGCCTCCGCCATCTTATTTAGTTCCCATTTTTACCACCGCGCCTCTCATCTCCCAACCAGATTGCCGGCAAGAACAGATCTCGTTCATTCACACCTCGACGGTTGACTCGACAGCAGCTACTGTGAACACCTACGTCGTACACTTTTTTGACCACTTTCGACCGGCTATGAGAACCCTGCTCTTACGTACGCTAGCGACCATCACGATGGTCCAGTACCAGGTTTTTGGTATAGTTAAATTACGCCTCTGCAAAGGGCGTCTGTACCGCTTTAAAAAACCTAGGTATATCAGTGCGTAGTGATGTTGGTTGATCTTAAAGCTGGTTAAGCATTTTCAAAAACAGTTTGCTTTTATTTTTTCGCGTCGCGTGAAGCTGCCGCGCTTTTGGTGACGCATCCACACCGGTAACAGGTAAGTACCACACGCATAATTATTTTTCGGACCTGCTTGGCGTAGGAATATATCCTTTCGTGTTTTGGTACTGTAACCTCACATCTCCTTACCCTCCTCTTGCGTCCGCCATCTTGTTTAGTTCTCACCGCATCTCCTTGTCGCAGACCCTCCGCCATTTTTAGTTCCCACTATTTTAACCTCAAAATCTGCTCTTCTAAGCTCTTGCTACCGCCATGTTCTTTTAGTTCCCATTCTCACCACCGCGTCTCCTTGCCCCCACCTCTTGCGACCGCCATGTTCACCACTAACCTCCAAATTTCCTCGTCCTTAAACCTCTTGTCTCAACCATCTTGTTTAGTTCCCATTTTCGCCACCGCATCTCATATCGCCCCATCTCTCTATCCACTCAAGAAAACTACCATCCAACGTTCAAAAATTGCTGATCAGTTCACGACAGGCTTTTGCAAATCTTGTTGCTAGCAAAACTTACCTTTCCCATCACCTCCAACATACCCCACTCCCACACCTTTTTCTTTCCACCAATCATAATCTCTCTTATTCTTACCAATCAACAACTTTCATTTGTTCCTTTCCACCAATAACATCACTTCTTATCCCCACCAATCACAACTTCACACGTCACTTTCTGTTATACTTTTTATCCCTCGCTCCCCATCTTTTCCCTCTTTCAGTCCCGACCTCCGCACAGACAACACCTCGCCACCCCGCTCCTCTCCATCACGTGAGCTCCATACTCTTTCATCTTCCTTCCTTCATCTTCCACCCAAATTAACGAACCAATCAAAACACTCCACGTCACTTCCTGTTTCTCCTTCACCTTTCCCTAATCCTCAATTCTTTTAACTCGTCCCGGATGAACCAATTGCAATAACGATAATCCTCCCGCTCAGGGCGCTTTTCAAACTTCACGCCGCCGCCGTCGCACGCAGCGACACTAGCGACACTAGCGCCCCTAGCGGCAGGATTATCGTTAAGCCAATTGGCTCATCCGGGACTTATACTACTCATGTGGTTGCATCATATTGGTTCCTTTATATTCAGCTAGGCGGATGTGATCCTCGAATTCTTAACTGTAAACGGTTTTTTCCATGAATAGTGCGCTAATCGCTATTGCATACACTTCCTTAGTCAGACTTGCATGATTTACAGTCCTCAGCTGCTGTTTCATGCTGTATTGAACGCTTACATTTACGTTTGGAATCATTCATACAGGCGTTGAGGTTTTTCTTTACTGCAACTGGAATATCATTCATATTACTCCTGGGGTTCGATGCTAAGGGGTTCGTTAGTGCGAATATCGCACATATCACTTCTGGGTTCCATACCAGGGTTCGTTACTCATATGCTTTATACCAAGGCGAATATCGCTCATCCTGGGTTCGTTACCAGATTTCGTTACTCAGATGCTTTATACCAAGGGGTTCGTTACTGCGAATAACGCACATATCACACCTAGGTTCGATACTGCCAATAACGCGATATCACTTCTAGGTTCGATACCAGGGTTCGTTACTCATATGCTTCATACCAAGGGTTCGTTACTGCGAATAACGCACATCCTAGGTTCGATACCAGGGTTCGTTACTCATATGCTTTATACCAAGGGGTTCGTTACTGCGAATATCGCTCATATCACTTCCGGGTTCGAAGCCCTTTTTTTACCAAGGGGCTCTTTTACTGCGAATATCACACATATCACATATACCCGGAATGGTGATAATGAAGTTAGAGTTCGATACTCTTTATCGCCCTTATCGGCTTTATCACATTGATGCTCGTACACAGTTACCCAATACACAAGTGATCCACATACCCTACCATGTTACACATCATCCCTACTCATCGACCTTTCCACTACTCTTACATACCATACAACCATCTCTTTCACTCCCATACGTTTAGATACATTGTATGTTCTACAATCATTTTCCATCTCTTTCGCACCCATGTGTTAAGATACATAGCATGTTCTGCGATCAAGATTTTACCGCAGCAGTTGTATCTGTTCTACAATTGATCGCAGAACTTACAAATTATATCTACTACTACCTCTAGATAAACTCTCTACAGATCTCAAATCTACCCGACCCTTAAAAAGCCTAAAAAGATCACACAAACTACAGCCTTAAGTATTGCGCTCCAACCATTTAAAAGAATAACTGAAAGTGACCCGAACTTCGTTCCTCTCGACTATTTGCAGCTTCAATTTTTGTTTAAAACACAATAGGAACTACTGACATAGCATATATATGATTGTTAAAAATATCGTTGTATACCGATTTTACTAATGAAAAACGCCATTGTCAACACCATAGCCAAAGCTATCACTAATCGCGTTGAACTACTGTAATTGTCAGAAAAAATCAATAAATTCAAAATTAGTAAATTATTAAAATATCATTATACGTTTTTATTTTGAGAAGTATCGAAATTTGAAAAAAAAGAACTAATGATATATTCGTGTTCAGCTCGTTGCTTTTATCCAATGAACGCTAAGAACGGAACATAAACTATTTTTTGTAACATAGTGTTATCCTATGCAGAATGTTTTTCTCTATCAGATTTTATCATTTTTAGAGCCTTTAGGGTTTTTGTGGGCACAAATTTCCAAAGAAAACCAGTTTTTCAGTAAAAGTCCTATTTGTTGTGTCTATGCTTATCACGCAGTAACTAATACATTAAACGATTGAACGCAAAAATTTACTTTCTTAGCTTGAGTAAACTAGTGTGCTGATACCTTCCTCTACCTTTAATAAGATGAGCGTTATAAAGTTTTTGTTATTGGGTTTACAAGGGGAACCAAACGTGAGAAATTGTTGAGGAGGGATGGAGACAGTTTTTAAAAGAAACCGCAATCCTATAGCTTCTTTCATTCATTGTGTATGACAAACAAAAGTCATCCATCTACTCAGCTAAAAGGCCAGGCGCGACGTATAAATCAGTAAAGGTTAACAGCAGTTGTACGGAAGCGGGTACGTTTATAGTGTGGAGTGTTATGTAGGTTATTTATTTAACATTTTACGTAAATATTTATGCTTATGGAGGGAGAAGTTAGGAGGAGACGAAATGTTGCTAAACTAAGTAGAGTAATAATGAGTAATAATGAATGTATTAAGAGTACTGTTCAAGTAAGTTCAACTGAAATGAGTGTTAGAAAGGCAGTAAAAGAAACAGCTAAGGCTACCCGGGTGTTCATAAACAGTATTGTATAGGATCAAAAAGGAAGAATAGAAGGACCTTTAAGGACGCATTGGAAAGAATGCAAAAAAGTATGAGGGAAACAAAAACACGCTAGGTTAATGTAATATAATGAAATGATGCAAAGCGGAGAGCGGCGCATCGTTCATTATTTGCTATTTGAAAACATTCCACCCACGTTGAATATTGTTTTGTCAAGGGTAAATAGTGATGATATCCTACCTAATTATGACTTTTATCATTTTATATCTCCATATTTCTTTGACAAAATATATTTGTATACCTGTAAAATTGTATTTCGAAGTACTAAAAACACAAATAGGAGATTAAAGTGCAAGTGAAAATTAAATGTCTTACAATTGCCTTGAATAGCAGTAAAGATGTTTCACTGTTTGGTGACGTATCATTCACAAGATGACATTAAATTGGTAAACCGATTGTAGCTGGGTGCCAAAGTATGAGCGTATGTGGCAACAATGCGCCCCATTTAACCTGCACTCTTTTAAGGTGAGATGTGATAGTTGCTACAAATTATGAACGTGAACTATTCTACGCGCGCAACCAGCAAGCGCCCTGACGGCTTAGGTTTTTTTTTGGTTCACTTCAACCTTAGGATAATAAAGTATAGTGGCCCTCTCGATGCTGCGATAATTATGCTGTTCCAGGCATCTCACATCGCGGACCAAAAGATGTGATAAATATTTTTTTCGGTTTTATTTTCCCTTTGCAAAGAAAACGTTTTTTTTCTCGTTATTTTTTATTTTCTCAAAAATAGCACTAATGATTTTTATTAAAATACCACATGTTCAAGATATTTACATGTGAAATAAATTGCGTGTGTTGAATATTATAAATTATTTTTCGTATTTATTTTCAAGCCCGAACCGGCCCGCTGGGCCCGAGAGCTCGGCTGGAGCCCGTGCAGAGCTCTACCCTGCAGTACTGAATAAATCAGATTAGTGTATTCAAAGCCAAGATTGCATTTAATAATTCTCTGCAGCTGCAAAGACAATGCAACTCCCACTGGTCCGGTTACTTCTTTTCTGAAAACATTGTCAATTATATCCAAAGGCTCTGTGAGTCGAGACGCTTTCCAAGCAGAGAATAGCTTCTGGTATAACTCTATAATATGCCTTGATACATGCAAGGTACGTAACAATTAGTAGGAGACTTGGGTAAGTACTATTTATTCGTTTGAGGAACTGAAAAAAGCTACTTAGGACAGTTAGGTCGCAACCCCACATTTAAGCCATTCGTTTTTTACTTCCTATGAAATTTATATATTCAGCCGCAGGGAGCGTGAAACACATTAATATTCTGAAAATGGATTATTAAATTGAAAGGAGAAAAAGGTTGAAAACAAGGAATCCGGGCCCTACTGATGAGTCAACTTAAAACATCGGGAAGGGCTGGGATTGTTCACAGCAGCTGGTATTTTGTGCCTTATTTGCAACATTTCAAATACAAAATAACACATCTCTCACAGTACTATATTTCGTTTCTTCTTCTTCATATTATCCGCTTGTTTGTAGGTCTTACACCCCCAATGTCTTTCTTGGGCCAGTAGCCTGTCGAGAAGCAAACTCTGGATCATAGCATATCCAGGATGGGAGATCAGCCCAACGCTGATGGCGTTGAAGAAGGTATGGCAGTGAAGAAGGAAATGAAATGCAGTGATGAAAGGTATAATAGGAAAATTCACGAAAGTTCACATCAGTATTCGCATGACGACCGAAGAAAACCGCGAAAAAACCTTCGGTCACATTGGCCAGCCCCGGGTTTTAGCCCGAGACCTCCAGAATGTGGACCATAAGCGTTACCGCCCGAGATACAAAATGTAGAATCGGGTAAGAAGACACCTTTAAGTGCAACAGCGAACTTCCTAAATATATAATAATCAATTTTAAAAATCTGATGTGAGCTTCCTTACGATTTTCTCTACCCATGACAAATTCATATACATCCGTATGTATTGTAGTATTCATATGCACGTCATTCTTCTATCCACGTTACGATATGCACGATATATTTTTACCTATTATGATTTCGAATTAAGCGAAAAGAATAAAATGAAGAATTGTAGACTTTCAAGCATGTCAGTTGAGGTAAATGGGAAAGTGTAAACATGCTGTACAGAATATCTAGAAAATGGCTAGTGCTACAAAATTTGTATTGGGTGTAAATCGTGTATTTTAATGAGTTCTACCTTTCCCTGTAGTAAGGTTTTGTCTATCTCCTATGATATCCAAGTTATACAGATTTGTTCAAAATCAATTCCGAATAAAGAGCAATTCACAGAAAATTCAATTTATTTTATTAGTCGTGCGAATAACTTAAACATGATATTTTAATTAAAGCATTAGAGCTATTTTTGAGGAAAAATAATTACGTAACTTCCTCGTATAAAGGACATTTTGTGGTGGGGGATTTTCCTGAAAATCTTCGGCTGGCATGCTTAAACAGTGTTTGAACTCAAAGTTTGAAACATTATATTATTCCTACCTCGGTTTTTTAGTTGTACTGTTCACAGATAGACACACACGCACACACATGCACTTACACACATACGGATGTAGGATGTTTTTTTTTTTTTCAAAAACTGCCTTTCTTGGTTCCAGTGGACTCAAAACCTGTATTTCTGATGAAATATCGATATTGAAATTTTGGGTAGAATACAATATATGCCCTGCCTATTATAGGTAGGTGGTGGAGAAAATAAGAAAACTTCCATTAATATAATTTCTTCCAGGTGTCATTTCATTTCTTTAGTTTTTAAGCAATATGTAATACTGTAACATTTGGTATTTCAGTCACCCTGTCAAATCAGATCAACCTATTATCGATTTACGTCGTCAATGACAAATTTTCTTAAATGTTTCATAAGACAAATACATAACTAGCACAGGTTAGTTGCTGTTAAAATAAGACCTTTAGAGAACTTAGGCATAAAACAGCCATATTCATTTGAGTTCACAGCCAAGTATTTATCGCGACATTTCATCTAAATTGCTTCTAAAGTGAAAGAGCAATGACCCTCCTGCAAAAGAAAAAAGTCTTGTTCCTATAATCTAAAATTTGAAGCCGGGACTTTATTTTAGAACATTTACTTTATGTGCATCAGATTAAACTTCAATGGTAGGTAGGCTGTGTTCATAATAGGGGGAATGACGGTGTGAAGCTCCCTCAAATGAACAACAGCAATAATAATAATAATAATAATAATAATAATAATAATAATAATAATAACAACAATTTTGCAAAATTTAAAATATTAGGACACTAGTTTAAGCTACATGCACAATCCAGGCAGGTTACAATAATTGTCATTTAAACAAGCCAACATCATGTTAAAACATCACATAACTCTGAAGCATTTACAATTCTTTATCTACTTTAGTTACGTAATGGATTTTACAATAATAAAAAAAACTTAAATCTATTCACTATTTAACTAGTTGCGTAATGAAGCTTCTATTACGCAACGATTTTCGTAACGTAACCCTTATCATAAAGCTGGTTGCGTATTGTGAACCATACATAAATAATAAACTATTATTTAATAATTATAATAATGCCGGGATTTATCAGGAGTTAAACTGTCTACAACGGAACTAGCTGCGTTTGCAATATCTTCGTCAGAATTCATTTTTCAAAGTTTATTGAATTCATCTGGCACTCATGTTCTTCTGTTTTAAACAAAAACCTAACAAACAAATCGTCTATCAAACCATGCATGGCCCACTAAACACACGTATCACCTACGTATCAATATACGAGTAGTGATTCTTAATACTACATCTGAAATAAAATGTAATTTACCAAAGTAAATTAAAACATAGATATTACGTAACTAGAGTAGGTAAAACTTTGTACGATACACATATCGTAACTACATATTAAATACTCGATTGGTTATCAAACTCAGCCTGCGACCTCGTTTGTCCATCTTCCTATCTCATATTATAATTACTAATATAATCTGTATTAATATTATGAAGAGAGAGCATTTGTATGTATGTATGTATGTATGTATGTATGTATGTATGTATGTATGTATGTATGTATGTATGTATGTATGTATGTATGTATGTATGTATGTATGTATGTATGTATGTACACTGCCGTTTGTGTAAATTGCAACACCAAGAAGGAAACGGATTCAATGAATTTAATTTCACGGTTAGGTACATGACAAGTAACAAATAATAAACTTTTCAAATCTATACATGACCTTTGAGCCCTAATATTCAGTATTTGGTGTGGCCTCCATGCGCTGCAATTAGAGCTGCTATACGCCGTGGCATTAAATCACAAAGGTTCTGAATAAGTTCCTGAGGGATTTTCCTCCACGCAGTTTATATTCGAGCCCGCAAATCCGTGACACTGGTTACTGGAGGACCGTGACGTACCAGGTACCGACCAACCATATCCCAGGCATGTTCGATGGGCGACATGTCAAACGAACGTGCAGGCCAGGGAAGCAATGGTACCCATCGCTTTTCGAAGAAGGCTTGTACATTCCTCGCAATATGTGGAGGGCATTGTCCGTTGAAATGTGGTCTGTGGAGATGCCTGATGCAGGGGAGTACCTCAGGCTCTACAACCACCGTTAGGTATCGGTTGCTGTTCAAAGTGCCCTCAATTCGTAGGAGGCGAGATCGGTTGTTGTAACCAATGGCGCCCCAAACCATGACACCTGGTTTTTGTCCGCTCAGGACCGTCTAGAATGAACGGACCTGACACTGGGTTCGAGATTGAGAAAAATGGCGGCGGTAGTTGGTGGTGATCCCTGAGGTGTTTACATCGGCAACTGCTGTATTGTGTTTCCGATGCCTGTGATTTATAGTATTTTAGTAACTGCGGCAGTTTGTAATCACATTAGCGAAGCAATAGTGTTTGAAAACCTTTATTTGAGCAATTTGGGAAACGGGAATAATCCCAGTCATTCGTTTTCCCTGCCTTGTGCTTTCCAAGTGTTACTTATGTTTACTAATATATTACATGTAGGTTATGGCTAATTTAAATGTATAATTATACATTTTTTAATTTACCTACTTGAGAATATAGTTTGTGTCACGGTTACTGTGGTGAAATAAAGAAATTGTTACAGTTTGGACGTATTGGTTGTAAATATACTTAACCTAAAACATTACAACGCCATTATGTTTCCGGATGTAAATCGAACTTTGATTATAATGAATAGAGGTGCAAATAATTGTGATAAATATTTTAAAATATGCTATATACAGTGTTAATTTGAGTTATAAAATATATTAAATTATGTATATTTGTGAGATACAATAAAACAATTATAAGTATTTGAGAGTGTATCTATGTGTATAATGAGTTCCAGTTATTCTCATATACCGGAGTATTGCCATTCATATTTCCAAAAGATAAAGATTTAAAACAAAACGGTTAATATTCATAATTCGTAAACACTTTACACCTTCGAAGGATTCACCTGTATGCATACATCGTTGTTTCCGACCTAGTTATAAGAAAGGATAAATTCCGTTACGGTGGTTCTTTTATAACGGTTCCAAGAAAGTGGTTAAACTGCAGAATGGTGCATTTCTGACAGTTTGTTTTAATTCAGCTATCGTATTTATGCTGTTACGTTGTTGCATGCAATACTGTAGATTGCATGAATGTTGTTTTGCAATGCTGTTTAAGGTTATGTATTTCATATATTTCACTTGCAGTGCTGGTTTAAGACTACTTATTTGTTATATTTCAGTCTGTTGGTGTGGACTCTCTGCAAAAACTAGTAAAGGATGCTATAAGTCGCTAAGTGGTATAGTTTTGAATAATTATTGCAAACTTATAAATGAAAAGCGTTCAGTGAAAGCAAAAGTAACTCTAAAACTTCTAAATTTAATAGCTAATTGCTGTAAACAACGCCATTTCGTGCCATCCAGTGTATATAATATTGTGTATGTACAGTGTGATTAACAGTGTAAATAGTGATGCGTAATTTTGAGTGAACTCAATCAGTGTCAACCTCAATATCAACAGTTCTGTTTCATGCAAGTATTACAGTGTTTGCAATTTATAAAAACTATGTCCTTTGTATTTTAAATAAGTAGCTGTAGTTTAGAAATGCTGTTAAGTTATAGCATACAAAACTGTAGACTGCATGAATGTTGTTTGAGGTTACATATTTCATTTAATGTTAAAATGCATTTGGTTTACTTAAAAGACAGCGTTTTTGTGCACAAAAGCATATATCTACACAAAAGACATGTCACTGCACCACATTAATTGTATTTTACTGTGGAGAAGTCATAACTTGTAGACAAGAACTGATTACGGCATTTCCCAAATTCCCGCCACATATGGCCGCCATTTTGAATGTCAGTGTCAGGTCCGGTATCCAGAGGGTCCTGGTCCGCTATGCCGCTCAACAATGCAGCCCTCCAGGTTGCGCTCACCACGGTACCGCCAGACACGTATGCGGCCATCTCTGTAGGACACGAAGCGGGACTCGTCCGAAAAGACCACGTTTTGCCACTCGGCACCCCAGTGACGGTGTTCACTTGCCCATTGCAGTCGGAGGAGCTTGTGGTTTCTGGACAATGGAAGCCGATGTAATGTCATGCATGCAACAGTCCAACTTGCAGCAGACGGCGACGAACCGTTGATGCAGACCTGTTGCAGTGCTCCAGCGTCGAGGCAACACTGTGGATGAAGCTGTACGGTCCGTTATGGCCATGCGGACAAGATGACGGTCATCTCTTGCTGTGGTCATGTTCCGTGGTCCAGTATCCGCTCTTCGCTGCGTACGACCTTCATTTATCCACTGCTTCCACACACGCATCACTGTCCCAGCAGCATGCCGTGTACGAGCCGAAATGTCACGGTATGACAAATCCGCTTCCCGGAGACCGATCATTCTGCCCCGTTCGAACTCACTCACATGCCGATCTGGCTCCCTTTGACGTCGACGAGGCATACTGGCACTCACTTTATTGTTTCCACCTTGTTTGACAGCTCTGCACTGACTACACTGGTCACAACACTGACCTTGTCGGACCGACACGAGAGGGCTCTGTTCGGCCTACGTGTACCGCATCTCTTTGCAAACCTAATCACTTATTGCTTGTACACTCTTCTACACTTCCACCAAGTTTGGAGTTATTCGGGAAATTCTTTCTTGATGTTGCAATTTTCACAAACAGCAGTGTATGTATGTATGTATGTATGTATGTATGTATGTATGTATGTATGTATGTATGTATGTATGTATGTATGTATGTATGTATGTATGTAGGGTAATTTAAAAATCAATCATTGGATTTTGATAATTGTTTCACCATTGAAAAGTTCAACTCTTTCTCACGGAAGATTAAAAAGGATTTATATAGCCCTTGTACTTGAATACGAACACATTGGAATTATGAACAGTCTTGCGAAGAAGGCTTTTTTAGTTGAGAATGCATGGAATACAAAATAGTTGTTACTGCACACGATATGTATGTAAAATAAGACATATGGCGCGCATATTTCATTCCAAGCAATACATGGGAAGAGGTTCACGATTTGACAGTTAAGACACTGCAAAACAAAAGAGAATCGAATCTGTTTATAAGGGTATGATATGCATTCGATACCAATGCCAACTATTTTCATAACACTAAAGGGAGAGATTTTTACACTATTTCCTTCGTAAGTTATAATCAAGATCGTTAGCACGGTATGCTAAATAATTGTATAAAGTGAAAAGATTGTGTTCGACTAACATTAGAGATTAATCGGCCGATATTTTATTAATAACTCAGAGTACTAATTTTCCCGATGGTCGCAGACTATGCGTCTTTTCCAAAGCGGTTAACTTTGGACTCGAAGTAGGGAATCTTCATATTCACCAACTTCTCCTCTGTTTCGTTGTAAATGTTAGAGGTGTATTATGTGAACATTATGTAGTTTTTAAGTTATTAAATATTTATGAGCCGAAAGAGAAGGAATAGAGGTTCAAATTTTGATTATATACTGTGATTATCTAAAACATTACTCGACCATTCCTACCGATGATTGTTCCACCGCCAAAGGATACTTATAGGCTATGCACTGTAGCCTATAGCCACTATTTAGCATCTCTACAACTTGGAAAACTGTCGGGGAGGGAGAGGTTAAGGGAGTCTGACGTTCCGCCGATGCTTCACACCCTTTTATATGAATATCACGGGATTTTTGATCCGTTATTAGGAACAGCCGGGGCTGTACGAAATTATAATTACAAGGGATAAAGGCAAGGATTCGCTATAAAAATCTTGCAGATCATTCACAATAATTTCATAAAGACATGCGAAGGTAAATAAAATTAATTACATCGTCATTCGAGTTTAAAAAGCTACCTGTGCATTGCCGGGCAGTCAGCTAGTAAGGACATCAACTGAACAAATATTGGTAATCAATTGTTCTTTCACACAAGTCGTGTGTAGAACAAGGTTGGAAAGATAGAATCAAACTGGAAAAACATTATTTTACCACTTTCTCAAATTTGGCATTTTATTTATTTGTTTAAAACTTTAATTACCCATTGCCATGCCATACTTGTGCAAGTTATAATTAGGTATTACATACCTTACCCGCAGTGAGGGGCCAGGAAATTGACAGATTAAATTTACTACTGCGTGATGTTGCCAACCGTAGTATAATTTTGGTGCGCCAAAAGGAATAAAACTCGCGTTGACACCACTGTAAGACTGCAACCCCTTGCGGAGCTTTGACTTACTTGTTCGCAGCCCTGACTGTGTATGAATGTACTTGACTGAAGAGATTAGAATAGGTGTGTTTTAAGCAATCCTAATGCTATGTTCTGGTCATATTCAGAATGTACCTACCATAATCTCCAAAACTACAATAATCATAATTTTGACACCGATAAAATTACTAAAAATCCATTCAATACAACTAAGACGCGCGCTGTGCGTGTGACAAATTTAAAATTTTCTAAAACAAAGAATTTCAATGTGTAATTTTAAAAATATAACTTAAAACACGCTGCGGAATCACAAATACGTTTTTTTTAAATACATCACAAATGTGTTTATGAGTACCTCATTGAATTTTATATTTAAATCCATATTATTTATGTTTTACTGTGTGAAAGTTCATGAGCCCTGTTATACGAGTATTACACTGAAATGCATCATAATTAAATTAGCAAATAATTGCAATTTTATTCTATGACAGCATTGTTTTAAACTTAAAAGCATACAAAACCAACAAAAAATGGCCTCAGACCGGAACCTTGAGGTACTTCAACATTTATACATATGTTCGGTTATATAAATTCCTACTTTAAAATTGCTTATGTTCTGTTAAATAAGAATGAAACCAGTTCAGTACCACTCTTCACAACTCACACAATCAAGGTTTTCTCAGTAATAAATCATGATTTACACAATCATAAAATTTCAGCTTAAATCACAAAATATTCCAAAACACCTTTAAAGCAGAATATAAATTTAAGGTAGATGATTTATTAGAAATACAACCTGATTGATGTGGAGATAACATTTCCGCGTGTTTCATATACTTTAATAACCAATTGAGAAAATGTTGAAAATGAAATGCTAATTACGCAATAGCCATATATACACAGTGAGTTTTCTCATCCTGCGGATTGAGAAGTTATACAGTACCGGCGTATTATACGTTTTGTCGTAAACACTGTCCACTGCATCTCGTCGTATCAATTTCGGCCGAATTGACTGCTTTGTACCACTGTGCATAACGTGACTGTTCTCGCAGCGTAGCTTAGCTTTGATATTTAGTGGTGAAGGTCCGAAGTTCAAAAATTGGCAGTTGAAAGTATATATTTTTTCTTACTTTTTAGAGAAATTTTACGGGAACTGATAAATGATAGCTTCTTCTGAAGTGTCGTTTGAATTAGATTATGTGAATTTATGTAAAACACAAATTGTTACCTACTAGAAAGTGCTTTATTGAATATAATAAATAAACATGTAACATTGTAATGAGAGATTACAAGCGTAAAGCATTAAATTATATCTTACTATTTAAAGATATTCTTTCACACAAAAGAAAGACAATAAGTTGCTCTGAGGGTCTACAAATGCAGTACATACCTACACACTAGATAAGTTTATAAGTCAATATTGTGAACCTCACTGCTTCACAAAATAGTAAACTTAACAATGACTATGACATCATACTGGACTTTCTAACATATAAAAATACCTGTTTTCTCCATACTATGACAGTAATAGGTGTTCGAACTGGCCACCTTACTGGCGGATGCATGTCCTGAGCCTATCATCGCCAGTCTAACCCGTTGCAACCTGGCCGGTGTGATGTCATGGCAAGCTAAGATAATGCTTTCTCTGAGTTGCTGTGGGGTCATTGGCCGTTCTTGATACACGATATCTTTAAGAAGAAACCTAATGGGGATAGATCGGGTGAGCGTGCTGGTCACTCTATTGGTCCGTACCGTCCGATCCATCGCTCTGGATAGGTGACATTGAGAGACGTTACGCGATGGGTCGATTGAACTGCCGCCTCGCCACATAGTTATTCGGTTCTGCAACGGCACCTCATCCAGTAGAGTAGGCAGCTCGTATTCCAGAAACCGAACATAGCGATCTCCAGTGAGTTTGCCATCCTATTAGAACGGTCACCAGCCTAAACTTTGAAGCACCATCGGAACTAAAAGGCCGCCTATCGCATCCATTGTGGGTTTACAGTGCTCAGCAATGATTATTGTACCGATTTACTTGGCCTCTATTATGGAATCCTGTTTCGTCTGTGAATAACTCAGTTGCCAAAAAGTTTGATCTTGTTCAGTTTGACCCACCTTTCGAACGCCACTCCATGATCCGGTTGCAGTAGCTGCTGGTGTAGTTGAAGATGATAAGGATGGAACTTTACATTGTGTAATACTCTCCACGCGAAAGTTCGGCTAATATTGAAATGCCTGTGAGCGTCCCTCGTATTACAGTGCAGATGCTGAATGACATAGTCACACGACAGGGTGATTTCGTGGATGCAGTGTCTTATGCACTGTTCCTGATTCGAGTAGGCGTTTCGATACCCGTACCCGTGATCTGTAGGTATTCTCCTCTGCGGAAATCGCTGTTGGTACAGACGTCATGCCGCTGTTGCATTTTGTTGCGCCTCCCCAAATATTAACAGCATGTCCAGGTGCTCTTTATTGAAAACATTGATTCACAGTGAGCACGAGCGGATGGAACCTCGTATTTATAGGCAAATTCGATGCATAGAATGTTCCATGCATTCTTAAAGAAAATAGGCTTTTCTAGAACGTTTTCGAAACATAAGCAGAATAAGAATAAAAAGAAAAATGCATGTATCCAGGGCCACAATTTGAGCTCCGGATTTAATCGTAACTTTCCGGCATTTTAACAGCGAAGACCATTATAACCTTAATCGTAGGGGCTGGTGTATAATTAACATTATTTTCATACAAAATAATGCTAATGAAAGGTAAAAATAAACAAATAAGACAGTTTAACTATAGTCCTATTGTAATATGAGAATAACACCGAAAGGTGAATTATTACTGTAAAACAAAAGTTATTATAAAAAGTCTATGGAACAGAAAACGCAGTCCATATAACTGCTTTATCCATATATTATGTATCATTGTAGTTTGTTGATGTCTCAGTGCCATGTTCTTCTTGCAGATTTTATTTTTAGACGTGAAATAGCGAAAGATGTGGCGCGTTTTCTGAATATCAGACGGAGCCACACCTTCACTCTCCCACGTCAGCCAGAGGATCACCTGGATGACCGCAAGGCCATCTACAGTTGCCTCTAGAAGTAATGATTAACCATTCGATGCACGATTGTCTTCAGAGTCACGTCGTGCTGAGAATGAATTCAAATAAAATCAGTACGTTGACATTCTCTAGATCCCGCCCAAGCAGCTGCAGTGGCGGATTCAAGAAACACTCCGTATGATTCCTTAAATCTGAGAAAACATTATGTAACGATTCATGCTGTATTGCGTATGTTATTTGTACCTAACTTTATGCATGCAGCTATCGTAACAATACTACTGTGTACTAGAACAAGCAAAAGTATTAACGTCTTAAATTTTAGGTATAAAACTAGTAGCACCAGCATTGCTCAAATATAACTATTGATAATATATAAATATTGATCAAATCAACTTTGTTTCTAATGGAAAAAAATTGTAATCAGGATTTTGAGAAATTGCTAAGAATATCTTGCAATGGAAAATATTAAACGCTTAGTGTCGAACTCTATCCTGAAATTCCTGTGGGAGTAGCCATGTGGTATAAGTCAAATTCAAAAAAATAAATTGTCAGCATCAGAGGAAAGATCTCGAAATCGAAGCCGCTTTTCTGCAACGGAAACGCATTATGCGATGCGGATGGACGGAAATTCCTGTTTATGGAGCGGAGTTATCTAATCCGATGTCTAAGCAGCCAGTCGGGTATGCCCATTCATGTTTATTAGAACCGTGCAATTAAAACTGGTTCCAATTTTTCCCAAAATGACTTTATAAATCGTTTTTCCTAACCAAATTTGAGGTAGTTTTTGGCGTTGAAAAGGATTTAATCTTGCTGAACCTTAGTTACATTATGATGAGAGTGCACCCCGTGGTGACAATGTTTATGTGGCACACAATATCTTGAAGGAAAAAGAAACTGTTGATAACCGAACCAATCAATAACAGCCAAAGATGCAACAACTTGAAACGTTGAAGTCGGCCGTTGCTTCACTGAAACTTCTCCTGAAGTGGGTACGGCTATGCAACTGCCAAAATGATTATCTTGAAAGTGTCTTCAAGAAATGTAGTAAGCATAGAAACAATTTAATATGACATTTCCTAAACGTCTTTCGGTATCGTGTATTTGGGCCAATGAAAATAATGTTTAGAATTCAGCATTTTGTAGAGGAATAGGTCTGCAAGAGCATACGTCTGTTTAGTGACAGAAAGTGCTGGGGAAAAAATCTCTTACGTTTTGTACTTTGGTTCAATAAATTACAGTTGATATTTAATCGCTGATAACAAGAAGAGTCAATTTTTAAGGCGTACAAAAAAAGTTTTCTGAGCATTTATTGTGGACGCATTAGCTTCCTCTCCTCTTCAAGCTCTCCCCGGTCCTTGTGAGTACGTTAGTCTCGAATCAGTCCAATCCTATGAGAAAATCTTTACTAGAAGTAAAATTTCATTTTTTTTAATTTTTCATAACCAGGAATCATTGTTATTAACGAGGTGTCACTAATTTGAATAACCTTATTTATAACATGAAGCAATGTAGAGGTCCGACAGTTTCCTTAGTTTGCAATAAAGCGAGATGGCTTTTGGACAAAAGATATTTCAGCTTGAGTGCTTTATTGTTTTGTGGGGAAAACGATCTCCCGCTGAGAGGTCATATATAATACAAATACGCATCAAGCTTTTGACATTTTGGACAAGGCCCAAGAATTTAGAATATCTCCATGCAGTTAATCTAATTTTGTTTCAACCATCCTTTTACCAATGAAATAGGATTTCGTTTGTTGGACACCGTCATATTTAATGCATAGATATACAACACCTTTCTCAGATCAGAATAGTTATAATGGGCTTAACTAGTACCTAATTGATGAGTATGATAGTTGTAGTGACAATTTCATCAAGCAGCGACATACAATTTACAGTCGTAACTGCGTTATAAAAAGTTAGCACCGGTAAAATGAAATAGCAAACCATGGTAACATGAATTATTAATTTTTACTCGTTCTAGCCATAGTATTAAACCATTCTATCTACACATAAATGCAAAGTTAGAATTAATTCTCTCGATGCAACAACGTTTCTATAGCGACGTCTAGCTGAAAGTGGAGACCTCTATGGATGAGTGTGGATCTAGTCATGACCTGCCTAAAAGCACATGCACCAGACACACAGCCATCCACAGAAATTCCAGAAGCCACCGCTGCGCAAGCCTGCAGATGAAGTGGATGTCAGCAATTCAGATTCCCACGATGTTTCAACAGAAGGGTGACAAACACCCTCTGTCCGCTTCAGTGATCAAGGATTCAGAGGGCGGCTTCAGCGCTCCTCTTTTGAAATTTCAAATGCAGCTAGGTCCTTTGCTGCTTGAAATAAACTTACCGTAGTTCAAGGAACAGTCCAAATCTTGTTTCTACTGCGCTACTGCAATCAAGTTTTGACATTTGTATTATATATAAAGATATAGGTAAAAAAAAAAAAAAAAACAGTCATCTTCCCTGGAGTAGTGGTTACCATGCTAGCCTCTAATTTTCCCGAGGTAGCGGGTTCAAACACGGCGGAGGGGATGGATTTTTTCGGGCGTAGAAATCATTAGCATGGCTTCCTTCGGAAGGGAAGTAAAGCCGGTGGTCCCGTGTCGTAAATTTACGGCACGTAAAAGAACCTCAAGCCTGATAAAGAGGCATCTGAGCAAAATTACCGGTCTTTCACGTCCAATATAGAATGGGACGCTAAGGACCATAGAAGTTAAAGAGCGTCCATAAATAAAACTCAATTTAATTTAACAAAATTCAACATTTCAAGTTAAAAGTATTTTAATACATTCTAATTCCAATTTTCATGCAACATTCACAAGTCATGGCTGTAACGATTTTATGCTTCCATTTAGAAAAAAAAGGATTTATTTATTTATTTATTTATCACTTACTCTACCGTTTAGGCACCTAAAGTAGGTACCTGTTGCAATCGACCTAAAACATTGATATGGAGTTTTTAGCATAACTGCAGGTTTTCTAGCCCACTGAATAAAAAATGGCGTCCATGAAAAAGACAATCATGTAGCCATGTAGTGAAAACATTACAGGATAAAAAATTGAGATGAACTCTTTTTAACATGCTAATTTTCTTGTAGGTGCAAGGGGAATACGGCAGGCTTTAAGCGGCAGTCAAATCTTTTAAGAGCTGGTTGCTATGTGGAGCATTCCATTCTCTTTGCATGTCCAGGGAAAAAAGAAAAAAGAAGAAAAAAAACGAATTCCCCATTCTGATGTGTTACACTCACATGATCTTCCGAACACAACTAATTTTACAAACGCTTATTCTCCATCTACCTCATGTTAATCCAGATAAACATTTGCAGAAGCATCTTATTGCTAAGGGAAATGTGGTAGGATTTAAGCGATATCAAATCTTTTTAGAGCTGGTTGCTGTGTGGGGCATTTCATTCTCTTTGCATGTCCAGGACATAAAAAAAGAATAACGAATTCCCATTTTAGAAAAAAATATGTAAGTATTGGAACATTTAAACAAATAACCAGGAATATCTCGGAAATGGTTCACTCCACAAAAAACATGTATATGACATAAATTGTGTTTTAACGATATCTACATCTTTTGTGTAGTAAAATTTTGTCTATTTCTCACGGTTTACCAGTTATGCGAAAGTTATTCAGAATGAAGGGTACTTTTGGGGACACTCCCAGAAAATTCAAGATATACATTTAATTTGCCATGAAAATATCGTTTTAATCAAAATCGTTAAAGCTATTTTTGAGAAAATCAAAATTTTCGAAAAATGTTCCATGTAAAGGGTAGCTGGGGGGGGGAATTTTCTTGAAAAACTTCGTGTCGCATCCTTGAAAGGTGGTTAACTCAAATACGAAGTTTAGTATTTATCTAACTTTTCGTTTTTAGGTTATACTGCTCACAGACTGACAGACACATACACGGACGTGTTTCCAAAAATTCTTTGTTTGGATTCAGAGCACCTCAAAACATGTATTTCCGGTGAAATCTCGGTATTGAATTTTAGGATGGAATGCAATTCTTCCCCTACTTACTATACTTACTAGAGAAAGTAAAAGTATGCTGAAATCCGGTATATTAGACACTAACCCTGATTGCTGCTGTATTACAACTTCAAATGAATCGAATTGAAATTATGGACTTAAGAAACTTCACTGATGGATATCCTAGGCTACAAAGCTACATAAGTTTGCAGGAGTCACATTCCGGAAGGCATTGTTTGCAATTTCTTGAAATCTAGCCTGAGTTTTAGGGAATCTGAAAGAAGATATCTAAGAGAATCTGCTGTTGATACCGAAGCCATACTGTCTACCCAATGTGGCTAGATAACTACCGATCGAAATCCACATGAGCTTGAATTTCTACCATCTGACGACGAACTTTTCAGGAAACCAAAGTCAAAATAATTTTATGAAGTGCAGCGCGCCTAACAAAAATACGTGTTGCATTCACAGGGCTTTCTTTACTCCTATCGTTTACTTTTAAAATATTTAATCTACAAACTATTTTTACAAAAGTTTATTTTTCTGCCTATTTCATATTAATGGAGATAAGCGTTTACAGAAATGGTTTCATTATACATTTCCTTGTAGGTATAAGAGGATACAGGAGTTGAAACGATAGTCAAATATTTAAAAGCGGGATGCTATATATTTTGGCTTCGAAATTCCATACATTTTTATGACATCACGTGCAACAAAAGAATGTGACCAAAGACTTAAAAAATATAAGGTATTGGAAACTTTAAACCTAAAACAGCGAATCTCTTGAAAATGGTTAATGCAAAAAAATTTATTTTATGTCAACTGAGGACTATAACGTGATCTGCATTTTTCGTGTAGTAAACTTTTGTATATGTCTTATGGTTTAACAGTTATAGAAAATTATACAGAATGCATCCAAATGAAGAGGACTTCACTGACTATTTGCATAAAAAATTTAAGATATATATTTTATTAGCCACGTAAATGTTTTAAACATAGTCATTTTAATAAAAATCATTGGAGCTATTTTTGAGAAAATAAAAAATTAACGAAATATTTTCTGCGTGAAAGTCAGTTTAGGATGGTAAGACTTTCCTGACAATCTTCGTGTCGCATCTTCTGAAGATGCTGAACTTAAATACCACGTTTGGTATTAATCCGTCTTTTTGCTTTTGAGTTATACTAAACATAGGTATACATACACACGGGCCATTTTCTGAATGAATGAATAAACAAAAGACAAGCCTTTTTACTTTCTCTACTACGTATACTAAGTAGGGGAAGTATTGTATTCCACCCAAAAATTCGATACCGAGATTTCACCGGAAATACATGTTTGGGACCCCCTGAATCCAAAAAAAGCATTTTTGGAAACATGTCCGTGTGTGTCTGTCTGTGCGTCTGTGAACAGCATAACTCAGAAACGAACAGTCGGAACGAACACCAAACTTGGTATTTAGGTTCAGTATCTTCCAGAGATTCGACACGAAGGTTTTCAAAAAAATCCCCCCAACCCAGACTACCCTTTACATGGAACATTTTTCGAAAATTTTAATTTTCTCAAAAATGGCTCTAACGATTTTGATGAAAATATCATATGTTTAAGATAATGTCATGAGAAATGAAATGTATATCTCGAATTTTCTGGGAATGTCTCCAAAAGTATTCTTTATTGTGAATGACTTTTGCATAACTGGTAAACCATAAGAGATAGACAAAATTTTACTACACAAAAAATGTAGATCGCGTTAAAATACACAACTTATGTCATATACATTTCTTTTGTTGAGTGAACCGTTTTCGAGATATTGCTTGTTATTTCCTTAAATTTTCCAATACTTATACTTTTTCTCAAATGCGTTATTCATTTTTACTTTCTCTACTACGTATAGTAAGTAGGGGAAGTATTGCATTCCACCCAAAAATTCGATACCGAGATTTCACCGGAAATACATGTTTTGAGACCTCCTGAATCCAAAAAAAGCATTTTTGGAAACATGTCCGTGTGTGTGTCTGTGTGTGTGTGTCTGTGTGTGTGTGTGTCTGTGAACAGCATAACTCAAAAACTAACAGTCGGATAAACACCAAACTTGGTATTTAGGTTCAGTATCTTTCAGAGATGCGACACGAAGGTTTTCAAGAAAATCCCCCCACCCCAGACTACACTTTACATGGAACATTTTTCGAAAATTTTAATTTTCTCAAAAACGGCTCTAACGATTTTGATTAAAATATCATATGTTTAAGATATTGTCATGACAAATAAAATGTATATCTGGAATTTTCTGGGAATGTCTCCAAAAGTATTCTTCATTATGAACGACTTTTTCATAACTGGTAAACCATAAGAGATAGACACAAGTTTACTACACGAAAAATGTAGATCGCGTTAAAATACACAATTTCTGTCATATACCTTTCTTTTGTTGAGTGAACCGTTTGCGAGATATTGCTTGTTATTCCCTTAAATTTTCCAATACTTATACTTTTTCTCAAATTCGTTATTCATTTTTACTTTCTCTACTACGTACAGTAAGTAGGGGAAGTATTGCATTCCACCCAAAAATTCGATACCGAGATTTCACCGGAAATACATGTTTTGAGACCTCCTGAATCCAAAAAAAACATTTTTGGAAACATGTCCGTGTGTGTGTCTGTGTGTGTGTGTGTCTGTGTGTGTGTGTGTCTGTGTGTCTGTGTGTGTGTGAACAGCATAACTCAAAAACGAACAGTCGGATAAACACCAAACTTGGTATTTAGGTTCAGTATCTTCCAGAGATGCGACACGAAGGTTTTCAAGAAAATCCCCCCACCCCAGACTACCCTTTACATGGAACATTTTTCGAAAATTTTAATTTTCTCAAAAATGGCTCTAACGATTTTGATGAAAATATCATATGTTTAAGATAATATCATGAGAAATGAAATGTATATCTCGAATTTTCTGGGAATGTCTCCAAAAGTATTCTTCATTCTGAACGACTTTTGCATAACTGGTAAACTATAAGAGATAGACAAAATTTTACTACACAAAAAATATAGATCGCGTTAAAATACACAACTTATGTCATATACATTTCTTTTGTTGAGTGAACCGTTTTCGAGATATTGCTTGTTATTTCCTTAAATTTTGCAATACTTATACTTTTTCTCAAATTCGTTATTCATTTTTTTATGTCCTGGACATGCAAAGAGAATGGAATGCGCCACATAGCAACCAGCGTTAAAATATTTGACTATCGCTTAAAAGCTACCATATTCCCCTTGCATCTACAAGAAAATTACCAATAAGATTGACATTTCGATATCTCGATTAACATGAAGCATATGGAGAATAGGCGTTTGTAAAATTAGATTGTACAAGAGTAGAGAAAGTCATGTGAGTGTAACACATCAGATTTTTTTATGTCCTGGACATGCAAAGAGAATGGAATGCGCCGCATAGCAACCAGCGTTAAAATATTTGACTATCGCTTAAAAGCTACCATATTTCCCTTGCATCTACAAGAAAATTACCAATAAGATTGACATCTCGATATCTCGATTAACATGAAGCATATGGAGAATAGGCGTTTGTAAAATTAGATTGTACAAGAGTAGAGAAAGTCATGTGAGTGTAACACATCAGATTTTTTACTTTCTCTACTACGTATAGTAAGTAGGGGAAGTATTGCATTCCACCCAAAAATTCGATACCGAGATTTCACCGGAAATACACGTTTTGAGACCTCCTGAATCCAAAAAAAGCATTTTTAGAAACATGCCCGTGTGTGTGTCTGTGTGTGTGTGTGTGTCTGTGTGTGTGTGTGTTGTGTGTGTGTCTGTGAACAGCATAACTCAAAAACGAACAGTCGGATAAGCACCAAACTTGGTATTTTGGTTCAGTATCTTCCAGAGATGCGACACGAAGGTTTTCAAGAAAATCCCCCTACCCCAGACTACCCTTTACATGGAACATTTTTCGAAAATTTTAATTTTCTCAAAAATGGCTCTAACGAGTTTGATGAAAATATCATATGTTTAAGATAATGTCATGAGAAATGAAATGTATATCTCGAATTTTCTGGGAATGTCTCCAAAAGTATACTTCATTGTGAACGACTTTTGCATAACTGGTAAACCATAAGAGATAGACAAAATTTTACTACACAAAAAATGTAGATCGCGTTAAAATACACAACTTATGTCATATGCATTTCTTTTGTTGAGTGAACCGTTTTCGAGATATTGCTTGTTATTTCCTTAAATTTTCCAATACTTATACTTTTTCTCAAATTCGTTATTCATTTTTATGTCCTGGACATGCAAAGAGAATGGAATGCGCCACATAGCAACCAGCGTTAAAATATTTGACTATCGCTTAAAAGCTACGATATTTCCCTTGCATCTACAAGAAAATTACCAATAAGATTGACATCTCGATATCTCGATTAACTTGAAGCATATGGAGAATAGGCGTTTGTGAAATTAGATTGTACAAGAGTAGAGAAAGTCATGTGAGTGTAACACATCAGATTTTTTTATGTCCTGGACATGCAAAGAGATTGGAATGCGCCACATAGCAACCAGCGTTAAAATATTTGACTATCGCTTAAAACCTACCATATTCCCCTTGCATCTACAAGAAAATTATCAATAAGATTGACATCTCGATATCTCCATTAACATGAAGCATATGGAGAATAAGCGTTTGTAAAAATAGTTTGTACAAGAGTAGAGAAAGTCATGTGAGTGTAACACATCAGATTTTTTTAGGTCCTGGACATGCAAAGAGAATGAAATGCGCCACATAGCAACCAGCGTTAAAATATTTACCATATTCCCCTTGCATCTACAAGAAAATTACCAATAAGATTGACATCTCGATATCTGGATTAACATGAAGCATATGGAGAATAAGCGTTTGTAAAAATAGTTTGTACAAGAGTAGAGAAAGTCATGTGAGTGTAACACATCAGATTTTTTATTTAAAACAGCTATTCCTGGATAAGTTTCATATAGAATTTTTGGATGGAATGCAATATTTCTACTCACTATAGAGAGGTGCTGTAGAAAGTAAAAATTATTAACAGTTATAGTCTAAACATCTCACTTTTTGTGAGGATACTCTTTTTTGGTAAGCACAACCTTTTGAATACCTACTTAATTGTTAGTACATATCCAGTAATGGAAGTAGAAAGGAACATTCTTACAAACAGTATATACTCATATGCGGCATGAATAAATATAGCATATTCTCAGTTTTACAAGTTCATTCTGAACATGGTTGGAGTAAGATTCATTTAAAAGTCTTCACTTAATAGTGTATTTGAAAGGAATGACAATTTATGAGCTAAACAGGGCAGAAGGGTTAATGTTCACCTCATAATTGCGAATAGAGGTCATTGGAAGGAGTCAAAAGTCTGCATAACCTTTAGTCAATCTTTAAAACCTTCATCAAACATATATAATTTGCATCTAATATTTGGCAACAGCACCTACGAAACAGGTGGCACATTGCCTGCCGCGGCAGTTCATCTATTGCATGAAGAAAACATCGCTCTCCATAGGAAGGGTGTACGTTTAAAACGTACCTTCACTGATATTAATTAAGAAATCGGAGTGTTCAGACGTAGGGGCGTCCAGTAAATGGAGCACAGCACATAGTGGCTGTTAGCAAGCTCGCTAACAAATTCTAACGACTCCAACATGACACATTTCCTAACGCCGGCTAGCCCTGTATTAGCCACCGCAATCTGCGGATCTGGGAATAGAGACACTCCCAGAAAGGAAGGGATCCCTAGCAGTGCCGCCAAGCGCATGGGAAACGCAAATTCCATCCTGCCGCAACACATCAATCTTGCCGCCTTGGTCCTACAACCCTGTAACAGACAACAGGTGAAACTAGTGAAAGGAAATGATGGGGAGAACAAATGATGGACATGAAATTCGTGGTAAAGGTACGAACTAACGGAGGGGCTCCCGAAACCGGGCAGAACACCGCACGCAGGCCAGCCAGTCGATGCTTTTACTTGTGCTTTTACCAGTGATCCCCGGGAGGGAAGGGAGAGGGAGGGAGGGATGAGGGGATAGACGCGAAGGGCGTCCATACCCGGATGACGGACGCAAGCAGAGAGGGGCCCCTAATGTTTCCAAATTGAACGCATCCGACGCCGCCCGGTCCTCCCACAAGCCACCGAACCTCCGGCAGCCCCCGGGAACCGACTCGGAGGAGAGACCTAACTGAGCAGTCCCCGCAGCGACGCCAGAGAAGAAACCTCTACAGAACCAAAGACACCGCCAAGCCGCAACCCGCCGAACACCGTCGCCTGTTCCTATAACCCTGAAACAGACGACAAGGAAGATGATGGGTACAGGAAATGAGAGGAAGGAGAATCGTGGTAGAAGATGAACCACCCCAGCATTCACCTGTCGACCTGAGGAAACCACGAGAAAAAACATGGTAAAAGTGACCGACGGGAATCGAACCCGGCACCCCGAATAAGAGCCTCGCGTCAACACGGAGCCACCTCGCTCGGTCACTCATATTAATTAATCACAAGGCACTGAAAAAAAATCTACCGAAAACGTATGTTTTGAAAAAAAATAAACGTTCAAATTACATATTAACAATCTCTTTACGCTAGAAAATGAAATGAAACATTGACATAAATGATTGGCAAATCGTTCTGAAGATGCTCTTGCGTTTAGACTACCCTATTCTCAGCTGCGTACATAGAATAGTTGTAAAAACTGAAAAACGGCATCTTGCACATCACGCTTCATCTGCCACTAGTATCTTAGGAAGGAATTATTCTGACCTGATGTAGTAGTCATTACCAAATTGTATCCGTAGTACTGAATTCCTATCATTGGGATATGGCACACGCTCGTGGTGTTAAATGAGTTAGTTTCCATCCTTAAAACAACTCAGTGTGAGAGTTCAACAAGCCCAGGTATTGTTGGTTTCCATATTTTATTTTGCTCTCTCAGCAGCAGAATGTATACGCTTTTGCATCAAGGATATTTATGTGGTTTGCAGTCATCTCTTCTCGAGTAATCATTGACATTTCCAGTACCTGCGTTGGACAAGAGATCATCTGGAGAATCTTTTGCTAGACAATTGACAAATTCTGCGTCCCTATTCTGCAACATAATATATCTACAAACAGCTTCGTAGCTGAAGTGTTTACGTCGCGCTCTGACCTAGCTACAGCTCCACACAAAGTGTAACTGCTGTTATCTACTGGAACCTCAAACACGAACAGTGTGATGTAGGACAAGGTTGAGTTCGCGTCTTTCGATGTTGTCAGTTGAAGTAGATACAACATGAAAATTATGATTCTGAAGAAACATAAATGATGGATAGTATGAAGCGTTGGTTATACACAAAAGAAAAATGAAGGGGGTGAAGAAAGGTAATGAAAAAAAATCTGATGTGTTACACTCACATGACTTTCTCTACTCTTGTAAAAACTATTTTTACAAACGTTTATTCTCAATATGGTTCATGTTAATCGAGATGTTAATCTTATTGCTAATTTTCTTGTAGATGCAAGGGGAATATGGTAGGCTTTAAGCGATAGACAAATATTTTAAGAGCTGGTTGCTATGTGGAGTATTCCATTCTCTTTGCATTACCAGGACAAAAAAAATGATTAACGAATTTCAGAAAAAGTATAAGTATTGGAAAATTTAAGGGAATAACAAGCAATATCTCGAAAACGGTTCATTCAACAAAAAAATGTATATGAAATAAATAGTGTATTTTAACGCGATCTACATTTTTTGTGTAGTAAAATTTTGTCTATCTCTTATGGTTTACCAGTTATGCAAAAGTCGTTCACAATGAAGAATACTTTTGGAGACATTCCCGGAAAATTCAAGGAATGCATTTTATTTGTCATGAAAGTATCTTAAATATATGATATTTTAATCAAAATAGTTACAGCCATTTTTGAGAAAATTAAAATTTTCGAAAAATGTTCCATCTAAAGGGTAATCTGGGGTGGGGGATTTTCTTGAAAACCTTCGTGTCGCATCTCTGGAAGATACTGAACCTAAATACCTTATCCGACTGTTCGTTTCTGAGTTATGCTGTTCACAGACAGACACACACACACACACACACACACACACACACACACACACACACACACACACACACACACACACACACACACACACAGGGCATGTTTCCAAAAATGCTTTTTTTTATTCAGGGGGTCTCAAAACATGTATTTCCGGTGAAATCTCGGTATCGAATTTTTGGGTGGAATACAATACCTCCCCTACTTACTATACGTAGTAGAGAAAGTAAAAATCGATTCAATTTCTTTGAAACGCCCCATAGGCTAAGTACACTTTTACACAAAGGTATCAGAAGAGCACCGTGATAAGTGTTTCTTATAACGCAATTTTACGAGGAATCTAGTGCTCAAAAGGAAAAAAAATTCTGATGTGATACATTCATGACTTTCTCTACCCTCTATCTTTATTAGTGGGTATACAAGGAATTCTTACTAAAGCTTATTTTTCTCTCTGCTACATTTTAATTCAAATGAACTTTGCACAAACAGTTACGTTACACATTTCGTTATAGATACAAAGGGAATAGCGATAGTCAAATGATTAAGAGCTGGACCCTATATGCTAGCCTTAAAATTTCATACTGTTTCCATTCAATCACGCCTCACAACTGAATGTTGACAGGTTTTACGTAATTGGCCAAGAAATGAGCAATTCGAAGCTTTAATAACGGATATCTCAGAAACAACCTATGCCAAAAGAAACTATTTTAATTAAATTAAATTATTAGTTAAATATTTAAATATGTTATATATTTAAATATAAAATATAAGTCAAATATATTTTAAATAGGTGTTTTAAAGAGATCAACATTTTTTGTGCAGTAATGTTTTCGTATTTTCGAGAAGTTATACAAGATTATACAAAATTCCTTCCGAATGAAGAGGACTTCATAGACTATTCCCAGAAAATTCAAGATATAAGTACTTTTTCATGTAAATATCTTTCATATAAAGTATTTTAAACAAAATCGTTATGCCATCTTTTATAAAATAATTTTTTTTAGAAAATGTTCCATGTAAAGGGTAGTTTGGGGAGGGGGATTTTCTTGAAAATCTTCGTGTCCCTGGAAGATTTTGGAAGATACTACCACGTTTGGTATTTATCCGACTTTTCGTTTTTGAGTTATGCTGTTCACAGATACGCGTGCGCGGATGTTTCCAAAAATGCTTTATTTGAATTCAGAGGTCCTCAAAACATGTATTTCCAAAGAAATCTCGGTATCGAATTTTTGGGTGGAACGCAATATCTTCTCTACCTACTATGCACTTGGTAGGGAACGTAAAAAGGTTAATATAATACATATTAGTTTTAGTGTTAACATGTACAATCACCAGTATATATATATACACTAAGCTGTATATGCTCGTGGAAAAATAACAATAATTATGCACGTTCGAGATATTTCAAAATCATTATTTCGCGAATACATAATCTTAAACTATCAGTGAAATCTACTTTACTAATTAAGTTTATTTTGTAAAATGTTAACTTCAAGATGAAAGCATTTATAAGTTTATAAGAAAAGTGTTTCGAATAAAAACAGTATAAAACTTCCTCAATTATAAAAACAGTTGGATGTGAATCTACATCCGGTACGTTGTAAATATGACTCTATTCTTTGAATTGATTAGCGACTCTTGTGTACACATTTTGGGTGTTCACAGCATTTTAGTCAGACAGCCCTGAAAATGTGAAATAGCATCTGCTGCATGATAGTTATGGTTATGAACAAATTCATACAACTGCAGCTGCCGACAATAATAATAATAATAATAATAATGCATAACTTGTCTAACGAAAGAAGGGTTGTTGTGGTGTGTTAGGGACATAACTAAGTACTCCGTATTAGGGCAAGAGCGAAGTAATGTGTAAATCAAAATGTAGTTGAGTTTATGGATGGTATGGAGAAACCAACAGAAGATTCCTACTTGTGCTACAGTGACTCTTAACTTATGACGTAGTGTGCTATCACCTAGTGGCATTGACGTAAAACTGTGATGATAATAGCACTTACTATTCAATTAGCCAAATGACAGGTAGAGTATGCTAGACAGGTGGCCAATCAAAGCCGTACTGCACCGATAGTAACGCACCCTCGATTACTACACTGATAGCATTAATCGTAATGCACTTGTTTTTAATTTATAGGAACGCATTGTGTGAGATCACGTAGGCAATGATTACAATAATTACAATTCAAACATGGCGCACTTTGGTAGGCAAATATTGCTAATATAAGAGCAGCTGTAGGCAAGTTAAACCCTGAAAATACTAAGAAGAACAAAGGTATGGTGTGGAATTAATTTTCGGAATTCTATGCACAGAGAAACTTAAAATTGACGGTTCATGCATCATCATCATCTACAAGGCTACCGCTAAACTATGTAAGTTCAAAAACTTTGTTGTTATTATCGAGCCGAGTAGCACAGTTTTCCACGACAATTTAATTTTGTTTTCAAACTCATGCATCTTTTCATAAGATAATTATTTCGAGACCGAATTGCCATGAAAAGAAACATTCATTAGCCTCATCAAACAGTCTGAAAATTATCAGCACTTGTGTTACTAGGTACTGTTGATAGTGAAAACAGAGTATGGGGAAAACTTTGCACGCTAATGCACTTCTTCAAGTGTGCACGATCCGTATGTACTTTGCACCACAAGGTCATACCAGTTGCGTATGCGCAGAAGCTCCTTAAAATCTGCACAAGTCAAGATTTGCTAGTGATGCTGTTGCCATGTTTCATCGAGTTTAGAGGAGTACCACGGTAGATTTAAACGCCGTAGATTTTAAATTACCGTATATACTTACGTTTAATAGCATTCAAAGAAAAAATAACAATAAATCCGCAAAGTATCAAAAGTTAGGTTGTTCACGTGCTCTTGTGCCGTTATGCAGCAGCCACCACTGAACATAATGTTCTAAATTGCTTTAATCTAGTCTTAATTTCTTGAAGGGCTTCACATTTTGCACTTCATTACAGTGGGTGGCTGAGACTTCAGCAGTTTTGCAACTGTTGCTAAAGGGGCAGGATTTATTGCAGCAAACGGCATAAACAATCCATCCGATTAACACAAATCGCCAAGCGGTTGAGCAGCATGACACGACACGACCAACGAAGGTACTAGTATATGCTCAAGGAGTGCAGCAGCACTTTCAAGATGGCTATGGAGATGAGTAATGTGTGTATATTTGCAATACGTTTTTATTCTTACGAAAACAGGTACGAATGTTCTCGTGGAATCAGTATACAATCGAAGAAAGTGTTCATAATCAGTATGAACTTTCAGAAATTACTGTTATTTATTATGACCCAATGATTTTAATGATTTGAAATGATCCCTTTGAAGTGATACACCGTATGGCCTATAAAAATGGAGAAGGCGAGCCATCCAAGAGAGATGTTAGGATTAAGCACAGGGTGCTTCTGGGGGTGGGAATTTTTCTCTAGCCAAGATTATTTCCTATCCTCCCCAGAATCTGGAAGTATGAATGAGAGTATGAATGTGTGATCTAATGTATAAAACCAAAGAAAAACAAAATCCAATGATAACTGTATACGAGTTAACATTATGGTCGATAGACAATATGTTCCAATGGTAAAAGGCTGCCGACACGGCCATTGGAGTTAAAGGGGGGGGGGTATATATGGAATAAAAAGAAGAAAAAGAAGATGCTGTACTGAACATTTTGAGAAAGGTAGCTTGTGATCTGCGAATCAGATTCTTTTCTGTCATACAGTTCCGTCATTGATTGTTTTCCCACCATTTATATGACTTTAACATCTTAAGCCATATAGGCGGCTTTCCTTTGGAACAATTGCCAGTCGAGAATGAAATTCACTCGGCGACTTGTTTTAATCATTGGGTTTGTGTTAATTTTGGTGTTACTTTATAAACGTTAAATCATAGCTATTCACGTTCTTATTCATGCATTCAGACTCTAGGAAAGTCAAGGAATAATCTCTCACTCTCCAGTCGTGAACCGAACTCGGGACCTTTGGATTTGGAGGCTAGCTTGCTAATCACCATACCACAATGGCAGTCCTTCATTGATGCTGTTGCTTGCAGGGAACGAAGAACGGCAAACAGTTCTGCAGCCGGTTAGCCGGACCTGAGTGCAAACATCAGCAACAAGCTAGAAAGCGCGTATCGCTAGAGCAAGATGTGATTCGCGCTTTCAGTCGGTTGATATTTCGATTATAACATGAGAGTTACAGCAACTTGAAGCTAATCCATCATTTTTGTTTCCGCTTTGTCTTTAGAATCTTCAAGAGCTAATGAGTTAATCTGTTATTAATAGTTTAGAGACGAGTTTTCCCATGTTTTCTTAAGTCTTCAATAACGATGCCGTTTGTTCTCAGCAATGTTAATGTATCGGACCAATGTTCTGCAAATTTTATTAAACGCTCGGCACTCTTGGTGGATGTGTTTCATTTCCTTCGCATGTTATGTGGAACTAGCAACTCTTTTCGCTTCCGTGTCCGCGCTTTCCGCTAAGTCAGTGCCAAACACTACTTCTCGCACAGTACAAATACGCCCCCTCACGAAAGTATTCGTCTGCAACTTGAAAAATTGTAGCAGCTAAATTAATGGAGAAAAAGGTCTAACTTTTTTTAACATAAAGATAAAATGGTAATACAGTTTACGTGTTTTTGGCAGCTTATCAGATCGTTCATTTTATCAGCTTTATAATTTTTTGAAAACAAAAATGCCAAAACTGCAAATCTTTTATTTGATGGAGAAATAAAATTGCCAAAGTTGGAAATTTTCAATGTTATTGTCTTAATTCCTCATTTTCGGCTCATTTTTTACGACTTCGTCAATTTATTTCTCCATCAGTTTGCAATTTTGGCATATTTTTCAAAAATGTATAAAACTTACAAAATGAACGATCTGAAAAACTGTCAAAGCAGGTCAACTGTATTACCATTTGATTTTTATGTAAAAAAATTAGACTTTTTCCCTCCATTAATTTGTCTGCTTAAATTTGTTAAAGTGCAGGCGAATACTTTCTTGAGCGGGTGTACGTAATTGGCCAGTTCCAGCATCTCCATTCACTGACACACTGAAAGTTCCTAGAACCTAAAGGAGAAAGGAGAAAGTGCTCGTGTAAACCGGTTTCCAACATATTTCTGGCCTCCTTGATGTTGGGCTGACTTCATCGTTACACAGTGGTGTGGGTATATATATCAGAAGTATTGCCATCTCTGCTTGTGTTCGTGTTTTGTTTTCTTCACAATAACAGCTCTATTGTTTCTCAAAAATGCCGGTAGAAAGTTTGATGATTGCCTCCTTAGTGGAGTGGTCAGCACAGAGGTCCTGGGTTAGATTCCCGGCTGAATATGGGTATTTCCATATTCTTCTCAGAATCTGAATGTGTATGTGAGATTCAAAGTTTATATAACTCTAAGGCAGCTAAATCCAAACGATCATTTTCACCCAACTGTTTTAAACCTGGTAGCACAGTGCGGCTATTTTATGGTGATGCCACGGATCGCGCGTATGAGTGTTCCGCACATTGTCTGTTACACTGGGGTTTTTCGTTCCGTAACTCCCGCATTACTTACTCACGAGCAGTGGCGGCTCCGGAGGTAGTGCCTCCGTGCCATTGCACAATCTAATAAAACGAAGAAATACGTATATGAAATTATTTGTATACTCCACGATTACATCAAAAGTACGGGTATGCTTATTATTCTTAAAGGCACAATGAAATGGCTTGACTGACAATAGAAAACCATAGAAGCTGAAGGAAGCGACTGCAAATTGCGAGTTTGCAACCTTATTATATTATTCTATGGATCCATGCCATTTCTGTCCTGGCACGGATTCATAGCACTCTGGACTTTCTAGACTTTAACGTGGATTCTGGGCAAGAGGATAGCCCATATTCGTGCCTTTAGTACCTGTTACGGCTTATCTTGGCAGCACCTGCGAATCATAATTACCAACTTTATCGTACACCTACGACAAAGTGTACTATACTGAAAAGTGAGAAATAAGGCACAAATCATTTGCAGTGTAAAAGTTAGCAGAAACTTCTGTTTATAATATTCGTCATTAATTTTCCATTGTTTATACTTAAAATTAAATTAATCATTTTTATAGTACTGCGCACTGCTGGGAGTCCAGCAGACGATTGAATGGGAAGCAAACATTCTAAAGACAGCACCTCCACCCGGCCTGTGAGCTTGCGCGCGCGATTTGAACGGGAACTGTGGTATTTGATTTAGCTTCATTAGTGTGTGTACTTGCGCTTTAAAATAGTGCCTCTACCATTAAGGGCCTGTATTACGATCTCCAGTTAAGGTGTCGGTTAGATATTAACTAGGAATCACGGCAAATTTTCGTATTACGGTCTTCCGTTAACAGCTAACCGGGAGTTATTCCTAGCGATGAAATAACCACTACCCTAACTAGGAGGCAACCATACAAAAATGGCGTGGTGGTGGTATGTTTATTATGATATAAGAATTTCGGGGAGGTAATCCTGGCACTATCACTGCATTCATGCTTCAGCCGCCACTGCTTACGAGTGATAGTAACATGCACTATAATGAGCACTAACCCTGTTATAAGCAGGCAGAGGGATTTTAGTAAGTAAACAGAGAAATCCTGTTACCGCACGGAGTATAGGTGACCTCAGGTACTGTGACGGACACGCTCTTCCCCTCTCCAACAGCCGGTTTCGTTGCGACTGTTCCATTTATTTATTCGCTGCATAATATGCACCAGTGGAGAACTGTGGCAATGTGCCCAGAGCAATCAGAATTAGCATTATTTGTGGCGGAATGTGGCAGGGAACACTTCAGCAGAAATGAGGAGACCATCAGATCTAACATATAGCTCAAAAGACGTGCAAACATCATGTTAAACAACATTGTATTCAATGAAACCAAAGGAACACGTGACATTGTTAGAAAGGATCAATGAGGGAAGTGGACCTTCAAAACTCCTCACTCCAAAATATAGATCAGAATTTTTCGAGGATCTGCATTATTCCTGGCATCTTGGAATGAAATTTCCATGCACACACATAAGTTCTTACGTAATGTTCATAATTTCTGTTTTTATATTGCACTTAAGTCTATGGTGTGGGGACTGTTCCTATAAGCTTTATTTTTTAGGGTTCCCCACAAATAAATCCACCAATTTCGTCAATTTTTTCCTCCGTTAGAACATCTAGTTTTCGCTTCTTAGATTTAACGCTTAGCGATCCTGTTGGCCTAAACTTATTAACTAGACGTTTAACAGTTTTCCTTTCTGGAACTGGAATACCAGGAAATTTCTCCTGAAATTGTCTATACATCCGTCTACATGATTCGGTTTTTACGTATGTATCGAACATAAAAATTCGTTGTTCAAGCGTGAATTTGTCGACAGGCATTGGAGTAGACTACTAACAAGATATTATCACTCTTAAATAAATCATAGATAACGCAGATGTCTTGAATAAACTTTCACCTTAGAGATGCACAATGCACAACCCTCTTTTACAGCATGAACACAAGGCAGCGACTGAAGCACAGCTGATAAGCATAATCTTGAACGCGTTATGCGCCGCCAGTTACAAACTGCAGTAAACTGGTTTAACACCAGCAATTGGTTTAAACTATTTCTGACTCTTCTTTAACCAAACTAAAGCGGCTACACTGATTTATCGAGTCGACAACTATTTGTCCTATTAAAGTAGCGTTTAATACTTTGAGTTCAGCATGGCAGCTATTCCAGAAAAAATTGTTTTCTTATCTTTTCGATCGTTATGAGGCGGAAAAGAATTAAGAAGGAAATTAAATTCTTGTGCTATAAAATTCAATTATAACGCTTGAAAAGTTATAGTCTGTAAGTAGATTTTTACATGAAGTAATACGAATAAAACGTTCCTCCTGAAGTGTTACATAAAATCTTTTAGTCTATACTTAACTTGAATTTCTTGGACGCGTTCTCGATTGGTTAAAATATTATTCCGTTTCTTTACTACCCTGAATAACAGCTAGAGATTATTTCGTAACTTTAACGATGTGTAATCTTTATAGTGGATAAATCATGTTGCTTAATATAAATTTCAAGAAAATAATATTCTTTCCATTTTACCATCCTGTTTTTATTGGGGTGGATACATAATTTGAAAATGCCTGAGGTATATTACTTAATTATGTATGGTGAAACATTTTTTTTCACTGTCTTAAATTGCGTAACACAACATATGCAATCCGAACCTTTAAAAATTATTTCCACCGCATTTTGAAAAACGATTTACTCTTGTACGAAAAATTCTAAGGCAGGATAATCTTACTTCCAGATCATAATCAATACTTATCTTCCTCTCTTTAAAAATACCTACCCGTGGTTTTCTCAATTTTTAAAGCTATGTCGTCAAGTAAATGCAACAAATTTAACTAAAACATGTCTCTGTGGTGTGGAGGTAGTGTGTCTGCCTCACATTCAAGAGGTCCCCTAGTAAGAATCTCAGTTAGGGTGAGTTACTCGGATAAGGGTTTTTCCGGGATTTTTCCTTATCTGAGAAGAATAGTATTGAGTGACTTTAAGCGATATGGATTCCGGGGCTCATTTGAGCATTACTTCACCCATTTCATTCATTCATCGCCCAATATGACCTACCTGGACAAGGACGTTAAAACTTAACAAAATAAATAAATAAACAAATAAACTAGAGAAAAACGATTTTTTTCACGTGGAAATCATGACTATAATTATACTATTTCAAAATATTTAACATAAACCATGGTTTAAATCTACTGGAAGGAAGGTTTTACTTAATCTTAGTTTAAACCTCAAGAACAGTTTAAACTAGCTTGTGGAAAATGTTTTCTTGTTTAAACCTACTTAGAGAAAATGACCGCAAGAAGATAAGAGTAATAAACAGCGAACATCATCGCCCGTTATCAATTCTTCACATCACCGATATAACCATAAAATATTAAAGGCGGATAAAGTGGAAGAAAACAAGCATTAATGTTTAAAATCATCTTAAGAGTGCTTTTTACTTTCTCTGGTACTTACCTATAATAAGTAGAGGAAGTATTGCGCTCCACCCAAAAGTTCGATACCGAGATTTCACCGGAAATACACGTTCTCAGAATCCCTGAATCCAAAAAAGCCTTTTTAGAAAAATGTATGTGTGAAAAGCATAACAAACAAATAAAACTGAAGTCGGTTAAATACAATATCTGGTATTTAAGTTCAGCATCTTACAAGAATGCGACACGAAGATTTGTAAGAAAAGCCCACCCCAAACTATCCTTTACATATACAAAGTTTCGCTATTTTTTATTCTCTTAAAAATTGTTCTAACGATTTTGATTAAAATATCGCATGTTTAAGATATTTGCATGATAAATGAAATGTATGTCTTGAATTTTCTGGAAATAGCACGTGAAGTCCTCTTCATTCTGAATGACTTTTGTATAGTTGGTAAACCGCAAAAGGTAGGCAAAATCTTAGTACACCAAAAATGCAGATCTTGCTAAGCACAAAATTATTTCAAATAATTTTATTTATATATTATTGTTGTTAATTGTTTTAATGGACCATTTCAGAGATATTCCTTATTAATGGTTTGAATTTTCAAATACTCACGCTTTTCTGAAATGCGAAGTCGATCTTTTGTTTATGGTCATCCAAAGAGCATGGAGTTTCAAAATCATCACATAATGACACGCTCTTACATTTCGTTACAGGCTGTCGTCACATGTACAACACAGAGAAAGATGTGACATCCCCAACAGCCTACCAGACGCCCTGAATTCAGCAAAACAAAGAACTTTAAAGCGACAACATTGTACAACAATGTGTAACACGCCTATCTAGAGAATTTAATGTTGTATGTACTATTACTGTTTAAAATATTATATTTTAATTGTAATCATGTTGTGTATTCTAAAGTAGTCGCGATATGGCTTTAAAGTTGAAGCGACAATAAAGAATACATAAGTAGCTACAGTAATACGCTTTTATAAGAATGGTTAGTAGAAGAATAAGGAATGCAACACATATTTTTGACAGTGAAGCGTTATACTCTTTGTTTCTGAATAAAGAACGTTCATTCTAATCCAATTTGTTTACCTGGCTTATTTTTCTGTATACTAATGTTGGTGTTTAGGACTCTATATAGATAAACGTTTTTCAAAGAATGGAATTGAAGTAGATGTTTAATACAGCTTAACCCCCGTTATTACAGTATATGGCACCATGGCCTGTGGATGCTCATGATACATGAAACAAAAATATGATATGCAGGAAAGGAAATTTGGGAAGGATGCATTCCAGTTTTAAGTTTAGTGTGTCCCTGCAGCATTTGCCATTTATGAGCACTGAGAAAAACCTGCTTGAAACTTCACTCAGAGAGAACGGCCCTGTTGGGATTCGAAGCGTCGAACTTCCGTTGAGAATCCTTAGGACCCAGGCACCCATATCGATGAAAACTGCAAGTGATAGTGTAAATATCAACAAACTGTTAATATGCAACGCCTCGAGGTGTTATATCTTCCATTTCTTAGTTCGAGCGAGCAAATAAAACAGATTGCCAAACTCACGAATATTTAAAATTAACTTCTCATCTGATTCTCAATTTTTTGCACAAAAGAACACCTTTTGGTAAGAATAAAAGTGTCACATAGTATTGGGAAAGCATATAAGTTTTCAATAGTAATTTGAGACTGAATCTCGGGCACAATGTGACTTAAAATGACGTTCTCTTTATTAAATATGTTTTTTTTTCAAAACAATATTTCATAAGACCAAATGCCCTAATGTATGACAATTCTCTTGCTATTTATAAGAAAATTGACAACTACTCTAAGCAATAATACATATAATCTGTAAAATGCACGTACCCTGTATAATTTTAGCTTTGACATTTTCTGTAACAATAATAATAAATAACACTTGTTTCAGAAGAATTTAAAACCTTCCCGTAACAGTTGAAATAGTGGAATTATAATGACACATCTGAGGAAAATAAGATTGGCTTAGAGGGGAATATTTCAAAATTTACAAATATTGCTGTCCAATTACACACATTACTTTATCAATTTAAATGAATGTGATACCCAGTGACACAGAAATTATTGATTTGCTAGCAAACTTTGAAGAAACAGATTGAAGACAGATTTTGTTTCTCATAAATACCCTTAAATCAATTCGGTGCAGATATTTTTCATGGTTAACGAAATGGACTAGAAAAATAATGAACTTCTACTTGCATAGTTGGCAGAATCACTATAAAATGGAAATGGGTCGAGAATTTAGTGGGACTGTTACCAACATCTATCACACGTTCAATGTTCTGTGTTCATGAACATAAACATATCGCTTGCGCTGAATGAATATGACTATTCTTCTTATAGTAAAATGCGTGCCAAAATATGAGAATTTGGTCGCAGAAGTTATTTGCTATGAAATAACACATGAAGTTTTAAACGAATCATTGAGCTCTGTTGCCATGTTTCTTCGGAAGACTGAGATTGTCTACGTTGTGAATTAGCTGTCACTCAAAGAGACAGGCAATTTATTTGACTTTTGCATACATTATACGTAATTTACCTGACAACAAAGATACTCGTTAATTTTACCCAAACAAAAGCATAAAAAATTTAATGTGCACACACTCAACATGAATATCTGCACTCATTAAAATTCCTATGCATTCCATTTATGTTACTCACTAAAAGCAATTCTTGTCGTGATTTGCATAAAAAACTATTTCGGATTAAAAAAAAAGGAGCGATACATATAACATGCGGATATACCTTTCAAACCTTTGTATCACAAATCACAGCAGTGAGCGCATATGAAATAAAAGAAATGGGGGAAAAAGTCTGATGTGAAACATTCATATGACCTTCTTTACTCACACTTCTACATACTATGTAAAGCTTCTACCTGCTTCTTGCTAATCGGGATAAACATTTGCAGCAATTGTTTTATTACACATTTCGTTTTAGGTACAAGAGGGATACAGTATGCTTAAGCGGTAGTCAAATATTTTAAAAGCGGGTCCCTTTTAAAAGATGGCTTTGAAATCCCATGCTCCTTGCATGACCACAAGAAAAAATCTGATACGTAGCATAAATACAACTTTCTCTATTTATTTTTGCAATAGGAATGGCGCTTCATAACATCCATACAATTGTAGGGCAGTAAAATAAATATCTAAGATGATAGTGAAGATTAATCCTTGTGTGGCTTGATTATAATTATTTTCTAATAATCCATGATGGCTTCATGGGATAGTAATTCCTGAATACAGAGTATTCTTCCAAAAGCTAACTTTATTGTTGTGTCTGCCCTTGTTAATCGAAAAAACTTTCATTACACATTTCGTTATAGGTATAGAAGAATACAGTAGATTAAAGCCAGCTGCTATGTGATGGCTTTGAAATTCTTTGCTTTTCTTTCACGAGAATAGCGAATTACTACTTGAAGGAAGTAAAAATATTTTAAAACTCAAGCCAACAACAAAGCATACAGAAATGGTTAACGCCCCCCCTCCCAAATGTACAAACTGTGAGCTTAGCGAGATCTACATTTTTCAAAAGTAAGATTTTTTCTATCTTTTACGGTTTATAGTTACACAAAACTCATTCAGAATGAGGAGGACTTCACAGGCTATTCCCCAGAAAATTCAATATATACATACATTTTATTTGTCATGCAAATCTGTAAAACATTTTAATCAAAATCGCTTCAGCCATTTTTGAGAAAATGAAAAATAACCAAAATGTTTTCCATACATGTAATATGGAGCAGGGGGATTTTCTTGAAAATCTTCGTGTCCCATCCCTGGAAGATGGTGAACTCAGTTTAACCGACTTTTCGTTCTTGAGTTACGCTGTTTGTAGACAGACACATACACACGAACAGTAATTTTTTTTCTAAAAATACTTTTTGTTTGGATTCATGGATTTTGAAACACATTTCCGGTGAAACCACCAACTCAAAGTTTTAGTGGAGTGCAATAGTTCCCCTACTTACTGCAGGTAAGTAGTAGAGAAACTAATAATAGCAAACTTTCAACACGCCCTCTCAGGTGTTGTACTTACGTAAACGTAAGCTTATATCAAAATATTTCAAAATGGCTGAGACTACGAAAAAAATTGCATAAATCTGTATTTTAACCAGCTTGACGTTTTTACTGTAGTAACTTATTGTTTGTATGCTGATCAACTTACACACACATACATCATAATTTTTTTTTTTGTAAGAATGCATTTTTTAGGTTCGTGAATCTCAAAACGTGTATTTTCGAAATTGAATACAATACTTCCTCTACCTACTATTAAGTAATGCTAAAAGTGGATTCCCTCAGTACATCGCATTTTAACTGAATTCCCAATGCGTATAAAGCATCCCAAAGTTTGCGAACAACAGAAAAAAGAAAGGAGGAAAAACACGTTTATCTCTGTCCCTCCCGCCTTCTTTCGCCGCCCCTTTCTCTCTTTCTTCAATATTTCATGTATAAAGGCGGCTATATAAGTGAAATTAAATTTAAAAAAACTCTTGTATCGGCGTTGGTAAAATCACAGAACAGGTGAGCAGTACTTTCTGAGAAAAACCGACGGAGTACTTTATTTTGTAATTCCTTCTGGCAAGTAAAGGTAAAGGTGCATGTCAAGGAGGGGCCCCAGAATCGGGGCAGAGCACCGCACGCAGGCCAGTCGACCCCTGGGAGGAAAGGATGCAGATACGGATGCCGACCGGCGTAAGCATGGACGAGGTCCCTAACGTTTCCAGATAGAACGCATCCGACGCAGCACGGTCCCTTCCCACAAGCCACCAATCTCCAGTTACCCGGAGCCCCACGCTGAAGAGAGACCTAACTGAGCGGTACCGCAGCGACGCCAGGGAAGAAACCTTTACAGAGCGCAAGCCACCGCCCAGCCGCAACCCGTCGAGTCCTACAACTCTGAAACAGCTGACAAGGAAGGTGACGGAACAGGAAATGAAAGGAAGGAGAGTTGTGGTAGAAGATGAACCACCTCAGCATTCGCCTGGCGACCCGGGTATAACACGAAAAACCCATGGGCGAGAGTGGGTGGTTGCCGGGGGTCGAACCCGACCTCCCGAATGCGGACCACAAACGTAACCGCCTGAGCTATCCCGCTCGGTCCTTCTGGCAGGTACTCATAATTCAACAGCTTGAATAAATGGCCGTGGCTGAAAGGTTTTCGGTGTATAGTAGAAACGAAATCCTAAGTGGCCGGGAATAGAATTTGAAATTCTATTTAGAGCGAATTAACAAGGGGAAAGCTATTATGGGGTCCAAACTTGCTGACGTTTGAGGCGTGTCCACTAATATGTTACATTAGCGAATAACAGCGACGCAACGTTGCCTCATACGCAGAGTACAGCTTGCCGCTTGTAAAACTCGAAACGCAGTTCCGTATGCGCGCATGCGTGTTTCACATTATAAAAAGCGACAAGTAAGTAGGGTAAAGGTGTCATTCTTGTACACAACTACAAAAACGAACGACATTTGCACACCCACTGGTTCGAATTTGACTTATTAGCTTTCGTGATGTTTAAAACGGAGACTTTTAGTTATAGTTTTACTACTACTACTACTACTACTAATAATAATAATAATAATAATAATAATAAATACGTTGCCGACATAAAGTTACTGATTTATGTTCTCGATTGGCAATTATATTTTTACAAGTTGATGAACCAAAGGTATGTGATTTTCACAAAATAACGCCTCCACCGAAACATGTTGCAAATTGCTAAAAGAAGTATTCAGAGCCTGCAGTTCAAGAAATATTCCTTTGCACGAAAGCCATACATTCTTAACATTCCTTTAGTAGGTGAAATATAATATATAGAATATCATGTAGGTAGAGTCTAAGACTGTAACTTCCTCCAGGTGAAGCAATTAAGGTTTAGCGGACAATAACACAAACCAAATGAGTAATGAAGGATTTAAGCACCTCAGTTGTGAGTTAAACTTCGGTGTAACACTGATGTCCAATTCTTTCAGTGATAGGCTCTGTTTTAGGTCAATAAAGTTATGATGGCATTTTCAGTCAACGCGGTCCACTTTGCCGATGCAGACTGAAGTTCGGCAACGACGCAATTGCACCGTATTGGTTCTGGCGAAATGCCAGGAGGTTGGACCCATTATACAAAGTCTGTACGACGGAAATTCCATCCACGCCATCAATCGGAAGGGCATTCCAGGAACTGGGTGCAACTAAATACCAAATATAACCGGTAGTTAGCCTTGATCTTACAACAGGAGTAGGGGCTGCATTTTTAGTAAAATCTGTATTGCATTAACTCTGGATAACTCTTCCTATACATTATAATCTCCCGATTAATTAACTTTTTTCAGTCTATACAAATTAAACGCGTAAATTTTGCGTTGCTTTCCAACGAAAAACCTCACAAATCACTAAGAAATCACCTAGAAACATTAACCTCTGCACTAAGCAGAACTGATAACATACTTATGCACATTTCATTGTGGCGGAATGAAGTCTTATTACTAGTACTTCCGTATCATAATTCATAACAAAACATTACAGAAACAATATAGATATGATGCTTATGCATTTTTAAGCCATTTCTTTCTTTTATTCCATTTTGAGCGTTTTAACTGTTGCCTTCGGGAAGTGCATTTAGCATATCTTAAAATTCAGAACGGTCCCTAACTCGCTTTGATATATTCAAACTTTACCTACCACATATATATATATATCTGTTAGTACTTAGAAACACTCACGTTTTTAAAACCCCGAAGACCTCATGTTTAGCCAATAGAAATATGTAAACGTCAGCAACAGTATATCACGCTTTTCTATTACTATCTGGTTACCTGATGCTGAGAGGAATACATTGTAAATGAACAATGAGGTATGTACCAGAGGGGGACAACTCGCCACTGCGACCAAATAAGTATATTGTGGCTACGTCCTCCGGGAGGCAGGGATGAAGTGAAGGAGCCGCAGGAGGTCACAGGTCCGCAGGCAGACGGGATTACAGAGACGCACGGAAGTCCTTATCACTTCCAGTTCGAAACACCCGCACCCGCAATCGGCCAGTAGACGAAGCGGCCCTTGCAGGCAGGCCAACGCACCCTGTCGTCGGCAGGGAGAAATCTTTCCAAAGCGTAGCGACCATGCACTCTGCCTCCATCAGACGTACTGCGAAACTCGAAGACACTACGTGAAAGATGAAAGGGAGAAGGATGAAATTACAGGAGATGAGGGAATGGAGAAATCGTGGTAGAATACATCATCCTAGCATTCGCCTAGGCGACCAGAGGAAAACCAGGAAAAAACCCATAGTCAGAGTGGGTGGCCTTGGGAATCGAACCCGGGACCTCGCAAATGCGGGCCACAGACATTGCCGCCTGAGCCATCCCGCTAGGTATAAATGAACTATATTACCAGCTTACTGTTAGAATCCCTGTATATGTCATTCGAAAACTCGCAATTTTCCAAGCAGGCTCCATGTTTTACTGCTTATGTATTATTATGACTGGACTTCCACACTAAGACCCTCCAACTACCTATTATAGAGGACTGCGGTGACATTTACCCTAAACATAAAAACGGAATTATCGTTGTCTAAAGCAGACATCGATTCCTACATAAGATTATAACCTTATCCGAACAGGTTGTTACTTTCTCTACCACGCACATAGTGCATGGAGAAGGTATTGCATTCCAAAAATTCAGTACCAAGATTTCACCGGAAGTACATGTTTTGAGATCCGCCAAATAAAAAAAAAAGCAATTTTAGAAAAATGTCTATGTGTGTGTTTGTGTGTCTATCTGTGAACAGCATAACTCAGAAACGAAAAGTCGGATAAACGCCAAACTTGGTATTTGGGTTCAGTATCTTCCAAACATGCGACACGAAGACTTTCAAGAAAGTCCCCACCATAAACTACCTTTATATGGAATATTTTTGAAAATTGTTATTTTCTAAAAAGATTGCTATAACGATTTTGATTAAAATACCATATACTAAAGATATTTACATGATAAATGAAATGTATATCTTGAATTTTCTGGGAATAGCCTGTGAAATCCTGTTCGTTCGAAAGCAATGTTGTACAATCTTGCATAACTGGTAAACATTAAGGGATAGACGAAAACGTATTGCACAAAAAGTGTAGATCTCTTGAAATCACACAATTTATTTCAAACAATCTTTTTGTAGCTAGCATAAGTCGTTTCCGATGTAATTAAAGGTTTGTACAATATTTAGCCGTTCTTTTGAAGCCCCGTCGTATTTCAGTTGTTTCTCGCATGTCATTGAAAGCATATGGAATTTTAAGGTCAGCATATGGCGTCCTGTTCTTAAACATTTGATTATCGCTGATCCCTTTGTGTCTATAATGAAACGTGTAATGCAGCTATTTTCAGAAAGGAGGGTAGAGAAAATCATGTGAATGTAACACATATTTTTTTTTAACTTCTGTAGCATCAACTTATGTAGGCGTAAAGAAATTATTGTATTCTACCCAAACAATTCCATATCGGGATTTCACCGGAATTACATGTTTTGGAGTTCCCGGAATAAAAGAAAGCATCTTTAGCAAATATTCTGTGTGCTTAAGTACGTGTGTGGGGGCACACTTCAGTCTCCTGCATGGCATTTGTACCTACAACGAAATGGTAATCAAAGTATTTTTGCAAACGTTTACCTCAATCAACATGAGGTAGAAGAAAAAAAAATTTTGTAACAATAGTTTGTAAAACATATATATACAAATAAATCATAATGGCTAGAGAAAGTCATGCGAATGTAAAAAACATTTTTTTTTAAATTCACCTGGACGATAGACACCTAAGCTTTGAAATGTGAATACCTCCCATTATGATATGCATCACTGCTACTGTGGTAATAGTCGATTTTATCATTGACTATAATTAGTTTAGACGCCGCTAGAATATCGGCTAGGCGGGATGAAATCCTTTATGCAACCCTAGCATTATTAACATATTGTAACTGTACTCAAAATCGTGCATAATGACTCATTATGGCACACGTGCCAATAATAGTATTGATATATTTCATATAGTAATTACTTATTTCCTCTAGCAATGAAATAACTTTTGTGTTTCAAGTTGCCGCGACTTATAGAGAGAAGCTGGAACCATTCTGTGATATTGTTTTCTCTGAAAACGAAGATGAAAAAACCTCTGTACATTACTAAATACAGAATAATTAAGGACTGAATTTAAAATGACTGCGCTGATTATAGGCTACCTAACAGTCCGTAATATCTGCTCACCTCTCTTCCAGGAAGGAAATGCATGCAAGTAGCTATCTAGCTTTTATCGGTTCAACACACCAGGTAATAACAAATGAAATGTAGGGAACAGTAGCGTCTCGTGAATAAGTACATATTTTGAGTGTTCAAAACATTTTAGATTCAGCCAGCCCTGAAAAGGTAAAATGGAATCTGCTGCATAATAGTTATGACTATGAATAAATTGATTCAACCGCAGCCGCATCCACCAATAATAATAATAATAATAATAATAATAATAATAATAATAATTAAGTACAGCATTTTAGGGCAAGATCGAAGTAATGTGCAAATTGGGAGAAGTTTTCACCGCTTGTGCATGTTACCCACTTCTGCCGTAGTGAGGTACCACCTGATGTCATTGACGTAAAATGGCATTCATGGTATGGAGTACGGGAGAAGCTTCATGCGCCAGTGCACGCCTTCAAGTGTGCACGACCCTTATGCATTTGGCCCATAAGGTAATTACGTCATACCAGTTGCGCAAGAGCAAAAACTTGTTAAAACGTGCACAAGATCCATCGAGTTTAGAAGATTAGCACGGTAGATTTAAACGCCGTAGATATTGAATTACATCATATACACTACGTTTAATAGTATTCAAATAAAAATTAACCAATAAATTTGCAATTGTGTTCACGTGTTCTTGTGCCCTTATACAGCAGTCATCACTACGGGGAGAGAAGCTGACGTCTCATTTACGAACATATGAACTCACTTTCACTTATGTCAACTATTGACGCCGAAATATTTAGTGATTTATTTTCCAAAATTTATAATCCTAAGATTGCAAAAAATGTTGTATTCAACTCGTAGATAAATAACTATTATGGTGCATGTCTACTGGCCAAAACCTCTGGCGGGAAACCCATTCATAGGTCAATCCTGTCCGCGAGGGGCTGGCTCACGGTTGCCAATGTATGCTGTTTGAATCTCGCTATATGGTGTTCGTAAACCCGCAATTTTTCAAGCAACATTTTCCGAAACACAACAACAAAAATGCACACTCGGTTTATCCTTTTCCTATACATATAAAATAAAACAAGTTTTTGAATTATATAGACCGATATTTAATCATGATTGATCTGTTTGCTTAATTTATAAAGTACCCTTTAACTTCTGTAGTAACGAGGGCTTGACTTTTCGAAACAATTGAAGTTGACTATAGGGCCATTTTTTTCTTTTTTTAAGTGTCTTTTTTACAGATTTTCATTAGGAAATACACCCAATATCATACCTCCAGACTCTGAGGAAGTTAGGGAATGATTTTAATTAAAAACAAATTCCCCTGCCCCATCCGCGATCCCTAAGTAAAGATGCCAGAACGCTGACCACTAAACTACAAAGACAGTCTTTCTTACCTTTCTAACCCTAGTTGTGTAGCCTTCAAAATACTGCTTAATTTCGTCACAAAAGGATCTAATTATGTGAGTTTTAAGGGTGTGCATATTTTAAAACTGACTAAACCATTCCAAAATTAATTTGGTGAATATACGCTTGTAATTATGAGTGAATTTCTAGTTTCATAATGTGCATTTGTCATGTATTACTCAGCTGTAGAAAGCGTGTCACATAAATTTCTGAAGAACCGTTAGTTAGCCTAGTAGCCCTGTACAATTTCAAAGGAGCTTTTCTGGATTTGTGGTCCTTATGTGTTCTTTGGAGTTTCAAAATATTCAAAGGAATGCAAAGTTTGTTCAATTTCTTCCAAAACTTAAAGAAGTATATTGTACTAATGCATAATTAGCATTCTAAAGTTAGTAAAATAAGTTTTTCACAATGTTTATGTATTTTTCCTAAAAAATACGAGTAACAAAAATCTGCTTCCAGCAACTGTTCTTTAATTATATCGTATTTATTCGTTCGGAGAGGTTTTGTAGTTAAAATAATTAACACTTAACAGTCTTACAACTAGAGATGCTGCAATGATAATTTGTATTATATGTATACCATTCTCTGCATGTATAATGCACGTTAATTTTAAAACAATGTGCCTATAGTTGCAGAATCTAAACATTTAATCTGTTTAATCGCAAGAAAACATAAGCAGATTTAACACAAATCATAAATGTAATTTAATTGGAATATCAGGCCCATAAGAGGGTATTTAAAACTCTCCCAGATGTAGCGTGTTGTGTTATCTCCCAGGAAGCATAACTTTCTCGCTTATCTGCCTATCAATTGAAGCGTCAAATGCTCGCATATCATAAGAAGTTATGCGATACAAGTCGTGCTTTATACAGCTGAGACCTACCGAAGAACGAGCTCAATTACCAATGACGTAACGGTAATTAACCAATGGAGCCGTTTATTGGAGCTCGCTTCTCTGTGATGGAAAAAAGAACCTTGGGGATAACTTACAAACCTAGCGTGCTAGTTACTGTTTCAGTGAAGTTTAGCGAAGCTTGGTTGCACTTCTATGAATTAATAATCCACTCCCATGCACACGCTTTTGTTTCTCCATTCCCTACGGACAGAAAAGGCATTACATTCGAACCAAAGAATCTACCATTAACCCGGTTAAACCTGGAAATGATCATCTATTTACTTATTTGCTGAGTAATTGTATTACCGCGATATAGTTTGGTTCAACCCCGGCTGTTCTTCCAAGTCATATCCAGTGAATTGACAAAACAGAATGATTACACATACATATCCTACAGTCATATAATATACTTCTATGGGCCCGTATTACTGTCGCCAGATGAATAATTAGTTACACCTGCAGTCCTATCTGAAAAATAAATGTTTTCTCCTATACGATCAATGGATTTTTACAAACGCATTGATATCTTCAAGGCCTAGTACTAATGTTTTTGTTACGTTGGCGATAATTTACACCAATAGTAACTTTTTGTTTGTAACATAAATAAACCACTCATTTCTTTCCTCCCATTTTCACTTTCCCTGTTACTTATCCATTTAAGTAAAGTACTGTAATGCACCTAAAAACTTGATGTCGAGATTTAACCTGAAACACACGTTTGGGGTCCCCAGAATCTAAAAACAAAAACAACATTTAGAAAGAGGTCCGCGCGCGCACACGTATGTCTGTAAACAGCATAACTCAAAACGAAAGGTCTAAAATATTACACGGTGATGCTAAACTTGGTAGTTTAAATTCAGCATCTTCCAAGAATTATAACACGATTTTCAAGAAAATCTGATAGATATCTTGATTAAAATGTGATATGTTTGATTTCTGATATGATAAATAAAAAAATAAAATGTATACATTGAATTTTCTGTGAATCGCCTGTGAAATCTTTACTTGACGGAGGTTTTGTGTAAGTTTGAAAATCAGATTCTTCTATTCATATGACTTTCCCTACCCACACCTCTACAAACTATTCTTAAAAATCTGATGTGTTACACTCACATGACTTTCTCTACTCTTGTACAATCTGATTTTACAAACGCTTATTCTCCATATGCTTCATGTTAATCGAGATATCGAGATGTCAATCTTATTGGTAATTTTCTTGTAGATGCAAGGGAAATATGGTAGCTTTTAAGCGATAGTCAAATATTTTAACGCTGGTTGCTATGTGGCGCATTCCATTCTCTTTGCATGTACAGGACAAAAAAATTGAATAACGAATTTGAGAAAAAGTATAAGTATTGGAAAATTTAAGGAAATAACAAGCAATATCTCGAAAACGGTTCACTCTACAAAAGAACTGTATATGACATAAGTTGTGTATTTTAACGCGATCTACATTTTTTGTGTAGTAACATTTTGTCTATCTCTTATGGTTTACCAGTTATGCAAAAGTCGTTCACAGTGAAGAATACTTTTGGAGACATTCCCAGAAAATTCGAGATATACATTTCATTTCTCATGACATTGTCTTAAACATAGGATATTTTCATCAAAATCGTTAGAGCCATTTTTGAGAAAATTAAAATTTTCGAAAAATCTTCCATGTAAAGGGTAGTCTGGGGTGGGGGGATTTTCTTGGAAACCTTCGTGTCGCATCTTTGGAAGATACTGAACCTAAATACCAAGTTTGGTGTTTATCCGACTGTTCGTTTTTGAGTTATGCTGTTCACAGACACACACACACAGACACACACACAGACACACACACGGACATGTTTCCAAAAATGCTTTTTTTGGATTCAGGAGGTCTCAAAACATGTATTTCCGGCGAAATCTCGGTATCGAATTTTTGGGTGGAATGCAATACTTCCCCTACTTACTATACGTAGTAGAGAAAGTAAAAAAAGCGTATTCTGCTATTAAATTCTTGTTAATCGAGATAAATTTTCATTACAAAGTACACATAGTTCTCATTTAGTATAATAAGAACACAGTACGCTAAAACGATAGTCAGATTTTTAAAAAGTGGATCCTTATGATCGGGCTTTGAAATTTCATGATCTTTGTATGACCACGAGAAAAAATGAACAGTGACTTGCCACTTGCAAAAAGTATGTAATTCAAACCAGTAACAAAAATACCTCGGAAATGGTTTATTTGACATAAACTGTGCTTTAACGAGATCTATAATTTTTTTGGTAGTAATATTTGTCTATTTCTTATGGTTTACCAATTATACAAAAGTCATTCAGAGTTGAGGACTTCATAAACTATGACATTAATGAATATTTTAAATGAAAGATACCTAATTTTAATATCCTTGATTTGTATTATGACGATGGTAAATGCATTGTTGTGTATTATAGCCAGATATTAAAATATATATAAAAGCAAACAGTTGCATATAATTTACAGAAGTACCATGAAATGTAAATGGCTATAGAAATCAGTATTACTGTTCACACATCCAGTTTTTAATCAATATATCATATACTCTACCAGTATCTTTTTGTGGTAGTTCTCTTCTATTTTTTCCTGTGTTAAGAACTAAACCAATTTAATGTATGTTAAATTACTCCAATGTAAAAAAATGGCTTTCAAACAATTTAGAAATAAGTATCTCTTGGTGCTCGAATATTTACCTGATTTTTAAAGTTACTGAACGAAAGGCTGAGGATTCCAAATAAAATTAAGTTCACAGAAGGCCACTCTATGGAATGTTTTTGCTCAGTATGTTAGACGGAAGTCTTCGGCTACTTGGAATCAGATGGTATTCGAGGTCATATTTGGTGACGTAGTTGAGTAAAACCAGGGCTGCTGCATCATAATTCTTGCAATTCCGCAAGCGGGAAATCCAGAATTTACCGATCACCGGCTTCCTTCAGAACGGAAGCTTGAGTCAACAATCCATCACTAATAATAATTTGTTCTGTCCCATGACTCAAATAGCTGAAAGGTAGTTAACCCATATCACTAACCTGATCTACTCCTCTGATCATTTTTCATTTTTCGATGACAAAATCGTGTTTTAATTCTAAATTAGTTTCGCTTTTCGTTTATTTTTACTCGGCAGTTATTTTAATTTATACGGAAAATATTTGACCCTGAATTGGCAATTTCCATTATTTTGGTATTAAAACCGATAATTCCAATAAGAACGCAGATGTTCTGAAAAAACAAACCATTGCATTAGGATGGATTTGAATCACTAACACTGGTGAGAACTGAGCAGTTTCCAGCATAGTTTGCTCTGAGCTATCCGGTCAAGAGGGGACTAGTGCGTGTTAAGTTTGAAGTTTTCTTCATTATACAAACTACCATACTACTCCGATACCAAACTGTTCCATTGAATGATCGATTTCTGTTTCTGGAAACATTATTTAGGGTTACATTCACGTTGCATTACAAAATATATTATATACTACAGCTGTTCCAGATTAAATTAACAATAAGTGACTTAAGAAGTTACATTATTTTTTTTATTGTTCCATGTATACCCCCCTTTAACTGCATGGTCATATCGGCGGCCTTTTTACCTTTGGAACATATTTCCTATCACAATGGTGTTAATTCGAATACAGTTGTCATTAGATTTCTGGTTTTTCTTTGGGTTTTATGCATTATATCACACACACATTGACACTGTCATTCACATTTCCAGACTTTGGTGAGGTTAGGTAATAATCTTGGCTAGAGAAAAATTTCCCCCAGTCGGAATCGAACCGGGAACCCCTCACATAGCAGGGAAGTGCTTTACCGAAGACTACAAGGCCAGCCAAGTTACATTCTTATCGTATGGTTTGGGTATAGATCTCATTTTTTAAGGTGCTACTATAAAGGATATCAAGCGAAATGGCCCAGGCGGTAGCGCCTGTGACTCACATTCGGAAAACTCGCGGGTTCATATCCGTGTGTCGGGCAACTGGACTGGTTTCTTTTCCTGGTTTTCCTCAATCGCCAGGTAAATCCAGCATTGGATATTCAGTAACCACAACAAAAGGTTTACAGGAAGGTGACTACGCAACTTAGGCCATCTTCTCCCATCGCGCTGACTACATGTACAAACACACAGAACAGCAATTACACGAACACAAAGTCCAACTTGCGATTAAATCAATACCAACAAATTGTATAGTAAGCAGAGCAAGCGACTACGTAACTATTTGACGTCTGTCCTCACTTACAGTGAACCATGGATAGCAAATAACCTACAAATTATGTCGCGATATGAACTTAACAAACCCACAGTCAGAAATTTCTAAAAGAAAAATGACCTTGCTGTACAATATGTTAAAACCGATAAAGAGGAAACAGTAAAGGCTGTAGCTCAAATTGCCGTTTTCACTACCATACAGTGACAACTTCGTCAGGATATGCTGTACTCTGTCTTCTTCAGCAAAAAATATATTGTTGTAGATGATATACTTTGATATTAGAACTAGCCGATTCGTAATCATCCCAAAAATTTAAATTTTGCTATTACAAAAACGAACTTTGAAACAGGGTGGGCCATTTAAGTTGAGACTGTATATAATATCTCCAAAACTAACCGTTGTGGAAAGAAATGTCTTGAATAAAAAAGTTTCTTGGTATTATGGGGGGAAAGTAAATGCCATTAGTCGTGTTTTGTTTGGAGGATGTTATGATGCTCATTTTAGGGTCAATTTAATGTTTTTAAATGGGAACCTCATTTTGTACGTTGTTTTCTCATTCCTCATAAAAAAAACTAAAAACTTTTGTACAAAGCACCTTGCAATCGTTCTTACTAACATAAATAACAACGAAAATTCTGAATGGGTGTGTACGCAGAGAGCAAGAATGGTTGGACCCATTCAACAGTGCAGCATAATAACAGTAGACGAGCCCCCAGGGGCCTACTATGGTAGGCACGGGATTGGCGCTCCCGGGGTCCCAAGCCACACTCTCGATTGGGTTCCTCTTAGAGGTGAGAGGGCTTGTGCCAAACGCCCAATAAACTGTGGTCCACAAACGTGTTTGACCAATTTCTAGCTACCTCCCTGAACACAGTCTGACGGATACCGCTGCGCGGGACGGAGGAAAGGATTCGCAAGGGGTGACTGGTAATGCGTAAGTCCCAGCTCCTGAGTATCATGTAGGACTGTGTTAGTATCCGTTGATAAATGTCAGTCTCGGGGAGGGGCCATCACATGAGCTGTTGCACTTCTGAAGGCGATTGGATCCCTCTATGTATTGGGAGGTGAGACCCTAAAGTGAGCAAGGTCCAGGCCAGGACTCTCACCTAAGCTGGGGTGGCGCCCAGGACGTGGGTATGCCATCGGAGACATTTGTAATGGTGGAGGAAATTATCGCTATGTATCCTAAAAAATAAAAAAACCCTCAAAAGTCAGTATAAAGGAAGTAGTCTAGTGTTGTGATCCTCGCTACCTAGTAATTAATAGAACAGAGGAAGGTAACAAGTTTACATCGGTGAACCCTTTTATAGTGCAGGAGGGTCTCGATAAAATAGCTGGTCCTGTGAAGTCGTGCATTAGAAGTTGCAATGGCACGCTCCTGGTTGAAGCAAACTCAGCATCCCAGGAGCGGTTATCTTGAAAGTCAACTTGTTAGGAAGCTATCCAGTCAGAGTGGAGCAGCTCAAGACCTTGAACTCCTCGTCCGGTGCAGTAAATACCCTTGCATTGGACTTTATGTCCAATGAGGAGATTCAAGATAATCTAGAACAAGGGCGGCGAAAACGACTTCCTTCCGCGAGTCACCAAATATGCAACACGCACGGCGTCACTCAGCAGCATGTGAAAATCAAACGAACGGTTGCAGAGAGGGAACGTGCGCCCGCGAGTCAAAATAACTCGCGAGTCACGTTTTCGCCACCTCTGATCTAGAAGATCAAGGTGTGATACTGTATATCGGGTTCAGCGGAGACAAGGTGGTGAATTTGTGCCTACTCGTACCGTGTTTCTTACCTTTGATCGAGTAGCACTACCTCAAAGGATTAAGGCAGGGCATGAAGCCATTGAAGTTAGGCCATATATCCCCAACCCGCTCAGATGCTATAAGTACCAGCGCTTTGGTCATACAAATGATGTCTGTTTCGGTGAAGCTACCTGCGTTAACTGTGGAGAATTCTCACACGAGGGAACATGTACATCAGCTCCAACATGCGTTAACTGCAGTGGTGAACATCCATTTAGTTCCCGAGAATGCCCCCGTTTTACAGAGGAAAGGGCGATCCAGGAGATGCGGGTTAGGGAGGTTTCCTTCTCGGAAGCCTGGAAACTCCTGCGTGTCCGCCAACCCTCTGTCCCGAGGTCCGATACCTATAGCTCAGTTGCAGCAAACCGGTACCGAGTCGGGAAATCGCAACTCAAACCAGCGATATTAACGGGGCCACAATTTCAGAAAAGATTCTCGTAGCCAAATCACATCCAAAGTTCACGAAAACCACATCTGCATCTGCTACAACACCTGCGAAGATCACTTCAGTAAATTCAGCATCAAGACCATCTACTTCAAGCAATAAGACTGGCAAGCCCGTAACCTGTAATGGACCACAGATACAGTTTAAGACCAGCTATAACCGAATTGACTTCCTGAAAGAAAATGCAAAGTCTCTATCCGGGACATCTAAGGGAAGGAAAAGTCCACAAACATCTCCTCTGAGATCCTCTTCTGAGGAATCTTCTGGGAAGGACTCGGATCGGCGATCTACATCTTCACCGATCTCCACTTCCAATCGGTTCGAGGTTCTTGAACCGAGGTTTTCTATTGGAAAGGGGTCCTCCCCGTGGAGGAGATGGAGCAGGAGGATTCTGCCCACACTGTCAGAACGACAGTAAAAAGAGGCAGGATAAATCCTCCGTAAAGGTGTTAGCCTGACACCAAAGAAAAAGGGAAAATTGATTCGACCACCGCTTTCCACAACGCAGTAAGCTTCTACGATTAAGAACTTATCCCGTTATAATTCTAATCGCTATCTACAATGGAACATCCGTGGAATTTGAACACATCGACCAGAGCTTGAACTTTTGATCAGCAAGTGTGATCCTTTGGTCGGGTGTGTACAAGAGACTAAACTCCATCCGCAAGGTAGCTTTCAGCTTAGACGATATACCCTAGCGCGATGTGATCTCACACCGGAAGAAGGTATTCCTGCGCACGGGGGCACTATGATGCTCATCAGAGATGATATATTTGTGGAATCTGTATCCATACAGTCTGACATCCAGTCAGTGGCTGTAAGGATTAAACTGCAATCCATCCGATTTACCATCTGTAACATTTCCCTGCCTCCATCCGATGACCTCTCGCTCATGGATTTAGAAGATCTAGTCTCTCAGTTACCAACGCCTATTCTGTTGGTGGAAGACGTTAATGCCCATCACCCTCTTTGGGGCTCACCTCGGGCTTGTGCGAGAGGTAAATTAATTGCTGATTTTTGGACAATAATAACCTAGCTCTTCTGAACACCGGAGAGCCTACCTTTCTCTCAGACACTACAACACCTTTTCACACCTTGATATTGAGTTAGTTCACCACAGTTAGCTGTTTCCTTGCAATAGAATGTCATCTCTGATTTACACTCTAGTGACCACTTAACTTGTCTTATTAGTCTCTTAACACATGATATATGTTCCACACGCCTACCTAGATGGCGCTTAGATTCAGCCAATTGCAATGTTTACTCCCAGTTGGCTGTGTTTAATTACAATGAGCACGACTGTATGGATGTTTTGGTCCAACGTTTCATAGAGAAGATTCTTTGGGCTGCTGAGCAAGCTATTCCACAGTTGACTGCATATCATCGCCGAGTTCCAGTCCCTTGGTGGACGGAAGAGTGCCGAAATGCCATTCGTGCTCGCAGGTGTGCTCTTAGGGTTTTCCAGCGTCACCCCATTCTGAATAGCCTAAATGAATACAAGAAAATGTGTGCCAAGTCCAGATATATTATAAAGGATAGCAAAAAGACATCATGGAGCAAGTTTGTAGCTTCATTTAATCGGCATACACCTTCCTATGTCGTTTGGGATAAGTTGAGGCGTGTGGCCGGAAAATCGACCCACATGCCAATTGCCGGTCTTAAAACAGCTGCAGGAGCTGTTGTTCATGGATTTGACGCGGCTAACATATTTGTCTGTGCTTTCGCTCAAGTGTCCAGCTCATATAACTATTCGCCCGAGTTCCTTCCTGTTAAGACTCAGGTTGAATCTCAAGGTTTCCTCTTTCGTTCAGGAAATCTTGAAGATTACAATCGCCTCTTCACCATGGCAGAGTTAGAACACGCTCTTTCATCTTCGCCACTATCAGCACCATGACCCGATTGCATCCACGTACAAATGCTCCGACAGCTCTCTCCTGAATGCAAACCTTTCCTACTCGAGGTCTATAAACGTGTTTGGGTTGATGCCACTTTCCCAGAAAAGTCGAGGGAGGCCACTGTCACATCCATTTTGAAAGCTGAAAAGAATCGTCATCTCCGTCCAGCTACCGTCCTATGTCTCTCACCAGTTGCGTTTGCAAGGTGATTGAACGCATGATCAATGGACGGTTGATACGGTGGTTGGAAACTCACAACCTGCTGACCAACACTTAGTGCGGTTTTCGGAGGCGCCGTTCAGCAATGGACCACCTTGTGTCATTGTCGACACAGATCATGAACGGATTCATTAAAAATTGTCAAACCGTTACGATATTTTTTGACCTCGAGAAGGCTTATGATACGCGTTGGCGAGCAGGAATACTACGTTCCCTACACGCCTGGAATATACGTGGACGCTTACCACTGTTCATTCAGAGTTTATGAAGGACCGCGTTTTCCGAGTAAGGGTCGGCTCGGTTTTTTCGAACTTTTTGTTCAGGGAGCGGAGTACCTCAAGGATCGGTACTAAGCGTTACACTGCTTGCTATAGCAATTAATTCTATCTGTAAATGTCTTCCTCCAGGGGTATTGTCACGTTTATTCGTAGACGACTTTGACGTTTATTGTAATTCTCTGCGTACACCGTTTTTGGAACGACGTATGCAGCAATGCTTAGATAATCTCCGAGATTGGATTTCTAAAAACGACTTGCGTTTCTCAACTGAGAAACCAATCATCTGCTGAACTTCTGGCGCCGTAAGAGACGATTACCACCTTCGCTCAGATTCGGTCCAGATTTACTACCATTCGCAGATTCGATGAGATTCCTGGGGTTGACGTTTGATAGGAAACTTAGCTGGCCATCGTATATAGCACAGTTGAAAGTGCGATGTGACCGTTCTCTGAATACCGTGCGGATATTAAATGGCAAATCTTGGGGTGCGGATCGGACTATTTTGCTGCGACTGTATCGCGCACTGGTCCAATCAAAAATGACTATGGACGTATAATTTATTCCTCGGCACGACCATCTGTGCTGAGGAGATCAGATGCAGTCCATAATCGGAGCATTCGAGTGGCTATTGGTGCTTTAAGTTATAAGCTTTTATGCCGAATCTGCAGAACCTCCTCTGCGTTATCGGCGTGAAATTCTCTTGGGAAATTATGGCTGTGCGCTTAAATGTATGTCTCAACATCCAACGTTTGCTTCGTTTTCTCACACTGCGCTGGACGAACGTTATAGAAATTGCTCCATTAATCTAAGGCCTGCAGGTGTTCGTTTCCGGGAGCTTCTAAGAAAGCAAGACATTGAAATGCCTGTTATGTATGCTAAGGGGAATGGGGTGTTCCCCCCTTGGTTATGTGAGACATCTCACGTAGATCTTGGGATGACGATATACCGAAAGTCTACAATGCCTACTTTTAGTATCCGCACCTGTTTTTTAGAATTTCTGTCCGGTTAGAGACCGAATTTTGATCTACATCGATGGATCTAAGAGCACCAACGATGTTGGATGTACTTATGTTCATGGAATCGAACCCCTATACATTCGGTTTTCATGATAGCACATCCATTTATAGTGCAGAGTTGTATGCCATATACCGAGCCATTTTGCATGTGCGCCGTCTAAAACTGGGAGATTGTCTCATTCTGAGTTATTCCCTAAGTTCACTTCAGAGCCTTCGTGAGATGTACAACAACCACCCCATTGTTCAGCGAATTCAGGATGCCCTCCATGTTTTACACGCTTCTGGCGTTAATGTGGAGTGTGCTTGGATACCTGGTCACGTTGGCTTGCCGGGGAATGAACTTGAGAATTTGGCAGCTAAGGTGTCAACCACAAAATCTAGTGTTACAATATCTCGGGTAACGTCGGAAGACTTTAGGCTGGTTGTGCGGAGAGTGGTGCTGTCGTGCTAACGCGAGGAGTGGTTGGCTCTCCGCGGAAACAAGCTTAGGGTAGTTAAAAACATTCCGATAAATTGGGTAACTTCTCGCGTATCTCATCGTGAGGAGGTGATTTTGGCTCGGTTGCGTATTGGTCACTGCAATTTTACGCACAGTTATCTTTTTAAGGGTGACCCTGCTCCTATTTGTCCGCTTTGTGGCGAAGGTCTTTCGGTCCGTCACGTGTTGCTAGAGTGTATTGCTCTAGCACATCTTCGGGACTCTCTGCAACTGCCGGACAGTCTTGCAGAAGTTTTAGGGATGATACGCAAGCAGTTCATAGGATTTTTAATTTTGTTTCGAAAGCAAATTTCCAAATGCGGATTTATCATCTTAATAGAAGGTGTTTTATACTGATCGGTTTAGTTTTATATATCTATATTTATATATGACTTGTGCTATATTTCTATATTGGTATTATCATTTCATATTGATATCTAACTCTGGCTTTTGCTTACATTTTATTTATTCATTTTTATACAGCTTTATCTCGGCCTTTGCCATGATCTGTTATAGAAGGGCGCTAATGACATAGAAGTTGAGCTCCCTTAAACAAAACCAACCAACAGTAGACGTGGAGGCAATGAGACATTGTGTTTGTTGTTTTGTTTACTTTCCACGGTGGGACGGTTTCCGTGTATCTGTCATTAGTGTACTTGCAGCCGCCTTCGAGTCCAGGTGGATCCATTAATACATAGTATGTACCTACAATTAGCGATCACCGAGTAACAACCAACAGCTCCGTTCAAGTCGTTTATTATTTGAAGCGCACTCAGTTGGCTGAGGAAATGGACCAGCTTTCTCAACCAGAAAAAGTGGAAATGGTTCTCATATACGGGGAATCTACGAGAGATGTGGAAGAGGCTATTCTTCTATGCGCGGAGAGGTTTCTTGATAGAACTCCATTAAGACGCAGGCCAGCTACTGACGAAGATAGGGAAGTTGAGGTGCTAGCCGCAGTGAATTACAACCCCCATGTTAGCTCTCATAGCAACAATATGGGAATATCCAAAAGCAGTCTCTTCAGACTTTTGAAACAGCATAAACTCCATCCCTACCATGTGTCATTACACCAATAACTACATGGTTTTAATGTAGTTCATGAAACATTCAACTACATGGACGGCTTTCTGAATAACGTTCTGTAGGTAGGCACAAGACAGACTGCGGATTAATAACAACCTTTTTTCAGTTCGTATTGTTTAGTAACGAGTGTACTTTCACAAATTATGGTGAAGTAAATCGACACAATATGCACTATTAGACTGTAGAAAATCCACATTGATTACGAGAAGAGGAACATCAGAGATTCTGATCTGTTAATATGCGGTGTGGGATTTTGGGTGACAAGGTAATTGGACCGTACTTCATTGATGGCACCTTAACAGGTGCAAAGTATAAACTTTTTAACGGAAGAGTTGCCGTTATTGTTAGATGCGCCATTAGAAACCAGGTCGCAAACGTGATACCAGCACGACGGATGTCCTGCGCACTATGCACGTACTGCCAGGGATGCTTTAAATAACAATTACCATTATCGTTGGATAGGACGTGCAGGTCCCATTAATTGGCCAGCTCGATCTCCTACCTTACATCACTAGACTTTTTCTTAAGGAAAAAGTGTATTCTGAAACACCAACGACTCCGGACAACATGAAGGCGCGCATACGAAATGCTTATGCCAGTATTGAAAGAGACATGCTTTTACGGACACATCAATCGTTCATTCAGAAATGGAAAATTCACTGAAGTTGAAGGGCAACATTTTGAACATTTATTACCCTAAGGTAGGTGGTGAAAATCCGTGTACCTACCTTTAATCGACGTTTAATTGTCTACATAGTGAAAGAACCATGTACTATGTAGAAAATGGTTTATAAAAAGCTGTTTGTTGTGATAAGGAATAAGGAGACAAAATTAAAAAAAAAATGTTGGTTCTTCCCGATTACAAAACGTAACTTGACCCAAATGACCATCCATGGATGTTCCAACCATTCACTGCGCTCTTCTTTCACAGCCATTCAGAATTTTCGTTATTTACGTCGATGTAAGAACAATAATGCAAAGTGCTTTATACAAATGCTGCTTAGTTTTTATGAGTGAGAAAACGACATAAAAAGGGTAGGTTCCCATTTAAAAAATTTAAATTGACCCTAAAATGACCATCACAACGTCCTCCAAATAAAAATGACTAATTGCGTTTACTTCCCCCCATAATATCAAGCAACGTTTATTCAAGACATTTCTTTCTACAACGCTTAGTTTTGGAGATATTGTACAGCCTCAACTTAAATGGTCCACCCTATATATTAAATGCAATGACGGCCGCTGAGGCATTCTACTGGCAGCCCCCCCCACCAAAAAAGTGAAAACAAATCCCTCAAAAAATATATGTTTACCAACTTCGTGCAGTGGCATCGAACGTATTAGGCAATTCACAAAAATTGAATTTACTTTCATTTTAGACCATATATATGCCCAATATCAATTATACCGATCTTATGTAATGGACATCTCCCCGTTCCCCAAATAACGCACAAGGAAAACTAAAAATACTGTTTTCCTCACAGCCACAAATCTATTGTTCTTTTGAAAATTTCTGGACTGAATTTACGACATCAATTTTTGTTAATACACTGCCGTTTCTAAAAATTGCAACACCAAGAAAGAACTTCCCGAATAACTCCAAACCTAGTGGAGGTGTAGAAGAATGTGCAAGCAATAAGTGATTAGGTTTGCAGAGAGATGGGGTATACGTAGGCCGAGCAGAGCCCTCTTGTGTCAGTCCAACAAGGTCAGTGTTGCGCCCAGTGTAGTCAGTGCAGAGCTGTCAAACAAGATGAAAACAATAAAGTGAGTGTCAATATGCCTCGTCGACGTCAAAGGGAGCCACATCGGCATGTGAGTGAGCTCGAACTGGGCAGAATGATCGGTCTCCGGGAAGCGGGTTTGTCATCGTGAGATTTCGGCTCGTACACGGCATGCTGCTACAACAGTGGCGCGTGTGTGGAAGCAGTGGATAGATGACGGTCGAACGCAGCGAATAGCGGGTAATGGACCACGGAACATGACCACAGGACGGGATGACCGTCATCTTGTCCGCATGGCCATAAAGGACCGTACAGCTTCATCCACAGTGTTGGCTCGACGCTGGAGCACTGCAACAGATGTAAACTTGTCTGCATCAACGATTCGTCGCCGTCTGCTGCAGGTTGGACTGGTTGCATGCATGAGATTACGTCGGCTTCCATTGTCCAGAAACCACAAGCTCCTCCGCCTGCAATGGGCACGTGAACACCGTCATCGGGGTGCTGCGTGGCAAAATGTAGTCTTTTCGGACGAGTCCCGCTTCGTGTCCTACAGAGATGGTCGCATACGTGTCTGGCGGTACCGTGGTGAGCGCAACCTGGAGGGCTGTATTTTTGAGCGGCATAGCGGACAAACACCAGGTGTGATGGTTTGAGGCGCCATTGGTTACAATGACCGATCTCGCCTCCTACGAATTGAGGGCACTTTGAACTGCAACCGGTACTAACGGTGTTGTAGAGCCTGAGGTCCTCCCCCTGCTTCGGGCATCTCCACAGGCCACATTTCAACAGAACAATGCCCGGCCACATATTGCGAGGAATGTACAAGCCTTCTTCGAAGAACGACGGGTACCATTGCTTCCCTGGCCTGCACGTTCGCCTAACATGTGCCCATTGAACATGTCTGGGATATGGTTGGTCGGCACCTGTTGCGTCGCGGTCCTCCAGTAACCAGTGTCACGGATTTGTGGACTCGAATACAAACTGCATGGAGGGAAATCCCTCAAGAACTTATTCAGAACGTTTTTGATTCAATGCCACGGTGTGTAGCAGCTCTAATTACAGCGCATGGAGGCCACACCAAATACTGAATATTAGGGCTCAAAGATCATATATAGATTTGAAAAGTATATAATTTGTTACTTGCATGTACCTAACCTGTAGTATTAAATTCATGCGTTTCCTTCTTGGTGTTGCAATTTTCACAAACGGCAGTGTATTTCTTGATTCGACGTATTGACACAACTTCACTCGCGTTAATGCTTAAATTTCAAAATGAACAATTGTTTCAGCAGTTCAGTCGATTGAGCTGTTCTCTTGGTTTTTCCCATCTCTTGCCATGGGCTAGTTGCGAACCTCATCTGGTGGTTGTAAAATTTTTGTTTGGTGCTGCAGATTCAGATTCGGAATTTTTTCACTAAGTCCTGCTGCTAAATGGAGTTTTCAAAATTTCACTTGCTTGGTTCATGTTTTTAACTTTCACACACAACTGAATATTTACTTAAAGAAAGCATTCGACTGTTTTAGTTCCTAACTTCACGGTGAACTACATCTTTGGACTGAACTGCTAATACATATACACAAATAGAAATACTTGACAATTGTTTTGAAAATAGGTGCTTAACACATGGTGAATACTTGGTTTTTGTTCTATGGTGCATAACATATCACATATTCAATCATAACCAATAACCCTGCTGCTATGAAATATTCAAATATTGAAGTAATGTCGCTTAGTTTCAAAACCTAATGGCATAATTGTATTCAAGACCATATGTTTTTATTTGTAAGGATATTTTGGTGTATTATTTCTGCATTCGATTTAATTACATTAATTTGCGCTTCCAAACGCATTAGCATTAACTTGCAGCAAGATGGTAATACTGCACTAAAGGACGTTTTTTTCCCCCATGCCGGGGGGGGGGGTATGCATTACTGCATTCAATCCGCAGCAGGTGTGCAATGGCAGGGTGACCGCGGAATATGTATTCCACCATTGTCTGTAGGTTCTGTGCTCTACTGCGCTCTAGCGGGTGGAACGTAAGCTCTGAGCCAGAGCAAATCTGGTTCCACCTCCCTCATAAGAACCGTGTAGAAATGTAACCCTAGCCCTTTACACTGTGTTTATGAGCTTAGACGGGCCAATCTGGAATTGGCTCCAAGGTTCAGAAAACTACCAGCAGAGTGGCACCGCTTAACGCGCCCGTTCAAGTGAGAGAATACATACTCGAAAACAAACCTTTATGCGCAATTCCTATACACTTGACTTTCATTTTAGCTCAAGTAGTGCCACGGCACACGGCTGTACCCCAGAAGCCGCTCCTGATTGCATGGTTAAGAATTATTCTGTTTGATCAATTTTGCTATGCTTTAGATTCCGGCATTACGATGGGTATATGAAGATTCTACAGGAATATCATAATGAAATACGATACTCCGCTGGTCATGGTCTGCTTGTCGATTCTTGGAACCGTTAATGTTTGCAATGTTGCTCTGCCCAATCTTTACAGTGAATGAAGAGATAATCTGCTTATCACACAAGCAAAGAGTGAAGAAAGTGAAATAAATACCTACTACATTATTCAACATATTCATTCCTGCATAATGTGGGTCAATATATCCTCAAAAAGAACGAAAACATGGCCAAGGATTAAGAATGTATTTTGTATTTTTTCATTATCAAATACATTTGGACGCAGCACTAGAAAAGCCATAATTATATAAAGAGTGCACTAAATTGTAATGTAAATACTTACAATGAAAATAACTAAACCAATAATTGCTCCTAAATTAACTGGATCAGTTGCAATTCTCTGGTGGGAAAGTACATGTTCTATAAAAAGGATTGTTATACCCGCCCTTTTGAATTTCCAAATGCTGGTGAAAGGTTGACTTGGCTTTCCCCAATCTTCGTCTTATGTGCCTGGAAAGTCCGGTTCAGTCGCAAGAATGACAAAAAGTCACAAAACATGACCATAAAAGAACACACAGCCTTTAAATTTCAGGTGTGTTCGCAGCATTTCGTCTTGCATTCTCACACGCAGCGAATAATTTGGGAAATAACCCTAAACTTTCTTCCGGTTGCTCCGGTGTTTAATTGTCAATATGATTCAACCAAATTTAAAATGAAACCTAAATGTTTTCAAACTTCCAAACATAAAATTTAATCTCCATGCATGTAAGGTACAAGAAGCTGCTCATATACTGCCTTTCATTTTGTGAAAATTTCAGGGAAAATTTAAAGAAGTGGATGACGTTTTCTTCAAGCTCTTTTATACAACATTTTAACTCCGCACATGCAGTGGTACGTGAGCTGTTTCACGTATACAGACCGGTCGGATGGACGCACAATAGATGCAACAGCTGCGCTAATATGTGCTCTGCAGTAGGGAATGCACATAAAAATATTGCACCTATTTTCCTTCATAGGACTAGCACTAACTGTGAAGAGGGACTTAGCACCTCGACCTATAAGTTATTTTGTGCCTGAGCCCCTGACGAGGTGCCCCGGGCGGGAGGGGTGAGGTGAGAGAAAACAGAGGGTGGCTGGACCAGGAGGCACGAGAGGGCAGAGGTAGGTTCCCTACCTTTTACAGATTCAAACTTCCCGGATGGCAGCTGCTACAACGGCTTCCCTAAACATTCCTCCGGGGGGTTGTACATCCCCTGGGGGCCCCGGGACTCGGAGACCGCTCCCATTTCGGGAAACGAAGGGTTACAGAGAGCATCCTTTTCTTCTGCCATGCAGCGCCTCCCGCCAAAACTTTCAACCCTGAAACAGACCAAGCAGATGAAAGGTGAAGTGAAATGGGAATGTAGGTGAAATGGAGGGACAAATTCGGGGGATATAATGAAATTTCCCAACATTCGCTTAACGACCCGGGGAAACCCCGAAAAGACCCATGTGTTAGTAAGGTCGGTCGCGGGAATCGAACCCACGACCTCCCGAATGCAGGCTGCAGACGTTACTGCCGAGCCATCCCGCTCAGTATGTCCTTCACAACTTTTCCACAACATATTTAAACTTTGCATGAACTCAGGAGAAACAAAAAAAACGGCACTTGAAAATACATATCTGGAAAATTCAAAAGAACAGTGAACATCTCGGAAATGGCTAATGCTACGAAAACACCTATTTGACAAAAATTATATAGATGAATGGACTAGAAATTTTTCCTTAAATAAGTTATTGTCTATTTCTATGTTCACAGAACATTTTCTACACGAATTATAAAAATAAACTGCATAACAATGAAAGGGTCTTCACAGGCCATTCACAGAACTTTAAAGATATACGAGGGTAGTTCCAGAAGTACCCGACCTAACATATATAGCGGTTGTTGTTTCAAACAAATGACTAAGGTAGAAAGTACCACCCTTATAAAACTTAAGTTTGACGATGTTTCGTTGTTTAGTAATTTTTTTGCAGCCGTTAATAGTGAACTCTCTCAGCGAATTTGTAAACATGGATAAAACTAGCCATCGTTATGTGATACAATACTTTCATTTGAAAGGTCTTAGTCCAACTAATATTAAAGTTGAGCTAGATTCTACTCTGGGGGAGTCTGCTCCTTCGTTTACAACAGTAAAATATTGGCTGACAGAGTTTAAGGGAGGCCGTACGAGCTATTCAGACGAACATCGCAGTGGTCGACCAAATGAGGTGACCACGCCAGAAATTGTGAAGAAAATCCACAAAATGTTATTGGATGACCTCGACTGAAAGTGCGCGAGCTAGCAGACATCCTAGGAATTCCAAAAAGTGTTGTACATCGCATACTGACTGAAAATTTAGACATAAGAAAGGCTATGCGCAAGATGGGTGCCGTGTTTACTCACAATGGAACAAAAACAGCGTCGTGAGGATATTTCAGTCGAGTGTTTGGCGATGTTTCGCTGCAATAAAGCCGAGTTATTGCGTCGATTCATAACATGAAACATGGGTCCATCACTTCACACCTGAGACGAAGGAACAGTCAGAACAGTGGATTGAAAGGGGAGAATCAGCTCCAAAGAAGGCGAAGACAGTTCCAACTACAGGCAAGGTCATGGCGTCAGTTTTTTGTGATGCGTGGAATAATTTTCATTGATTATCTTCAAAAAGGAAAAGCAATTAATGGCGAGTATTATGCAAACTTATTGCAGCGTTTGAATGATGAAATCAGCAAAAAAAAAAAAAAAAAAAAAAACGCCGCATTTAGCGAAAAAGAAAGTTCTGTTTCATCAAGACAATGCACCAGTTCACACATCCATTATCGCCATGGCCAAAATCAATGAGTTAAATTTCGAATTTGATGCAGTAATTTGTATCACAAATTACTTAAATGTAAATAATGATTGTAATATGAATATGCATTTTTATGTGACATTGATTTGAGATGTTTCTTGACTGTAATTATTGTTGATAAGTAAGTTTCTAAGACCTTACTGAAACTGTCAATAATAGCGCGCAATAATGCAGCGAGGGGGTGAACTGTTTATCATTATTGGAAACGAGGAAGTTATGTAATGTTGGCGCGTTTTTCGGTAGAAACTTCTGGAATATTTTCTCCCTAAAGCATATGTATTCATAATTTTCATTGGATATTAAAATAGACGCTAATGTTGGCGCGTTTTTTTAGCCAATAGCAGTTCAGTTATAATCTTTAGGCGTATCTGGATGAAAAAAGTATAAATAGGGTAGGTTAGAGGTAGCGTCATGCCAGTTCATCGAAAATCTTAGCACATTACACGTCGTATTCAGTCATGTCAGTTCATCAAAAATCTGTGTACACTACACGTCGTCTTCAGTCAGTCAGTTCGTCATACATCGGATATAGATTCACAAGTTACGCGCAGCAGAATTATGAAAGATCTAAAGTATGGTAAAGTTAATTATACAAAAGATTGAAGTACGTGGATTAAAAGAATTATCAGTAAGAAGTTGTTATAACAGTTTCAGTTTGGCGAGTGTTAAGATCAATGTATAAATGTGATAGTTAACGTGTTCGACAATAAATGTGTAAAACAAATTTCTTCATCAGTGTAATTTTTGGATAAAAGATTCCTTTCCGTTTACACAACCTGTATAGAGATACGTTCTCAAGCCAACAGGATAATAGCTAGCCGGAGGACATTTGAAATGAAATCAAACAAAAGCTAATACTGCCGCAAATTGCTAACACCAGATGGAGCTACGAACCTAACAAAGAATGACGTCACAAGATGGCTTCACATGAAGTAAACACACATACACAAACATCACAAGCATCAACATTACAAGAATACCGTTACAAATTGGCTACCACAACGTGGGGCTACAATAATGTTAAATATTATAACATTAAACCACCTGCAAATTGCTTCCTCATGCACCCTATTTGCGACTTATCCCCCTCTAATTATTTGCTGTTTCCAAAGTTGAAGAAATGGCTTGGTGGTAAAAGATTTGCCAACAATGAAGAGGTGGAGTTTGTAGTTGAAGGCTATTTTGCAGTACTCGACAGTTCCCACTACGAAGCTATGGAACATCGCTGGGAAAAGTGTATCCAGCTGAAAGGAGACTATGTAGTGAAATAAAAATGTTTTTTCCCAAAATTTTTGTGTTTTCTTTGTTATGTCGGGTATTTCTGGGACAGCTCTCGTACATCTATTTGTCATGTTAACATCTCAAACATATGATTTTTAATCAAAAACATTTGATCCGTTTTACAAAACAAAAATTACGAAAGATTTTCTATGTAAACGGTAGTTAGCTTTAAGAATTTTCTTAAAAATTTTTGCCCGGCTTCCTTAAACTCGAGTATGAAAGTAGGTACGCTCAGTTTCCAGTTATGCTGTTTGCATATCGTTTTTGAGTTATGCGTTTTCCCATACATGAACCTTTTTCTAAAAACATTTATTTTGGATTCAGGAGGCATCAAAATATACATTTCCGGTGAAATGTCGATATGCAAGTTTTGGGTGGAATGCAGTACTTCCTCCATCTACAGGTACGTGGTAGTTTTAAATTAAATTGAGTTTTATTTATGGACGCCCGATAATTTCGCTCAGAGGCCTCTTTATCAGGCTTGAGGTTCTTTTACGTGCTGTAACTCTACGACACGGGACCACCGGCTTTACTTCCCTTCCGAAGGAAGCAATGCTAAGGATTTTTACGCCCGTAAAAATCCATCGCCCTCCGCCGGGTGTGAACCCGCGACCTCGGGAACTAGAGGCTAGCACAGTACCATTAGTCCACGGAGGACGACTACGTGGTAGTGAAAGTGGTTTAGTTAGAACCTCGGTGCATACAACCCTTGTATTGATAAAGTATTCATTGCATTGTATCTTTGTCTGGCATATTTTATTAATCATTTACAAAAAAAAAGTGCCTTTTGCTTCATAAGCCCTTAAAAACTCTGTTTTGAAATTGAAAACGATAGGTTGGTCTCTTTGCGAACATATGTAAGCAGATGCATTTACATTCAGTTAAATGTCATGTGATAGATTTGAACAGTCTAAAACAGAATTTAAGGCTATGATTAGTGCACACTTTTCTGAAACATTGCTTTCAGAGAAGTGAGCGAAAAAAAAGAACTAGAAGAGCTATCGTAAATATTTTATTTCATATATGATAGTCTTGTTTTCGTTTCAGCAACCCAGAAGCTTACAAATGTTTCCTGCCATTGAAAATATGTGAAGAATTTGCTGCTAAATCAAGGTCCATATTTTCTTCCAGTGTAATAGATGATCGTGTCACTGGAAAATTCAACTAATAGGTATCGCATTTCTTGAACACTTAATTCGCGGATCACAGTGTCTTTCCTTACCTTTCTATGTAGACCTCTTACATGTAGCTTATTTGCTATCTTTTGAAAAGTCTTGTTTGTCAGTATGGCATGTGAACGGTATAGTTAAACTAATAATTTAACTTTGTCAAAATGTTTCGTAGTGCACGAAACGCTCAGAACGCAATTAAGGATTTATCAATTTTAGCTCGAGATATATAACAGCCCCGTTCCTTGGATTAGATACTAAGAGACACCCTATGGTGAGAATAAATTGTCCAGATTAAAGTCGAATGCAACCACAGAGAGCGTTGAGAGCGAAGCTTCCCAGCCACAAAGCAAAAGAAAGGCCATTCAAGGACGTCGAACTTTTACTGAAATGCTGGACGAGCGCGCCATCTCCCCTCAGTGCTATTTAGCCGCATGTAATTCACGTAGTTTTATCATGCATTCTTATGTGACTGTTTATGTAAAGAGTGGCAAAAGATCGCGTTTCATTATCTAAAGTTGGCATTATGGGTAAAAGCATTTTCATAAATCAGCATGTATGGAACATAATAGTGTGACTATTTCTACTTTCTCTTCCACGTTCCTAGTAGGAAGGGTTAGTTTTCCGCCAAAAAATTCAATATCGAGAAATACATATTTTGAGGCGCCCTGAATTAATTAAGAGGATTTCTAGAAAAGGTGCGTGTGTGTGTACAGCATAACTTAAAAACGAAATGTTGGGTAGATATCAAAAACTTGGTGCTTAAGTTTAGCACTTTCAAAGATAAGAACGAAGATTTTCAAGAAAGTCTCCCCACCCCAAACTACCTCTTACATGGAAAATATTTTTCCTTATTTTTGGTTTCTCAAAAATGGCTCTAAAGACTTTCATTAAAATACCATATATTTAAGAAACCTTCCATGACAATATGCACACCTTGAATTTTCTACATGTAGCCTGGGAAGTCCTATTCATTCGAAAGGAATGTTGTATAATTTCGTATAACTACTACACCATAAGAGATAAGACTAAAGCTGCTACACAAAAAATTTAGATCTCTTTAAAAACACATTTATTTTTAAATAACTTTGCGGCATCAAGAAACTCACTACAAAAAAATATAGATCTAGGTGAAGCACAAAATTTACGAGAAATAATTTTTTCCTGGCATTAACCATTTCTAAGATATTCTTTATAATTCGTTTGAATTTTCATATGGTTTACCTTTTTACTTTCTTTACCACCTAGTTATAGTAGGTAAGAGGAAGAATTTATTCCATCTAAAATTTCGATATCGAGATTTCATTGGAAATACACGTTTCGGGATGCCCTGAAAAAAAGCAGAAAAGTGTCTGCATGTGTGTGTCCGTGTAAAATTCCTCTGAAATCTTAGATGCTTCGGTGAAATGCAATATTTCCTCTAAATACCATATATGATTGGTAGAGAAAGTAAAATCTCCCAATTGCAATGAATCTATACTTTATAGTATATACAATTAAGGCATATACAGGCATAAACTAATATGCTAAATAGCTACGAAGAAATGTAAGTGGAAATTTAAGAATAATGACAAACTTTGATACCAGGACATAGCCGGACAATAACAAATATCACGTCCCGCTTAAACAGAAAGAAAACGAAAATAAAGTAAGGAAACTGGTTCTTATTTTAAAGTATTGTAAACCCGCCACTGCACAGGTACGTTCTGCAAGTAAGGGATTGCAAACAAGGATAGGAGTGATTTTTCAGTCATCAGTAGCCTATAATTTGCGCTTGTATCTAAAGCATAAGTATCCACAATTTTGTCCTGATTGGTAAAATAGTGCCATTTGTACATAAGAGCTTGAAAATATAGCAGGGCTAGTTTTCTGGAGATGTATGGTGTCCTACAATTTTCCGTAAGTCCTATACTCCGAATGCACACATTTATGACCTGATTGACCAAGCAGTATAGTTTTGTCTATAAGGGGTTGAAAATAAAGGATAGCTTTTAAAAATGTCGGTGTATTATATAGCTGAAAATCAGCATTAGATGATTTTTGGAAGTTATAAGAGAACCTGTGATTTTTGCCAAATCGTAATGTATGATTGCGCTATAGTTTAAATAGATGTTTAAACAGTGCAAATTTCTACATAAGATGAAACTTTTAGGGATAGCTTTTGAGAATTGCAAGTGGCTGTAGTTTTCTTGGGTCCTATAATATAAGCGTACGAAGTTTCCTCCAAAAAGGCCAAAGAATTCTGGTTTGTATGTTAGAAGTTGAAAATAAGGATTGATTTAAGCGAAAGTTAAGTTGTAGGGTAGCTTATTAATTTTCCAGATTCTGAAATCCAAGTAACTAGTTTTGTCAAAATCGTACAAAATTCTTCTTGATAACAAAGTTCGACGAAATAAGAGGGAAATGTGGCGATATGAACACAATATACAACTCTCTCTTTCAATAACTCAATTTTAAAGGAGGCTTCAATTACTGTTTTGTGCTCGAAGTCATTAAAAATCTGTCATAATAGCTTCTGCTATTCATATTCAACGAAATGGGATAAAAATTGCGTGACATGAATGTGAAAAAACTCTAACCCTATCAGTTTAATTTTTTATAGCCTATGACCGTCTAGAAGAATATGCTTTCAAATTATGAAAGGAGTGTCAAAATCGGTTGAGTGATTTGTGAGGTTACCTTTCGTATACACAAATTTTTCTCCCTTCATTATACTAGTATAGATAGAAACGCATTGTTTGTGGTTGTAGTAACAAAAGAAAAGGACAGCTTTTCTTAGGGATGTGAGAGCAGGAAAAGGAAAGATAATGCCAATGATGGTAGATATTTGAAATGGAGGAAGAGGAGAAGGAACGTTGTTGCTATTATGTATTACAGTAACAGTGGAAAGTGAAAGTTACTGCCAGTGACGATGAGGGTTTAAGTATGGAAGAAGACGAAAATCATTAAAGAATTCCCACAGCAATAGAAAAATAAGTGGGAAAGAGGGACTGTTTCCACGCATATTGCACAATAAAAAGCAAAAGGGAACTGTTAATTTCCAGAAATAATTAGTGATGAAGATATTTGAAGTTGAGAGACGCAGAAGATCAATTAAGCACAACAGCAACGAGAAACAAACAGTTGTCTAAGTCGACGTATCCTACAACATAGGATGTTTTAGCAGCTGCAGAACTGACAGATAGTATAAGCGCGGATAATCCCTGAACCAAAACTAAAGAAATCACCATCACGGTTTTAGTTCGCTTATCTAATGGACCTATCACCAAGGACCTACATTAAAAACGCAGCAGTGTCAATGGTATAAAAGCAACTTGATGAACCGTGGCTACATTGCTGGCCTTGCGTTATCTGTATGTTAGCACTGTACTCACACATACAACACTACTGCCATGCTCATTGCAGAACATTAATTAATTTTCATACACTTTCAACTTTAATTATTTTCTGACTAATGCAGTATATAATTACAAGAAACAAGGCATTATTTTACTATTTGGAACAGTAATCAGGAGAAGTAGCTTGAAAAAGTTCCTAAGTTAGTAGCGAAAGCACTCATTTAAGGCTGGTTCACAACCAACGAGAACGGTAACCAGAACAAGAACGAGAAAGTTGAAATACATGTATTCAAATGGGAGTGTTCACAACCGACGGGAAGCGTTCCCGGGCCCGGGAACGGGAAAGAAGAGTTTCCCAACTTTTAACTTTCTCGTTTTCGTTCCCGGGCACGGCATATTAGATCCATATTGTGCATATTAGACTCTTCAGTCTAGAGATTATTCTAGGCGTCGTGACATGAAACAGCCACTAGTGCTCTCTATAGTCGCTAGCTGGAGACATGAAACTGGAAGGAATTAGTAGTAAATGTGCTTCCTAACCTCATTCCGAAACCTGCAAATCTAATCAGCATTGGTACCTCTGGTGAAAGGGTCATTTGTAGTTTGTTTATATGCAACTCAAAACTGGCTATTACCTAAAAACAATGGAAAAAGCTACAAAGAACAGCTAAAACTGGTGGAAATGAAAAAAGAACAATAAACAATTTTAATGTATGGCATTAAATAAAGGAATGAAAGATTGTCATAAGCAGAGGGATCGGAAATGTAATGGATATGCATTTAGATAATGTTTACTCTATCGAATTTTGACGTTGGCTTGGCTAAACTGGAAGTAGGTGAAAAATGTCATTGGTCAGTTAAAAACAAATGAAATCCCAATGCGCAAAATCGACTTTCACTTTGTGATCGAAATGCATTCCCGTTCTCGTTACCGGGCTGTTGTGAACCAATATCTTGCATGGTGCATTGCTTCCCGTTCTGGTTACCGTTCTCGGGCGGTTGTGAACCAGCCTTTAGCTGGAATATTCCAAATCAACAGTTATTTTGGGTTATTTGAACGTGTATGTCTGGAAATCAGATACGATACACCACTATAGACACACATAGGACCGTATATAAAGAGGGGTTTTTGGGATTCAACCCCTCCCCCGAAACTTCTTAAAGTTTCATTTATTTAAATTCATAACAAACCAATGTGGGAAAACTTCGTTAGATAACAGTAAGTCTACTGCTAGCAACACTTTTAGAAGGAAAAGGGAAACTTCATACTGTCGCCTTACAAAGGTAAGCTGACCATACTCCCGGTTTTCGAAGCAGTCTCGGAGTTTTGTGTTATAAGGTGGAATATCTTTGCTCTGGTGAGTTTTTCCTGTCCGTATAATGTCTCCCAGCAGCTTTCTTGCCCACATAACGTCTATATACTAAAGGGTGGATACATGGTAACTGAGGGTACGTTAAGTTTAGATCTAGTTATGGAAACCGCCCCCCCCGAAATTTTTTTCTAGACATGGGCATGCAGTCACACGCCTGAGAAGCAAAAAATGCACTCCTTTTGCTTTCCGGTTCAGTGATGAGCAGGCAATTTGAATGAAGTTTTGGATAGAACCGGTGGTTGCCATAGATTTGACTTTCTCTACTAGGTGCTTACAGAAGTAGAGGAAGGATTGTATCCCACCCAAAAATTCCCATGTCGAAATTTCGATGTGTGTGTGTGTGTGTGTGTGTGTGTGTGTGTGCGCGCGCGCGCGTCTGTGAACAGTATTAACTCAAAAACGAAAAGTCCGATAAATACCAAACTTGGTACTTAATAACAGTATCTTCCAGTATATGTTATTACTGGTTTGAATTTTTCAACACTTGGCATAGTGCTGTCGCTATTCAGTTGTTTCTCGCAATGTCATAGAAACAGTATAGAACTTCAAGCCCAGCATACAGCGATACGCTTTTAAACATCTAACTATTGATTAGGTTTCCTCTGTCACTCTTGTACCTATAACGAAATGTGTAATGAAGCTTATTTCTGCAAAGATTTGTTTCTATTAACATGAAGCAGATAGAAAAATACGCATTTGTAAAAATAGTCTGTAGAAGCTAAATAAAAATTAAGGATAGTGAGTAGAGGAAGTCATGTGAATGTAACACATAGTTTTTTATTTGATCTAGTTTATTTTCTTTAAGAGACAATTTGTTGTGAAATATGTTTTAGAACTGTCTTGTATTTTTTGTACACTTTATATTTTGTAGGCCTCTGGTGCAAGCGCATTTATATTATAAATCATACTTCATGCAACTTTTACAGGCTCTGAGTAATAATTCGATTCTGCATATGTATATGTCATAGTAATTTGCAAAACGTTCGTTCACCTTACATAAACATTTTCTAATTTCTTCATATATTCTAATATTTTCATTTTTAAAAATGCATGTATATTTAAATAATAGTATAAGGTATGTTATGCATTATGTTGATGATTCCTTTGCTGCTACCTTTGTAAGTGGATTTGTCTGGTATGTAAGGACACCAAAGAAAAAGATATTTTCAAGAAAGTTTTTTAAGTTACACTTTCTATGAGTATTACGAAAAGTTGCAAATAGCAACGTTTTCCAGGAAGCTTTAGAAATACGCCTTGTCACTGTTTCACCAACATTCAGTGAAGTTACACTTACTACAGAGTTAAGTTACACTTAACTTGTTACACGTAGTTACACTTACTACGTTTCCATGGGGAACTAAAATCCATTTGAGTACAATTTGCTTATGGAATACTGCATGGAAACGCAGATCTGGATCGTATTGAGATCGTTTTGAATCTCGGATCGGATCCTCTTAGAAAGTAGGATCGGATCGAAATTTGTTGCATGGAAACACCTACCATATTCAAATCGTTTTGAATACGCCGAAGATACCATCTAGGCACTTTTATCGCTTCCATAATTAGCAATTTATTCTTCTCAAAAACATTCACTAACCTCAAAATCTATTTAAAGCATACAGAAAAACCAAACTAACATATGTTTTACAAGTTCGGCAACCTAAATCCAGGCTGACCAACATAAAAGCTTGAATTATTTATTCTTGAAGTTTGTGTATCCAAATCGATCCTAACACATATTGAATTTAATATAGAAACGTGGGTCGTATTCAATATGGAATTGGACTCAAATCGATTTCATTTCACCATGGAAACGTAGTTAATATAGAGGAGCGACTTTGCGGTCGTTCTCGATTTTAACACCCTCGGAAACTGAAACGCAGGACCGTATTTAGAGGGTTCTTTTTAGGGTTCAAACCCCCCCCCCCACCCGAAATTTCTGACAGTTTCATTTGCTTAAATGCATATAAAACCAATATGCGAAAATTTCGTTAGATAACAGTAGGTCTACTGTTATTAGCACATATAGAAGTAAAAGGGGAACTTAATATTGTCGATATACAAAAATGACCATATGTCGGTTTTCAAAACAGTCTCGGCGTTTTGTGTTGTAAGATGGAATATCTTCGTTCTGGTGAGTTATTCCTGATTATAGGTCTCCAAGCAATTTTCTTGTCCACATAACGTCCACATATATACTACTGTTAACTGTACTATAGAATAGGTACATGTTAACTGAGTAGGGTACCTACTGTTAAGTTTAGATTTAGTTATGGAAACCTCCCTCCGAAATTTTTTTCTGTGTACGGGCATGCTATTTCGCCAAGACTGCTATTATTTTAAACCATCCAAAACAGAGTAAGAGAAGAATAAAATGCAACACAAGAGGTCTAGCATCATATTGGTTTTATTTCCGTATATGTAGTAGCGTAGGTACGGAGGTAGTAGTCAGAAGACTTTGACTCCGCTACAATGGAATATGTATAATCATTCGAGGTAAGAAGTCAGCTAAATTAAAGTATCAATAATTTTAAAATGGTGAAAAAGAATAAGTAAATGTTAATAAACCATACCTATATTAATACATTTCGCATTAATAATGATAAGACACCTGAAAACGATGTAACATGTGTACGTAACTATTTTATTGGAGCCCCAGTTCAGCAATTCAGTCATTATCGTACATCAGCATTAAGCAATACTTTAGTGAACAATACTCGAATAATCTCAAATACTGCGAAGAAACTTTGGCACCAGTCCAATCGACATTTCAGTGTTTCCAATTGCCCTAAATGTAATATTATCATGATTACAGTAGCATTTTTGCAAAACATTATATTTCCATTTTCAGGAGCATGTGTTATTACTATTACAACAGTTCGCCGGTTTGGGATTTTTCAATCTTATTTCTTACTGGATACTAAAAGGTTATGCTATCTGCTTGTGGGAAGTTTATTAAAATAAAATGTATTACTTACACATTTCCTCATAGCACTTACTGCATCTGAAGCACAACACACTCAATTTTAACCTTCCGTCAATTTTCCACACGATTCACCGTTAAGTCCGTTTCACGCAATCGCTCATCCACGAATGAGATGAAACACCCTTCAGCACGTTCAGTTCTAGCTTCTTCCCGCCAATAAAGTGACACACGTACGTCAGTTCTTGCCGGCGAGTCCATTGACCACAACAGCGTTTTAAAAAGTCCCAGCATCGATAAATTCAACTCACGGTTAAATTGTATAAACACAGATCCAAGGCGTTGGCGTTGTGGCGGATTTAAATGAATATTGAAAATACTGAAAAAACAGATGAATACCGGAGCATGTAAACTAGCAGCACCGTGATTTGAATACGAGAAAGGAAACCGCTTCTTCCCCTTCTTTTGTTTTTGCCAACGCTCCCTCTTCTAGTTGCATGTAGAAGAAAGATTATACCTGTGGGTGTGCAATTCAGGATTCGCTCTGGCGGCCGTTGAGTGTGCGTGCGTGCCAAAGCAGTTCCAACGGTCGCAGCAGCAGGGATTAAAAACAAAACTTCCAACAATACCTTCAGAGGTTCACTTTCCTTTTCTCTCGGCTGCCTTCTGCTGGAGAGGGCTGGATCCTCCGTAGATGGGAAAATTGTGTACTTGAAAGAGTGGGGGGTATGACACAAGCGTGCGTGTGAACCCTTGTGGAGGGGGAGAAAAGAAGAAAATATTTTCCTCAGCCAATAGCGCTCGGTTCCATAGACTGTAATTATGTGGTTTTGAATGTCATGGTCTGTGTGAAAGGAGAGGGGGCAAGAAATCTCGAGGCACGTCCTCCCCTCCTCTTTGTTCACTCTCCCTCGTTTCTTGGAGATGAAGCCTCCCTCGCTGGCTACATCTCGTCACGGACGCTCGAACTTGAACCCAAAACGAATAGCCACGTTGCCACATTTACTTTGTCAGAAGGGCACCTCTTCCTCTTCTTTCTTTTCATCACTACTTAATATTTTTACTACCCTTCGCCAATAATAGAAGTATCTACTCCTTTTGGCTCAAAAATTCAATTTTGCTAAACTGATTTTGACGACCCCTGAATATAGGAAGAAAGCTTTTATGGCATACATGGCTATCTGTCGGTGGCCAGCAGAAAGGAAAACGAAAGGTCGTATGAATTACAAATTTTTCACATTTCGGGAATAATTACTATTTTTTATTTTCTCAGAAATAATGCTTTGCGAAATATTGACAAATATAAAGTATTTTTGAATAATCTCTGTTAAATTCATTTATACGTCTATGCAACTATAAGTAACCAAAAATGCTCGGCTAAACTGTGTCTATTTAACACGAGTCAAAAAATTAATATTTTCTAGAAAAATCTGACTTTGAAATACGCTTTTAAAAATGTGTTGTTTGTTAAGTTAGCCCTTTATCTTGTTTCTTATTGAGTAACAAAATATGCTCGGCCAAACTGTGTCTAATTAACATTAGTCAAAAAAAATAATATTTTATAGAAAAATCTGACTTAGAAATAGGTTTTTAAAAAACGTAATGTTTGTTAAGTTAGCCCTTTATCTTGTTTCTTCTAAATTTGCTATGCAGTAACAATAAGTCATACCAAACGTTTGGTAAGTACGGTTTGCAGAATCGAAGTACGTGTTTAAGAGTATTCAATACAGCAGGGGAGACTTCTGGGGTAGCGCCGCTGTGCCGTGGCACTACTTGTATCAAAACGAAAGAAATAGAAGTGTATAGGAATTGCGCATAAAGCATTCTTTCAAAGTAAATGTACTCTCTCATTTGAACAGGCGCGCTAATCGGCGCGCACTATGCCGGTAGTTTTCTGAAGCTTGGTGCCAATTCCAGATGGCACCGTCTACGCTCGCTGTGTTTAAGGCTACACTGTGTATCACAGAACACCAAAGTATAGAGCTGTGTATAGAGTGTACGTTTCTACACGGTTCATATAGGAGAGGTGGAGCCAAGATTGCTCTGCCTCAGAGCATCCATCCGCTCCATTCACTAGAGCGCAGCAAAGCACAGAACAATGATGGAATACATATTCTGCGCTCTACGTTGCTTTAATGCAGTATTGTCATCTTGCTGCAAGTTAATGCTAATGCGTGTGGAAGCGCAGATTAATATTTAATTAAATCGAATGCAGAAATAATACATCAAAATATCCTTATAAATAAAAATGTATAGTTTTTTAATATAATTTTGTGTTAGGTTTTGAAATTAAGAGACATTATTTCAATATTTGTGTATGTCATAGCACTAGGGTTATTGATTATGATTGAATACATGGTATCTTATACCCACAGAATAAAAAACTAACGTATTCACCGTGTGTTTTCATGCGTTTTCAAAACAATTGTTAAGTATTTCTGTCTATGTTTGTGTAATAACAGTTCAGTCGAAAGACGTAGAGAGTTCATAGTAAAATCAGGCAACTAAAACAGTATAGTGTTTAGTTTCAGTGAATATTCAGTTGTGTGTGGAAGTTACAAACATGAACAAAGCAAGCGAATTATTAAAAACTGCATTTAGCAACAGGACCCTCACTGAAAATTTTCAGGTGAAAACATTGGGTAGCCCACTCCCGAATCTGAATCTGCAGCAGCAAACAAAAATCGATGTCGTAAGTTTAATCCGGAAATTTAACAAAAGAACAAATGGGTTTGTGGCTGTGAGGAAAACAGTGCTATTTTTTCTTTTCTTTGTGTGTTATATGGGGGAGATGTCCACTGTATAAGGTTGGAATAACTGATATTGGGCATATATGGTCTAAAATGAAAGTAGGTACATTCAACTCTTGTCAATTGTCTAATATGTTCGATGCTACTGCACGAAGTTGGTAAACATATATGTACTACTCTGTATTCACTCTTAGGTTGATCCGCGGCAAAACAAACCCACGTGGTCAGTGCATCGTGGTGCAACACGGTAGCAATGCGCGCAGGAAAGTAGTCCCATGCTAATAATCTGAATTTTAAAATGAATTTATCCTTAAATAGTATAATAATCTATGCAAATACCTAAGGTTTTATTTAACGCTGATTTATACCGTAAGACAGAGCTACAAGTTCCATGATGCAATTTGTATGAGTCACCTGACAAAACCAGCAATTGTGTTTAGTATCATGGAGGACGGTGAATTTGCTCTTGTGTTTTCGTCGAATTACGTAAAACATTAGCCGCGCTAACCATTGACTAGTGGTGAAAAAACAATAGTGTTGAATCTTTATTATAAGTTATGTGAGAAATGTCCAACATTTTCCGCGAAAGAATGGTGAAATTAACTTCTGAGTTCACCGGTGTTTCGAGTACAAGTATAAACAGTGCTTGTGCAGAAAAACCTGAAACGAGAAAAGTGGTTACACCAGGAAAAAAAAGCACACATATGAAATACGCGATGCAAGAATGTAGTGATTTTTAGAAGAATGCAATTCGCGTAACAGTGCACGATTTCTTTTTTAAAATGAGCCGCCAACAGTTAATAAAGTGCCGCTTCCAGAGAGCGAATAAATTAGGTTATCGCATAACTGTTACTTCATTTTTCGCTCATTTATTTTGGAATTAACTATTATTATATGTGCAGAGGCTTATTTTGTTGCAACTATCAATCTTATCACCTTTAACCCTTAACAGAATATGCTAGTCACCGTTTCAGTTGTCGAAATAAGGACTCTGTTCTTTTTTGCACTACGTGCCGCTTGTACTCGGCACATGGTCTGAAAGTGTGACAGTATTTCTAGTGCGAATGGCGGAAGGATACATTATAGCGGTGCACTGGTCACCTGGGGTTTGTTTTGACGCGGATCAACCTAAGAGTGAATACAGTTTAGGTATTATTTGAGGGATTTGTTTTCACTTTTTTTTTTTTTTTTTTGCACCGCCAGGAGCACTCCTCAGCGGCCGCCGCTGTAATACGGAATTTTCGATAAAATTTCGAGAAAAAATCTTTTTTCTGTTTCTTTAACGAATTCCCCTCCTCGTTGTAGGACTTACAAGCCAATGCCTTGGGTCAGTAGCCCGACGAGGAGCAAGCAAACGCTAGACCATAGCTAATCCATGATGGGTGACCAGCCCAATGCCTGGTATGGCGGTGAAGAAGGAAATAAAATGAGTGACGAAAGGGATGATAGGACGATTCGCGGTATTCAAATTATCCATCCCAACATTCGCCTAGCGGACGATGATAAGGAAGAAACCTTCGGTCAGATTGGTCGGTTCCGGGAATTTGAACCCGGGACCTCCCGAATGCGGGCCACATCCTTTACCGCCTGAGCCATTCCGCTCTGTTCGAAAAACAAAAATCACTTTTGAAAAATCCTCATATATGTAAGAATCAGGGTTCAATTGCGGTTATGCCTTTTTGGCCATTTTAATACCCAACCGTGACTTTAGACGGACGTACACAGTATGTGCAAATACCGCCGATATTTTAAAGCATTTTCTCCCCCTGGTTTTCTTAGATTTTTGTCACTTTACAATATTCTTCATGATGCAATTTTTTTCAGTTTGTTTTAAATTTTCAACACATGTTCTTTGAAGGCGGTTGGAGAAATTTGGGATCCTTTCTTGATATCAAGCATAATTTTGGTTTAAGGACTTAAATAATTTAATACAAGATTGAATTTTGGAAAATTAAAATTGTTACAAACTTTATTATTATTTACAGAAAAAGTTTTAAAGTTATACAAAATGTATGTAATGTTTACTCATAAAGAATCATACTTGAATTATATGCAAAATTTAATAGTGTAAAAGTTTCAAATTTTCGTAGGATATTTCAGATGACTCGATTTTTATTTCTTGAAAACCATTTTCTTGGTAAGATGGGCACATAGTACCATGGAAATGAATATGGAACAAATATATTATAAAAATTTCAATTAAATTGGTTGAAATTTGTGTACGTTAGAGTAGAAGAAGAGAACTGAGTACTCTTAAAACCCAATGAAGTGATCTTTCCCATGGATGCTATACTTGTGCAGCTATTCTCTGTATGATGCTATATTTCTAAAGTATATAACATTTAAATACTAAATCATAGGAACAACCAGTGGTGGCTCGTGGTGGGGGCACAGCTTATAAAAATAAACATTACATAATAGAATCCACGAACATGAATTTCTCACTACAAACTATAAATATACCCCAGCCCCCCCAATCACTTTTCTTGAAAATATAGTCAAAATAATTTTATGTACCAGTATTCAATTTTTATTTGACGTAAAACATATTAAGCGTTTATCAAAATAAATAAGTCACCTTCACTTAAGTTTCTCGTGCATTTCAGATCTCTGTTAATAGTTTCACTGCGTACTCCTGTGCAGAAACTGCATGCAAGAATTGTCAGCAAATACATATAATTACTTAGGATGAAGTAGCATATTTTAACTATATTACTGTCCGCGACGTAGGTATTTGTTTTTTTTTTGGGGGGGAGGCTTTAGAATGTATAATAAAATAATAAAACGTAACGTTAGAGAATGCAATAATCACTAACTTATTCTGCGATCTCCCTCTCACTAATCATTCAAGTTTACTCTTACGATATTGGCTCTTTATTATTATTATTATTATTATTATTATTATTATTATTATTATTTTTACGTATTGTTACGAGACGTGTAAGTACCGTTTTAACATTTTGCCGCTCAGCGCTGGAGTCGCGATTTTGAGCATGCGCGATCACTTACTCCATTTATTAGGAAGCCAGAACACAGCTGTGAGCGAACGCCACTTTGTGGTTTCCCGTTGTTAGAGCGTTTCGAAATGTTCAAAACAATCGAAGGACCCGTCGACTGTAAGTCAGATTTGTTTTTTGAATGTGAGAAATGTTACACCAGCAAACATTCATCGCCAATTGTGTGAGGTTTACGGGAAACAAAAATGAGTGAGAATGCCCGGCTACACAAAGCCAAATAAACTCAAGATCTGATCGCATCTTTTGGTTGGGAACAATTCGACTACCCTCCCTTCAGTCAGTATTTGACACCAAGCGATTTTCATCTGTTTCTTCATCTAAAGAAATTCCTTGGTGGAAAACATTTAAGCGACGAATTGTTGAGACAAGAAGTGCAGACTTGGCTTTCATCACAGACGAATCATTCCTTGACAATGCATACAAAAACTGGTTACGACAAGTACCAGAGTAACGGCGGTTACTATGTGCAGAAGTAGTGTAAGGTAATGAATAATAATAAAGTATTTGAAAAATAACGAACTGTTATTTTTTAAAACAATTATCAGTAATTTCTTTAAAAACACGCCTCGTATTTCAGAAGTTGCCTTTAAAGTGGAAGAGTTTCTTATGTTTAAATTCCTCGTAAGTCATTGGCGCGAAAGAGCAAACAGCTGATGGAAGTAATAATGTTGACCTCGAGACTAATCGCTTAGGAAAGCTCCTTTTACGCATGCTCCGATAGGGAGGACAGGCTCAGCGTGCATATGAGAAGAAAGTCCACAGATTCTGAGTGCCCTGAGTGAACCCTGAGACAACCATGTCATCCCTTGCCCATTCTAAACCAAAGCATTCTACCCTGCTAAATCTGAAACCGAGAATGTGCCCTGGCCGGTTGTATGTATTACTACGTATAGTAAGTAAGGGAAGTATTGTATTCCACCCCAAAATTGGATATTGAGATTTCACCGGAGATGCATGTTTTGGGCACCCTGAATCCCCCTCCAAAAAACATTTTTACTTTCTCTACTACGTATAGTAAGAAGAAGAAGTACTGCATTCACCCAAATATTCGATACCGAGATTCCACCGGAAATTCGTGTTTTGAGGTGCCCTGAATCCAAATAAAGCATTTCTGGAAACATGTCCATGAGTGTGTGTATGTGTGAATGTCTATGAAACAGCACAGCTCAAAAACGAAAAGTCGGATAAATACCAAACTGGGTATTTGAGTTTGGTATCTTCCAAGGTGCGACACGAAGATTTTCAAGAAAACCCCCCACCCCAGGTTACCTTTTACATGAAAACTTTTTCGAAGGAGAATATGGAAATACAGTAGCCTTTAAGCAATAATCAAATCTTTTAAGAGCTGGTTTCTATGTGGAGCTTTCCATTCTCTTCGCATGTCCAGGACATCAAAAATAAGAAAGAAAGAAAGAAAGAACGAAAGAAAGAAAAAAAAGGAATAAGGAATTTCCATTTGAGAAAAAGTATAAATATTGGAAAATTCAAACAAATAAGCAATATCTCGGAAATGGTTCACTGGACAAAATAAAAAAAAAGTACACGACATAGATTGTGTGTTCTAACGAGACCTACTTTTTTGTTTACCAGTTATGAAATGCAAAGGACATTTGGGGGAATTCCCAAAAAAATCATGATATACATTTCGTTTGCCATGAAAGTATCTTAAACATATGATATTTTAATCAAAATTGTTAGAGCCATTTTTGAGAAAATTAAAACTTTTGAAACATGTTGCATGTAAAGGATAGTCTGGGGTGGGGGGATTTTCTTGAAAATCTTCGTGTCGCAGCTTCCAAGATATCAAACTCAAATACCAAGTTTGGTATTTATCCAACTTCTCGTTTTTGAGTTATGCTGTTCACAGACAGACACCCGGACCTTTTTCTAAAAATCTGATGTGTTGACTCACCTGACTTTCGCTACTCTTGTACAAATTATGTTTACAAACACTTATTCTCCATCTACTTAATATTGATCGAGATGAACATATGCAGAAATTATCTTATTGCTAATTTTCTTGTAGATGCAAAGGGAATATGGTAGGTTTTAAGCGATAGTCAAATCTTTTAATAGCTGGTTGCAACGTGAAACATTCTATTCTCTTTGCATATCCAGGGCATAAAAACAAATAACGAATTCCTATTTGAGAAAAAGTATAAGTATTTGAAAATTCATACAAATCACAAGCTAGGTATATCTCGGAAGCTATATGGGTCACTCGACAAAAAATATGACATAACTGTATGCTTTAACGAGATCTACATTTTTTGCATAGTAAAATTTTGTCTATCTCTTACGGTTTACCAGTTATGAGAAAGTCATTCAGAATGAAGAGAACTTTTGGGGACACTCCCAGAAAATTCAAGCTATACATTTCATTTGACATGAGAATATCTTAAACATATGATATTTTAATCAAAATCGTTAGAGCTGTTTTTGAGAAAATCAAAATTTTCAAAAAATTCTCCATGTAAAAGATAATCTGGATTGGTGGGATTTTCTTGAAAATCTTCGTATCGCACCTCGGAAGATACCAAACTCAAATACCAAGTTTGGTATTTATCCGACTTTTCGTTTTTGAGTTATGCTGTTTCACAGACAGACACACACACACACGGACATGTTTCCAGAAATGCTTTATTTGGATTCAGGCACCTCAAAACATGTATTTCCGGTAAAATCTCGGTATCGAAGTTTTGGGTGGAATGCAATACTTCCCCTTCTTACTATACGTACTAAAGAAAGTAAAAATGTTTTTTTATTCAGGGGCTTCAAAACATGTACTTCCAATGAAATCTCGATATCGAATTTTTGGGTGGAATGCAATACTTTCCCTGCTTACTATACGTAGCAGAAAAAGTAAAAATATCCGTGTGTTCTGTGTCTGTGAACGGCATAACTCAAAAACGAAAAGTTGGATCAACACCAAACTTGTTATTTAAGTTCAGCACCTTCCAAAGATGCGACATGAAGATTTTCAAGAGGATAACAAGAGGGAGCATATGGGTAAATCGTAGAAATGAAATAGTGAGTATAGATGGTAGTGCTGTCCCTCGCAATTCAGTTTACTTTCGGTTATGGAAAGTCAATTGCTTTATTGTTTCACATGCAATCATTTAGTAATCGTACGTAAGGTATTCTTTTTCTGGTCAAATTATACGATATTACCGACAATTACACATTTTATTTTTATTTTATAAAAGGGAGAGCAATAAATGCCCTATGCACCGCGGCCAGTGTCCTTCCCTTCATTTAATCTCCTAAGTTTGTAAGTCTCTTAGTAATAACTTCTTTCAATTCCATGAATTAAACATATTGGAAAGACGATGAAGTGAAGGGGACTAACATTCTCCCTTTTATAGTTTTTAACGGGCAATAAAAATCTACTTTCTAAACTGCGGTAAAATAAGTTTTCAAGATTATTTTCTACTCTGTATTGAATGAGGTGTACAATCGTTTTTCTTTCCATTCTTAAGAGCTTAACGTCGCTTTAATAACTCGGGTCTGCATAGGTGGTAAATGAAATGGCGCTCAAATCAACCTGTGGTCAATTGAGCTTAGTTACCTAAATACTTATGTCTTATTTTACTCAGCCAAGTGAGATTAGAACCCGACCTTGCAGCTGATGACAGACGCGCTATCCCCGGAATACGCAGATTATGCGTATCAGATACACACATTGAGAGCAGTATTACCAAAAATCTAATATGTTACTTTCACATGACTTTCTCTATCCTCTATCCTTAATTAGTGGGTAAAAAAATTATTCTTACGAAAGTTTATTTTTCTAATCTACTTTATCCTAAACTTTTGCAGTAATGGCTACATTACACATTTAGTTAGCATAAAAATGAAGCGGTGCTGTCAAATGTTTAAGAACTAGACGCTATATGCTGGCCTTAGAATTCCACACTGTTACCATGCAATCGCGAGAAACAACTGAAAATCGACAGAACTATAAAATAATGACAAAGTATTGAACAACTCAAAACATTAATAACGGATATCTCGGAAATGGCTTATTCAACAAAAGAAAAGTATTTGAAATAAATTCTGTGTTTTAAAGAGATATACAGTTTTTGTGTAGTACGTTTTCGTCTATCGCCGTAGCTCTCTCCTGGAGACGGCTATGCTGTCGCTTAACATTTACCAGTTATCTATACAAGATTATCATTCTTTTCCAATAAATAGGACTTCACAGGCCACTCCCAGAAAATTCAAGATACACTTTATTTGTCACGTAAATACCCTTAACATGTGCTATTTTAGCCATTGTTTAGAAAACAAAACATTATGAAAAATGTTCCATGTAAAGGGTAGTTCGGGAGGGGATTTTCTTGAAAATATTGGTGTCGCATGTTTGGAAGGAATACATAAATACCAAGTTTGGTATTTACCTTAGAAGATGGTGCGTGTGTGTGTATGTCTGTGTGTGTCTGTGAACAGCATAACTCAAAAATGAAAAGTCGGATAAATGCAACTTGATATTTAGGTTCAGTACCTCACAAAGATGCAACACAGATATTTTCAACAAAACACCTCCACACCAATATACCCTTTACACGGGACAGTTTTTTATTTTCTAAAAATTGGCTCCAACGATTTTGATTAAAATACCATATATTAAAGATACTTATACGGCAAATAAACTGCATATCTTGAATTTTCTGGGAATAGCCTATGAAGTCCGCTTCATTCAGAAAAGATTTTGTATAATCTTATAAACCAAAGCGATAGACGAAAAGACACAACACAAAAAACGCATCTCACTTTAAAGTACACAATTCATTTCGATTTGGGGGGGGGGCATCAGCCATTTCCGAGATACGCTATTAATGGTTAGAAGTGTTTAATACTTTATCATTCTTTTCAAGTCCTTTCTATATTCAGTTATTTATCGCGATTGCACGCAAAGAGCATGCAATTTTAAGGCCAGCACTAGCGTACATTTCTCAAACATTTGACTCGCTGTTCCCTTTGTACTCGTATCTATAACTAAATGTGTAATGTAGCTGCTTCTGCAAATATTTATCTCGATTATAATGAAGTATATAGAAAAATGAGCTTTCGTAAGAATATTAGACGATAAAATTTTCTGGACTTTGTGGCCGTGGTCTACTGGGATTCTTCCCTCGGCACTTCCACCGATCACATCAATCGTTGTCTAGTTAGCAAGGACACGTCGAGCTTCCACTGAAGATGTCTGTCATAGTCGCAGACGAAACGTCTGGGAAGGTAAAAGTGAAGAATCCCAGTAGGTCATGGCCACAGAGCCCGGAAAACTTTTATCATCTAATTGATATCGGCCATGAAAGTCTACGCTCTTTAATTTCGTAAGAATAGTTTGCATCGTACTAATAAACGATAGAGGGCAGAGGAAGTCATGTGAATGTAACACATCAGTTACTTTGATTCAGGGGACCTCAAAATATGTATTTCCGGTGAAATCTCGATATAGTATTTTTGGATACTGATCTGATCCCCCCCAACTACCTTTTATATGGAAGACTTTTTTTCGAAATTTTAAATCTTCGCAAAAATGGCTATAAAGATTCTGGTGTAATTATAAAGTATTTACATGAAAATAAAATGTATATCTTGAATTTTCTAGGAATAACGTATGAAGCCCTCTCCATTCGAAAGGAATTTTGTATAACTGCTAAACCATAAGAGATAGACGAAAAAGTACTACTCTTAAAAGTGGAGCTCTTTAAAATGCACAATTTATTTTAGATAATTTTTTGTGACATCAGCCATTTCCGAGATATCCGTTATTGTTGATTTCAACATTTCAATATTAAGTAGTTTTTTTAAGTGCTGTCGCTATTCAGTTGTTTCTCGCAATGCCATGGGAAGAATGTGCGATTTGTAGATCAGTATATAGCGACTGGTTTCTAAACATCTGACCATCGATTCGGTTTCCTCTATCCTTCTTGTATTTCCAACGAATGTGCAATAAAACTATTTCTGCAAATGTTTATCTGATTATAATGAAGGGGTAGTGAAAAATAAGGCTTTGTAATATTAATTTGTAGAGGTTATATCTAAATAAACAATAGGACAGAGATGGTCATGCGATTTTATGTAATGTAAATGTATAGATTGTTCAAATACAAAACATTTTGTGCATAATGCATCTATAAATACCAAAGATATTACACAGTGTTTACATAAGTTAAATATATGCTTAAAAATGTATTATCTTTGCGAAAGATTCTAACATTAAATGTTAGAGAAGAAACATTAAAGAAAAGAAATTTTCTTTACTCGGGAGTTTGGTGCTGCAAATGAATCTGCATTCACATTAAAATCTGTCCCCGAGCTGTGTCATTTTCAGTACTCAAAACAGAATAGTATATTATGCAACAGGACTATAATATTAGCAATTAAGAGGGGAGTATGTTTATGAAACTCGTGGTGGCGAGTTTCATAATTTCATACGGGCATCTTAATTACCATTACACTCAAGTTATATATGGCTGTTTTTCAAAATGTTGAGTTTTTACAAAAAGATGTGACCTTGTCAATTGTGTGTAATTAAAGTATTGACCGGATGGCAGCATGATGGCAACACCTTGAGCATGCTTGAGTACTGCAACAGATGGCAGCACTGTTGGGTCTAAATCCGTATTTATTTATTTATTTTTTGCAGGTAACGTACATATATTGAAGAATATTGAAACAAAGGAAATGAACTCAGTTTATTAGAATATTAAAATTACAATGACAGAATTTATTTTATTTTAAATATTTATATTTCATTGTTTATCTGTAGAATGGATCCCAGCGGACTGCTGCTTTGAAGGTGCTAAAAGGTATGGACGAACTACGTGCGCCGCCGAGTAAGATCATAATGACTCGCTGAAGTATAATGGATGCCATTATAGTTCAGTTACGTCACATGTAATCAGCATATATAGTGTGGTTGACCAAAAAGTCAATTGAGTGACTGCTGTGACATTGTACTTCTAATATGCCCACTCAGCACCATGAGAAAAGTGAGGAGCTGTGATAGGCTGCGACCCCGGCCTCGAGAGTCAACATTTAAGCTGGGGATGCGTGATGCTGACCACATCTCCTCCCCATATTGGTTGTATGATCCTCCACTTCCGCCGTGCGTATGTGGACGTGAGGCCGGCAATCGAGTTGGCAGGCCAAGGTCCTGCATGGGCAGTAGTGTCATAGGTTAATAACTTATTTTCTTACTCATATATTTCCAGTCATTTAGAACATCAATCCGAACATATGAAATGATTTTACTCTTGCCGCGAATAAACAGCAAGGTTCACAATAACATGAGTGGTCTCAATAGATGGTTCTCTGTTACCGTCTCTCAAATAATTTGAAATCCAGAAACATATTTTGAAAGGTAAAATCATATTTTTGAATAACTTAAATAAACAGTTTGGAATATAACATTTAACTATGCTAACATTTTATATTTTCAAAAATTTTATTGCACCCTCACCCGTCCTCCTGGATGCTGCTGGTCTGTATCTCCACTCCTGTATATACTGTACTTCTGTCCTTTATACTAAGCAAATAATTGCCATAAATTGCGTAAAAAATGAAAGTGAGACTGACACAATATGCGTCAAACAATTATCTACTGATTCTACAATTAAGTAGCTCATTTCATACCTTACAGCATTTGCATTTTCGGTCGGATTCTATTTATGCAGTGCAGCATATTAGCACCATTTATATTATTATCTTGGAAAATATATATAAAATGAAGGAAGAAAAATAGTCACTGAAAAATTGCAGCATAATGGTCCCTCCTATTGATCCATACTCAACTTGACGTTTTTCATTGCTGATACAAATTGCAGCTCTCGTTTTTACTCTTTTGTGTTTCCACGGTTATGTTTTCATGGCCTTATAGAGTAAGTATACATGTAGCGAAATGGGATTTTACAAAACCTATAGAAAATCTCATGTGTTACATTCACATGACTTTCTCTACCCTCTATCATTTATTAATGGGAATAAAAACTATTCTTACGAATGTTAAGTTTTTTCTGTCTACTTAATTTCAAGTGAGACAATCCTTTGCAAGAGTAGCTACATTACACATTTCGTTATAAATGCAAAGATAATAAAGATAGTTGAGTCTTTAAGAACTGGACGCTATATGCTGGCCTTAAAATATTGTTTCCATTCAATCGCGAGAAACAATTGCAAATCGACAGGTCTTTAAAAGAATAGCAAAGAAATTAACAATTCAAACCATTAATAACAGATATCTCGAAACGGCTGATGCCACAAAAAAAGTTATTGGAAATAATTGTTGTTATACAGAGGACTACATTGTTATGTGTAGCAGGTTTTCGTCTACCAGTTAACCGTTACCAGTTATACAAGATTATACAATATTTCTTCCAAATGAAGAGGACTTCACAGGCTATTCCCCGAAAATTCAAGATATACAGTTGTCATGTAAATATCTTTAATATATAGCATTTTAATCGTTATGGTATTTTATCGTTTTAATGGTATCAAAATCTTTAGATCTTTTTTTACAAAATAAAAAATTTCGAAAAATGTTCCATGTAAAGAGTAATTGGGGTTGGGGAGATTTTCCTGAAAATCTTCTTGTCGAATTTTTGGAAGATACTGACTTAAATATCAAGTTTGGATAAATCCATCTTTTCGTTTCTGAGTTAATGCTGTTCACACACACACGGGCATTTTTCTAAAACCGTTGTTTTTCGCTTAAGAAATTATGTCAAGACTTAGATCCGACACCATTACCACCACCACCACCACTACTGAACGTGCAACAATGAACGGCTTCCATTAAAGGCAAGAGCTGTGCAAATTGCTTCTGCAAGCCGTTCTTACTTCCTCAAATAGACGAAGTAGTGCATTACCCAAAAATTCGAAACCAGGCTTCCACTGCAAACACACGTTTTGAGATTTGTCCGAATAGCAAAAAAATCAATTTTGAGCAAACGTTACGTATGTATCTCTGAACAGCATAACCACACCAAAAACTTGATGAAGTACCAAAGTTGGTATTCAAGTTCAGCATCTTCCAATGATGCCACAGAGCGATTTTCAAGAAAACCTGTTTAGATATTTACATGGCAAATAAACTATATATACCGAGCGGGGTGACTCAGGCGGTAAAGTCTATGGCACCATTCGGGAGGTCCCGGGTTCAAATCCCGTGGGCCGACCAATCTGTCTGAGGTTTTTTCGTGGTTTTCCTCAGTCACCAAGGTAAATATCGGATTGGATATTTAATACCATGACCCAAAGTTCCATCTTAAGTCTAAAACAATAGTAAAATGAAAAAAAGTGGTAATAGCGAATGCTATGCCATTTATCTACAGACAATGTAGGCAGTTAGACTGGACGGCACCTAATGCCATCTGCACAGCATGAAGCAGGGGTTACACGAATGAGACCTAGAAGGCTCACTGTCCATCACATATCGTTCTAAGAGATATCCACCAACAGATAGTCACGATATGACCAAGGAGTTAAAGCAACGTAAAATAAAATAGAATAATATTTCTGGGAACATCCGATGAAGTCCTCTTCATTTTGAATGCCTCGTATAATTGGTAAATCGCAAGAGAGAGACAATCTTAATAAAAAAGGTGTAGATCTCAATTCATGTCAAATAAAAATTGTTGTGGCGTTTAGCATTTCCGAGTTATTCTTTGTTATTGATTTGAGTTTCCAAATACTTTTACTCTTTTCAAGGGGAAAATCCTGTTAAATACCAAACTTGGTATTAAGTTTAACGGCTTCAAAGAATGAGACACCCGTAACTACCCAACTACCCTTTAGATGGAAAATTTTTGTAGTTTTATATTTTCTCATAAGATCTCTAACGATTTTGATTAAAATATCATGGTTAATATATTGTTATCAGAAATAAAATGTATATATTGAATTTTCCAGATTATGCTGTTATTGGATTGCATTTTTACTTTCTCTACTACGTATAGTAAGTAAGGGAAGTATTGCATTCCACCCAAAAATTCGATACCGAGATTTCAACGGAAATACATGTTTTGAGACCCCCTGATACCAAAAAAAAACTTTTTGGAAACATGTCCGTGTGTGTCTGTGTGTCTGTCTGTGAACAGCATAACTCAGAAACGAACAGTCGGATAAACACCAAACTTGGTGTTTAGGTTCAGTATCTTTCAGAGATGCGACACGAAGGTTTTCAAGAAAATTCCCCCATCACAGATTACCCTTTACATGGAACATTTTTCGAAAATTTTAATTTTCTCAAAAATGGCTCTAACGATTTTGATTAAAATATCATATATTTAAGATACTTTCATGACAAATAAAATGTATATCTTGAATTTTCTGGGAATGTCCCCAAAAGTATTCTTCATTGTGAATGACTTTTGCATAACTGGTAAACCATAAGAGATAGACAAAATTTTACTACACAAAAAATGTAGATCGCGTTAAAATACACAATTTATGTCATATACATTGTTTTTGTTCAGTGAACCATTTTCGAGATATTGCTTGTTATTCCCTTAAATTTTCCAATACTTATACTTTTTCTCAGATGGGAATTCGTTATTCATTTTTTTTTGTCCTGGTAATGCAACAACCAGCTCATAAAATATTTGACTATCGCTTAAAGGCTACCAATTCCACTTGCATCTACAAGAAAATTAGCAATAAGATTAACATCTCGATATCTCGATTAACATGAAGCATATGAAGAATAAGCGTTTGTAAAAATAGTTTGTACAAGAGTAGAGAAAGTCATATGAGTGTAAAACATCAGACTTTTTCAATATTTTTGTCATTTTTACTTCTCTATCACGTGCATAGTAAGCAGAAAAGGAATTACATTCCACCCAGAAATTCATGTCTAGAGTTCACCGAAAATATATGTTTTGTGGCCCCCTGAATAAAAAAACCAGCATTTTTAGAAAACGGTCCTGTATGTGTGTCCTCCCGCCTATGAATAGTATAACTTATGCAACGAGACGTTGGGTAAATACCAAACTTGATATCTAAGCCCAGTATCTTTCAAATTCGAAAGTCACAAAGGTTTTCAAGACAATTCCTCAACTCTAAACTACCAATTACATGGTAAATTTTTGGAAATCTTTGATTTTCTGAAAATAACTCTAACGATTTTAATCAAAATACCACATATTAAAGATATAACACACAATTTATTTAAGTAATTTTTTTGTGGCATCAACAATTTTCGAGATATGCGTTATTAGTGGTTCGAATTGTTTGATACTTAGCCATTCTTTTAGTCCTGTCGATTTTCTCGCGATGTCACGGAAAGAGTACATGGAATTTTAAGGCCAGCGTATAGCGTACGGTTCAAAACGTTTGACTATCGCTAGCAGCAATGGAGGAATGAGGATCTTTCCCGCACTGGCTAAGCGGAATTGCTAGAACAGCCACCTTGCCAGCCAAGAGGTCCTTGCCCTTCATGGATTATATGGGCTAATTCTTAATTATTTACATTTTTATCTATAACGAAATGTGTAATGCAGCTGTTTCCGGAAAGGTTTGTCTCAGTTAAAATGAAGTAGATAGAAAAATAAACTTCCGTAAGAATAATATGTGTACCCACTAATGAGCGACAGAGGGCAGAGAAAGTCATATGAATGTAATGCATAAGATTTTTTAATAACCTGTCTATCACTTTAGCCTCTTATGTTCTTCTTACACCTACTACGAAATGTGTAAATGTGCAATGAAAGTTTATCTCAACAACAAGAATTAGACAGAAATAAACTTTTGTAAGAATAGTTTGTAGAAGAGCCAGCAGAGAAATTCAGATGAATGCAATACATCATATGTTTTAATTCTTTTATTAAAAACATTGTCTAAACTTTTATTTCCGAAAGTTTCGATTGTATAAAGCAGTCTTACTGCATTCGTATAGCAGTTTAGTGTTTGAATAATTGTGTTGGTTGCTACAGAAAGCAACGTGTTTACCACGCTGAAGTAGAAGAGGTCGGTCGGTATTTCTGCAGCATCGAGACGTTGGGGAATCTACAAAGTAATACAAAGTGAACTTTCATACCAGGGACTTTACAAAAAGGCAGGTATAATAAGGATCTCCCTTCGGACAAGGTCCATGGACCCCTCTCGTGTAACAAGCTACAGCACGCGGGGTTCCTCAGGGGTGCACAATTCACGCGTTAACAGAGAGAAGCCCATGCGATAGATTTAAACTTTCATAGCATTCCCGTTTTGCAATCACTATGAGTTAAAACTTTTAAGTGCTTAAGAGACACACGCAATGGTTTTTAAACTGGAATAAATTTGCATCATTACGATTTAATTCCCTTATGGAAGCACGTGAATTTTGGAATCCTGCTGAAGAATGTTCCATGTTTTGTAAAATTCAGAAGAGATTTAAATTCTAGAAAATCCTTTTTTTTTCCCCTTTGTCACTTATATTCCGCCTTTAATATCCAAATGTTCACTCATTTTACCATTGTGTAGCTTTGGGTTTTCTTTATAACAATTAAATTCATACATATTTACCTTCTCATTCATACAGAGTGAGCCAAAAGACTCCGAACCGCCTGCGGGGTGTTTTTCCTGTCTGTGTCCTCGGCGCTCGTTGCCGTCTGCTGCTATCATAAAAAGGTGTGCATGAAACCATACAACATTTTTAAAACTACTTTTAAAGGCTTTACTTACCAACTTTATGAAAGGAGATGCTGAAACTGTCCATCGTCGTTGTCCCTACATTTTTGGCACCTCTTTAAGAAACTATCCACATGGAATTTTTGGGGGGAATTTTCCAAACCATGACCGATGTCGTGTAATGTTTCTTCGGTAAGAACCGAACGCCGTCTTTTAGATTTCTTAGCCTGAACACTTCCTGTGGCCTGAAATTTACTGTAAAGTTCATGGATTGTTGTACGACCTGGAACTTTTACACCTGGAAATCTATCTACAAATCGCACTTTAACTTGCCGAGCTGACCAAGTTAACATATACGAATCATAAATAAATACACTGTGCAGTAGAAAACATATACTGAGCCATAATATCCTTTGTGACTAAGTACAGGACAAAATAATAAATACCTAACTCATAATAACTGAACACATCACATTACTCAAAACTGCACTTCACACTGCAAAGCAAAACCACAACAGTGTGACTTTGTTTAATAGCAGCAGTGGGTTATTATGCTTTTATCATATTTCCACAAGTCTAGTGGTAAAACACCGCGCAGCCGGTAATATTGTTCATAAAATACCCCTCCGGGGTAACTTAAAACATAAAGAATACAAGACAAACCCACCCAACCTGGAAGAATTAAAACAAAATATCCGCCAGGAAATTTCTCAACGTGAACTACGGCGAGTGATGGATAGTTTCCTAAAGAGGTGCCAAAAATGTATGGACAACGACGGTGGCCAGTTTCAGCATCTTCTTTCGTAAAGTTGGTAAGTAAGTTGAAAGTAGTTTTAAAAATGTTGTATGGTTTCATCTGCCCCTTTCTATGATAGCGGCAGACGGCAAAGAGCGCCGAGGACGCGGACGGAAAAACACCGCGCAGGCGGTTCGGAGTCTGTTGGCTCACTCTATACTTTCAGACTCTAGGGAGGATGAGGAATAATTCTGGCTGAAGAAAAATTCTCATCCTCCAGCCAGGAATCGAACCCGGGACTTTTGGATTTGGAAGCTAGCATGCTAACCACCAGAGGCAGTCTAGGAGAAAATCTTATGTGTGGGATTCACATACCTTTCTCTAACAATTACTTGTTTTCATAGCTGATTTGCAAATTATTCATACAACAGCTTATGTTTCTTTCCATAAACCTCTCATTGTTCATAACCATTCCCCAAAAATGGTTTCAAGGATTTAATATTTAATTACAGGTGAGCAGAGACGTACAGAAGGCTGAGGCGACAATCTACTGTTAAAAATCTAATGTGTTGCACTCACAGGGTTTTCTCTGATCACTCTTCAATAAACTATTTTTACAAAAGCTTATTCCTATCTACTTCTATTAATTGAGATAAACTTCCATTGCACATTTACGCATATAGTTGTAGGTATAAGAAGAATATGACAGGCTAAAGCGATAGTCAGATTAAAAAAAAAGAAAAAGAAAAAAAACGAGTCGCTATGTGATGGCTTCAAAATCATGGGTTCTTTGTATAACCATGAGAAAAAAACGAATACCGACTCACCGTTTGAAAATAGTATACGTATTTGAAAATTCAAAACAACAACAAATGGTGAATACTACACAAATTTTATTTGACATAAATTGTATGGTTTAATGAAATCTACAATTTTTTGTAGCAATATTATGTCTATCTCTTACGGTTTGCCAATTATACAAAAGGCATCGAAAATACAGAGGAAGCTAGTTTTAGAAAATTCAAGATACCTATATATTATTTGTCATGTACATATCATTAATGTATAGTAGTTAATCAAAATCGTTAGAGAGAAATTTTTGAGAAAATAAAAAAAATCGAAAATTTCTCCATATAAAGTGTAGTTTGGGATGGGGGATTTTCTTGAAAATCTTCGTGTTGTACCCTAGGAAGATGCTGAACTTAAATACCAAATTTCGGTATTTCTGACTTGTTTAGTTATGCTGTTCACAGCGCGCGCGCACGCACACACACACACGCGCGCGTGCGCGCGCGCACACACACACACACACACACACCGGACCTTTACTAAAATTTCTTTTATTTATCTAGGGGGCCCCTTAAATAATTTATTTCTGGTGAAATTTCGACAGAATTTTTAGTGAAATACAGCACTTCCTCTTACGCTATAGGTAGATGAGAAAGTAAAGAACAAAGGAATTGTATTGCTTTTGCACACACTTTATATGGGTTGATGAGAAACAAAAACGGCATAAATATTTCAGACGTATATTTGAAAGTGCAAATAAACATTTCGGAAACGATTCATAGGGAAAAAAGGTCTACAAACTGCATATTTTAAGGGTTCTACATGTTTTGACTATCTCTGCTTTTCCAGTAGCTTCTACGTCAATAAGAATGAGGAGGACTTCACGGGCTATTTAGTGCAAATTCAAGATTTGCGTTTTATTCTTTATTTACCATACGAAAATGTGAAACATAATAACATTGTAACAAACATCGTTAGGATTGTTTAAGATACAAAAACGCAAGAAATAATAATAATAATAATAATAATAATAATAATAATAATAATAATAATAATAATGTGTTGCATGACTTTCTCTACCTACTATCCTTTATTTTGATATAGTTTTTGCAAACTATTCTTAAGAAAGTTTATTTTTCTATCTATGTGTACTTCGTGTTAATCGAGATAAACCTTTGCAGAAATAGTTTCACAAAACATTTCGTTAAAGCCATAAAGGGGGTAGAGGAAACGGAATCGATAGTCAAATGTTTCAAAACCGGCTCGCTGTTGGCCTAGACATTCCATACTCTTTCCGTGACATCGCGAGAAACAACTGAACAACGACGGTACTTCAATTAAATCAAAAAGTGTTTAAAATTCAAACCAATAACACGGTTATCTCATAAATGGCTGATGCTACATAAAAATTTATTTGAAATAGATTGTGTGCTTTAAAGAGATCTGCATTTTTTGAGATGTAGGGTTTTGTCTATCTCTTATGGTTTAGCAGATAAACAAAACTATACAGAATTCCTTCAAAACGAAGAGGGCTTCATAGGCTATTCCCGGAAAATTCAACATATACCTACGTTTTATTTGTCTGGTAAATATCTGAAAGAAATGGCATTTAAATCAAAATCGTTACAGCTATTTTTGAGAATACCCAACATTTTGAAAAATGTTCCATGTAAATGGTAGTTTGGAGTGGAGGGATTTTCTTGAAAATCTTCGTGTTGGAAAATACTGAACTTAAATGCCAAGTTTGGTATTTATCCGACATTTCGTTTTTGAGTTAGCTACTCACAGATACATTTTCTAAAAATTCACACCGGTGACTTTGATTTAGTAACATTTCCTTGGTATTATTGATTTGTTGACAGTGGGTGGGAAATACACTCGCTTTTGCTCTCACATCTCACTTCCAGCTGGTACTCATTCAAGTTAAAATTTTACAGGCTTGTTTGGAATGGTGGGGTTATCTTGAAAATGTTTGCCTCTAACCTTAAAGGGTACCCGACTCGAGTATGAAGTTTGATATTAATTGGACTTTTCATTTTTTTTCAGTTATGCTGCGCTTTCTCTCTCTCTCTCTGTCTTTCTCTCTCTCTCACACACACACACACACACACACACACACACAGATCACTGGCATTTTTTTTCTTAGTATAAAATACTTTCTTTGGTTTCTGAAAACGTGTATTTCACATCATAGTTTTGAACCGAATGCAATTATACCGGCAGAGAGAAGGTAAAAAGCAAAAGCTATAATATAAAACTTAGGTAACGTGAAGTTGCAGAATAAAACAGTTTTGTAAAGGGTTGATCAATTCTGATTAGTCGCTCCAGGCTTTTCAATTTCATATGACCACCCAGATACCGAAAAGGTAAGAAAACACAATGTCGTTAGGCACAAGGAGCTTTAAAACAAAGCACCTATTCTAGTAGCGAAGATCGCCCACTGAACAAATGAGCAGAATACTTCCACTTTCTATAACGACCATCAGCTTTTGCGAAATCCATTCAAAGACTCCTGAATTCTGTGCAGTCCCAGCGCATCGATTTTGTTTTTTCTGTTTGCGGTTAATGCAGGTATGAAGAGGATCGTTGGTTGCAGGCGGGTACCAGGTATAAAATGTAATTATTCAGGGTCTGTTGCTTACGCTTCCCGCCATTTCCCTACCTTCCTCCGGCCTTAGAACTATAAAGACGGAGCAAAGGGAGGGGAAGAAATTGTATTGCCTTTCCTTTGGGTAGAAAGAACAGCAAAGGAAACAAGCACGGGGAGCTTTCAAGCTGACCAGAGCATCGTTGCCAAGTCTAGTCTTCTTTTATACTTCATAAATTCCCAGCTCAATCATTATTAATAACGACAGTGAAAATAATGATTGTATTTGTACAGTAAATGAAAGTAGTGGAATCGAAAAAATTCTAAAAGCTGTGAAAGTGTTAAATAGGTAGGTATTAAAAGAAATAACAGTTCGAAATTAAAGAAAGGATTGTGTTTATATCTAGATATGCTATTGTACAAAAGCAAGAGTTCGAAGAGTCTGCTTGCTCACGCTAATTTTGAGAAATACTGAAGGAATATTGTTTATATTTTCATCAAGCTATTGGAGGGGAAAGGTTTGAATGAAAATTAAGTATGTGATCCGTGAAACTCCAAGGAAAATAAAATAATTGAAAACGATAACATATAAAATAATTCACACTCCAAAATGTTATACTACGGAACAATCATTCCATGAATATAATATGAAAAATAAAATAAAAAGCACATACAAGGAAAGAAAAATCTGACGTGTTACATTCACATGATTTTCTCTACCCTCTATCGGTTATTAGTGGGGATACAAATTATTCTTACTAAATCTTCTTTTTCTGTATACTTCATTTTAATCCAAATAAATCTTTGCAGAAATAGGTACATTACACAGTTCGTTGCATATACAAAGGAAACAGCGATAGTCAAATGTTTAAGAACAAGACGCTATACGCTGCTTTAAAATTCCATACTGTTTCCATACAATCGCGAGAAACAACTGAATGTTGAACGGACTTCAAAGATTGACCAAGTAATGAACAATTCGAGCAATTACTAACGGATATCTCGGAAATGGCTAATGCCACAAAAAAGTTGTTTGAAATAAATTGTGTGTTTTAAAGATATCCTACATTTATTGTGCAGTACGTTTTCGTCTATCGCTTAACAGTTACTAGTTATACAAGATTATACAAAATTCCTTCCGAATGAAGAGGACTTCGAAGGCTATTTCCAAAAATTCAAGATATGCATTTTATTTGTCCTGTAAATATTATCAATATATGGCATTTCAATAAAAATCGTTAGAACCATTTATTAGAAAGTCAAAATTTATTAAAAATCTTGTATGTAAAGGGTAGTCTGGGATGGAGAATTTTCTTTAAAAATCCTCGTATCCCATATTTAGAAGGTACTGAACCTAAATCCAAGTTTGGTATTTATCCGACTTTTCGCTTTCAGGTTTATGCTGTTCACACACCCGCGCGCGCACACACGGACCTTTTTCTAAAAATGTGGCTTTTTTTTATTCAGGGGGCCTCAAAAATGTATTTTCGGTGAAATCTCGGTATCGAATTTTGAAGGAATGCAATTACATTCTCTACCAACTATGTACGTGCGGTAGAGAAAGTAAAATACTGTGGGGTAAAAAAGCACAAACTGAAGTTTGATACAAAGTCGCATCGACAGAAAAAAGATTGGAAAATAAAACAAAAACAAGAAGGATTGTTATCGGCAAAGAGTTTGTAATAAATGAATGTACTAGAGATACACGCCTATTGGTGGTAGAGTTAAACCACAACTTTTATAGCCTCCATTAAAGGGATTTGTTCTCTAAAGTCGATGAAACATGTATTTTCTTGACATCTCAGTATTTAATTCCGGCGTTGGTGAAGTATGTAGTTGTAATGACATGATTGCTTTCTCTACTACTTACCTATACTAAGTAGAAAAAGTATTACATTTCACCCAAAAATTCGATGCCGAGATTTCACCGGAAATATACGTTTGAGACTCTCTGAAGAAGAAAAATTAGAAATGGGTGAGTGTGTATATGTGTGACTGTCTGTCCATCTACAGTGAAAGCATAACTCAAAAATGAAAAGTCGGTTAAACATCAAACTTGGTATATAGGTTCAGTGATGCGACACGAAGATTTTCAAGGAAATTCCACCTTCCCAAACTATCCTTTACGTGGAAAACCTTTCCTTAATTTTTATTTTCTCAAAAATGGCTATAAAGATTTTAACTAAAATGTATTAAAGTAGGAATATGATGTATAAATGTATCAGAATATTGTAAATTGTAGCTGGAATGTGTACAATAAACTACTATACAAAAGATGTAGGTGAATCTCATTAAGGCACTCAACTTATGTTTATATATATTTCGAGTCAATAGTTGAAGCCCAAGCATACGTGAATACAATTTTGCCCCCTTTTTTAAGAGAATTAACAATGAGTTTTCCTTTTTTCAACAAGACTCTGCAACAGCTCATAGGCCAATATTTCGATGAGAACAATTGAAAGTGTGTTTGAGGACAGAATTATTAGTAGAGATTTGTGGCCCCTCGGTCCCCCGACTTAATCCCCTGCGATTTCTATCTTTGGGGTAACTTAAACCATAAAGTGTACAAGACAAACCCACACACCCAGGAAGAATTAAAACAACATATTCGCCAGGAAATTGCCAGCATTTCTCAACGTGAACTACGACGAACGATGAATAGTTTCCTAAAGAGGTGCCAAAAATGTAGGGACAACGACGATGGCCAGTTTCAGCATCTCCTTTCATAAAGTTGGTAAGTAAAACCTTTAAAAGAAGTTTTAAAAATGATGTATGGTTTCATCCGCGCCTTTCTATGATAGCGGCAGACGACAACGAGTGCCGAGGACGCGGACAAGAAAAACACCGCGCAGCCGGTTTGCAGTTTTTTGGTTCTCCCTGTACTTATCTACCCTTTCCACTCTTGTATATGAAAACATTCTTTGATAATATCCTGTCTTCCATATATAAACATTTCATAGTTCTTGTGAAAATCTTGATCTTGGTGGAGTACCTACGAAGTTCTAACTGTGCTGCCCCATTTGGTGATGCTATGGCCAGACCTAAAACATATTTGCAAAAATATCTATTAATCGAGATAACTTAGCAGAAGTAGTTAATTACCTACACATCTGTACAAGGGGGACAGAGGAAACCGAAACGATAATAAATGTTTAACATCCAGGTCGTAATATTCTGGCTCTGAATTCCATACTGTTTTGTGATATTGCGAGAAACAAATGAAAAGAAACTACTTGAAAAGGAGGATCAAATATTGAAAAATTCAAACAAATAACGTATACCTCGGAAATAGTTAATGTCACAAAATTTATTTGAAATAAATTACGTGTTTTAAGAAGATCTACAGGTTTTGTATAGTACCTTTTTGTCTATTTAGCTGTTTCCGAATTATGCAAAATGATACAACATTCCTTCAGAATGAAGAGGACTTCGCACGCTATTACCCAGAACATTTCAGACATGCACTATATTTTCCATGTAAATATCTTAAACAGTGATATTTTAATGAACGTCGTTAGAGCCATTTTTGAGAAAATATAAAATTCGAAAAATCTTAACTGTAAAGGGTAGATTGGGACAGGAGAGATTTTCTTAAAAATCTTCGTGTTACATCTTTGGAAGACACTGAACCTAAATATCAAGTTTGGTTTTTTTTTTTTATAAATTTTATTCAGTTTTTGTTTTAGTTTTTGTCTTCTCCAGTGTATTATTTTCTCTACTACATATAGTAAGTAGGGGAAGTATTGTATTCCACCCAAAAATTCGATACCGAGATTTCACCGGAAATACATGTTTTGAGATCCCCTGAATCCAAAAAAAACATTTTTGGAAACATGTCCGTGTGTCTGTCTGTTTGTGAACAGCATAACTCAGAAACGAACAGTCGGATAAACACCAAACTTGGTATTTAGGTTCAGTATCTTCCAGAGATGCGACACGAAGGTTTTCAATAGAATCCCCCCACCCCAGAGTACCCTTTACATGGAACATTTTTCGAAAATATTAATTTTCTCAAAAACGGCTCTAACGATTTTGATTAAAATATCATATGTTTAACATATTTTCATGACAAATAAAATGTATATCTTGAATTTTCTGGGAATGTCTCCAAAAGTATTCTCCATTGTGAACGACTTTTGCATAACTGGTAAACCATAAGAGATAGACAAAATTTTACTACACAAAAAATGTAGATCGCGTTAAAATACACAATTTATGTCATATACATTGTTTTTGTTCAGTGAACCATTTTCGAGATATTGCTTGTTATTCCCTTAAATTTTTCAATACTTATTTTCTAAAATAGGAATTCGTTATTCATTTTTACTTTCTCAACTACGTATAGTAAGTAGGGGAAGTATTGTATTCCACCCAAAAATTCGATACCGAGACTTCACCGGAAATACATGTTTTGAGACCCCCTAATCCAAAAAAAAAGCATTTCTGGAAACATGTCCGTGTGTGTCTGTGTGTCTGTGTGTCTGTGTGTCTGTGTGTGTGTCTGTCTGTGAACAGCATAACTCAAAAACGAACAGTCGGATAAACACCAAACTTGGTATTTATGTTCAGTATCTTCCAAGGATGCGACACGAAGGTTTACAAGAAAATCCCCCACCCCAGAGTACCCTTTACATGGAAGATTTTTCGAAAATTTTAATTTTCTCAAAAATGACTCTAACGATTTTTTTTAAAATATCATATGTTTAAGATATTTTTATGACAAATAAAACGTATATCTTGAATTTCCTGGGAATGTCTCCAAAAGTATTCTTTATTGTGAGCGACTTTTGCATAACTGGTAAACCATAAGAGATAGACAAAAGTTTACTATACAAAAAATGTAGATCGCGTTAAAATACACAATTTATGTCATATACATTTTTTTGTTGAGTGAACCGTTTTCGAGATATTGCTTGTTATTCCCTTAAATTTTTCAATACTTATTTTCTCAAATGGGAATTCGTTATTCATTTTTTTGTCTTGGATATGCAAAGAGTATTAATCTGTGGCAAAGGGAATGGTGCTGCACCTAGCAACCAGCTATTAAAGAGTTATGTATGTGCTTAAAGGCTACTGCATTTCTATATTGCCCTTGTAAATATATATTCCCCTTACATCTACAAGAAACTTAGCAATAAGATAGAGTCTGCAAAGGTTTATCTCAATTAACATGAAGTAGATGGAGAATAAGCGTTTGTAAAAATAGTTTGTACAAGAGTAGAGAAAGTCATGTGAGTGTAACACATCAGATTTTTTTGTCTTGGATATGCAAAGAGTTATAATCTGTGACAAAGGGAATGTTGCTGCACCTAGCAACCAGCTATTAAGAGATATGTATGTGCTTAAAGGCTACTGTTGTTCTATATTGCCCTTGTAAATATATTTTCCCCTTACATCTACAAGAAAATTAGCAATAAGATGGAGTTTGCAAATGTTTATCTCGATTAACATGAACTAGATTGAGAATAAGCGTTTGTAAAGATAGTTTGTACAAGAGTAGAGAAAGTCATGTGAGTGTAACACATCAGATTTTTTGTCTTAGATATGCAAAGAGTATTAATCTGTGGCAAAGGGAATAGTGCTGCACCTAGCAACCAGCTATTAAGAGATATGTATGTGCTTAAAGGCTACTGTATTTCTATATTGCCCTTGTAAATATATATTCCCCTTACATCTACAAGAAAATTAGCAATAAGATAGAGTCTGCAAATGTTTATCTCTATTAACATGAAGTAGATGGAGAATAAGCGTTTGTAAAAATAGTTTGTACAAGAGTAGGGAAAGTCATGTGAGTGTAACACATCAGATTTTTTTTTATTTTCTTTTTTTTAAATTTATTTTTAAATTGTTTTAAGTCCTAAATGAAATACATGAATAGTAAGAGAAAGGATACGACAAATTAGAAGACCAATGCCAGTAGTACTTTACGATACTTTTTTCTTTTTAATAGCATGCCCTTCTACATTAGGCACCTAGTCTCCGCAAATGCGGGAGATCCAAGGACAGAGGGGTCCTCTTGTCCATTATCGTGTATATCGTTTTTTGGGTTATACTGTTCACACACGCACACACATACTCACGGACCTTCTTCTATAACTCTGATGTTACATTCATATGACTTTCTCTAAGCACTATCGTTTACTTTTATAAAACATCTACAAATAACCTTACGAAAGCTTATTCTTTCATCTGCTTTAAGTTAATTGCTATAAACGTTTGCATAAATAGTTTTATTACACTTTTCGTTATAGATACATAGAGAATAGCGACAGTTAAATGTTTAAACACTGGTAGTCGCTATATACTGGCCTTAAAATTCTATGCTCTTTCATAACACCACGAGAAACACCTGAATGTTCGCAGTACTCAAAAAATGACACTCTATTGAAAAATTCATACCAACAACGGATATCTCGAGAATGACTGACAAGACTAAAGACGTTATTTGGAACAAACAGTGTATTTTAAAGGCTCTACATTTCTTGAGCAGTGTGTTTTTATCTATATCTTTTGGTTTATCAGTTAAACAAAATTATACAAAATTCCTTCCGCATTCTTACAGTAGATTCCCAGAAAATTCAAGATATATATTTCATTGATCATGTAAATGTCTTAAATATACTGCATTTTAATCAGAATCGTTAGATACATTTTTGAGAAAATAAAAAATTTAGAAAAATGTCGCGTGTAAAGGACTGTTTGTAATGGGAGGTTTTTCTTGAAAAATTTCGTTTCGCACCTTGAAACATGCTGAACTTAAATGCCAAGTTTGATATTTATCCGAGATTTTGTTTTTGAGTTATGCTGTTCACACGAACATTTTATTTATTCAAGAGGCTCAATTGTATATTTCCAGTGAAATCTCGACATCGAATTTTTGGGTGCAATGCAATGCTTCCTCTTACCTACTATAAGTGGGTGGCAGAGAAAGTAAAAACCCAATTGGAAGCGTAAGATCGCAAAGTGACGAAACGGCGTAATCCTAGAAGCGACCAATGATGATCGTGTCACTACAGGTGGCACCAAAGTATCTTTATGAGGATTAAAGTAAATTGTAACAATGAATGTGATGGAAGAGGTTTGCGGACAGAGGGAGGTGAATGGAAGGAAATGTGGATGAAGGTGCAAGGAGCAAGTGGGTTATGAAATTGTTAATTTTTTAAATTTATTTATAAAGCTAAGCTTTTGCCCCCAAAAATGGCATTCCAAAACATGATTAGGGTATTATTAAGTAAATATTAAGCACGGTATAAAACAAATCGCTCACCGGATGCTAAGGTAAACAATTAAGGAAATGTGGATGAAGGTGTAATGAGGTGCAAGGTGCAAGTGAGTGGTATAACATTTTTCAACTTTTTTTTTCCTTTCTCTACTACTTATCTAAGGCAGGAAGAGATTGCATTCAATCAAAAAATTCGATGTAGTGATTTCACGGGAAATTCACGTTTTGAGGTACCCCGAATAAATTATTTTTAAACATTTTAGAAAAGGGTTCGTGTAAGTGTCTGTCTCTCTGTGATCAGCATAACTAAAAAACGAAAAGTGGTTAAATACGAAACAAGCTATTTAAGATCAGCGACTTCCAAGCATATGACACGAAGATTTTTAAACAAAACCTCGCTTATTTCAAACTACCCTTTACACGAAAAGAGATGCGTTATTTTTTTATTTTCTCAAAAATGGCTCTAACGGTTTTGATTAAAATTTCATATGTTTCAGATATTTGCATGCCAAATAAAATACATATCTTGAATTTTTTGCGAATAGTCTGTGAACTCCTCTTCATTCTGAATCACTTTTATATAACTGGTAAACCATAGGAGTTAGATAAAAAACTCTTACTTCAGAAAGATTCTAGATCTCGTTAAAACACATAATTTATGTCAAACTTGCTTTGCGACGTTAACTATTTCCGAGATAGATATTCCTTGTTATTGGTTTGAATTGTCAAACACTCTGCTGTTTTCAAGTGGCAAGTCGCTCTTCGTTTTTTCTCGTGGTAATGGAATCTCAAGTCATCGCATAGCGACTCGCTTTTTAAAAATCTGAGTATCGCTTATAGCTACCTAAAAGGAAAATATGTGTAAATGTGTTATGGAAGTTTATTTCGATTATCAAGAAGCAGGTAGAAGAATAAGCCTTCGTAAGAATAGTTTGTAAAGAAAGTCATGTAGAAGCAACACCCGAGATGTTTTTATTTATTTACGAAAACTACACTTTTGCCTCATAGACACTCCAAAACATCATCAGAGTATTATTTAGTACTTATTAAGCATGGTTTAAAACAAACGGGTGCTAAAGTAAATAATTAGCGGTCATTCTCTTCAACGAGAAAAACAAAATATTTTCTGCGGAATTAAACTGGCGATGAACGTCTAACTGCGCTTACTCCTTTGTCTATTCACTACTCAGAGGCAGTTACCCAGAGGCTGATGTTCTGGATGTAATGTAAGTAATTTATTAATCCCGTAAATTGTCAGGCACAGAAAGTACAATCAATGTTGGACACGTCAAAATAGAATTAAGAAAATGTTTACAAAATTATTACAGAACTATTACTAAAATATATATAATACAAAGAATAAAAACTAAAGGTATGATAGACAAATATTGGATATATATACACGAAATTAATTATTTATTTTCGTTAGTTAGGAAATCTAGGATCGAGTAGAAGCAGTGGGTCCTTAGATATGCCTCTAAAAAGTATCTGATTTTTTTTTTGCTGTATTCTTTTCAAAACTGGTCAGCAGCAACAGCGAACAAGGTGGGGGAATTGATTTTGTAAACATTTTTTTTTCATAAATACGGGTTATACCCAAAGTCATTTGAGTGAAACAAGTAAGATTCTCTCAGAATAAAAATATTTAAAAGCAAATACTAAATTTGGGGCACTACTTAAAATTGTGTAGTTTATTTAATTTAAAAACGCCGGTTTACTTTCTCTACCACGTACATCCTAGCAGTTAGAGAAGGTATTGTATTCCACCCAAAAATTCGATACCGAGATTTCAGCGAAAATACATGTTTTGATGCCCCTCGATTTAAAAGAAAAAAGCATTTTTAGAAATAGTTCCGTGTGTCTGTGAACAGCATGACTAAAAAACGAAAATTCAGATAATACCAAACTTGGTATTTAAGTTCAGTACTTTACAAAGAGCAACACGAGGATTTTCAAGAAAATCTACCCAAACTACCCTTTACACGGAATATTTTATAATCTTTTCTGTTTTCTAAAAAACTGCCTCTAATAATTTTGATTAAAATACCACACATTAAATATATTTACGTGACAATTAAAATTTATGTCTTGAATTTTCTAGGTATAGCTTGTGAAGTCTTCTTCATTCAAAGGAATTTTAGTTATAATCTTTTATAACTGGTAAACGTTAGGCGATAGACGAAAAAGTACTACACAAAGTCTCAAAACATACAATTTATTTCACATAACTTTTTTATGGCCAAAGCCATCATCGATATATCGTTATTAATGGCTTGATTTCCTCCCCTCCCCCATTTATATGCCGCCTTGAATATCTAAGGTCATTTCGGCGGCTTTGCCTTTGGAGCAATTGCTCATCGGCAATGAAGTTAACTCATTTTACTATTCTGTTCATCTTTGGTTTGTTTACATTGGGTTTTCTTTATAAACATTAAATTCACACACACACACACACACACATTTACACTCTTATTTATAGTTCCAGACTCTAGGGAGAATGGAATATAATCCTGGCTAAAGAAAAATTCCCATCCTCCAGCCGGAAATCGAACCGGAGCCTCTGGATTTAGAAGCCTGCATGGTAACCGCCAGATTAACAATCTGATTCGATTTGTTTCATACTTTGTCATTCTTTTAAGCCCTGTCGATTTTCAGTTGTTTCTCACGATTGCATGGAATTTTAAGGCCAACATATATATTCAATTCTTAAACATTTGACTATCGCTATTTCCTTTCTATCCTAACGAAGTGTATAATGTGGCTATTACTGCAAAGGTTTATTTCGATTAAAATGAAGTAGAAAAATTAACATTTGTAAGAAGAATAATTACCCACTAATAAACCATAGAGGGTAGAGAAATTCATGTGAATGTAACATAATATTTTTCTACTCTGCAAACGTTGCATTTTCATAAGGCGATTGTTAAATCTTGTCTTAATATGATGTTTTAGTGTTTTTTCTTTTTTGTTTTGCATTCTGATCAAAATGTGCTCTGTGATCCAAAATATGTGATATTTTTAGTAACAAGAAATTTTAAAGATGTTAAATAGGTACTTTCATTAATTATTGGGATTAAAGATAGAAATGCAAAGTGACATACATAATATGTAATTTTATTTCATCATGCTTTACCATAGCCATTTAATCCATAAATCCATAAAACTTTACTTTTTCAGATATTAATTTACTTGCTTTGTGCATTTCAATATTATTTGAATTTGAAAATAAGATACTGTAATTATTGACAGGGAGATATAAATAATTAAATAAATAATAGTAAGATAGAGAAATATTTGCAATAAATAATTTCAGTATATTAAATCAGGGTATAAGGTAATAAGCTTGCGTTGAAAGATTTTTGAAAAAGGTAATGAGCAAGTCATGCAAGGAAGACATTAGTAACAGCCGGATATAGAACACATTAGCTTAAATATTCTTGCACTTAGGGTTTAGTTCAATACGTTTGAACATTCAAGTAGAGAGAAATTCTGTAAAAGAGAAACGGAAATGAAATTATTAGATTCGGGGAGATTACGCATAGTAACAAGGTAAGAGACGCATATGTACGAGTTTTAGTATTGGCCCGCGCGAGAGGGAACCTTGATAGGGGTATTGATATGTGGGCAGAGCTTAAGTTAAGAAAAGGGCATTAAATTCTACATCAGAGACACTCTCTCTTGAGACTTATTCACTTAATCATGTGACTTAATCTTGTAAAGACGATCCTTGTGACTGCGCGTGTGATAGTTTCATTTAAGTTGTGTAGCGCTTAATAACGCGCTTGTGTGACTAACATTTAGCAGCTACTGCGAGGGATCTTTTCGAGTAACATTTCTGCGAAGTACGGAAACTGACACTTGGCTTAATTATTGTCATAGAAGTAATTAATTCGTAAATTCAACAGTCGGCGACTCTGCTCAAACTGAACATTTAAGTCAACATTAAAATTTCTCAGCTAACTTAAGTGGTGTTATCCTTTCAAAATACTCTCACGCATACCCTGAGAGAAAGATCTCATAGCTAAACCACTGTAGCAGTCGGTAGCAAAATCAACAGCAGATATTGGAGACGTCGTCAAAAGGCGACACCGAATTCGCCGACAAAACTTGGCGCATCATCGCAGGACTTCGAATTGAGGACCATCAGAAGTTGAGGAGGCCACACTGGAAATCAAACCCAATGACCGACAGCACGGGAAGGAGGAAGACTATCCAGAACTGCGGTAGCTCAGGTTACACAGATACACGGAGAGCAGAAAGAAGACATCAGCACCAATAGATAACAGTGAGTGAATCAGCTAATCAGGTAGTGAGCGTAAATTTATTTATTTCAATGTCATTTACGTAGATGTGGTTAAGAAGTGGAAAAATGTTAGGTGAAAAGAATTTAGTAGAAATAATGGAAGTTCAGGAAGAAGAAAGTAATAGTAAGTATGAAATTGTACAAAGCAGAGCAACAGAAATGGGAGAAAATAGTCAAAATATGCAGTATAGCTCAGAAACAGAAGCAATAGAATTCAGAGAGAAAGAGTAAATAATTCAGGAATGGGAGGAAGTGGTTTAATGCCAGTGATGGAAATGTTAAAAAGTATGGGAGAAAATACGGAGAGTAATAATCTGAGATTAGGGGAAAGCTAGGAAAGAAATTAGACAATACTCAAGAGAGGTTAGAAAATAGTCAAAAAGAGCTAGGAAAGAAATTGGAGGAAGAGATGGAAAGTACTTGACAGGAATTAGGAAAGACACTAGAAAATCAACAGCATGCATTAGAAACATTTAAGGATGAAATGAAGAAGGAAAATAAGCAATGTTAGAAGTGAAATCAAAGAAACAGGTTAGGGGAAAAATAGAAAATGTTCGGAAAGAAATTAACCAAGAAATAGAAATATTTTAAAAGAAAACTTGTAAACAAGTCAGTGAAAAATCAAAGATAGAAGCTAGGAAATTAAGAGAAGAAGTAGCCAAGAAATCGGAAACAGAAAGGGAAATAGCAAACAAAGAAATGCAACAGTCTAGGGAAATAGCTAGAAAAGAATTAGAAGGCATAAATAAACAAGAAAAAGGAGAAAGCGAAGGTAGGTGACAAGCTAAAAACTTAGGGACATCTCGTTGCCAAATGCAGGTGCAAGCACTTCTGGTAATAAATTTAGACGAAGTGATGTACAGAGAAATAGAGATCAGAACCATAACATGTACTGATCTAATCGCATTTTAAACGAGATTGAACCCCAGCTTTTGAAAATGAGGACTCAGACGAACCGAAATCTTCCATTCAAGAGTTGCAGGAATATTTCACTACAAAGTGTATACCGGAGCATGCCCGTACCAGGAAAAAAATTTCGGGGAAGGTTTTCCACAAGAACATCTAAACTTAACAGTACCCCACACAGCATGTACCTACTCCGTAGTATATATACATTACATGGATAAGAAAATTGCTTGGATGCATTATATAGAAAGGAAAAACTCACCAGAATGAGGATATTCCACCTTACAGCACAAAACATGGAGACTGCTTCGAAAACTGCCATGTATGGTCACCTTACCTATGTAAGGCGACAATATTAAGTTTCTCCTTTTCTTGTAAATGTGCTACTAGCAATAGATCTACAATTATCTAACGACATTTTCTCATATTGGTTTGCTATGAATTTAAATAAATAAAACTGTCAGAAGTTTCGGGAGGGGGTTGAACCCTAAACCTCCCCCCTCTAAATACGCCCTGTACCGGAGGAGTACAAAATGACAATAGTTATGTGTTTTAAGGGAAGTTCAGCAACTTGGCGTAATAACTGTAGGAAACGACAATAACTTCAGGGTTGCTACAAATATGTTCATGAGTAAATATGCAAGGAAGCATTAGATTATGAAGGGTTGTTCACGATCTATGGTAACAATATCAGACGAGCACAATAGCTCCGCGCTGAAACATGTGGAACCGAATAAAGTTCAGCAGTATGAGTATATCACTTGTTTGCTCAGTTGTGTGCTCTTGTTCTTGCTGCATCAAATGACGTCAAAAATAGAACCATCTGATAAGGGTACATTATTGCCCTTCCGATGCAAAATGGTTGTATTCTAAGATTATTAAGCACTGCAGGAGGTGTGGTTTTACCATATCCAAGAAAGCGATCTCATGTGCACGCAACAAAAAAGGTAAGGCTAGATCACGAAGTACTCCAAAGGGCAAGAAAAAGGGAAATCCACGACCGGCCACCAGTCGCACCCCGGAGATAAGAATTTGGGAGTGTGAAGGTCCATGCCTCTGGACCAAATCCTGCAACTCAGAGGGCCATTGCACTGAAATTAGGGATCTCTGTTACTACTGTGAACACCATAATCAACCAGGATTTGAATATAGAAAAGTGCCATAAGAGCCAAGGATATAAGTTGTTGCCTAAAGACATTGCAGAATGTGCCACTAACAGCAGAAAGCTGTATGAATGATACCTAGCTGGTGAAAAGTGGATATTTGTTGTCTTTTTAGATGAGGCATATGTTTGTCGACTGCAACAAACCATGGGCTATATATTACTGACCAAGGGGAGAAAGCAATTGAAAGTTGGTATAAGGAAACAAACGAAAACTTCCCCAATGGTTTCATAGTAATAGCAAGGTACAGTTACAATGGCAAATTAACATTCGTGTGTACATAAAAATGTGAGAATCAACTCGGCATAATATCAGACTAACGTCCTGATACCAATTTTCCATACAGAAATCCCTGCTTTCTATGGTGCAGATGTAAATAAAGTCTGGTTGCATCAGCATAAGGCATCAAGCCATACGTCTGCTTCAACTACAAATTTTTGGAGAACATAGAGAGAGAAATGGGAATACATTCCATACCTTTTAGCGACATCCATGTTAAGTCATCTGATGCATCACCGATGAAGTTTCGTGTACTTGGGTAACTGAAAAGAGCCCTTGGAAGCAAACGGCCGCGAACTTTGGATGGTATCTGGAAAGCTCCCACGAGGAATGGAATAAATTGAACATCCCTATATTCTGGAGCAGTTTGCTCCAGTGGAAGCTGTGCTGCAGATTGATAGCTCATGCTAAAGCCTGCAGAATAGAACATCACTGCTGGTGGAGGCGTGGATTTTCAAAAGGTAAGGGAGTCTTGAGTTTGTTATCATAGACTGCGAACAACCCTCTGTAGAATTGAGTAACAGAAAATATAACAAGGGAACTGACTATTCAATGGTTAATTGTTTCATAAAATTAACAAGGCCATCGAGAATGTTAGATTCACCAATGAGTGATAAAGATATCATAAATATTGTCACGACATTTTCCAGAAACTATTCAGCATTATCTAGTAATAGCAAAGCCCAGTAACGTATCAGAAATAATTGATTTACTGATAGCACCAGAAACAAACAAAAGTCCGAAGTAGAAAGTAACAGAAATCAAGCACGAAACACAATGGAAATTTCACATTTCTTCGGGCAAGGGGCATAGTTTCATAGAAATCAAAATGACGTTAGGAATAGATACGGCAGTCCAGTTCCTAATTCAGAACCAGCACAGTGGAAAAACAGAAACAGAAATCCTTATGAAGGGGTCATCAAAATATAAATTCAGATAATAGAGGTACACATGTTCAGATTAATTATATGAATATGAAAAGATTTGATAGATCCAGAGGAGGAAATCAGCAGTTTAGAGGTAGATATAGCTCAGGTAATGAATATTGAAGACCAGAAAATAATTATGAGTTTCGACTTAGATCGCCTAGGCAAGAGGATAGAAATAGAAGAGGGAGAGATTCGCCAATAGCCAAAAACAGGCAGAAGCAGTTGAAATCACAAGAAAACGTTAGCAAATAGCCAGAATTAGATGAGCGTAAATGGAAATGTAAGTAGTTTAGCAGGAACACGTGGAATTAGCAAGATACAGGGAAACGCTGGTACCAATCGCACGCGCCTACAGTAAATAAATGCTGGGAATAATCATAAAAATAGCGAATTGTATTAAGTACACGGAATCTAGGGCTTCCAGAGAGCAAATATTCATGATTGAGAAAGACACAGAAATTTCAAATAAGCACGAGGAAAATGAAAGTATTGGATCCGCCGAGGATAAAAATAGGATTAAATGGAAATGGATACAAGGCGATAATAGGTACTGATGTAAACAATAGTCTGTTCATAAAATTTTATGAGGGATTGATGAAAATTGTCATTGCGGGGAGTGGAATATTCTGTTTACTGGCAGTTGGCAAGAAGAAAGAAAGAGTGAAATTTCAAGTGATCTAATGTGTAGAAGTGATGGGAATTGCTATTGAAATGTTGTTTCTTGTAGTACCAAGGTTAGCCACAGATGTTACAAATGGATGTGATTATTTATATCTATGGGGTGCCATTATCAGCTCTGAAAATAGATTTGTGAAATCAGACACAGGAAAGGAAGCCATTGTAGTACAGTTCATTGAGGATAGCATATCAGAGCAAGTGATAAGGGATCACAAGGAGGAAGAGATAAGGGGAGTTGCAGTCTTTATGGAATGTATTAAAATAGAAACTGTGGGGCTAGCAGAAGTAAATGTGCAAGAATTTGACTTTAAAAATCAGGGAGAAATAGAGTATGATGAAGAAATCAGAGTAACTGATAGTCGTATACAAGGAAATTCCACAGAAAATCCCTTCGAAAATGTTGATTATCACGAAGCGAATAGGTACTATAATACTGAAAACGATTTAGAAAATGTATTTAGAGTAAAAGTAAATCAGGCAAATTGTTTATATGAAGAACAGAGGGAAGAATTATTTAGAATTTTATGAAAAATCGAAAAGTATTCTCAGAAAAGCCTCGGAATTGTATAAGTTACACACATTCTTTTCGAATGACACGCATTGAATGAGCAATTCCTTTCGCTATTGGAGAAGTAGACAATACCACAGTTCATTGAAGCAAATATTTTACTGAAATACTGAAAAATAATGGGATAAAACTTTATCATTCTCATCCTGTTTTGCTGACAGAACGTGTATTGAGAGATATGGGTATCTGTTTTCGTCTACTGACACAAGAATGATAAAGATTGGGTTAAATATTGTCCTCTAATACAGAAAATTGTAAATAACATTATAAATGTAACAGGATTTCCACCTATAAAACACCTTCCCTAACAACAATAAATAGGTATAATGTAGAAGACAATATTCTGAAAATTGTAACTAGATAATAAGTACAAAATTAATTTAAAAAGAAACAGGGAAAAACAGCAGAACATACTGAAAGTGAAATGAAGTGAATATAACAAACATTAAAACCAGTGCTTAAAGAGAATAGCAAAACAAAGGCTCTTGGAAATTTATATAAACTCAAAAGAAGAGAAAAAAAACCTGTAAAATGGCATAGAAGAATAAGAAAAGAATGTAACGGAGCATTTTGATACCGTAATTATTGGCAGGACGATATAAATAAGTATATAATGAAATAATAGTAAGATAGAGAAGCAATTCCAATAAAAATTTCCGCATATTAAATCAATGTATAATGTAACAAGCTTGAAATGAAAGATTTGCCCGGAAAGAAAAAGGTAATTAGCATGTCATGTAAGGAAAACATTAGTAACAGCCGAGAATAGAACACATTAGCTTAAATATTCTTGGAATGCAATTAGGGTTTAGTCAACACTTTTGAAGAGCCACGAACACAGAAATTCTGTAAAAGAGAAAGGTAAATGAAATTCTTAGATTTGGGGAGGTTCCGCATAGTAAGAAAGTAAGGGACGCCTACGTAGGAGTTGTTACTATTAGCCCGCGAGAAGGAACCCTGATAGATGTATTGAAATATGGACGGAGTTTGAGTTAAGAAAAGGGCATTCATTCTTAACCAAAGATAGTTCTCTTGAGACTTATTCACTTAATCTGTGACTTAATCGTGTAAAGATAATCCTTGTGACTACGGGTGTAGTAGCTTCATTTCAAGATGTGTAGCGCTTAGTGACGCGCTTGTGTGACTAAGATTTAGTGGCTATTACGAGGGAGCTTTCCGAGTAACATTTCTGCGACGTACGGTAACTGACTCTTCGCTTAATTATTGTAATAAAAGTAATTACTTCGGAAGGCGGCGACTCTTCTCAAACTGAACATTTTAGTCAATATTAAAATTTCTCAGCTAATTTAAGTGGTGTTATCCTTTCAAAATACACTCACGCACATCCTGAGAGAAAGATCTCATGACTAAACCACTGTGGCAGCCGGCAACAGAATGAACAGCAGATATTGGGATGATGTCAAAAGGTGACACTGGCCATACGTCATAAAATATATACACAATGTTGGTAGAAATAAGATGTTTAATAATTCAGATAAATTGTTTATTATTTGTTTCAACAGTAAATAATTACGCTCTTTATAACCTACTATGAGACATACACACATATACACAAAAGGGAATTTGAACTTTATGGAAGTTGCTCCCATTTTAAAAATAACACAGTCGACTTTGGACTCCCCTCCCGAACAGAAATCCCGGCTATGTGCCTGATCCGAAGGTAAGCGATTTTATGCAATCCTGCAATTATATACAGGTTGTTACTGTACTCAAGATTTAGTCATCCTCCGTGGTGTAGTGGTTACCATGCTTAGCCTGTAATTCCCGAGGTCGCGGGAGGGCGATATATTATTTTCGGGCGTAAAAATCCTTAGCATGGCTTCCTTCGAAAGGGAAGTAAAGCCGGTGGTCCCGTGTTGTAGATTTACGGTAAGTAAAAGAACCTCAAACGCGATAAAGAAGCCTCTGAGCAAAATTACCGGTCTTTCACGCCCAATATAGAATGGGACGCTAAGGACCACAGCAATTAAAGAGCGCCCATAAATAAAACTCAATTTAATTTAGTATTTAATATGGGTCTAATTGGTTCATTATGGCACGCGTGCCAATGGTAGCCATGACGTATTTCCTATAAAAATGACGCATGCCGGTATTTCAAGTTGCCGTGGTTTACAGATAGAAGATGAAACCATTTTGTGATATTCTTTTCTCTGAGCAAATGCCTTTGTACATTATTAAATGTAAAATAATTAAGATCTGAATTTATACGAGGGCTGATCAATAAAGACTGAGACTAATTTTTTTCACAGATATTTATTACTCCATTTCAATGTTGACATGGTATTTTTCAAAGTAGTCCTCTCCTACTTGAATGCACTTTTTACAGCGTCTCTGCCAGTCCTCGAACATATGGTCCAGGCCATTCTTTGTCAGGTCTTTGAGAATCGCCTCACTTTTCTTCAGCACTGCTTTAGTGCTCTCAAATCGAATGCCCCGGAGCTTTGCCTTTAGTGATGGGAATAAAAATAAATCACAGGGACAAGATTGGGGCTATAAGGCAGATGCGGCACACAGGTAATGTTGAATTTAGCCAAAAATTCCTGGACTTGATTTGCAACGTGAGGCCACACGTTGTTGTTATAAGTTCTGGATGTTTCCTTGCAATGTGCTTCCTCGGTGTAGCCAATACTGACGTGTAGTACGCTGCTGTAACAGTGGTGTGAGTGGGAACAACAATCACAGCAGCTGTGTTGATGTTGACTTCAGTCATAGCAGAAGCCGAAGCACCAGGCCCACCTTGCTTAGGACAGAGGACTCGCTCTACTTTGAAGTCCTTGAACCACCTAAACACTGTTGCACGAGGTAGTGCATCTTCACCGTATGCTTGCTTCAGCTTTTCCAAAGTTTCAGAGGCTGTATGATTTAAACGAAAACAAAATTTTATTGCTCCTCTTGTGTCACCTTCATTTTGTGGTATGCGAAATTCAACTAGGGTCAACAATATACAGCATTACTACCAACCTACCGATACGAGAGAGCTGCCGCCTATGGATATTATACATGAAACCCCGCTCTTTTCAAATATTCATGGTAGAGACAGGAAACTCTCAAGAAAGCTACAGGAAAAAATCAATCTCAGACTTTATTGATCAGTAATTATCATGCTGTGCTGATAATAGGCTACACCACAGCCCGTAACACCTGCCCACTTTTTTCCCAGGAAGCGAATGCATGCCAGTAATAACAAATGAAATGCAGGGAGAGAAGCTGACGTCTCATAACATATGAAGACGATCTCACTTATGTCAGCCATCGATGCCGAATTATTTCATGATTTATTTCCTACAAGTTATAATGCCAAGGTTGACTAAAATGCTGTATCTAACTTGTGGATAATCTTAACATGCCACTGGTGAAAATTATCGCACTCACTGTCGTTCGTGAGGCATGCAATCGTGCCATAACCATTAAGATTATCCACTTGTTGCCTAAATTACTAATCTTGTGATCGTAGTGAGAGAAATTCTAATAAATTCCCTTTGTTTTTAGATACTTCATCCTCTCTATGTCCACGAAGTCTGATGCTTTCACGGGCACAATATAAAATACTGGTAATAATTGCCAGAAAATATTTACGATTTTCAGATGCCATTCACTTCTTTGAGTATATAACATGCTTGTAATTGAAACACGTGCCTAGGAGTTACGAAATTCTGTTGCTTTGAGGAGACATATTTTGTGAATATTGCTCCTCTGATGGCTTTTGAATTTTACTATTGTGTCTTTTCAATTATGAAACCAGTTTCGGCGAATGCATTTGTACGCTTTCAAAAAGTCTCACTAAATGCTGCAGTAATAGCACTCAGCCACTATACTATATTTTAATCCAAGTAAACTCACTTTACCACTTAGATCTAAACCTCTTCTTTTGTTTGAAGGATATTCTTTCAGTTTAGACTGATAGGGACCCAGTCCTACAGCAACCTCTCGCTTTCTCGCCACTCTGGGTTACGCTTTTCCAAAATATTCGATTAGAGAAAGTGCTACGAACAAACTTCAGGCATTGCACCCCGAATTTTTTGATCCACCATGATTTCACTGTTGCTACCTGGTGGTGTGATGATTTCGATGAGTCTGTTGTTTGAGGCGGTGGTGGAGCTTGTTCTTCTGCTGATTTCGATGACGGTGTTAATAAAGCTTTTAATAGTGATGCTGTTGCTTGTTCTGCTGTTGATGTTGACGAGAGTTTGGAAGGTGCCTCATCAGCAATTGAACCAATTTGGTTTTTTTCTAAAAGGAATATACAATGTTACTGCTTTGCCTTTCTTACCCTCCATGTACGCGTATCACCGAACAACGTAATCATAGTAAGTTACGAAATATAGTAACTAGCTAATAGCAATTAATCAATGACATGAATTACCTACCATTTATGCAGCTACAGTTATGCGGTGACTGGGAAAAAACTGGAATAAGCCACAATATCTACTGACTGGTAATGTAATTATGGCCTATATAATGTAAACTCTAACGTTTATCTGCAACCCTACACTGAAATAATCCCAAATTAAGCAATGTGGACATGTTGGATGCACAATACAAAAACAAAACTTAGCTATTTTTACATCCTAATTCAGTTTTTGTTACTAATGAACTCTTGCGGGAAAAAAAAAAGAAGATACGCATAAAATCCTTTACAGATGCCGCAGACTGTACAACTTGCCTAAACTTAAAGATATAATAACGAATGTGTCGAAAAAGTTTAATGCCTCCCAAAATGAGCTATTTGACACAAATTGTATATTTAAATGCGCTCTATGAATTTTGTAGAAAACGTTTGTCTAACTTTTTAGCTTAAGGTTTACAGTTGTACAAAGTTTATCACAAAATTCAGGATACATACTTTATTAATCATGAAAGCACTTAAATAAGTAATGTTTTAATCAAACTCATTAGAATAGTTTTTGATAGATTCAAAAATGATGATTTTCTTTTTCGTGTAAATGGTAGTTTAGCGCGGGGAACTTCACTTGAAAATCGTCTAACATCCCTAAAAGCTGATTCAAATTAAAAGTTTTGTATTAATCACACTTCTCACCTTTGAATCATGCAGTTCTCAAACACCCCCCCCCACACACACACAGGCGCGCGCACCTTTTTCCATTTTTACTTTCTCTACTACGTATAGTAAGTAGGGGAAGTATTGTATTCCACCCAAAAAAATTCGATACCGAGATTTCACCGGAAATACATGTTTTGAGACCCCTTAATCCAAAAAAAGCATTTTTGGAAACATGTCCGTGTGTGTGTCTGTGAACAGCATAACTCAGAAACGAACAGTCGAATAAACACCAAACTTGGTATTTAGGTTCAGTATCTTCCAAGGATGCGACACGAAGGTTTTCAAGAAAATCCCCTCACCCCAGAGTACCCTTTACATGGAAGATTTTTCGAAAATTTTAATTTTCTCAAAAATGGCTCTAACGATTTTGATTAAAATATGTTTAAGATATTTTTATGACAAATAAAATGTATATCTTGAATTTCCTGGGAATGTCTCCAAAAGTATTCTTTATTGTGAACGACTTTTGCATAACTCGTAAACCATAAGAGATAGACAAAATTTTACTACACAAAAAATGTAGATCGCGTTAAAATACACAATTTATGTCATATACATTTTTTTGTTCAGTGAACCATTTTCGAGATATTGCCTTAAATTTTTCAATACTTATTTTCTAAAATGGGAATTCGTTATTCATTTTTTTGTCTTGGATATGCAAAGAGTTATAATCTGTGGCAAAGGGAATGGTGCTGCACCTAGCAACCAGCTATTAAGAGATATGTATGTGCTTAAAGGCTACTGTTTTTCTATATTGCCGTTGTAAATATATTTTCCCCTTACATCTACAAGGAAATTAGCAATAAGATAGAGTCTGCAAATGTTTATCTCGATTAACATGAAGCATATGGAAAATAAGCGTTTGTAAAAATAGTTTGTACAAGAGTAGAGAAAGTCATGTGAGTATAACACATCAGATTTTTTGTCTTGGATATGCAAAGAGTATTAATCTGTAGGAAAGGGAATGGTGCTGCACCTAGCAACCAGCTATTAAGAGATCTGTATGTGCTTAAACGCTACTGCATTTCTATAATGCCCTTGTAAATATATATTCCCCTTACATCTACAAGAAACTTAGCAATAAGATAGAGTCTGCAAATGTTTATCTCGATTAACATGAAGTAAATGGAGAATAAGCGTTTGTATAAATAGTTTGTACAAGAGTAGAGAAAGTCATGTGAGTGTAACACATCAGATTTTTTTTATAATGGACAAAATGGAACTTGTACCTATTTCTGATGAAACTTCGATATTGAATTTTTGGGTGGAATGCAATACTATAGGTAGGTAGAGGATACATGAAGATTTATGTAACTTTTGTTTCTTTGAAACTGAATGCACATTTTTCAACAAAAAGTTTAGCAACTCAGAATAGTATATTATGCAACAAAACAATAATGGTAGTAACTAAGATGTGAATAGGTTTATAAAATGAGTGGTAGCGTGTTTTTAATTTTCACACGATCACACTATAATTTCAAAACTTTTCAGCTCTGCAAAACGATTGTTAATTGTGAGTAATTAATTACTGAAAGAATGGGAGCATTGATGGCACGACCTTGAGAGTGCTTGCGAGTAGTGCAACAGATGGCAGGACCTTGAGCGCGTTGCGCAACAGATGGCAGCACTATTGAATCCACATCGATTTATTGATTTTTGCAGCTAACGTAAAAGCAACACATATTGAACAAAGGAAACGAGCTTAATTTATTAGGAAAAATTACAATCAACAGAATTTATTTTATTTTAAATACACATATTTCATTGTTTATCTGGGGAATGAACCCCACTGGACTGCTGCTTTGAAAGTGTTGAGAGCTATGGGCAATAGGGCAGCTGCGCGCGCCGCCGAGTAAGATCATAATGAGTAATTGAAGTACTATGGATAACCGTTCAGTTAAGCCACATGTAATCAGCGTATTATAGCGTAATCGATCAAAAAATCCAATACATCTACAGGTGTGAAACCATACCAAACAGTTTATGTGTTGTAGCCTAAATATGCAAACAAAAATCAAGCATATATTCTTCTGAAATATAAAAACTGATCATCTGCTTAGTGGGACTGATCCACAATGTTCCAAAGGCTGAACATTTTAACCAAGTCTTTTGAATTTTTATCACATCTTACGTCTGCATTAGGAAGTACTCTTGCAAAGTTTGGTGGATATATGTTAGGCTGTTTTTAAATGTATTAAAAAACTGGTGTGATACATTCACATGACTTTCTCTACGATGTTGCGTTCATAAGTTTTATGAACGTACATTAGCTAATGTAATACTACATAATACCGCCTAGCGCAAGATAAGGAGCCCTTCAGCGAAAGGTTAGCTGGTAAACTCCTAAAGCTTGCACTTCAAGAGATTGCTGGCTTCAGGTGAGGAGAGGGTTAGCTCCGAGTTTGGCTAGAATTTTTAGCATCAGAATTGGAAATTCCTAATTTTGGCCATGGCCTTCTCCATGTGCGTACTACATTAAGCAGTCATTTAACATCTACATTCAAATACTAAATTCATAGCCATTTATTTTCATTTAAAACTATGCAATATAAAAGCTTCATGTTATTATTTAAAGAGACTTCATGTTATGTGAAGGTAATGAATGCTAGTAGTTAAAGTTCGGTAATGTCTGTTTGTTAAAATCTTTATTCTGATATAGCTAATAGTGTGATAATTTTTAATTACGGTAAATACGGAATTCCCAATAAATCACATACATATACATCGATGTATACAGGAGTAAAGCCGAATTGAAAGAGGATATTGCACTCAGTATTGAAATAATTTTGTAATGATTTATATGATTTGTGCATTTCCTTCAAAATTCGAACAAATGCATTACTTAATTTATATTTCACGAACATTCTACTTTGGGAATAAGATGTACAGAGGAGTATTAAGTATTCTGTAAGGAGTTTCAACGGAAATAAAGTCGATTTCCAAGAAATTAAAAATTATATTTCACAAAGTTAAATGTCAGAGTTCAGTTAAGTAATACCTTCAAGAATAGAAATGAATGTTGCTTAAATTTTTATTTGGGAAATAGGTACATATTGCAGAGTCCCAGCGCTGGGAATGACCTCCGGTATTGGAGTAACTTTAGGAGATCTTGAAATTACGGTGCATGGTAAATCTAGATTAACAGAAAGCTGGCACCTCACAACGTAGGATATTTAAGCTGACAGAATTGGTTAGAGCGGCAGCCCACCTCGACACCCGTTACGGAATATCTCTGCGCCGTTTTTCTCTCGGTGAGCCTTTGTATAATTTGTGAATAAGAAACAACTTCACCGCCGGCTAGGTATGCAACAAACTGTACTTACAGATTGTGCCCTAGGCCCTTAGGATAGAATAAAGGACTCAAGGCATGGGCAGGGACGATATGAAGAGTTTTCATTGCCACCGGAACCCATATACCCTTCCGAAGCGCCACACGTCCCCTAGGCAAAAGCTCTCCCTGTGAGTTGGTCCCCATTGACATTTCCCGGGTGCTTACAATTTGGTGGAGGTGACGCTCAACTCTCCCTCTCTTTCCCCCTTCGTTACGATTTGGTGGAGGTGCATGCTATCAATTCCCCGTAAAGTTTTTCTTTCCTCTCTCCCCCTCCTTACAATTTAGGATTAAGTTCCAGGTATGTTTAAGATGGTACATAGTTTTTCTTTCACGTTAAATGTTTGTATTTCTAATAAATCACTCACAGCATTATGCAAGGGTTAGGCAGTTCTTCACACGTAACAATGAGGGACAGTTGAGAGTAGGGCAGCGCAAAAATGCTGATACCCAATGGAAGCCAGCTTGTGCTGAAATAGTAAAGTATCCTGAAAGGGTATTAGAATAGAGTCTGAACAGCACTTATATATGTTACTCTTTTCTCTCTCCCTCTCTCTCCCCTATGGATGACAACATCCCTACAGATAAGGATGATAGCCCAGTAACAAAAAAAATAATAATAAAATAAGCCAGTTAGATAACTTACAGGGCTAGACCAAAACCAGTTACGAGTTTCAGGAGTGCGTGGTAAGCGAATGGCATATTTCTGAATTGGCGCAGGAACAGATAAGGCCACACCCAGGGAAAATATTAAGCGCACCTCGCTCTCCGCTTGTTCAAATAGGGAGAATAGGTAAAGTATACCGCTCTCGCGGGTGGATAACGCAGGAAAAGAATTGAGTTTTATTTATGGACGCTCTTTAACTGTTACGGTTCTTAGCGTCCCACTCTATATTGGGCGTGAAAGACCCGATATTTTGCTCAGAGGCATCTTGATCAGTCTTGAGGGGCATCTTGATCTACGACACGGGACCACCGGCTTATTTCCCTTCCGAAAGAAGCAATTGCTAAGAATTTTTACGCGCGAAAACATCCTTTACCCTACGCCAGGTATGAATCCGCGACGTCGGGAGCTAGTGGCTAGCATGGAAGCACTAGACCACAGAGGGCGACGGGGTAACGCAGGGAAAAGCGAGGAAAGTAATATAGTTAAATTACCCAGTGCAGATCTCGGAATGGCTATAAAATTAAATTCAGTTTTATTTATGGGTGTTCTTTAACTACTGTGGTTCTTAGCGTCCCATTCTGTACTAGGCGTGAACGACCGGAAATTTTGCTCAGAGGCTTCTTTAGCAGGCTTGAGGTTCGACGACACGAAATTATATTGAATTTTATTTATGGACGCTCTTTAACCGTTGTGGTCCTTGGAGCCCCATTTTATATTGCGCGTGAAAGACCGGTAACTTTGCTCAGAGGCCTCTTTATCAGACTTGAGGTTTCTTTACGTGCTGTAAATCTACGACACGGAACCACCGGCTTTATCTCACTTCTGAAGGAAGCAATGCTAAGAATTTTTACGCCCGAAAAAATCCATCCCCTCCGCCGGGTTCGAACCCATGACCTCGGGAACTGGAGGCTAGCTTGGTACCACTAGACTATGGAGAACGACAGAGTCCAGATGGCACGCCCTATTACACCTGCGCACATCTGCAAGGAAACCATGGGAAAGTGTTAGGAGTTACTTGCATATGTTTGAGATAATCGCGCAGGTAAACTAGGGAGATAGTCATAACAAAATTTGTCGTACTATCTCACACAGACGGCAGAGAGTTGGTTTAAGGTATTCACAATGAGGTAACCAGATGACACCTGGCAAGACTTAAAAAGCTACAGGGAGCTTTCGCGCAGTCGGCGGAAGACGGAATGTTGGAATATAAGCTAAAGCAAAGGATGCAGGAATCTGTGCGATCTATGACATAATAGCGTTATGCGGTCTCGTTAAACAACGCATGACGAGACGGAAGCGCATAAGGCACAACCTTAGATGGTTAAAATCATCGTTGTTGGAGCAAGTATTGTCATGCAACCAGCACGGAGTAAAGAAATTGATTGAATTTGTAAGGAGAACAGATACGGCAAGATTTGTACCTGGCCAGAGGGTAAACCTAATTACCGCGCGAGCAGCCATCCCCGAAAAAGTGGATCACAGAGTTTATGAGCAGGTTATAGGGACATCGCAAAGTGATACATCTGGCACTGTAGATGAAGGAACTGCGTACCAGCACCCACCCCAAGAGGGAAATAAACAGGGAACAGAACAGCAATTTTAGTTACGATGCACCGGGAGGAGGCATCTCTTAAAGTTAAAAAGCACGTTGGTGGCAGATCTATCTGCAGATTTGGCAGAAGAAATGAACGCACAATAGAACATTTCAATAACAGGATTAGGAGCCGAAAGTTTTCAAACGAGCCTCGAGATCGTCCCATGAACATTTGTGTATCCAGCATAGATTACTTCCTCACCTTAGTGAATGTATTACAGACGATAGAGATACTTAATGGAAAAACAGACAATTCCGTGAAAATAATAAATGACGGCTACATGGGCACAGAAAGACAACCGGCACCTTCACACCTGCCCCTGCATACAGAAGCAATAATTTGTTACAAACACCCTATCAGGCCGAGATGGCATTTAACAGGGACAAAATTTATAGAACTGTTGATGGAGTAACCGATCTGGCTCATAGCACTATAACGCCAACTCGGCAGGAGGGCTCGACAATCAATATAACTGGGTCACATTTAGAAGAATGTTCGCTAGTTGAACCAGACGTGCTGGAAATTATACAGAGTTTAAAAAATAAAAGGCATAATATCAGGTAAGCATTCCCCTTGTTTAGACAATAAAAATGTTCATCAAAACATGTGTGCGAAAATACTTGGTGTGTGAGTTATGGCCTTAAAAACAGTGATATTCACCAAAACGTATTTCTTCCGCGAGTAGTATTCTTTACAGATGTTCAAAATCTCCAAATCCTGCTCGAATACAGGCCTCACCTCGTCGTCTCGTGATCGTGCGAAAATGATCCCAAATTTGTCGCGTTATTATGTTCGTGATATCTTATTTTCTGAGCGCCTGTTATTGTTTTACTATTTTGTATTTTGGGTTCTTTGTCCTCCGGCTAGCTATTATTACTCAGTCGAGCAAATATCTCTTGAACAGGGTGTGTAAACGGAAAGGAGTTGTTACTAAAAGATAACACTGATAAAAGAATTTGCTTTTACACTTTTATTGCCGTCACACATAATTAATTTCACATATTTAATCTTGATACACACCTGACTGAAACTGTTATATTTTCGAATGTAACAACAATCACTAATTTTCCGCGCACTATTAATTCGCGTATTTCACATTTTGTAACTAACTTTACGACGCGAGAGATTCTGTAGAATTTCGTAATGTGTACTTCGTGAATGCTTCCGTGTAACTAGCGAGAGAGATTTCTTAGAAATGCGCGACGTTTGCCTTGTGAATGATTCTGTAGAACTGCACGATACTTTTCTCTGGCTCTAGAATTTATATTCCCTCACCCCGATATGCCTAAACATTATAATAGAGCTGCTATTGGTTAATAAATCACGCCAACATTAGCGTCTGTTTTATCAACCAATCAAAATTACAAACACATATGCTCTAGGGAAGATATTCCCTCCATTTCTAAAGAAAGGCACGCTACTCTGACGTTATTTGTTTGTCTCTTCTAATTGATAAACAACTCACCCCATCGCTGCATTGTTACCCGCTCCTATTGTCAGTTTCAGTGAGGTCGTGTAAATTTATTTCCTAACAATGCTTATAGTGAACAAACATCTCAAATCATTGCTAATCTACACTACAATTACTCTGGCATTCACAGTGTTGTGATATAAAATACTGCCTCAAATTCCAGGAGTATTCGTATTTCCTCACAACCTGTCACAATTCGATTCTGAAGGGGTTCCTTTCAGGCATCGGAGACGAATGCACCAACGCTTATAAATAGCCTCACAAGTAGAAATCCACAGGTTCAAATCATGTGAGCGTGGTGGACAAGCAATTGGGCCACATCTACCTATCCATCAATCAGGAAAACTTCGATCCAAGTATCGGCGAGCGGTATGACTTAAGTGTGCAGGAGCACCATCATGCAAGAAGTGAGCTTGTTGACGAATGTTCAGTGGAATGTTTTCATGCAAATGAGGTATGGTGTTTTCCAGGAAGTTTGTGTACGTCTGCCCAGTAAATGTGTTTACAAGTACATGGGTCCAACTAACCGATCACTACTGATATCGGCACCTGGTGATGAGATGGAACAATTATATGTTAAATTAAAAACATTAAATTGAATTTTATTTATGGACGCTCTTTAATTGCTGTGGTCCTTGTCGTCCCTTCTATATTGGGCGTGAAAGACCAGTAATTTTGCTCAGAGGTCTCTTTATCAGGATTACGGTTCTTTTACGTGCCGTAAATCTACGACACGGGACCACCGGCTATACTTCCCTTCCAAAGAAAGTCATGTAAGGATTTTACGCCCCAAAATATTGTGGCATGTGCACAGATAATATGATAAGACACTCTCTGGGCACCGAGGTTAGAGACGGCAGTTTGTCAGTGAGTAGGGGTGAGTCAGGGGAACTAAATGTCAAGGGAGGGGATAGCGTTACTGACGCCCGAGTTTGGCGTGGGTTTTTGTAACAGTCAGCAAGTAAGCTTCGTGTGAGACAGACGGGAAACTGCTAAAGCACGATGTCCTCGTCGGCAGACAATGGGCAAAGGAATGTAAGTATCTAACTTCATCCATTAAACTGTGTGCCATCCACGTTTGAAAGTATTAATTATGGTAGAATAGAATCCTTCCCCTCCCTTAAGCCAGGTATTATGTTGGTATAGCAATTATTTTGGAATTTAAATTAGCTGCGTCCCTCGTCGTAGCCTCGCATTTGAAGTTCTTGTTTGATTTACCGGTGCCTTTTGCAAGCGAGTAGCTCCCATCTGTATTTGTAAAATAATTTAAAGAGAGGCATACGACAATTGGTGTGAGGCGCCGGACAATTGGTGGAGGGCCAGGCAGAGTTTGGTTTTTTGTGATATTTTCAAGTGTAAATTTTTTTCCCCTCTGAAATGTAACGGTTTGTGGTCCTCCACGTGGTCGCGAAAAATCTAATTTGTTTCTGGCGTAAGGGTAAGGATTTTTATGCTTTAATTTGTGATTCTCTTATTCTAAATTTTGTTACTATAATTTCTAAAAGTCTCGTTTCTAAATTTTAATTTTGAGTTCATTTTTGCATTTTTCCCATTGTCTGCCGGCGTGACGCTAAAACTTCTGACTCCATTTTCCCCTTATTTTGGCTTCATTTCTACTAAATTATATCACTGTGTTAAGTTCTTCGTGCTGGTCATTTTGAAGTATAAATTTTCGTGAATTGCGAAAAGTGAATTGTGAAAATTGGGTGATATTTGTGTCGTTGATAGCGTGGTTGCGTGTGTGAGCTGATTTACGTAACATTGCATTCTAGATTGCGTCATATTGGAAGTATTAACGACTCGAAAGTGCAACAAATTAGTTCAAAATTCGTGTGTTGCGTGCTTAAAATTTGCCTGTGTATAAAAAGTGTGGTGCATGTGTTTGAAATATTTAAAGTAATAAAATGAAAGAGGTCACGTATATATATTGAAAATTTTTTGCATTGTACACTCGCGGAAAAATAGTGATAATGATAATGCTGATAATTTTGCTTCACCGTTACCAAGTTTGGTTTATTTAATTACGCAATGCATATTTTTAGGGGAAAATGCTTCACAATTACTCATGTAAATAAAAGTTTCAGGAGCTACTACCAGCCTTGCCAGTATCTTCACCTAATTAGGTTTGATGTGCCTTTAATATGGACCAGTACGATGTGGATGTTGATGAATCAGCTGTATGTGTGTTACCAGATTTTGGAAAACTGCACTGGAATTTTTTTTTGGTAAAAAGAGTAAAAAAGAAAACATATAACTTGTAAGTATGTAAACATTGTGAGTGCTAAAGTTTGGACGAATGAAACAGTTTCACAACTCACACAGGTATGCTAAATTTATTGTTTCACTGACTGATGCTTAATTAAGCTTTGCTTTTCAGGAATAATATGTGCTATGAATGTCTCTGCTAAATTAAAAGTGTATTATTATTTTGGGTGTAACTTAAATTTTGAATTATGTTTTGGGAACTGCAAATCATTTGTTTTGTTGTTGTGTCATGCTGCAGGAATGTGTTTCATGTGTACTATGTGCTTAATTGAGCTTTCATTTTCAGGAATGTTCTGTGACAATATTGTTTTGAGTAATGATGTGATGTTGTTTTGTTGCATTCGATTTGATTTGACTCGATTTGATTTTGGGTTTCATAATGATGCTGCGATTTTTATTTGCAGAAAATTGTTGCATGAATAGTGTGTGTATGTATGTGTGTATTTGAGGTTATGTGATATATGTGAGATTTGCCTCGGTGGGAGTGCCAAAGTGTAACCCCGATGGCGTAGTGGGAGGTTATGTGAGAAATATGAGTTGATGTTTGCCTCGGTGGATGTGCGTAAGAGTAACCCCGACGGTGCTAAGGTGAGAGATGAGATGAGGAGAGATGAGAAGAGATGAGATGATGTCAGCTTCGGTGGAAGTGCCAAAGAGTAACCCCGATAGTTGAAGTGAATAAATGTGTTGATTTTTCAGGAGGGCTACATGTACCTGGAAAGTTGATGTGATGTGATGATTTTAGAGACTTTGCTTATTGGCGTTGCTGTAACGTGCCCAGTATAGCGTGTGTGATGAATTCACACGAGAGATTAAATGGATGGAAGTGGTAATGTGAATAATTTTTTTCTGTTTATGCAACAAGTTTATTACCATCTTATATAGCAAATTTTAATACCGCCTGTTTTCCAGCTTAATTTTGATTCGGAGGATATGGATGCAACAGTATTATGTCATGTTATTTGTGTCATTCCTGAAATATTAATGTGATTTATTGAAGGTTATGCCTATGTTAGATGTTTTGAATTTACAGCATGTTAAATGAGACACGTCAGTGAAGATGTTTTGTTTTGAAGAGAAAATGAAAGTTGAGATAAAGATGTTAATGACTGAAGTAATGATGCTGATTGAAATACTGATGATGATGATTATGATTGAGTTGATGATAATAATGAGATGAGGAAGATAGTACTGTGGACGAGAAACTGTATTAGTGACAAGAGTATGACAATAGTAGTTGAAAGCATGTCACGTGGTGTAGTTTGGAGATGTATTGTGGATGTAGTTTGTAGTAATGCATACACTAGTTTTCAGTAGCTAGCCAAATGAGTGTTGTGTGTAATTTGGGCCATGGTCAGTGTGAATGAGTTCATTTCATTGTCATGTGTGATTGTCTTGTAAGTGCACTTATTTTCTTTTGTTAGTGATACCAGCTGGTTATTAAGGTTTAATATTGGGATCCAAAATAAGGTTATGTTTTTTATGTCATGTTAAAGTATTCTGAGTCTGTTTTAATGTTTTATTTGGATTCTAAAGCATTGTGCGTTAAATTTTGGATGGCAACTCTATAAAATCTAGTTCTTACGCCAAATTGTACTTATTTTTTTCTCTTTCTTTGCCCCATGTCAAAAGAATTTTTAGTGCAAACTTCTCAACCTTTCAAGTATTTAATTGTACATGATATGGAATCTATCTACTTGTAAGGAAAGAATACTTTAGTATATAATAATAAATTTAATATATATATGTCTTATCAAAGATTAATAAAAAAATATTGGGATTGTTTGTTGGAGCACCCTTTTTATTCTTTGGTGGTTTTGTTGTAGTATTTTGCTGTGGCGGAGCTCGAAAGGATATGCGAGCAACCCACGTGGCACACCAGTAGTTCCAGAAACACCACAAGGAAGCTGTCGGGCAGCCACTACACTGCCGTGGCATAAGGAGCCACCATGTCGGGGGGCAGTCCAAGCCAGCGACTGCCCATCCCGTTGTCATCACCAGAGACCTGCAGGAATAACAATTCTACAGCCAGGACAAGTCGTCGTTGTGGGCACATTAAACTCATCCACAAACAGTTTCAACGGACCATCAAGAGCAATTGCAGTGTAGTGTGCGTGTGAACAGAGGCAGCGTGGTGTGTGTGCGTGTGCGGGGTGCTCGAGCATATTTGCTTTAACAATATTATCCGAAAACCGAGACTCCACTACGCCCAGTAATATTCTTTGTCGTCGTCTGGGTGTTTATCACACATGTGTATTTCCTTCTTATGTCATTTTTTTGTTATTTTAATGTCTCTTATTGTATTTGTTTGCCTTGTGTCGACGAGGGCGTCGATGTCGGTGGCCAGGGGGAGATGTAGCATGTGCACAGATATGATAAGACACTCTCTGGGCACCGAGGTTAGAGACGGCAGTTTGTCTGTGAGTAGGGGTGAGTCAGGGGAACTAAATGTCAAGGGAGGGGATAGCGTTACTGACGCCCGAGTTTGGCGTGGGTTTTTGTAACAGTCAGCAAGTAAGCTTCGTGTGAGACAGACGGGAAACTGCTAAAGCACGATGTCCTCGTCGGCAGACAATGGGCAAAGGAATGTAAGTATCTAACTTCATCCATTAAACTGTGAGCCATCCACGTTTGAAAGTTTTAATTATGGTAGAATAGAATCCTTCCCCTCCCTTAAGCCAGGTATTATGTTGGTATAGCAATTATTTTGGAATTAAAATTAGCTGCGTCCCTCGTCGTAGCCTCGCATTTGAAGTTCTTGTTTGATTTACCGGTGCCTTTTGCAAGCGAGTAGCTCCCATCTGTATTTGTAAAATAATTTAAAGAGAGGCATACGACAATATTCATTGTCCTCCGCTGAGTTTGAACCCGCGACCTCGGGAACTAGAGGCCAGCATGGTTAGCACTACACCACGGAGGACGATACAATTGCATATGGGTTTTCATTAGCCCATATATGCTGATTGTGGAAATTTGTAATGCCATCTCGGTGAACTGTGCTTCATCTGTGAATAATACTAAGGCAAGAAAATTCGTATTTGTAGCACACTGCTGCACGAACCACTGGTAGAACACCAATCGAGCAGGGTAATCTACTGGTGACAGGGTCTGTACACGTTGCAAATGATAAGGATACAGCTGTTGTCTCTAGATAGTCGTATGAGGAACATTCACTTGCAACGCTAACCATCGTGTACTGATAGAAGATTCGTGTGCACAGAATTCGGAATCTCCTTCTCTACATCTAGAGTTGTAGATCTTGGTCGTCCTCTCCCCAAACCAGGAGATGTAAACTTCCCATGAACCCACAAACGGCGATGAGGACATTCAAATATCTTTCGATCGACATCCTCGCTGTGGGTATCTCTTTTAGTACAAACGACGAGCCAGCGCAATATTGCCGTCCGGCTTCCGTACGTTAGTGCATTTCTACCAGCTTCTAATTTGAGTACATGTTGCTCAATCGAACGCCAAACACAACACACAATGTACGCTTCGCCTCGGAACGAACTGTCAGTGTCCTGTTAATATCTTCTGTTGAGGCAACTATCTGCGTAAAGAAAAACATTCCGTGCAAAGCACTGTTTTGAAGACCATAACTCGGAAACCAAACATCTCCGGATACATGTTGTAATAGAGATTTTTATTGTCTACATATGGGAATGCATACTTGTATTTATGCCCTCTATTTTTGAAACACCATGTAGAAAAAGCGACTTGCGAACAGTATGCGCACCTCCCGCTCTTTAGTATCCCTCAGGTAAAAATTACGATAAAGGAAAACGCTAAACACACACTTTTCTTGGAGCTGTGTATTAAACCTATGCAAAAGAAAAACATTAGCATCCAGCCTACACTTTGCAGTAATGCAAAAAATCAAACACTGCCTATGAAATTAAAAAAGCAGCACCCAAAGGATATTTAAATACTCAATCTTCGCCCGGATTCACCAATTGGCAGTACAGGCTAATAACTTCAAGAGTCAAGCCATAAAACCGGTAGTAAATGAGGACGCGGAGTTTGCTATTAACTCACACGAACTCAGGGGCGAAAGGCAGTATACACACATGCAGGAATTAGAGGAACTATAGGCAGGAAGGAAGGACGAACATCCCTGTATTCGAAATTGGAGCAAGTTACCCCAGGCCAAGTCAAGAGACCATACAGGATGCCTCATAATGAAGCAAATAATTAACAAGTAGTTAGAGGCAATGAAGGAATCAGGCATTATCACACAGTAGCTGGGCATCACCCATCGTCCTAGTAAAAAAGAAAAATGGACAATATAGGTTTTGCGTTGATTACAGGAAGCTTAATACAAGGACGGTATCGTCATCTTTTCCACTACATTAATAGATGACTTCTAAACTACCTGTCTAGGGGTACCAAGTTAGCCTCTAGTTCCCGAAGTTGCGGGTTCAAATCCGCGGAGGGCAATGGATGTTTTTCGGGGTAAAAATACTTAGCATGGCTTCCTTTGGAAGCGGTGGTCGCGTGTCGTAGATTTATGGCACATATAAGAACCTCAAGCCTAATAAAGAGGCGTCTGAGCAAAAGTTCTGGTCTTTCACGCCCAATATAGAATAGGACGCTAAGAACCATAGCAGCTAAAAAGCGTCCATAAATAAAACACAACTTAATTTTCTTAAGTTACCTAGGAAGATTTACTCAGTGGGTGTTTTCGAGTACTGATGGTGGAAAACAGAAAAAAACCACACACACATGATTTACAACTGAATGGACAATATGAATTCCTAAGGCTATCGTTCCGCTTGGTAAATGCCCGAAAACGTTTTCAGAGATTGGAATAAATTACTAGGAAAACTAAGATTCAGGAAATCTGTGATACACCTGACGGCATTAGTCTACGCAACGACATTTCGAGGCAAACTTCGAAGCAGTGTTCAAAAAGTTGGAACACACATTTAAGTTACGGATTCATAAATATTCTTTTGCAGTGCCAAAAATTAAGCTCTTAGGATTTGAAATGTCAGCAATAGGAATTTAATCTTATAGACAAACTCCGGGCGAACATGCAATTCAGTATTGTCAAAAATGCTAGAGAAGTGCTACGGCTATTTCCCGCTTACAGGACGTTCTTTAAGAATTTTGCAATTATCGCGAAATCCTTAAACGACTTAACTAGGAAACATCAGAAATTTACATGGACAAAGGAAAATGAAGTAGCCTTGGAAATACTTAAGCAGTTAATCGTTTCAGGACCGCGTTGGAGTCGTCTTGCGTGGTTAGGGATACCATGCTAGTCTCTAATTCCCGAGATCGCGAGTTCAAAACCGCAGAGGACGATTGATATTTTCGGGCATAAAAATCCCTAGCATGGCTTCCTTCGGAAGGGAAATATAGCCAGTGGTCCCGTGTCGTAGATTTACGGCACGTAAAATAATCTCGAGCCTGATAAAATGGCCTCTGAGCAAACTTTCCGATCTTTCACGCCCAATATAGAATGGTACGCTATGAACCATAGTAGTTAAAGAGCGTCCATAAATAAAACTCAATTGTGGCTCATTATGGACTACTTGCGTAAACAGAAATGCACTGCGATACTAGCGCAACAGGTATTGGAATTGTATTACTTCAGGAATAAAATGACAGATGGGTTGCATCACATTGCTTATCTGTCACGAAGCCTGAGTACGACGGAAAAGTATTACAATGTTAGAACAAGAATTGTTGGCAGTGATGTACGAATTCTACAAATTTAGGCAGTATATCCACAGGTACTGCTGAGAGATTAATAAAATCCATATAATCGTTTTTCACGCGTTTAAGGTTACTCACAAAAAAGAACTGTAAAACAACAGAAAAATAGAGTACATCATGCTAAATCTGAACATTTATCATCTACACATTACGTATCCGCAACATCCTTCGCATCCTAGTCAACTTCGAAAGGTATGACCAGCTGCATGGGAAGGCTGATCGTAGATCCATCTGGCTGGCGAAGAATGGCCATGCATTTACTACTGCATGTATGCGTTCCTCCACACTTGTTGAGAGGGACGTTTTCTTGAAAAAGGACGATGTCGCTCACTCTGGGCTTTCGTCGGCGTTCTATTTTGTTTATTTCACGGAATATGCGCAGTTGCAGAAGTACTCCATCTTCCAGCGTAGAAAGAAATCCTACGTAATTTTTTGTTTGGCTCAGAATTGCTTCGTGAGTTCTCTTTTCGTGTTTGGTTCGGGTTTGTACGGGATGGTCTTAGGTTTTTGCCAATCAGGAAGTGAGGAGGTGTCAGCGCTTCACCGCCAGTGTCCTGAATAATGGGTTTCGAGTTCAAGGCGGCTTCAATATCAGCTAGAAGTGTATTCAAGCCCTCTTCGTCTACCCGAGAGCGTCCCAGAACCTTCCTTAAGCAGCGCTTGGCGGAGCCGGTCACTCTCTCCCACCAGTCTCCACAAAAAGCCGCCCGTGGTGAACGAATTTCCAAGTAATATTATATTGTAGAAAATAACTGTATAACTTGAGGTCCTGCATTACCTTGTGGAGTTCAATAAATTCCGTATTGGTTGCAAGAAGTGTCTTCGTATTGTCAGAATATACCGTATGTGGTAGACCTCGGAGCTTGCAAACCTTTGCAAGCCCATCGAAAGCGACTCCCTGAACGTATCAGTCGCTAATTCAAGATGTATGGCACGGATTGCAGCGCAGCTGAATAACACAATTCGTTGATGTGTTTAATTTAGAAGTATAGAGGGCCGGTGTACACGGTCCCTATTACCACAAAAGCCCTTGTTAAGTGGACTCGGGCTTGAGGTAGTGGAGCCTCCACTTTTTCAAAATGTTAGAATTTTGCTCGCCAAGTATCGGTGAAGGACTTTATTGACAATCTATCGTGCACGAAGTATCCAGGAGTCACTTCTAGTATAATGCGGGTGCCTATATGATGGGGTGTCCAAAATGAGTATATGAAATGATCAATTGCGTGAAATGTTGAGATATATCCAGTAGTATGGGATGTTTCTCGGACATAGGTAAATCAGTCAAATTGTAGTCTATCTCAAAGGCGTATAATTCCATCCTGAAGGAAAGGATTTAAACGAGCAACTGCTGAAGTTTTAGATACAGGGTCTCATTTCTGCAAGGCAGTGAGTTCCACGGTGAAGACTGTTCTTGGACCTTGCGGATTCAGTAGTATCTCGCAATCTGAAGTTCTCTTGCTGTAAGTCCACCAGAAAATTTCCGTGGCTGCTTTAAAGCCCCTATGAACCAAAAAATCCAAACAGTTGGAAGAGTAGCTTCCAAAAAGAACTGAAGCGTGCTAATCCAGCAGAAGCATGAGTGTTCCAATCAAAATAATCCGTTGTGGTGGTCTCTTCATTCAGGTAGTGAAACTTCGGAACTAACTTCAAATGGCCAAAAGGTGCTCTCTGCTAAAAGCCAGCTTGGCCCATTCCATCAGTAGTTTAAGGTCCGTAAGTCCTCTGCTTGAACGCTAAAGGGAGGCGGTCTGCTGGATTCTTGGTTCTGGACAGTGTCCCCTTGGCTAGGCATCGTGTTCTTCAGTATTTCCGTAACCCTGTTGCATAGAAACGTCTTCCACTAATTGAGATCGTTAAGTATCCAGCCGTGTGTAACTGATTAATGAGCCAGAAAATTGAAATCAAACACCTCGTAGCAGTGGAATTGCTTTGCATAATTGTCTTAGTGCTGTCAAAGTTGGTCGATTTTCAGAAATATTGAAGACGAGAGCCCAGGCAGCAAGTAGTTCCAATCTGGGAAGTGTGGCGTTTTTAATGGGGCTAACCTAGTCTTGCTGAAGCCAATCATTATGAAACAGGTAATGATTTGAACTGATTTTACGTATAACACATACCATAAGCTCGTTCTGAAGCGCCACAGAAGACGCGTATCTGTGAATCGCTTTCGGTGTTTATGTAAATGCTTGTCTAGGAAAAGGTACGTCTTTTATGTTATAAAGACTTGATGTTCAAGCTTGCCATCTGTGGGGAAGATCCAACAGCAGTATTTCATCCCAGTCCACCCCTCGATACCAAATGTCTTGAAATAGTATCTTTGTCTGTGATCAATACTGGAGCGTATAAACCTAAGCGGTCATATAATTTGGCCATTGCACGGAAAATATTGTTGTGTTCCAGCTTTTTCTGATATCGCCTTGTAAATATTTTGTGTGTGGTGTAGATAGAGCCTTACATAGTATTCCAATTCATTCCAAGGACAATTGTGATAAATTTGATTTCTCTATTTTCAACCTTCTATATTTCTTTCACAGGTTGCAAGTTGGTATCCCATTGAGAGGGGAAGTTTGATATTTCTCAACGTGTTGCGAGTTCATAACATAATGCAATGGTGAGGTTATCTTCCACGCTGGCTGCAAAATCATCCATGAACTTTGAGTGAATAAGGACCGACAATGCGTTCGGAAATTGGTCTTGAAACTATTTGGTTAACTCATGTTGTGTAGTTAATAACAAGAATGGACTGCAAGTGAGGCCAAAACGGCAGACGTGTAGAGCGTTAGGATATGATGCCTTTGGTCTCTGTTATTGTCCTTTTCAACGCTATACCAAAGAAATCATGCCAGATTTTTGTCGTCTTTATGAAGCACCAACTGCAGAAATGCTTGTATGCCATTGCAAACAATGGATTGGAGTGCATTAAAAAACGCAAAATGGTGGCGATATTTCTGGAAGCAGATTCGGCTGCATTTCTAGCGTATCATCCAGTGATGGATAGTCTTAGTCATAAGACCATCCTATTACTTCGTGCCGCTATTTGTCAGCTTGTTGGTTGTGTGATGTGGAAGATAGAATACATCATTGCTGTTGTCTCCAATAGGAACTTCCACTTGCTGTTTCGAAATGTAGTCCAGCATTAGCTGGCAGTAAATGCGCTTATAAAGTTCACTTTCTGCAGCCTTTTCTCTAAATAGCAAACAGTTTTACTGTCATGAGCAGGTTTTTTGAAAGTGAGCACCCCTCCTTTATGCAGCGACAGCTCTTCTTCCCTCCGGTAGGAAGCATGGAATTCCTGAAGAATACCCTTATCTTTGGCAGTAATTGCTCGATCTTGTTGTTAAGTACTCCTATAGCTTCCAAGTCCCAGAACTGTCGAATAATTTTATCAGGTGTTTGCGTGATATCGTCCGCAGTAAGAGTACCAAGAGTAGCGACATGATTTGGTTCACAGCAGTGCTAAATCGAGTACCGTTGAGAACCCATCCGAAGAGAGTTGGAAGTAGAATTAAAGAAGACGTAATTGCAACTGGTGGTTATTTACTTAGAGTTTCTCAATAGTAGTCGGCTCCAATAAAAACTTCAGTAGATCCAACGTGCGAGTCATCATACGGGTCAGCTAGTGGCAACCTCCCAGGCCAGACAGCATACTTACGTCTTGTGGTACAGACGGATGAGGGGAATACTTGTTGGCTTCAAAAGCAGTGACCTTTAACTTGGGCTTCGTAAACAAAAAAAGCCATTATATCAAACTGGATCTTCTTCTAGAACTGTAGATACGGGCTGAATGCTCAAATAAAGTGACACTTATGTGTTTGGTATCGACGATGTCGTCCTCCGTGGTCTAGGGTACCATGCTAAACTCTAGTTCCCGAGGTCGCGGGTTCAAACCTGACGAAAGTCGATGGATTTTTTCGGGCATAAAAATCCTTAGCATGGCTTCCTTCGAAGGAAACTAAAGCCGGTGGTCCCGTGTCGTAAATTTACGGCACGTAAAAGAACCTCAGTCTGATAAAGAGGCCTCTGAGCAAAATTACCTGTCTTTCACGCCCAACATAGAATGGGACCCTAAGGACCACAGCAGTTAAAGAGCGTCCATAAATAAAAAAAATCCTCCGTGGTCTAGGGTACCATGCTGGCCTCTAGTTCTCGAGTTCAAACCCGGAGGAGGGTGATGGATTTTTTTTTCGGGCGTAGAAATCCTTAGTATGGGTTCCTTCGGAGGGAAGTAAAGCCGGTGGTCCCATATCGTTGATTTACGGTACTTAAAGAAGCTCAAGCCCGATACAGAAGCGTCTGAGTAAAATTTCCGGTCTTTCACGCCCAATATAGAATGGGACGCTAAGGACCATAGTAGTTAAAGATCATCCATAAATAAGATTAATATTATTTTGAAGTTGCAGGAATTCGACCAAAGATCTGTTAATGAACTGGTTTGGCTTCCGGCGTCTAGAATGCATCGTGTAAGTTGGCCAACGTGTCCCATTATCCATACTCAAGCCTCTGAAGAAACGTGAAATTGAATGTCGTCAGATGCGTGCTGTTTGTCTTTTCTGTCACAAATAGACACGTATGCTCTTTCTTGCATTTTGAACAAAATACGCTGCCTCGCATATTGCATTGTGATTTCGACTGAGTCAAAGAAAACATTAGTGTGTTTGTGCGTTCTTGCCAACTCGTTATTTGCCGAGTCCTTACCCCAATGACGCCTCGGTTTTCACAAAAGACGCAATAAGGATCCTATGAGTGCTTGCTCTTTGACTTAATTTTTTTATTCTGCATGTACACGAAGCATAGTGGTCGTTGAAGTGTAAGCCCCTGACAGAGCGTTATCTCCACATATCTACTGAGTAGTCAATGCACCTTGAACATCACTTAAAACTTCCATGAAGCTTGAAACATTACTTTCCAAAATATTCTATCTCTTATCGTGAATAAACGAGCGGCGACAAATACTATCTGGAAAGGTCTGAAAAATCCAGGCGTTATAACCCTCCCGTAGATGTTTACATCGAGTACCATTAAATCTTAGATTCGCTTGTGGCAATCGATGTACATGGTGTTCAGGATCTCTGGAATCTCCTTGAGTGCAGGCTTCAGATTCTCTAAGTAGTCGAGATGGGCTGGATGATACTACTTTTGTTCCCATAACGAGAGTTTAATATCCCTTCGTCTATTCGTATGTTTCGGCAGTCGCCGGTATTCCATCCATCAGATTTTAAGGCTTCCCATCGAGGTTTCGATGAAGGAAGAAATATTTATTTATTGTAGACACCGTTAGTTTTTGGCCATTGATAACTCCAACTGTTCCCAAAATCTTGACCAAGACTCAATAGCTCCATTGAACGCTTCTAACTTGATCTTTGGGAGCTAAGCAGCTGGTGTTACATTGGTCGAAATCAGTGCAACATTAGCTGGTGCTTGTATTTGGGAGTATGTGCCACATGAAACCGTATCCTTTAGAGATGCAATAATTTTATTTGCCTTGCGGATTGATCGTTTAGCGCTATCGATGTAATCTTCACATATATCACATCTGCTTCGTATTCACCATCGAGGAACTCACGAATCTCAACATTAAGGTAGATAAATTCTGGAAACTTTCCTGTAAGTGATCTAGGTAGTATTCCATATCCCTTAAGGCCGCGGTATCGTTAAACTCATTCACTTTAGCCACAAAACGCATTAAATTGGGACGGAAGGTGGAGAGTTTGTTGTCAAGCTGAATTTGGGCTATCTCGCCATTTTAAGTAGTTTCACAGTACTCTTATTAGATTTGCAGCTGTTTTCGTGAACTTCGTAGCCTACCTTTATTCGTTTCTTCCAAGACCACTATAACTATTTGTTTAACCTAATACCATAACTTGCTTATTTTAAAGGAACAAAATTCATTAGTGGTATAGTGAGCTTTATTGCTTTAAACTTATTTAATGCTAGCTTCAAATATCACTGAGAGTAGAAACATATGTAGACCAATAACTTGTCTTTCACGACTACTACAGTATTTTGCAAAAGAACCTCAAGCCTAATAAGGAAGCCTCTGAGCAAAACTGCCGGTGTTTCACGCCCAATACAGAATGGTATGCTAAGAAACACAGCAGCTAAAGAGCGTCCATAAATAAAACTCAATTTTTCCGCCTGGTTACGGTGGAGAAGTGGGTAGCTTGAAGTGAAAATCACGACGTTTAAGATGTTTGCTGATTCTAGTGTCGTGGAAATGGTGAACAACGTTACAAAACACTTCGTATTAAATCCTGACGTGAATAATCGGCCTTTTCCCGGGTTTTCGGCACTACTTATGTTGGGAGGATAATAAGATTCTTGTAATTTTTCACAGGTTTATTGATACTTTCAACATGAAACTGTGAAACAACAGAAAAATACAAAGAGTACATGATGACAAACCTAAACATGTCATTTACACATTAAATATCCGCAACAGGTACCCAGTAACAAGGCACAGAACACGCATGGTTGTGTCACTTGACCAAAGTAAGAGACCGTCGGGCAGATTGGTACGATATGGTTTGATATTTCAAGAATTTGAAAACACAGAGAAGAGCAAATCAGGAGCGAAACATAAGGACGCAGACTGTTTATCTAGAAGCCTGTAGATCAACCCGATGACGAATCGAGATCGGAAGACGAGGATATAATATATTTGCCGGAATTGCTAGAGTGGCGCAAGAGCACGTAAAGGATCTGCACCTCAGACCGCTAATTCCAGCTTTAAATCACCCAGACACGGCAAACTCAAACCCTAAACTAGCTAAACAAGCATCCGCATACATTCTGAAGGCAGATGTATTGTACAGGAAGAATGCAGTTATTGGTTGTCCGGAGAGACTAAAGGGTAAGGTACTATTTTTCACAAAATGAAATGGCCAACTGCAGTGAAACCTGCTCGAAGGGTGGTTTAATTCTCAGGCGTCCTTGCACAGATGGTATGGGAATGAAATTTGTAATATACTTCCCTTGATGTGCGGAGGGCATGGCCGCCATCGGCACACCTCGCAATTTTGAAAAGTAATATTTCAGCTATCATTGTAAACAAACGGGCAAATATTGCAAATCCAACTTCAGTACACGTGTAGAAGATATGTGGACCAGAGGTAAAAACAATTCCTGTGCTGGGTGCTTTGCTTACAAATGCAAGCTTAATCAGCAACACATTGTTTCTTAGGATAACTGAACTCATTAAAGCTGATCAACCGAAACGTGGAATCGAATCCCATGTAACGCGTGGTTTTCTGGTTTTTTTTATAGGGAACATAATTATTTATATAACCTGTGCCAACTATAAAATTATACAGATTAATGGAACCTGTTTCTATTAAAGCTCCTCCTTGAGAGCGGTAAGTTGCATGGCTATTTTATATTTTGCATAGCGTTATAATTTTGCCCGCCGTCTTACAAACGCTACAACACGATTGAAATGGAATGCTTTATAAAATATTAATTGCAGTAAACAAAAGAGGGAATATGCCTCAACTGACAATTATTCCTCCCGAAATTAATAACATTTTATGTTAAATATTCACATTCAAAGGCATCTCTCTATAAATCTCGAAGACACTTATCATGTACAAATGTTTACATCACCCATGCATTGTTAATGTTTACTATAGCTTACACTGGATATCAGTGGCTGCCGGTAGCTATTACCTTGGGGGTTGCATGTAAAAATGACGATCACTTTGAATTCTCATAATTGAGAATGTAAAAATAAGTAAAATACTAAACGGTTTTCGAATTAAACGTGAGAATTTGTTTAAGAACAAACTCGCCTATTCGAGATAAAATCTATTCGCCTATCCTTTCTGGTAGGAAAATTTTCAATTAACCTTTGATTGAAATCAGGTATCTGCATAATGAGATCTCGTTCCACTGCAAGCATGGCAAGGTCCTACCTTTCAATGAAGTTGTTTGTGCAAGCTTGATGGCAGGTGTTGGTCTTCCAAGCCTTTTTATTTCGATTTTCTCCTCTTAACGACCTAAAGGAAATGCTTGTGACTGCAAATTACTTATAAATTCATTTCATTCGCAATAAGTTATTGGTACTGTTTACACACTAATACATCAAATTTGCACGTGGCTGTCCCGACTGAGATTCTTCTAACTACACGTTAGAGGCCAGCACTGCCTTGGGCGGTGTTACTATTTACTTGCCATTCCCACTAGGTATATTCCCACACGTCATATAGCCTTGTGTTAACGAAGCCCCCTCCGTACCTGCCCCACGAAGTTCCATGTCGCCAGGAGCAGAGCTTCGCTAACATGGCCTGTAGAGATGGACATACAAGTCGCCTGCTTATAAGTACTTTTTAAGAGTTCTGGAGAATCTTTATAAAAGAACATCGCTATTAAATGGACTACTGGTTACCATATTTCTGGGGGTAGCGCTAACTTGCTACTCCCTTCTAGAGTCGCCACTGATAAGGAAGCCTTCATATTAGAACGTATCGACAAGAAACGAAATTAAAATGTTTCAGGCACAAGAAAAGAAAATAATTATTTTGAAATTTTGAGTGAGCTCAGCACGCTTACTTTCTTTTACAGCTAATTATTCAGTAATATGACACAAATACCATGCTATGTGAGAATAAGACTCAAGGTATCGAAAGCAAATGAATTTAATACATTACATATCATATGAAAGCATTTAATAGTAAAAAAGACGGTATTAACGTTACAAAAATGCATTGTTACAAGAACTGGATGCCAGTGAATAAAGTAATTAATGATATATTAAACAGAACACAATGCAGTTGTAGATTACTTTAACGTGAAGCAACCGTTTACACCTAGCAGCGTTGTATCTTGCTCATCTCCAGGCACTCCACAATGTTGCCCCGTTCCCATTATCTCAATTTCAGAAGTGTGTCTTTATTCTGATTATTCATTCCTGACGAAATAATCTCGATAAATTAAAGAGGGTTGTTAATTTTTCATTTCAAAAAACAATCATGCGGGAGGCGAGGATGGAACCGCCAACAGCTGGCGCTTTTGAATTCTGCGGATAGCGATGCAACGATCTCGGCTATTCCTCAGTTGGGTATAAGTTTCATTCTGTCGCTAACTTAGCAACAAATTTCAATGCAAGGCGGAAAGTTCGTAGCACCTTGAGAAATTGTTTAAACATTTTGCTTTTGTTTCTAGATATTAGTTTACATTTATTCGGGGGATAAAAAGAGAAATCATCCTGAACCAACACGAGTATCGCAGTATTCAGTGTGGAGTATAAGTTCCTTTAGTTGTTTTTATTAACGACAAATAATAATGAAATAGTTAAAACGTCCACTATTCCTATGATCTCTGAAATATTTTATCTAACAAAAATTAGAACTTGAAACTGAAATAATATTATTATCATACCACTTCTAATAAAAGTTGCGTGTGCACCTTTTGTGCCAGCATCCGCAGTTATACAGCAAAATCAAGTAAATGTTATTAGCTTTTTAACATTCTTAGACATTCGTTGCAAACGGTCTAGTCGTACCAGGAAGGTATTGGGCAAAATTACCACTGCACCGAACGAGGCACTGGTAGCATCGTATTACCAACAGATCCATTTTGCTGGATAAGGCTAAGGAATATGGATGTTCTCGTGAAACTATAGGAGGTGACTAAAGGAAGTTGGCCTGGAGCTTCTTCGTCCTGCCATAAGACAATCGTCACTGAGGCTCACAAAGCCAGAAGTTTAGAAGATGTTGGCGGTTCCATCCTCGCCTCCCGCATGATTATTTTTTGAAATGAAAAATTAACAACCCTCTTTAATTTATCGAGATTATTTCGTCAGGAATGGATAATCAGAATAAAGACACGCTTCTGAAATTGAGATAATGGGAACGGGGCAACATTGTGGAGTGCCTGGAGATGAACAAGATGCAACGCTGCTAGGTGTAAACGGTTGCTTCACGTTCAAGTAATCTACAACTGCATTGTGTTCTGTTTAATATATCATTAATTACTTTATTCACTGGCATCCAGTTCTTGTAACAATGCCCAAAGAATCATCCAGCTACCGCAGACCTACCAGGATCTCAAGATCTGGTTGGACGAAATAAATTTTTATTTATGGACGCACTTTAACTACTTTGGTTCTTAGCGTCGAAGTGTTCCTATCTGACAAGCAAGGTAGGGTGCGTCTCTATAGGCCGCGTGGCACAAGATACGATCCCAGACATGTGCGTGGAAATCGCTCTGGAAGAATATCAGCTCACTTCTGGGCCTATATGGCAGCACTTGTGCCAGGACAACTGATTACGGTGACGGAGAGAATGTCCAGCGCAGTTTAAATTTATATCATTTAGAACCTTGTTGCCATCTCTACGAGCTTATTTCCCGGAACTGGGGAATGTTTATTTATGCAGCCCAGTGCTGTGCGCACATCCAATTTCACATAAAACTGGTTAATAAGATACCCACAAATTGTGTGCATCGATTTGAACCCCATTGAGCGTTTGTGGGCATTTTTTGTCCAGGAGTGGGAGAAGACAGAATGGGTTCTAGAAGCCCGTGTCTTGGAAATGTGGCAACATAAGTTGCGTAATCCTCGTCAGCGTTCAAGACTTGCATCCAGCATGCAAGAACGTTGCAAGGCATAATTAACAATGGTGGTGATTACTCTAGGTATTAACCTGTCTTGCATGTCTGTATTACGGATCTTAATTGAAGTTGATACTTGGTTTTACGTTTCTTCTTCAGATGTTGAAGAATATTGTAAGCAGCCCTCACACTTTTAATTGTTCACTTTTGCAGTTATTCTTATATGGCTTCAGTTCCAGCCAAAAACGTTTTTTTTTTAATGTTTAAAATCTTGTTCTAATTTTTGCACATTGGAAACAAGGAGTATCAATAATTAAGTTATATTACCTACTCAGAATATACACTGTCTTTAAGAACGCTTTTAAAAAGCATCACATTTGAAAAGATTATTTTAATCAGCATTTCTAGCACTTACAGGGTCTTTAATGAAATTCGAACCAGGTCCGATTCGCCATTAACACTAGCAAACAGGCACGCACGAAATTCACCCATTTCTAACTCATTTGCGCAGGAAACCCGTTATCGGCCAATATGCAATTGCAGGTCACAACACAAAACATAATTCATCCAACAAACAAGGGATGTGATTTTGGAGGCAAGAGAAACTGAGTTATACTGGCTTCGACTTTGAAAAATTAATATGAAACTCTGGACAGGCTCTTTCGCAAAACATGCAGACGTATTTCCTTCAGATTCTCAGTAAGAAAATGAAGACAAAAACTCCATGACTCAAAAAGAAATTACAAAACTTGCGCAATTATTCAAAAAAGGAAACCACACCTTAACCTAAAAAGGATCAAATCTACACCTTCTAATGTAACCAATCTATTCTCAAAAACGTCAAATCTTCAAGAAAGAGCATTAAACCAGATTATGCAATCTAACCTAGATTGTACACCCTACCAAAATTTCATAAGCCCGGAAATAAAATGAGATACATAGTCAGTAACACAAATGCACACATCTATAAGTTAGCTAAATATCTTGCAGAGATATTCACATCTTCATTGAAATTCAACAGTTGACACCAGAAATTCATTGGAACTTGTAACATTTCAAAATACAGTATGGACCCAGATAATAAAATGGTATAATTTGAAATCAGTCCACCTTTCCCCAGCATCCCAGCGAACTAATTGTCAAGAAAGAGCTGAATGACACTGTCATCACAACTAAAGAAACAGAAGGCTTATGAAAATCATTCATCTGTGCCTGATCAGAACTTCTTTACATTCAAAGGAAGACTCTACCAACAAACTTTTGGTCTAATAATGGGACACCCTCTCACCCTACCTTGCCGATTTATTTATATCCCCCCCCCTGAAACATGCATAATGACATCCTTCCTCTACATATTCAAATGCTGATATGCATATTGGACAATATATGTCTCTAATAGATTCCTGCAAGATTCATTAAAACTCTTGAACCTAAGAACAAGGCAATACGTTTAAAACAGATCTGGAAAACAAAACCACTTACCTTTTTGGACCTAAAAATAAACCAGGAACAACAGGGTAAGTATATGAATTGGATTTTAGAGGAAAAGACAAAGATGGACTAATTCATCAAGAGCAACAGTTACCACCTTAAACCACTCTAGATGGCTTTAACATATTATAGATTGGTTAACGCTGCTCTTAACAAAATTGGATACAGAAAAATCTTTTGTTACATTCATAAGACTTTTTCTACCCATTAATCAACTGCCTATTTTTACAGAAGATTATTGTTCAAACTATTGTTAATCCAGATAAACACTTGTAGAAATTTTGTTTGTTGGTTTAAAGTTTAACATCCTTTAACTGGGTAGGTCATATTGGCAGTGAATGAATGAAATGGTTGAAATGAAGCTCAGATGGGCCCAGGATTCCTAGAGCCTGGAGTTACCTGACATTCATCTCTCAGAGTAGGGAAAACCCCCCCTAAAAAAAAATTTATTCAGGTAACTCACCCTAACCAAAATCGAACTTGGGACCTCTTGAATGTGAGGTAGACCATAGTACCCCAACATCAGAGAGGTGGGCTGATGGTTTTATTACATATTTCCTTGTAGGTACAATGGAAATAGGGGAATAGAGGACTTAAATGATAGTTAAATCCTTTAAGAGCTGGTCGCTATGTATGGCTTTAAATTCAGTTTTCTTTGCATGACCAGGGAGCGGGGAAGACTTCCCATTTGAGAAAAGTATAATATACACCTTAGCTCCCCAGAACAGGTTTTAGTCTCCAAAAGTTGCTATGCAAAAATCTGATTCAACATCTAAACCCACATGATCAGAAGTGTACAAAATTGAGTGTTAAAATTGCAATAAATTCTAGATTGCCAAAACCGAAAGACATAGAAACGACTTAAAGAAGCAAGAGTTGTGTAAAATACAATCAGAAAAATCTGCAGTAGCATGTCACTTCTGGTTTAACAACCATAAAATTTTATCAAATATTTAACTGTTAAAACCACCCAGATATGCAACTGAGCTCGACACATGGGAGAAAATTTTGTAATCATAAAAAAAACAGGACACACACTTTGAATTTTATTGTTGGTTTTTGCTACTGGTTTAAAGTTTGATTTGTTACCAGAAAATTCTCTGTGAAAATTCATCTCTCAAATGCAGGATGTGACCATACACAATCAAACTACAACAGCTAAAAGATTTAACCAGTCAGCTAATTCTCCTAAGATGGAGAACTGTCTCTGAAAAAGTTCAAGTTTAAAACTTTCATTAGTGTTACTATTACCAACACATCACTGTTCAATTAAATCATAGTCAGTTCCAGTTTTTAATAAAAATGAGAGCTAGAGTAGAATTAAAACTAATTTAGAATCCTGAGTCCTGACAGCTAATTATCTCCATTGGAAGGTGAAGGAAGGTAATATTTCTAAGAGGATGGCTATGACCATGCCAGCCAATAGCCTAACATCAATAATTAGCCAATTAGGGTGCCATCCACTCTTTCCTTTTGCCCTAATCTTGCCATGTTACTCTGTTATCATTCTCCCTTTATCTCTACATCTAACCTTCATAAGTAACCTTCTCTCCTTCACAACTGACAATGTTGCTTTCTTACCATTTCATCGTTTGTTATCTGGCAGCTGTCAGGATTGCAAGTTTTAATTCCACTGTAACCACATGTTTCAAATATATTTACTTACTTATTTCACATACATATGAAGAGGAATTAATTCCTTTTAAAAGAGCGAGAACAAAGAGTATGTGATAAAATGGAAAGAGAGGGTCTGGCATGGTAGGAACAATGCTTTTAAGTTGTTTAAAAGTAGCTAAAGAATTGTGCCCTCTACATGGCAATCCAGACAAAATTTGCACTATATAAGAGAATGTTGAGAAACCAGATTATGGAGAGAGGAAATATGGAACAAGAAGTGGGATAAGTTACAGAGATACTGTCCTTAAAAAACTTTTTGAAAACAACAAGAAAGAATTTCTGAAAGGCAAATTTGTGGAAAAAGTAAGAGAAGTGGTGCAGGAAAAAATCATTAATAATGCAAATAGCAATGTAGGTGATTCATAGAAAGGTTAAATTAATTTTAGTCTGGAATTGTGATGAGAATGTATACAGTAAAATAAGGATATTTACACACAAGCCATTAGGTGATAAGATCTTAACCCTAAACAATTCCTAGGAGATGAGAAGAAATTAATGTACACTATTTGTAGTGCTTGATGTGAAGAATCCCTATCTTGAGCATCTTATAATTAGAGACCTGGATTTATAGTATTAACGATAACCGCGACTTTTTCAAGTGGCACATTTAATGTTACAAAAATATTTTTATTTTATGAAACCTACCTTAAAATGTGAAATGTAGTGAAATGCTGCAGATGATATCAAGTTTTTAATGCTTATTTGTGCATCCTATAGTAAGGCAGCCTTCAAGAATGTTAGGATGTTAACCTTTTTGACACATAAGCATGCTAGTGCTAAAGAAGCAAAGATGTTTCAGATTCCTGTGTTAACTTCATGGGGTTCATGGATAAAATTTGTTCTGTATATTTGGGAATACTTCAACGATCTTGAGTACTTCAAGCAACTGTCTGACTCTAATCCGGCAGTCAGCTACTTTAAAGAGTTATCAAAATGACAGAAAATGTATTTGTTTTCAGGCTACTTTTGTGAAAGAGCATTGCTGCACTGTTTCTGAGATTACTAAATTTTTGGAGGTGTGTCAATATCCTACAGTGTTCAAGCTTGTGCCAAGGGTGACTGCTTTGCTTGGTGAATTGCAGCTCATAAAAAAGCAATGTATCTGGAGTGGAAACTCTGTGTAAGCTGATGGATGAAATAAGCAGAGGGAAGACACTCAAATGATGAAATTAGACAAAATGCAGCATTGAAAAGCTGGAGAAGCTGTTGGCAGAACCCTGGAGGAAAAATCTTTCGCTCAACTGCCCAGCTTTTTCATTTATTTAATTTACTGGTAGCACCAGTATCCAATGAGCTCATGTCACACATGAGTCAGATTCCCTTCTGAAGTGCATCTCTAAAGATACATTTCTGAAAGGATACCTAGCATTGCAGGATTAGGCAAAAGACAGCTGATGTGAAGCAGGATGCAGATGAATTACTGAAGGGGCTGATGCAAGAATACCCTGATTTTTCAAGCCCGCTGCTTGAAGGCAGTATGGTTTCCAATTACAAATGTGGATAGCAAGAGAGACTTTTCAGCATATGCAAACTTATTGTCAGACAGGCAACAAATTTACACCCAGAAAATGCAGAAACAATGTTGTGTTTGTGCTTAGGTGGCACTTTCAGCTAAATTGTATTGCACTTGCTATTCATTTCTATATGATTTTTTTTAAAAAAAGATAATTATAATTATGATTATTTTAATACAAAAGCAATACTTATTCCACTGCTCTGAGTATTTTATTCTACCACTTTGAGCATTTTATTCCACCACTTTTATTTATTTTATTTCACTACATATCCTGATCTCTACTTATAATGAGCCCTACTCCATTATGATTACCGTTTAAAGCACTGCTCTTAGCAACTATCATTCATGACAAAATGTAAACAAAGCTCACATCTCCTTCAAAGTATACTCAAAATGGAAAAGCATGAAGACTGTATTTTGGCTTGGTTTACCATTTCAGAGTTAAATGGTTTTTAAAGGAAATTATTTCCAAATGAAAAACTGGAAATATTCTATCATTACAGTACCCTGGGAAAAATTAACACTGGCACTCATCTAATTAAGAAATAAATTACTTTGTGTTTTTCATTTTAATAAGTTCTGCTTTCTCATGTATTTCTTCTACATTGCCTGTTATAGCACAACATTCAAAAATACAAAAATTAATCAGCTTAATATGGCGCAGCATAACATTTTTAATGCAGCAGCTATGGCCCAAAGTTATCATGAGGTCAGCACCGCGCAGTTGGAGATAAACAACAATACATATCGTTTGCCAGCATAAACACCAGGAGCGCTATCGTTAGATAACCTGAATCTGGATGTTTCTAACGCTCAAGAACCCCGTGGAAATTTCCATTGGCTATATAAGCGAGCTTTTGTGTGTGTTGAGTTGGTCAGTAAGTAGCAAGATAGCAAATGCATTTCTGGTGTGACATCAAGCGCTAGTGAGTTATTGCAACTGCTGTGACTTACAGTGAGTGCTGCTGCAGGACAGACTGAAAAAGTCTTGCATTCGACTTCCCAGCGAGTGCACGTCCAGAAGAAGAGGCTACATTACGAAGAAGTGAAGTGACAGGGAAATTGAACTGGTTTGTATTAGTAAAGTGACAGCGTGAATCAAGTGAACTCCTTGTGAAGGTGAACTAGATAGAAACAAAACAGTAACAATGAGAACGTATAGGAGCGACAGTTGAAAAACTGGTCAAAGTCATATTGGTGTCAGGAGTGGGATTAAATGCTACCATGGAGACAATGATTGAAGAATTGTTAGTTGAAATGGAGACCATGAAATCTGGAATAAAGGAGGTAGGAAGTGAAGATGGTGAAATCTGGAATGGTGGAGATGGACACAAGAATGGAATCTGGAATGGGCAAGATTGGAACAGAAATGAAGACTGAAATAGAGAAAATGAAATCCCAACTAGGTTTGGATATTGACACTTAAAATCTGAGATAAATGTCAACACTAAAAGAGCTGAAAGACCACATTGCAAAGGAGTAAAAAGAAACTAAATCTTGGTAAAAATAAATGTGGTGGAAGAACGCCTAAACCAGCAAGAAAAACTGTTAGATCAACAGAAGGAAAACAAGAAAATAATAACACTACAGTAGAAGACTCCACCAGACCTGGAACCCAAAATCCGTGCCGAAGGTATAGAGGGTCTCACGATTACGAGATCAGCTAATGCAAAAATAGTAAAGCCTCCAAAATTCAATGGCACTTCATCCTGGGCGGTGTTTAAGCAGCAGTTTGAGGCCATTACCACACACAATGGAAGGACGGCTGCAGAGAAAATGACCCAGCTTTTGGCTGCCCTGCAGGGCAAGCAGCGGAAACTTTTCACACCTTCCCTTCGTAGGCTCGGCTGACGACCTGATTTAACTGTTGGAGGGGTGCTATGGAGAACATCGCCTGGCTGTCGGTTACCAAGCGCAGCTGAAGTCATGGGTACAACAACGGAATGAGACCTTACAAGAATTCACCATGGAGGTGAAGCTGTTGGCACATTTCCGGAGAGGCAACCCATGCATTCCATCAGCGGGGTGAGAAATCAGGAGGTGAAACAACAGCTTCTCTTGGGAACAGCGTAACATCAATGATGCCTGATGATTGCCCTCTGCATTGAAGTGGCAAAATGTTGGCCGGGAGAGCGACCCCGATATCGACCAGAGCTGTGACCGCCGAGAATGACGATCACCGCCGTCGACCACAACCATCCAACCGTCGTAGAACCGGGGGCGGGAGACTTAAGCACTGGAGATGCGGATAGTTCCGACACCTAAGGGCGGACTGCGAGCGCACCCCGAACGAGGATCAGTAAAACTACATGAAGAGTGACACGTCAGCACCTTTTCCTCTCGCTTTACGTTGAACACCGTGGCTGGGAGAGACAAGGGTGGTCTGGTAGCGCACGGATGATTTCGGGACCGTTCCCGCAGAGTGCTGGTGGACACAGGGACCTCACTACAATCGCCAGGCCCGATATGGTGCGGGGACTACCAAAAAGACATCCATGACCTACTCATGGAGCACCTCAAGCTGGCAAGTGACCGAATTAAAGTGGGCTATGACCCTCTGGCGAACACTGCCGGATTCCAAAGGGGTGACATCGAATGGCTCTATCGTCCGAGGATTAAACGGAAGTTGCACGTTCCTGGGACGGCCCGTATATGGTAATCACCTGCATCAACGATGTGGTATACCGCATTCGGCGCCAACCTCGAGAAAAGCTGGTGGTGATCCATCTTAACTAGCTTGCCCATATCGCGGAGCTGCTCGGGACGACCAGCTCTGAGGAAGGAGCTGTGTGATGCAGCAGTTATGGCCCAAGGTTATCGGGAGATCGGCGCCGGGCAGTCGGAAATAACCATAAATAGCCAGCGAAAATACCGGAAGCACTATCTCTATATAACCAGAATCTTCTGGAAGTTTCTCCTTCTCGAATGTTTAAGAATGCTATGTTAATTGAGTTTTATTTATGGATGCTCTTTAACTGCTGTGGTCCTTAGTGTCCCATTCTATATTAGGCGTGAAAGACCAATAATTTTGCTCAGAGACCTCTTTATCAGGTTTGAGATTCTTTTACGTGCGGTAGATCTACGATACGGGACTACCAACTTTACTTCCCTTCCTAAGGATTTTTACGCCCGAAAAAATCCACTGTCTGCCGGGGTTGATCCCGTGACTTTGGGAACTAGAGGCTAGCATGGTAACCACTGCACCACGGAGGGCGACGAGAACCCTGTGGAAATTTCTATTGACTATGTAAGCGAGCGCATTTCTGTTGCTACATCAAGAGCGAGCAAGCTGTTGACGATTGCTATGATGTGACGTGAGTGCTGCTGCATAAGAAATTGAAGAAGTCTTATGTTCAACTCCCTAGTGAGTGAACCATCTGGAAGAAGATGCTACATGATAAAGTGAAGTGATGGGGAAATTGAACTCGTTCACATTAGTGAGGTGACAGTGTAAACAAAGTGAACTCTCAGTGAAGATGAATTTGATAGAAACAAAACAGTGACAGAGAGAACTTAGAGCGACAATGAAAAAACTGGACAAAGTCACAGTATGTTGTCTTTGCACTTGTAGTAGTACCTTAATAGCTTATAAAAACGATATCCCAGAAAAATTACAAAATCCCCAAAAAAGAACAAACATCATGTCAATAATAATTCTAACAGAGTAATAAAAACAACCAGACTAGATGCACCCGTCTCAAACCACTCAGCTGAATAAACAGAGAATGAATTCTATAAGAAACAGATGATTGTGCATAAAACTTCCAACTTTTCCTATTTACATGAAAGCTATCATGCTGTCTTAAAAATTACAGAAAAAAGACGCTGATAAAGGAATTTCCTTTTCTAATCAAGCTAATCAGATAATATCTTTTTGTTCCTAAAATATTTACATACCGGAACTTCTATCCTTATCTACTTCTGTGTCTCACTGACTGGCTTAAACACTGAGAGATGTGACTCCTGTCTATGTAAATATTGTCCTACACAAACTTACAGTTAGTTGAAAAATGTAGCGAGGTAAAATTTGTAATTACTGAATACCAAAATGCTCCACAGGCATTTCCTGTAAAATGAAACAGAAAGATTACAAAAACAGTACCACTCCTACTTGGGCCACTAAGTTTAGTAAAAACAGGTCTATTAAAATGTCTTATCTAGGCATTTAGATTCCTCTCAACTGCCTCATACTGAATGTATTAAGTTACAATTTACCTATAAATCGTATTATGGGCAATCAAGCATACATCTTTTCGATTTAAAAACTTTATTAAAAAAGAAACAATTAAACTGTCTTTTTAGAAATGGTTTATGAACTAGTGCTTCATAAAAAAGCATACATTTTGTAAAAACAAAAGCATACAACATAACAAATTAATTTCATGCTGAACATCATGTATAAGACGATGTGCAGTATGGTGAACCACTTCACACTTCTAATTAACAAATTAGATAAATTGCATATCTCAAATGTTAGCCTATTATTTGTTTAAGCTCCTGGGTTCTTATTTCAAATTTTGTTTTGCACAGTATTGTAATTTTTTTAATTGCAGAATACTTGAAAAAATGGTGTAGTAAGTATTCAATATTATAGTCTTTCTTAATCCAAAAATGAAAAACATGGAAAATATTCCTGTAAATAACTATAACATTGCATTATTATGGAATGTAATAATAATTTTGAAATGAATTTCATACCTTTCTTCCAGTTTCTATCAAATTTCACACAAAGCATCAAATTAAAAATGCAGTTTGCAATGTACTATATATATATATATATTTTAATCATGGTTTGCGAAGTGCATGGAAAAGCTTTCAAATGATTCTAAACAATAGAGTTAAAAGTTCAGTGCACAATTACTTTTCATAAGCCAACAGTCTTTTGCAACTGTCAATAACCCAGATCAAAATTCATAGATAAACCAAAAGATCTAAAAAAAAAAAGTTGTGAACATTTATTTTTAAACATGCTTTTTAGAAATTTTATTTACAAAGACATTGTAAACTACTTAAACATTTTGGCATAAAATTATACACTAGTTAGAAACACCTTAACTTCTTATAAGCTAAAATACAGAGCTTTTTAAAGATGCCATAAGCTGTGAGCATTAAAATATCAAGAATGCTCTTTGGAATGTTCAGAGGATGCAAATTTTCAATTCTGTCTACTTGAACACAACCAACATTTTGTATGTTTTTGAATAAATAATACACTTTCTTAAGTTATATGTACAATTCAATATCTGATATCAAATTATGCATTGCAAAATATTTAAAACCTATATCAAAATGATTTTATTTTTTGCAATAAAAGGTCTATTTTCTTAGTGTTGCATTTAACTCTTTATGGACAAAATTGTGAAGTAGTGAAAGAAAAAAACAGTTATATCTTTCTAAATTTAATAGTCAGGGATAAGGAATCAAATACTTAAATTTAATGCTTTTACATTACTTTATTGCTGGAAGGTTACAGTAAACAGCTACTCCAAAGCAAAACCATCTCCCCCACGAGTTCTCAATAATCCATCAAACAACGACCTTGCGGTTGATATCAATGTTTTAATAATCAAAAGAATTTATTTTGAAATATTACAAATTTTTAAACATTATATTTGTCACAAAACTGACATTAAAATGTAGATTAAAGGGGTTGGGGTACTTTTACTCAATGTAAAATGGTAAAAAGAAGTTTCTATTTCTCTCCAGGCACAGATGGGCATGCAGTCACTTATGTGGCTGTCATTAACCGCTTTGCTTTTTCCAAGCAATACAAATTTGTATAGCTTGTCCATAAAGGGCTAACTATATGCAAGATAACTAAGCAAAGTTAGTTTTTTCCTCATCCAAATGATATACTTGACATTCACCAGAAACATTTGAAATGCTCAAAATATGATTGATAGTTCTGTCTTTGTGTTCTGCAAAAGCTACTTATAAGCAGCATTTATATACTACTGTTTGGAAGCAAATCTTTACTTCTATACAAAAGATAATGTTTTATTTGAATAATTATAATATTATAAACTCAGTTTAAGAAATATAACATAATATACATAACAATGTTTGACTTAGGGTATAAATAAATTTAATATTGCAAACTGCACTCAATACCTCAGGGAATGGATATGTTAACGCTTATCGCAAACATTCAGAACAGTATTTGCTCATTTATGTGTCTTGCTTTCTTTTTCACGGACTCATAACAAAGATTGGTGGGGAATCAATGGGCAATATAGATAGCTATAGCCCTAGAGTTTAAACTATTGAATCAGTGGAGCATGTTCTCAAGAAGTAAGTTTAAATTCTGATTACATACTGATAAAATGAATTCTGAAATGAGTTCCTACCCAACTCACAAGGAATTCCAAGATTAACACTGTAAAATCACTTTTGCTTTCAACAGTAGTGTTTACTTCAGACTGTAGCTATTAAGCATTGCAGTTTCAGCTTTCTTGGAGCAATCATTTTACATTATGCTTCATCAACAATGTAAGTGAAGATGAGAGGAAATCAATTATTTGGAGAAAAGCAGACATGCTAACACTACTTTCACTCTTGTAAGCACTGACTATACAATTTTGCTCAGTATCTCACATTTGACAATGTAAATGTAAATTTGGTTCCAGGAAGTTTCGTTCAATTCATTACGCTCATGGCAACTCATATTAGGGCAATAAATAACTCAACCACAGACATTTTGTCCAGAAACACTTTTCCCATAAGACATTTCACCAAATGACAGTTCATCCATAGAACATTTAAACAAATGAGATTTTGTCTATTAAAACTTTGTTTCTTGCCAACTGTTTACATTACCACATTCAGCATTTTCTGTTCACATTACTGTATTCAACAGGTTATTCTTAAAATTATTACATTATTAAATGACCACTATGCTCGTAAATTCTTCTAGAGGAAAATTATCAGAATAGGGGTACCATTTTCACTCATGTAACAAAATTATGACTAGAAAATACTGGTGTTGCAAGCAGTGCGAACTTTGTACAGCATCTGCTATAACAAATTTTGATGTGAACAGAAAAATAATTGACATCTCTACAAAGAACCACATGCATGAAAGCGATGGCACTGCCTTAGCAGTGCACGAAGTCCTACGATGGATAAAACAATGGGCTGAAGAACACCACGAATGAACCATCTACTTCTGTGTATAAGGTAGTAACATCAGCTTTAAGTGAGTTGTACAAATGAGTATGCCAGACTGGAATACTGCAAAGAGTACAGACAGACATCAAAATATTAACCATCATCTTGTTCCATGGCGGATATCCCTACGATCTTAGTCTCAACAATGAGATTTTCCTTCTCTATGATTCCGGAGACAATGACCCAGAACCGAAGTATCAAATTTTGTGCAGACGCATTGCTGGATTTACTAGCATGCAGTCCTATCATATTTGGATATCGCACTTTCAAAATAGCTCCAGGAATATTTACACAGTTATACATGCTTCATGGTGTGGGACTCTGTTTCCTTTTGTATATGTACTAACTGGCAGGAGACAAGAAATAACATGTAACAATGTTTTCGAACAACTGAATATGCATGCACAGAAAACGAATAGGCAACTCTGTCAATATTTCCAGCGACTTCGAGTTAGCTGTCATGAATGAGCAAGAACTGCCTTCCCTGGCATGCACATCCACGGCTGTCTCTTCCATTTTACCCAAGCTTCCATTGCCGTTACACACTGCTGGCTCAAGGTCCCATATAATCAGAACCAGATGTGAGGCTCTATGTGGATGCTTCTTGCACTTCCTGCGCGCGCGCGCACACAACACACACACACACGCGCACGGATATGTTTCCAAAAATTCTTTTTTTGGATTCAGGGAGTCTCAAAACATGTATTTCCGGTGAAATCTCGGTATCGAATTTTTGGGTGGAATGCAATACTTCCCCTACTTACTATACGTAGTAGAGAAAGTAAAAAATTATCAGCAAGTATGAAGAATACAAATGGCAGGATAACATACTATAATATTTATGGGCAATCAGTTATAACTTGAAGTGATAAAAGAGGAGGAAGAAGAAGAGAGTGATTAATAATTTGTATTGACTAATTTCGTGATTTTTGGACATAATGTCACTGTGGACATATTATTAAATGGATGAAAAATGTGTGAGTAAGAAGTTCATAGGCAAAATATTGTATCGGTAAAACTTCTGCCTGGATGAAATGTGGTATGGACGTGTTTGCTTAATGGATGAAATGTCTTTGGACAAAACATCCATCCACCATAAATGTTTCTGTCTTGCTTTTTCATGGTTCATATTATCTTTTTATGTGGTAGGGAATTTTATTCACATCCTTTACAAATTGCAGATATTTGTGACCTATAAAGGATCCTCTGAATCTTAAGATTTTGGGTATATTTCAAACATTCTGTTAATGTGATCTGATATATGGTACAGATAGGATTATGACAGAAGGAACACCAGAGGCTATTAAGCTCCATTATCTTGAAAACATTTGTTTGTATCCCCAGCTAAGAATGGCTAACAAGAATCAGCCATAAGACCATTAGAGGCTAAAGCGAACTACCAAGAGCATCAACAGAAAGAGCAATGTAACACAAAGACTACATTCCATATACTGGTAATTTGTCAAAAAAGGTAGCTGGGATTTTAAAGACATGTGCAATACTACCATCCATATACCACCTTAGAAAATCAGAAATGTGTTGTGACCCACAAAGGATCCTTTGAAACAAACACATGGGTGTGTATCAAATAACCTGTTAGTGCAATCTGGTGTATACAGGATGAAGAATAGAATGCTGCAGGGAACACCAGACATATTAAGAAGCATTATTCTAAAAACTAAGCCATGGCACAACATTCTATTGAGAATGGCCACAGGTTTACGTTTCGGTACACCGTAGTTATTGATAGGTCTGATATAAGAAGCTACAGAAATACAGATGTGCCAATAAACTTTTAACAAATAAATGGCTTACAGTATGCAAAGGGTGGAAGCCAACAATAAGCCTAGTGAAACATACAAAAGAACTGACGAGAAAAAGCATTACAGCAGCCAACCTCAAGGCAAAATCAGACTTCCCAGAAAACAAATACTTTCAATAAGTTGGATCTCAAAAAAAAACAAAAAAAAACAAAAAACAATTGATTGGAGTAACAATGGGCCAATCACAAGATCCAATGTCTGTTATTCTATGACACTTGATTGATTCTGCTTCATGCTGCAGCTACTACAATCACAAAGTGGATATATAAGTAATGCCAGCTTGCCAGCAAGCCAGTAATTCTGAAGAAAGTCTCAGAGAAATTGGCTGAAAGCTTGGAATGATACAAAGAGAAAACTTGATTTGTTTCCCTTGAAACAGTTTTTAATTTTACCTTGTGTAAGCTTTTTAACATAATCTGCAAAATCCAGTATGTTGTGTTGAAATGAAAAAAGCATAACTCAGAGAATACTGCAAATAAAATTTACACAAATAGCTTCATACTTGTGCATACAAAGTGAAAATCCAAGTTCTAGAGCCAGACTACCATCCCTAGCATGTTATTTTTGTTAATATCTTCTTAAAAGAACTATGAGGGTCATTCAATAAGTAATGCTCCACGTTTTTTTTTCTCAGAGCATATTTATTCTTAAGAGTCAGAATTTGGTGCCAATACAAATCAACATTTTTTGTCCATGTCCTGTTTTTCTACATAGTCTCCATATCACGTTCTACGGCCTTATGCCAACATTGTGTGACAGCATGTATTCCCTGCCGGTAAAAGCTCTTGTCTGTACACGTAGCCATGTTTTTAATGCATGAATTACTCTCTCTTGTCATCTTCAAAACATGTCCCCTGTAGAGAAACTTTAAGCGGCCCAAAACAATGGTAGTCCGAGGGTGTCAGGTCTGGACGGACAGTGGAGCAATGATGTCCAACCCAATTAGGCGGTGTGTTCCCAGATTCTCAGACCTGCATGTGGGTGTGCATTATCATGTTGGAGCAAGATTTCTGCTGGATTTTTGTCAGACTTAATATGTCGGAAACGATTCCTGAGTTTATTCAGTCTTCACATATGCCTCTGAATTAATGGTTAACCCTCTTGGCATCACATCCACAAGAATGATGCCATCACAATTCCATAAGACTGTGATCATGGCTTTTCCAGCAGAGGGAGTTGCCTTGAATTTCTTCTTTTGTGGTGAATGAGGATGATGCCAATCCAGGGACTGCCTTTTTGTTTCTGGCACAAAATGGTGCACCCAGCTTTCGTCTCCTGTAATGATCTGTGACAAAAAGGCCTCTCCGTCAGTCTCAAAACACTGCAACAATTCAGATGGAATGGCCCTTCTTTGAATCTTGTGGTCTGCTGTGAGCATTTGTGGAACCCATCATGAGCACGTCTTTAAATATCCAAAAGTCTCAAATCATGGCACACACACTTTGATCGATAACATAAGAGCCAATTGTCAAATTGTGATGTGCTGGTCTGCACAAATAATGGCATCCATGCAATTCAGCAATGCTGGAGCAGTGGCTGTGACAGGATGTCCCAAGCGTGGCTGATCATGGAGCCTGTTTCTGCATTTCCTGATGTTTTAACTTTCTTTACCCATCGCCCAAATGTACTATCAACTACATCATTACCATACACTGCACACAAAGTTTACAGATGTTCACCCGCTTCTTTTTTCGCACACAAGAATTCAATAACAGCATGATGCTTGTAATGGGAGTCATATGTAGATGCCATTTTGGCACTGTGCTACGGTTCTGCCATCCCCCAGAAGTGTTTGAAACTTCACAGGCGCGCAGTAGAAACATCAAATGTGAAGCACCTACAAGGACGTTTGTCTATACATATTAATGGCTTGTTAAAAAAATATGGGGCATTACATATTGAATGATCCTCATAAATTAGCTATGGCAATCTTAAGCAAGTTAAGTTCTTTTTCCTTTTCTATCCTCAAAATGTGCTTTTGTAATATGAGTTACTTATCTACTTGTGCATATCTATGAACCTGTATACACTTTCTTATAAATATCAACTGCCACCAAAATCATTGGTGGAAGAAGCTAACCTATTGGTTGCACTTGTTTCCGAGAGGTGGAGATATGCTTAGGAGTGAAACCAGGTGCATCATTTAGGGGGGAGGGTAGGGCGGTAAATTTCCCACCAACCAAAGTTATGAGAGTAACTTTACTATTGATTATTATTGTTTTACCAAAAGAAAAATGATGACAACTGTACTTTTAACACAAATATTTCACATTTAAGGAGTAAGACTTTTGTTTTAGGCTAAATGTATTGTTAGGAATCCAGATGAAAATTCCAAAATGCTTCAGGCAATATTACCCCCAGAATTGATGTTCCTGGGTGAAACAATTACTTTTGCAAAGGGATCTTATGTCATAAAATTAAGACATGGCACCAATGCTTTAAATTTCTTCTGGAGCAATTCATGCTTCTTTGTACTGATCCTTTGCTGTGGTCATCACAGCATGTAGCACTTTCTTCTCACCCCACAGCAATACATACTCATTCTACAAGATGGTTAGACAATTCCAGCAGAATTGTTTGACTGCATTAGCTTAAATCAAAGTGGCTTGTTGCATGTATGTGGAATATATTGAGAAGCTTAATAAGCTGCCTTCTTCCATAATCACAACTCATGGTATTGTTAATACATTCAAATCTCATTCAAATCAATGGGTGTCATGCCAAATAAATATGAACAAAGAAGCACAGCTTTAGCAAAAGAAAATAATGTTTCCTAAGCTAATGTAAAAATCAGCTTTTGGTTTTCTCTGTGCATAAAGCTATTATTATTACACTAAATTCTAAAGGTTCACAAGACTCCTTTCTTACAACCAACCAATCAATCCAGAAGCTCTGGTATATTGTTTTAAATAATTTCTTTTATTTGTGAATGAAATGCTGTGCTATCAATGAACAATGAATAATCAGGATTTTTTTTGTACAAATAATTAGTTAATACAGAGCTACTCCAAAATATCATTTTGAGCCCATTCTTGCTGCAACTGACAAAGGAACAGAAATCATAAGGTTCGGAGGAAACCATGAAGAAGTTGCAGAATTGTTTGATAAGAGAGATGAAGACTGATATAAGGCCTCCTTATCACCAAAGAGTGCAATTTTTATTTGAAGGAAAGTGAAAAGGGATTATTCCTGAGGTGAAGTGATAAAGCTACATGGCTCATAAGACCTGAGTGTTATTCCCTGTATTGGTTTTTTCCTCATGCTGAAAGATCTGAAATAGGATGCATACACCCTTTTGACTAAATAAGGAAATATTTGTGAGAAGTACAACTCTGGGTCTAGAAACCCGCATAAGCAGTTAGGAGATCATATGGAACCCCTGATATTGGCTTCTATCCATGATGACTAGATGGTGGCAGGGGATGCAGCAGCTGTGCAGTTGGCAGTCTGGCCTGCAAGGAGGAAATGGCGATAGTAGTGCTCTAGAGGAGAAAGTAAACTCCTCAATCACCTGAAGAACTAAAGGAAAACATTAGAAACTACAATAATTCCAGCTTCTGTAACTAAGCAGAGAGCAGAGCTGAAGCACAGTAGAGTCAGGAGTACACATGAAGGTAAGTGAGTGCAGGTGACCTGCCAGCAGATAGCAAGTGAGAATGAAAGAGAGAGATAGTATACTATGTCTGGCTATCTCTCTGTGCAGTGGCTTCCCTATGCACCTTCGTGTGTGCTCCTGACTTTAGTATTACAATAAGCAGCATCCAAGACATTAAACATTGCACAAGTGGTCAATGCTTATAACTAGTATTGGGAATTATTCAACAATACTATGAAAATATGTATGCAAATATGCCATTAAAGTTAAAGAGCTGGCGTAATGCAGGATCCCATGAAAAGCAAAATGTTAGTATACAAGCACTACAAAATATTCAAACTATTGGGCTTTATTAATTTTAAATGAAACACTGCGAGACAATTTTCTCCATTTTAAAGATGTATCTTATTTCCTCTGTTTCTAATTAAATGCTTGTATGGTGCAAACATCACATGATGTGAGGGGACAAAACTTAAAAAACCTGACAGATCACTGGAAATTCACTTCCTTGTCATAGCCATTTTGCTGATAAGTTGAATTTTTCTCAGCTTCTCCAGGTTGCTCTTTAGTGAGAACATTCATCAATATCAGTTTCACACATCATCATCTCCTGCTGCATTCAGTGACCGGTGTGTGACTACCTGCATTTTCCAACCACACATCAATAATGTGAGCTTTAATAATAACCGAAATTTCCAAGCTTATGTGAACTTAAGCACAATCAAATGTTATGTGTTTTAGCAGATCCAGAAAACACAGTATTTTGAGTAGAAACCTTAAAATGTATATGTTCTAGATTTAAAATATGCATTACTGTCCACACTATTCATAAACATATATCTAGGTGTGAAACATGTTGCTTAATTCGCATTGCATTTGTAATATAGAGTCTCCCATTAAAAACCAGACTGAATACTGCAGCCTGTTAGGTCTTCAAATATTATAGCACAACCACCTTCAATGGCAACGAATGCTGAGTTTATGGTTAGCAACCACACAGTATATGTTACCTATAGATAGGGAAGGGGGGGGGAACCCTAACAACAACAAAGATTTAGTTCCAAAATCAACTTTGCACTAACATAATCATTAAAGTATTTTTGTAACCGGTTCCAAATGAAATGCTCTGGTCAATATATATAAAATATATCCCTTGGAACTTTACTTGTTTCCCAAGTTACAATAGAAGGTAGTGCCCACTATAAATTTTCTGGCCAACCAGATTATCTCTTTGACACAATCGACAAAAAATTTAGGTCTTATTTTTTACAGTAAACTTAGTTGGGACAATCATATTACTGAAATTTGTAAGAAAGTAAATTCTTTAATCCATACTTTCAAGCGTTTAAATATGCCCTTCCCTAGGAACCTAAGAAAGACTTTGGTACAAACAATAGTGGTACCCTAACTTGATTATTGTGATTCCCTCCTCACAGATTTAAGGTCTGATCTGTCAAGTAAATTACAGCTAGTTCAGAATACATGTCTACATTACATCTGTGATGTATGTCGTTACGATCATATAACACCATTTCTCCATGAGTTGTCATGGTTCCATCTAGTTGATCATAGAAAACATTCATTGTCTTTTACTTCTCTTTAAACTTATTCACACTTCTTCCCTTACATTCCTAGCTTCTTGCTTCAAAAGTTTGTCCTCGTCTCAAAACCTTCATACACGCTCGGAAAATCATCACATACTTTCAATACCACTTCATCGAACATTTCTATACTCTTCATCTTTTACTGTGAAGGTTGCTAGGCTCTGGAATTCACTTCCACAAGATGTCAGGGGCTGTCATACTTTATATGCTTTTCATCACATGTTGCAGATTTTAGTTAAAAATAACTAACTTAGAAGAAATATCATTTTCATTGTATATATAGTATATGTATGACATATTTTTAAGATATTTATTACTATTAACTTAGTTTCTTTATATTTATTACCATTAATGTGATCGGAATATTGTATTCAGGATTGTATTATGTGGTTGAGCGGAAGAGAAGGCCATATGGTCTTAGCTCTGCCACAGTAAATAAATAAAAATAAATAAAATTATGCTTATGAGTGCTTGTGACATACAAAAGACAATTACCAGAGATGCTATTTTGGAACACATACTCATTATCATGTTAACTGATGCATGGCATTTATTACTATGGTAATGAATATGAATTCATTTAAAATGAATTAAGTGAGTGGTAGTGGTAATTATTGTATACCTGTTAACAGCACATTTCGAATTCGCACATGCATGCTGGCCGAGGAAAAGGGTGGGGATCATCATCTTCCAATATTGCACAAATAATCTTAACCTGATAGGAAAGAATCTGAGTAAGAAAATAACATAGCAGTGGACCAAGAGTATCTAGCTGTTATCATTATGTGCAAATACTTGTGGGTGTATTTAACTGTTATTTTGGAATAGTATATGGAACCTATTTTTTGGGACTATTACCGGCCCCCTCCCAAAAAAAAATTAACTTCTAATATTACCTTATCTTATGATCATAAGTAAAAAATACATTCTTATAAATTATACCTTAAAAAAAAACAAAAAAAAAACAATTATTCACAAGACTATGATTGCAATTTACTTTAGTCAAACATCCATAATACCAGTCGCAGTGAGCACTAAGCATGGGAACTAATGGTTTGCTTGGTAATACTAGTAGAAAAATTCTCAGAACCTGTTCTAAATGTAAGTAGACCCTGTATTTCTCAACACTACCTAGCCTTTTTTTATTGAGGTACACAAAGGACAAAGATTTACTTCCTGATTTTGAGACTAGGACAGCCTAGGCAACACACACTGTGATGATAGCAACTTACAAGATGGAGATAGCAAGAAAATCCAAAAGTAAGCCATACTCAGGTAACATATGAAACACACCTGAAGCCAAAATGAAAGCTGTATAAGTTCCGATGATACTACGTTTGAAAAGAAAGCATACAGTTATAACAACCAGCTTACCAGTTGAATGATACATAATTGCAATTAGGAAAAGAATTTATGATCAATCTGAATGTCATACATATTGCATTACAGATGGTTATTTCCAGACATTATAGCAACTACATGAATAAACATCTTGTAATATATTGGGAAGCATAAACAAAACTGCCTTTAAAGCCTGGAGCCAACTGTGGACCTACTTGTTAATTTCATTTAGCTACCTTAATTGGTCTATGATTTGTTTAATTTTATTTAAAGTGTTTATGACAATGTGGTATGCAGTGCTGATTAAAGAATGTCACAAGGAATACAATTTATACCTGCATAATAGAAAACACAGGAGACATGTTTCTTTCAATTTCTAAAGAACAAACCACAATGAGTATTTTATCACTTTCAGATTAAATTTAAATAAGAAGAGTAATGAAATACCCTTAAGGTGATATTAATTTCATTTTAATTAGTGTCAGCTGTTGGACAAAAACATATTAAACAGACTTATCTAACTCACTCTTTCAGAGTATTCTTTTTTCTAACCAAGGTATGCATACTTTGGAATCAATCACTGGGCCATTAACATCAGCACCTTATGTTACATGTTGAACTATACAGAATACATCTACTTGAGGATTTGTATACCATTCCAATAACCAGTTCAAAGTCTCATCTGTATAAAAGGTCAAGCTGTTAGGATGCTATGTTCAAGCTGTCTCTCAACTATCATGTAATATATTGCACAGATGTCAGTCTGTTATTGAAATGTCTGTTATTAACCACCCAATCTAATAACTGCTATTTTTATTACAATTTCTTTCACTTTATCACAGAAGCCAGACAACATAATAATGATATTCTGTTATCCTAAAAAAACAAAAAATACCTGTTGGTACGAAACAGAACTGCCAATATTAAAAGCTCAAGAGGTAGTTCAATGAGCAAATCTGTTCATTTACGGAATTCAACAAGAACACAAGATGTTACATTCTTCCAATAGTAATCCAACTTTAAATAGACAGGAATAACAAATTTGATACAAACAAATTCATAATATACATTTATAATACACCTTTTTACACCTTACTTACATTAACTTTGGAAATAATCACACAGATTTGCATATATACATTGAAAATGTCCTTTGGAATAATTACACTTTTTCTTTCAAAAGGTGTTATGTGAAGTAAAACATTATAAAGGCTATTGCAAGGCAGGTGAGCAGCATACCTCCAATCAATATGAACTTGTCTTGATAAGCTCGCCTTTCAATCAGTCGCATTGTGGTATTGGAGAGCCCTAAGGTATTAGCAATATCAAACAGTCTTCTATGTGCACCCTTGATTGTCATTCGCTGATCACGCAAACTCTCTAGGATACCTGTTCCAGTGTGAAGCATATCATCTATTCCACGATTGGCATTCTAAAAAAAAAATATGAAAATATATGTCAACATATTCATCCCAATCAAAGTACAGATGAAATATACCTACAATACATTATACTAAATTTATGTAAATACTTAGACTCTCTCTCCAGTATGAACCATGTTAACTATTCCACAATTTGTATTCTAAAAGCATATGAAGCAGATCATGTCCAAATGTATAGGGTAAGTACAAATTAATGGTTTACATATTCATTTGAAAATACTGTCATTGAAAAAAAATCTGATGTGTTACACTCACATGACTTTCTCTACTCTTGTACAAAATATTGTTACAAACTCTTATTCTCCATCTATTTCATATTAATCGAGATAAACATTTGCAGAAACAATCTTTTGACATGCAAAGCGAATTACATTTTACACATAGCGACCAGTTCTTTGACTATTGCTTAAGGCATACTATGTTCCCCTTGTTTTGTATTTGCAAGGGCAATATAGAAATACAGTAGCCTTTAAGCATAGACATATCTCTTAATAGCTGGTTGCTAGGTGCAGCACCATTCTCTTTGCCACAGATTAATACACTTTGCATATCCAAGACAAAAAAATGAATAATGAATTCCCATTTGAGAAAATAAGTATTGAAAAATTTAGGGGAATAACAAGCAATATCTCGAAAATGGTTCACTCAACAAAAAAAATGTATATGACATAAATTGTGTATTTTAACGCGACCTACATTTTTTGTGTAGTAAAATTTTGTCTATCTCTTATGGTTTACCAGTTATGCAAAAGTCGTTCACAATGAAGAATACTTTCGGAGACATTCCCAGAACATTCGAGATATACATTTCATTTGTCATGAAAATATGTTAAACATATGATATTTTAATCAAAATCGTTAAGAGCCATTTTTGAGAAAATTAAAATTTTCGAAAAATGTTCCATGTAAAGGGTAATCTGGGATGGGGGGATTTTCTTGAAAACCTTCGTGTCGCATCTCTGGAAGATACTGAACCTAAATATCAAGTTTGGTGTTTATCAGACTGTTCGTTTCTGAGTTATGCTGTTCACAGACAGACACACGCATGGACATGTTTCCAAAAATGCTTTTTTTGGATTCAGGGGGTCTCAAAACATGTATTTCCGGTGAAATCTCGGTATCGAATTTTTGGGTGGAATACAATACTTCCCCTACTTACTATACGTAGTAGAGAAAGTAAAAATGTATATGACATAAATTGAGGCAACCTACATTTTTTGTGTAGTAAAATTTGGTCTATTTCTTATGGTTTACCAGTTATGCAAAAGTCGTTCATAATGAAGAATACTTTTGGAGACATTCCCAGAAAATTCAAGCTATACATTTTATTTGTCATGAAAATATCTTAAACATATGATATTTTAATCAAAATCATTAGAGCCATTTTTGAGAAAATTAAAATTTCTGAAAAATGTTCCATGTAAAGGGTAATCTGGGGTGGGGGGGATTTTCTTGAAAACCTTCAGTCGCATTTCTGGAAGATACTGAACCTAAATACAAAGTTTGGTGTTTATCAGACTGTTCGTTTCTAAGTTATGCTGTTCACGACACACACACGGACATGTTTCCAAAAATGCTTTTTTTGGATTCAAGGGGTCTCAAAACATATATTTCTGATGAAATCTCGGTATCAAGTTTTTGGGTGGAATACAATACTTCCCCTACTTAATATACGTAGTAGATAAAGTAATATGAGGCAACAAGGATAGAAAAACTCTTGAAAAAGTACTTGCATTTCAAACATTTACAAAGATTCAATATGGGAACTGTGAGTCACATAACATATGCCCAGATGTTAGTCTTGTGTTCAATACATAGACTAGCATGTTCACATCTATGAATTCAATTACAGTAACAATTTACCATTGTAGTTCTGGCAGATTTGATGGCAGGGATGGTACACTGCAACCTTCAAATGTCCCTATTGAAAAAAATCACAGGGAGTAAAGCCCGGTAATCTGGTTGCACAACAAATGTTAGGTCATTAGCTGTAGTATAGCCAATCCTGTAGTGTGGTAAAGGTTGATCCAAATAATGCTAGATTCCACTGTGATAATATTATGCCCAATCTTGGCTGAAACAAGTAGTTATTGGGGTCCTCGTTTAACTGTAGATTAGGAACTTCTGCAACATGTCTAGATAGGTTATCAGTTACAGTCTGTTCAACGAAAAATAGATTTTAGTTTGTGATATGATGCAAGGCATTGATCTTCTCTGAATCCCTGACTTGCCCCGTGATGGCTAGAGGGCTATAGTGCTCCATATTAGCAGTCATTTAAATGAACTATAGCTTATCACAGAAAAACAGAAATCTAATAAAACCATCATCATCCTCCTTGTCAACTTGTATTTCCAAACAGAACTGCTGATGTATGATCTTATCATTTGGTTTCATTGCTTGTACCAACTACAACCTGTATGGTTTTATGCAGTCATTTCTGATGAACTTTCCATTTGATTTTCTGAGAGAACTGTGGCTCTTGACTAGCTCCATATGTGGACTTCCATGGACTATGTGTGAAGCCTCTCTGATCCTGTCCACATTCACATTTGATACAATCATCCTGTGCTTTTTATTTTAATCGTAGAACCAGTCTCTTTGAAGTAACAATACCAATAGTAGATGTTTTCAGCTAGGGATCTTCAATTAAACATGCACAGAAATGCTACTGCACTGTTGCAATTTAATTTTTTTTCCAACTCTAAAAATCCATACTGGTTATGAACAGTCCTCCCCAATAACCGAGCCTTTGAATATGCATAAGAATAGAATACAGAACAATTACTGATGTAAATTTTTTCAGAGTTTTTCTGTCCACACTATCTCAAATGTTTTCTATCTTAGTGGTTTCACAATAAATATGAAATTAGCTTCATTCATTTATACTTGCCCTGTATATTACAACGTTACAGTGAGTACACATTTGCAATATTTTATGTTAAATTTATGCATATTTGCCAGCCAACAGGCACCTGTCATGGCACCACCTGTAGGCTGCAATGTCTTAGGGTCAATGTACAAACTCAGAATAAGCCTCTGTTAGATGTTATTCTATGGTTAGGCACTAAATTGTGTTGTACGACACCGGAAAAGAGCATATTAAGAGAATAATCATGTAATCCATGATTCCATGTGGGGATATACTGAGAATACAGTAAAAAAAGGAAAATTGCTGCTTGGGTATTGGACACAATTTTGTCTGGTATAAACAATGAATTTTTTTATAATATGTTTTTAGCACCCAGAAGCTTAACACAATATGTTGTAGAAGTAGTTAGATAAATGAACATACGACAATACGATTCAAGTTGAGAAAGGACATCATGCTGAGATAATTTGATGGTTATTAGATAGATAAAATAAAGTTACTATTTAAAGCATGTGCCGTACCTAGAATATTATCAGCAAAATACACCTAATTTTATGGTAACAGTGAAGTTAAATACTACCTAAAATACAGTTACATCAATTCACTTCTGCAATGTAAAGAGTGAGGTAAATTATCAATGAAACACAAAGGACTGGTTACTTCATAAGGTACAAAAACATAATTCAAAATGTAACTTAAACCCAAATGTAAATGTTGGTGACATTCTGCACAATATTCAGTATTTGGCAGTTATGTGTAAGTTTAACAATGGTGAAGCTAATGAACTGCAAGCATCGTGATGTGGGGAGGAGGTGCCATGATGATCAGATCAGTAGAGGCCTTTAGAGCTCTTGTATCTAATTTAACATAAAGTTTAAATTGTGAGAATAAATTCATAATTTGAGCATGTTTACAATATATGTTTACTCTAGATAACTATGGAGATGAGACTCACTTTTATAACAGTCACTTAAAACACTGGGTACGACACAAAGCACCTGGAATACATTAGAAACAAGCTTTGGTGGAATAGAGAACATGGTCAGTGAAAAATAATGCTCTATATGCCATTGCTTTGAGCATTTCTAGCTGTTGCATTAAGTATTGCCATCAGCAAAGTGCAAGCTGTAGATAATGGGAATATTTTCCTAATGTCATATTCGTATGTAGCATTCTAATATTTCTGTTGGTTAATAATAATACCTGCTTAGCAAATTGTTTAGGTACTTTATCTCTGTGTAAGGATTCAATTATATCTTATATGACATTGGCAACAGTTAGTGTAATTTTCAAAACTCTGATAATCTCCTCTTACAGTGTGCCCCACAGCAATGAAAATGATGTGTTGTAAGTCAAACAGATATAACTCTGTATCATACGCTTGCTCTAACGTAATGCTGCCAACATATGAATAATGCCACGGAAGCCGGTAAGATACTCAGCCTCAAGGCGTAGCCGAGAGATTGAGGGCCCTCAGCCTCAAAGCGTAGCCGAGGTATGTTTTTTAGAAGGAGAGGAGTGTAGCAAGTTGCGGCCGATGCAAATCGACAACAGGGCGTAGCCGAGAGATCTGCACGTCTAAAACTTGAATGATTCACGTTCGCAGAAACAACAGCACATCGCATATTTAGTGCATTTCACTTTTTATTTAGGTTGGCAGTACCAACTCTGCATGTGATTTATCGGAAAAATGGCGTTTGTTGTGTTCCTGATGCGATTTGCCTATATAAGTAAAACACCTAAAACGGGCGGATAGGTGGGCACCAGATATAGAAGAGACCACATCATGTTCTAAACTCATTCCTAAGGTAATTTATTCGCTTTCCTTTTGATTTTATAAGCATTTTCAATGGGCATACTATAAGACAAGATTAGCCCAAAACTCAAATTAAAAAGGTATTTTAAAGAACATAATGAAGAAGCCAAGTTAACTGTGCATTAGCTGTTTTGAGCATAGAAAACTAAGGCTACTGTAAACTCATATAACAACACAAGATACAACTTTGCACAAAAGGTAAGGATACACACTCCCATACTCTATTACTAGATCTTACATTGATATATCTAATAAGTAATGCTCTTACTCTATCATAAGACGTCACAGCATTTGTATTTGTATTTTGTATAAGGTATAAATAATTAAGAAGTATTTCATACAGTAGAGGCATAATCGTAGTAAAATGTTTAAAAATTGAGTCAAAATTTAAAAACACATTAAATTCTCTGCTTACATGCCAAAATTTAAAAAAGACTAGTTTCTGGAAGCATCCTCCCTATCATCAATTTCTTGATCATCTGATGCTCTTGTGCCGTGTCAGGTCGTAACAGTAGGGCTGCTGCCATCTATCTTCTATGCTAACTGGATGATGTCATCTACAGTGGAATCTTGAAATTCATAATGTTCCTTTATATTTTGTAATAAAAATATTCTCCCAAGTATCCAATTCAAAAGGTTTTTTATGTATTTCATCATTATAATTCCTGGTTCAATGTTATGATTCTCCGTCCAAAAATGCTAAGCGTTTTCTTATGTAGTATTGTTTTTTAAACACTCATAACATATGTCTGGGAAAATATACTCTTCTGTTCTATGAGGATGTCCAAAATATGTGTGTTAATCATTAGTCAGAAAAAATTTTCTTCTTGTACATAACAACTGTTCCTATAGAGATATTAATAGATTTTTCATTTGTCTTTTATTTTCTCCTTCATGTTAACAAATGAACTGAGTTCTTCACACTGAAAGCAAATACTAAGGTGGGTTATGCAATTTTGAATTCTTAAGGTTATAGAATTTCTTTGGTTATGTTTCCTGAAAATTTTAGTATATATATATATTTTTTTTCTCAGACACAGTGCTTTAACATAGAAATATTTTCCTTGGTAAGTAATGATCACAATTATCATATAAATTAAGTAACTTCTTTAGTTACATATGCACCTAAATAAAACAAATTTCCTATCAACATATTAAAACAATATATCAATTTAACAATTAAAGTATATACAGTAAGCATCTCTTTAAGGTCTTAACTGTTACATTTGCCTCTTATTGGTTATGTTTTAAATTTGCTTTAATATTGCTTCTGTTACCTTTTTGTTATTCTAAAATAAATTTAAGTATAAACAATAATTCCTCTCATTTTTCTAATTCCTAAATCATTTGTTTTGCTAAGTTTTCATATTTTTGCCCTTTTTTGTGTTCGTATTTGTTTATATATTGTGTTTTAACCATTGTGTAATATACGTTTTTTTTGTAGCGGAAGAGAAACAGTGAAGTGAATTCTATAATGAGGTGTCCATATGCTATGCAGTTACATTGCATTTATCTTCTCACGCTCTAATCTTTACGTACAGATTTTTATTTAAGATTTCCACCACATGAAGTCTGAAATATTCCTTTTATTAAATAAAGATTATTCATTGTTTGTTATTACTTCACACACACACATACTTATTTCATATGCATTTCTATTAATCCCGATTAATATGTTTATTATTTATATTCCATTCCTTTACACGTTATTGGCTTTTCATTTCACTTCAGCAACACTTCTCCACTGTGCTATTTTCTTCTCTTATTTTTATTCGTCATTGCCCTAGTTATTCCTATGCATTTACCTATTTGTAGAATATCCTCAGGAGAAAATTAATATTTCTATTATTTCATCAAAGATTTTTTTTTTAAAATTCTACGCTTTGCATCTCTCATTAAAACAAAGAATTCTCACTTATATTTATTTCATCGGAGACAAATTCTATATCCCTTTCTATTTTTGACATCTTTGTGTGTCAAAAACATATTCATAGCTCATTGTAGACATTTTGCTCACATATATAACTTTTATCATTTTTGTTACCTTGGTACAATGATGAATAATTTTTTTTTTATGTTTCTTAGTGATGCCTTTTAAATGAGATTAGTTCAGCCAAATTTTTAACCTTTTTTTTCTGAGCTGTTCTGTTAGGAATACATGAACTTGTTCTTGTTTATTTGCTTGGAATTATTACTCAACTTTATTTGTTCTATTTTTCTGACTGTGGCTTACTTTTTTTTTGGGCACCTACACGTTCAGAGCATCTACTGTGTGTTTTTGAAAAACTGAAGTACATCATTTTAATTTCACAAAAAGAATTCCTTTCCTTTCTTTCTTTCTTACTGAGCCACATAGAATACTAAATAAATGTTTGTTTTCTTTATATTTGTTTGTAATAAAGTTATTTACATTAGTAATTTAAAATAAAGAGAGTTGGAGGCTGTTATACTACATCGCTAAAAGGATCACCTTTTAGTGATGTAATGCAACAACCTCCAACTCTCTTTATTTTAAATTATGACACATCACTGTTACTAGCTTCTCAATCTTCAAATTAGTAATAGATTAATAATATTCAATAAAATTTTGTGTGAGAGTTAGAAAGGAGTTATTTTCATTGCTATGTTAATCACTACTTACTACTTCCTTTTTCATTATTTCAATTTCTTTATTTAATGTATTCATAATTTCCCCCACATGTGTTGATTCAAAATTACTGTGGCTTGCCTTTAATTTTTCTACTCCCTTATTATGTCCCATTCTTACATTATCAATTTTGCTTTCTAGGTTTGTCCTACACTCTGCCATTTCACATTTGCATTTCCCTATTTCTTCTTCTAACACCATTTTGCTTTCTCTCATTTCAATCTCTTAACTACCCATTCTATTTCCTAAGGTTTGTATCTTATTTTCTGCCCTAATTCTACCATTTCTCTTTTAGTTTCCTTTCTACCTTCTTCCATTTTCTGCCCTAATTCTACCATTTCTCTCTTATTCCTTTCTACCTTCTTCCATTTTCTGCCCTAATTCCACCATCTCTCTCTTGAATTCCCTTCTACCTTCTTCCATTTACTTCATAATTTCTTCTAACATTTTTCTTATTTGATTTTTCCCCATTACATCATCCATCTATACCCTTTCCCTTACTACTCCTCCTTTTTCTATATCTGCCTCTTTCCGTGGCATTTCTTCATTAACACATTTTTTACCCATTGCTATTGATCCTATTTTCTTTCCACTTCTTGACTTCATAAATATTTAATTTAGAGTTTTTGTCCCTACTTTTCGTTGTCTTCTTTACTAGCGTTCCTCTTGGTGTCATATTGCCTGAAGGTCCTGTAGTCCCTGAAGTCTAAAGTCCTTGAGTACCTGGAATTCCTGTAGTCGTGATACCGTGAAGCCGAAAATCCCTGGAGTAATGATGCTATAAAGTCCCTGCAGCCGTGATGCTGTCCTCCTCTTCAGGTTTTAGTAAAAACATTTTTTTTTAATTTGTCTACCCCCTTCAAGCCTCACATGTGCGGCAGTTGTTTATTTTGTGGATAGTGCATTGAGTCCTTATATCTGCAGGGTTTGTGTGGTACGGACAGACAAAAATTAAATTATTACACCACTTTAATTTCTTTTTGTATTTTATTGAATTTCAATATATAAATTTTCAACAAATAAAACATGCCGTCTTCTTATGTAGTATTTTTTTTAAACTACTCATAACATATGTCTGGGAAAATATATAGATATTTTCATTTGTCTTTTATTTTTCCCTTCATATGTTAACAAACGAACTGAGTTCTTCACACTGACAGCAACTATTAAGGTAGGTTGTGGAATTTTGGATTCTTTGTTAGTATTTCTTTGGTTAAGTTTCCTGAATATTTCTCCTGGTTATTTTATTTATATACATATATATATATATATATATATATATATATATATATATATTTTCTCTCTCTCACACACACGCATTTTAACATACAAATATTTTCATTGGTAAGTAATGATCACAGTTTCCATACAAATTAAGTAATGTCCTTAATTACATATGCATTTAAATAAAACAAATTTCCTATCAACATATTAAAACAACACCTCAATTTAAGAATTAATAAAATATATAGTAAACATCTCTTTGAGGTCTTATATAAACTGTTACACAAGGCTGCAACACTAACTTTTTCAAGAAATTCCACCAAACCCAAACTACACCTAATATGGAAAATGTTTCCCTATTTTTCATTTTCTCAAAATTAACTCTTAATGATTTTCATTAAAATACTGTATGTTTAAGATATTTGCCTGACAAATAAACACATCTGAATTGTGTGTCAAGTCCTCTTAATTCTGAATGAGTTTTGTATTATGGTAAACCATAAGAGACACACAAAACCTTACACAAAAACATAGATCTTGTTATAGCACACAATTTATATTCATATATAATTTTTCAAGACATTAACAATTTCCAAGATATTCTTAGAATACCTATAGTTTAAATGTATTTTCAAATACTTATACTTTTTACAAGAGGCAAGTCGCTATGGTCTTGCTTAAGTGCATGGAATTTCAAAGCCACGACATAGCAAGATGCTTTTTAAAATATATATTATTTTCACCTACTTATACTTATAGTTGCTTCTTATACTTAAAATGAAGTGTGTAAATGTGTGAAATGAAAGCATATCTCAATTAGCAAGAAGTAGATAGAAGAATAAGCTTTTATGAGTATAGGTTGTAAAGGAGCAAGTAGAAAAAGTCGTGCTAGTGCACACATAAGGTTTTTGTAACACATAATCTACATCTCTTTATGAAATTCTCACTGATATATATCTGTTCCACAACATTAATGAACCTAATGCAGCTTCATGTTTGTTTTGAGTTTCTACTTGTGTAAGGGTTAGTTTTCCGTTGTTTCCACTAGGGTTTTCCACCGTTCCCCAAAAATACAAACAGTATTGCATGACCATAGCAAAAAATGAATAGTGACTTACCACTTGAAAAAAAGTATAAATATTTGAAAATGCAACTATTAACAAAAACATCTTTATAATGGTTAATGCCATAAAAAATTTTATCTGATTTAAATTGTGTGCTTCGAGATCTATATTTCTTAGTGCAGTAAGATTTTGTCCATCTCTTATGGATTGCCAATTATATAAAATTCAGAATAAAGAGGACTTTGCAAGCTCTTCCCAGAAAAGTCAACATATACATTTTATTGGTCATGCAAATATCTTAAACATATGGCAGCCATTTTTGAGGGAGAAAAAAACAAGTTCCACATAAAAGGTAGTTTGGATTGAGGGGGGGGGGGATTCTTGAAAATCTTTGTGTTGCATCCTTGGAAGATGTTAAACTTAGTTTAGTATTTAATAATCTTTTCATTTTATAGTTGCACGCGCACAAACACACAGACTTTTTTATAAAAAAAGGCTATTTCTGAAATTAGGGGACCTCAAAATGTGTATTTCTACTAAAAATCTCCATATTGAATTTTTGCGTGGAATGCAATACTTCCTCTACCATGTGTTTCATTTATAGCCAGGCCATAGATTGCATATATGCGTAGCTCAAGGCTATGTTTATCAGCTGTGTTATACTGTGTCAATTGCTGCCTTTAGTTTGACTGTAAAGATTAGTTTGTTCATTGTGTATCTCAAAATAGAAAGTTTATTGAAGACATCTGTGTTGTGTGTGAATTACATTAGATTATTCTTTTTACTCCACTAAAATGCCTACCCAAAAGATCACACTTAAATAATGAATTTTTATGTATGGTACATACGTAAAACCCAAATCGTATAGACAGGTGTGTAGGCAATTTCAGGAAAAATTTCCTGGTATTCCAGTTTCAGGTAGAGAAATGTTACATGTCTGGTTAATAAGTATAAGACAATGGGATCACTAAACCTAAAAAGCAAAAAAAGACATATTCTAACAGTGGAAAAAATTCACAAAATTGGTGCATCATTCGAAAGCTCTTCAAAGAAGTGTCCAAAATGTATTACACAGTAAGTGGGTGTTTCAAAAACCGCTGTTCATAAGGCTGCTAAACTTTTAAAATTAATTACAACCTTGTGAAGGAATGCCACATTGCAGATGGACACCACTTATAACATTAAAGTGCATGTTACTATTACTCGTGAGTATGTAATGCAGGAGTTTTAGAACCAAAAGCTCCCCAGTGTAATAGACTGAGAGGAGCACACATATGTATGATCCAGTGCCCGGCAATATAAGGAACACACTTTACTTACTATAGGTAAATAGTAGAGAAAGTAAAAATGGCATGGAAAATGTAACTTTATACCTAAATGGTTATTTTCTACACTACATATTTACAATTGAAAGGAGGGAAAAAATCTAACATCAGAATACTTCAGTTTGCAACAGGATAATACTTGAAATAATACAGTGATATTCACATGTTCACATAATGCAATGCCATGAATCTGATACACTTTGAATAGCACTAGTGTAAAACTCACCAGTTATTATTTACTGAGCTGTGCTTATTCAAAGTGTGTGCTGCAATCAAGTATTCCACTGTATGCAAGATGTGCTCTGGGATATAGTTTCTTATGGCAAAAAAAACATAAAGTGGCTGAAATCTATTGATAAATTTATGAAGTTTATGGATTAAATATCATGAGTGATGGTGGTATAAGACAATGGTGTCACATGTTTACATGGAAGAACTTGCTGGCTGATATTGTGAATGAGTAACTAATCCAAAATAGTTAACAAGGAGGTTAGAGAAAGCCATCAATTCACCATTTCAGAGCTCTCTGATCAGTTTCTGCAGGTTTGTTGTTCTTTGCTTTACAAAGTGATTACGGAAGATTTAGGATATAGTATTTCTTGTTTTCAGTATTAAGTACCTTAATTTTTTCTGAATGAAAAGACTCATTTAATGGGATTTGCATTATCCTTTCCTGAATGATACGAAGGAGAAATGCCTTAAATATGCATCAAAGCCAGCACAGAAACACAAAATTGTCACATCAGACAGCTATTTGACAAACGGTTTTTATAACGTCCGTGCCTTTGATAGTGTACCTGACCTGTTTTCTATGAGATCCGAACTAAGCTCCACAGACATTAATATAAATTTAGAGTACTCCTAACTTGTAGCATTCATTAAACTATATCATTCAGCTATGATCTACGTTCTCAAAACATCAGTTTCTAACCAACTCTACACCTGGATGGAAGCCTGAGAAAATCTAGAGTAAATGCAGTATTATTTTTAATGCTGCAGAAGCAGGAAAGACAAAATATGCTACCAGTCAAATTGACCAGCTGTGGTCATAAGAGGTAGCAGTGTAAAATAAAGAATTTATAACTGCTTTAAAAAATAAAATTTTAATGGGATCTACAGTTGCTAAATTCATGAGAATTTATAAGGTTTTATTTCAATGCTTCAATAACATGTGACTTGTACTATGCAATTAGAAATCATCAACCATTCAATTTGATTGGTTGGTCCTTCTAAGCTTAAGGATCAGTTAGTTACTTCCTAACATCCCAAAATCAGCATAATTGTTATAGATAGAGGGCAGATTTGTATGCAATAAAAATCATGAATGTGCATGCATGCATTTATGCAGTAAAGAAGTTGAAGATATGCTTAAAAATGCAAAAATATGCACGAAAAATAATGTAATAGCACACTGAACTATACAATTTTCTTACATAATTTTATTGGTTTTTATAAAGTAACAAGTGTATTGATTTTTAATCCTTCATTGTTTATTGAAAATAGTTATGATGATCTTTATATTATTTAGGGTGGTATCTTGGTCCGGACCAAATTGCTACTTCTGGTGGATTTACAGCGGACCATCAATTTTCTTATTCATAGACCAGGACTTGCGTTGGTCCGGGGATCAAACGCCTTGATCTGGACCAAACTTTGGTCTACCTCAGAGGGATGGATACAGATCATCTTTACAAAATGGATGACTATGGAGTGATGGGCCAGGCTGTTGTGAGTAAATTTGCGAAATGAGACGGTGGAGTAAAACTATCTACCAAGATTAGACATAATTGGAAAGTATGATGACCTGAAATTCAAAATAAATACAGGTTTAGTAAAGCAAAAGTTAGAAGGCCGATGAAACTGGTTCATCCTAACCTATATGACAGAGACCATAACCGGGGCTTGAGTATCTATATTGATATGCAAATACTAATAGCACTTCTGTATTATGCAAAAAGAGGGTATCAAGAAAACACTACTGACCTTACTAAGGCGCCAGTAAGCTGCATTATAACTAATGTTTCATGTGCCATTGCTAGGCTTCCCTCTGTTAAACCGGGATTACGATGAACTTTACGTAACATGACGTTACATAACGCTAAGTTAAGACATGCTGTTAAACTAAAGGTCTAATTAGGATGCACTTAGCATAATAGGAATGAATCTTGATTGATTGTTCTTTTATTACTTCATGCTACTGCTTCATGCCAATCGGTTCTAATTAACATGTGTCATTAAGCTTAGGGTTACCAGATGACAGTCTTCCAAAAAGAGGACATTTCAAGATTCATACAAAAATTTGCAAAAGTGTTATAGGTTACTCACATTTATCTAAGTGGCATTAAGATAAATTATAATTTTTATAACTACATTCATATCATGAAAATATTTATACTATGTTTTCAAAAAGATCTCCTGGTCCCAACAATATACATGTAAAATTCAGCAAACACCTAGAGGAGGGGGGAAAAAAAAAAAAAACCCACATCGAACAAAATTAAGACTCCTAAATCTCTTATAACTTATCATGGAATAAAAACTACCAGCAGAGTGGAAAAAAGCAATAATAATATCTACTTTGAGATAAAACACAACAGCAGATCATTTTTCATGTTACCGCCCAATAGCACTCACTAGTGTATTAACAAAAATCATGGGGTACCAGACTGTTTAATATTTATATCAATAATCTTCCCTACCAGTAACAAACAATGCAATCCAAACAAAGTTTGCAAACAATATAGTCTTATGGAACTCTAAACCAAAAAATTAAAGAAATATAGCACAACAGTCCCTGATAAAATTACAGAATTGGGCACATAATAATTTGATGAAAATATCCAAAAAACCAATTATCAACTCCTTCACCAAGCAAGAAATCATTAAATATTTCACTGACTGAAAGGGAAAACACTTGCAGAAACATGTGAAGCCAAATATTTAGGTATTGATCTTGATACAAAATTAACATGAAGAAAACAAATTGATAATATATGGAGAAAAAGAAAAAAAAAAACACCACTATTAAAAAGAATAGTAGGAAAAAAAAGGGGTAAGTACCACACAAACTTTGAACTCTTTTTATAATATGTATATTATACAGTAAAACCTGCCTTCAATGGAGGACCCCCTTGTTAAACGGAAATATTTCATGATTCCATGAATTTTGGTGTGAAAAACATGCTAAATTCCCTTTATTAAACAGAAACTGTCTTACATGGACAACGGAAATCAACAGAAACTTTTAACGGAAACTTTCCAGTTCCGCAATGCAGAATTTAGAAAATTTTCAGGCACCCTGTGAAAGTCTGCGTTGTCTGCTCTAAGTGTGTGATGTTTACGTTGAGACGTGACCATTTTGCTGCTACCTGACCAGTCTAGGAGGGGGGGGTGTGCTAATGAGGTCAGAATATTGAGAAACCTGTTGCACTCATCCTTCGCTGCATAGCAATATGTATGACTGATTGTCTTTTATTGTGGTCTCTTCCCTTTCCATTTCCTGCTCTAATGACTTGTTGGACAGCATAGAATACAACCCTAAACTTACATAGGTGATGATTTAGTTCTGCAGTAGTCACCATGGCTTAGAAAACAAGCAAGATCTTAACACAAGAGTGAAAGTGATTTATGCTAGTGAACATGATAAATTGAGTGTAAAGCAGATCATGAAGATGTTCAATGTAGGCAAAACTCAAGTTTATGAGATTCTAAAGAAAAAAACAGAAATTCTGAAGCATTGGGAAAATTGTGCTAATGGAAGAATAAAGAGATAGCTTAAGAAAACTGAAAACAGGACATTAATGAAATAGTGTGGGAGTGATTCATTAGTGTTAGGATATAAAATAACCGCATATTGGGACCTATGTTACAGGAATATGCTAAAAAGTTAGCTGAAAAACTGTGTAAGACTGAAGTCAAAACATCTAATGGATGGTTTCCGCAAAAGACATCAGATAGTTTTTAGCGAACTTTGTGGTGAATCGAATGACGTTAATATTGAAATCATCACTGATTGGATTGCTAAACTACCTTCAGTAATCGAAGGATACGAACCTGAAAACATAACAAACTGCAATGAGACAGGACTATTCTCCCACGCGTTACAGAATATATCATTGTGTTTAAAAGGTGAGAATAGGTGTATGTTTATGGTTTAATTTTGTTAATAGCCTACGCCTACTTTCATTAAACGGAAACTTATCTTCAATGGAAATGAACAGGGCTCTGGAAATGAGACAGGACTATTCTCCCACGTGTTACTGAATATATCATTGTGTTTAAAAGGTGAGAATAGGTGTATGTTTATGGTTTAATTTTGTTAATAGCATAGGCCTACTTTCATTAAACGGAAACTTATCTTTAATGGAAATGTTCCAGAGCCCTGTTCATTTCCACTGAAGGCAGGTTTTACTGTATCAATTTTCAAATATTGTGAAAAAATATTAATAACTGAAAATGTAGAAAAACTTAATATTCTACAAAACTAAATTTTTCGTTTAGTAACTGAAGCTGTAAAAACTACCCCAGTACTTGTTCTACAAATTTTAACTAATAACTCAAGACTTAATCTTGACACTGAAAAAGCAGCTATCATACAATGTGAAAAATTAATCAGACTACCCTATAGCAATTGGGGAAAAAAGAAAAAAACCACAAGCAAATCTAAAACCTGAACAAAGCTTTCTTAATAAAGTCCAAGAAATCAAACAGAAATTAAAACTCCCATACTTAAAGGAAAACTTGCAAACAAAAATCAACTCTTTAGACCTATTTGATATTGAATACTAACTACAGTTAGCAGAAGAATTTAAAAAATGTGGAACCTCTCCATGTGTTTTAAAACAAATGTCACTAGAAATAATAAATCTAAAATATCCTGCTAATGAATGGCTACATGTTTACACAGATGGATACAGCTTACCAAATAATGCTGGTACTAGTGCAGTACCTAATCCTTTCTTTTCATGGAAGATTAAATTCACATTCTACAAATTTTAATGGTGAAATTTTGGTAATCCTTCTCAGCTTACAAAATCTCCTATATAAAATAAACAAATTTAAGAGTTGTAATACTATCTGACTCTAAAGCAATTATAATATCGACAGCATCTCATACAACAGCCAAAAGCCTAAATGTCCTAGAATGCCAAAAAATATAAAAAAAATTTTAAATAAAAGAATACTTCAATGGACACCAGCACACCGTGGAATACAAGGTAATGAAACTGCAGACAGTAAAATTACATCAGAATCATCTGGTCCACTATCTTATCACTCTATCAAAAGAATAATTACAACAACATACAATACAAAAATTAAAGAAGAATATATATCACAAACAAAAAGAAAACAATGGGAAAATTACATAACTAGAATTACTACACTACCAAGATAATCCTCCGTAAAAGGTTTAGGTTATTAACAGGCCATGACTGCCTCAACAAACATTTATACAGGATTGGCAGAGCAGAACCTCCTATATGCACTTTCTGTGAGCTTGAAGATATGGAGAGAAACCACCTACTCCACTGTCTAGCTTTTGATCAACAAACCAACCTTTCATAAAATACTGGAGTGCAAGAGAGCAAATGGCTTCATTGCGAACTGCTCAATATTACATACCAACCAACATTATGTACACAAATTATGATACCTTGTCGTAACTATACTGCATTCACTTACACTCATGTATACAATGGATATAAACAAAAATTTGGTAAAAAATAACCGAAATCAGAAAATGGCATGGTACAAGAGAACAACAAAGTCATTGAAAACAAGAAAATATATTACACAAATTAGAACTTAACACCAAACAATGTGTTTGCATGTGGGCTTACAAGTGTTGGCTTATTTATTATTATAACACTTCCCTCAATTAAGGGCTGCCATATAGACAAAGTATACCTATACAATTAACAAATTTAAATTAACAAAATAATGACGATTTATAGTTAACATATCAAAATAATGAAAATCAACTTAAAATAGAAATACAAATGAATTTAAATTAGGACAGAGTAACAAGTTAATCCACATGTACATCTTATTTATTGCTGCTGTACACATACAAATATATATATGTATATACAATTGCAATACAATATGTTCAGTTAACCTAACTAATTATTAATAACATATTAAAGCAAACAACAAACCGGGATGAGCATGCTTATACTTAGCTGACATTTCATAATTCTGTTGTGTGAATTTTCTGAAATTTACATGACAAGAAAAATTATGCATATAGTGTTAGAACAGCATCTCTTTTTGGTGCATTCTACCAATTAACTCAGTTGAAACTTTGCACTCAGGCAATTACCTTTGACATTCTCACACCACAGTCAACCAGAGCATATTTATATTATGCTACTTCTCCAACTTACAATTCACACTAGATCTGTGATTCCACAGACTTTCTTTACATTTTCTTATGTCTATACAAACATGCCATTATGCCATATCTGTAATTCTGTTCAACATTGGCCAACCATTGACTCTCAGATGCTGGCTGACTGACTAATAACAGTCTTTCTTTTATTCTTTGCAACACTTTTATGCTTGTGTCAGATTCATTTAGGTCTACTTTCCCATATTCCAGTTTATAGCCTTTATCCTCATCTCCTCAGCTGTAAAGCTTCTCTTCTACTATGACCAGTATAAAGTATACTGAAACTAAAGAACATGCACTTTAATGAAGAAACTTAGTGTCAATCAGTAATTAAAACAAATTGCAAAAGTTCTCTTTTGTTCCTTTGGCATGTTTTGTAATGCTCTTAATATTATATAACTTTATTTTACTGTCATTTTTGTTACAATAATATGAAGGATATGACTGAAGTTTTGTTTCAGCTCAACAATGCATGCAGGTATCCAATCTTTGTGTACATACTTTTTTAAGATACCCTACGGATATGTATTTGGGGGGAGGGATTTGCAGGATGAGGTATTTGACTCTTGAAGTCATCCCTTGTGGAAACTGCTGGTGAAGAAGTTCTAGTGACCCTCTTGCAGTGTGTGGGTCTTCTTGTAACCACGGTGAGCAGAAAGGAAGATGTCCAATGCAACAATAACACAAGTAACAGGCATGCCGAGTTACCAATAGTATAATTTTGCAGGACATACAAGATGCCTACAATAGCAAGCACAGTGCTTGATGGAGAATTGCATTTTGGTTTTTAGTTCATTTTACAAGCTCATTGTGCTTATGCTATAATAAGCTTGGTTTGTTTTTATGACTTGATTTATAATTTCACCAATAATTCATTCATCGCCACAGCATTATTGTTCCTAGATACCAACATTGTTCCATTTATTCTAAGCATCTATTGCTGCAATGGATTTGATCAACCTGAATCCTTTCCAACTTTACTTTATTTTTTTGTGTATTACGAAGCTTGTTTGAAAAGTTCTTGGAATGACATACTAAATAACAACTGACCTCATTCAAAATATTTTTATTTTTCAATGTAATCTCCCTGTACACTAATGCACTTGGTTCGATGTTCCAATGCCTTTATTCCATCTCAAAAATGGGATTCTTATAGACCTACAAAATACTCATCAACTCCAGCTATAAGTTCATTTGAAAAGAATTTCCGTCTACCAAGAACATTTTTGAGCTTAGGGAAGAGATGGAAGTCTGATGGAGCCATATCAGGTGAATAGAGTCGGCGTGGCAACAATTCATACCTTTGATCATGAATTTTTACTATGGCAAGGACACATGTGTGTGGGTACACATTGTCTTGATGGATGATTTTCTTCTTTGCTAAATCTGACCTTTTTTCAAGTATTTTTTGTTGTATTGGTCCAGGAGGTTAGCACAGCATTCTCCCATAACTGTTTGACTATTGGGAAGATAATCTATCAACAGAATTTCTTTCGTATCCCAGAAACTGATGCTATGACCTTTCCGGCTGACGGTATTGCCTTTGCTTTCTTTGGTAGTGGAGAATCAGCAAGTTTTCACTGCTTTGGCTGTTGCTTTGTTTCTGGGGTATAGTAATCGACCCATGTCTCATCTGTGGTCACATCCAATGCAAAAAATTTTGTGGGTTTTTCTGAAAACAGGCTAAACATTATTCAGACATTTGCATTCTAATGTGTTTTTGATCCTGTGTTAACAGCCGTGGCACCCACCTACATGATAATTGTTTCATACCAAATTCCCTAGTCAAAATGTGATATGCCCATTCAGATGGTATCCCTAGAGCATCAGCAATTTCTTGCATTATGAATCAGCGATCCTCCAAAACCATGTCGTAATCATTTCTGGGATGGTGACACATGTTGGCTGACCACTACCTGGATCATCATCTAAGCTCTCCTGACCAAATTTAAACTCATTGGTCCACTTTGCAACAGTTGAATATGAAGGAGTAGAGTCCCCCAGTGTGTTCTGAAAATCCGCATGAATTTCATACTTTTCTTTACGAAGTGCTTTATCACTGCTTGAATCTCGTTTATTTTTTAATCATCAAAAATCACTACATGGGAACAATAGAGAGGCTACAGCACTACAGCTGTATACCCAGAGCACTGATACACCACATGTTTACTCAAGAAGGATGACTGATTATTTTGTCAGATACAGATTGTGCTAGCAGTGGCCTCTGTTGGTGATTCCGAGAACTTTTCAAACAACCCTCGTAATTTAGATTCCTTTCCTCCTTACTTCTTTACAGTCTATTAACGCCGTTGTTTTCCTGGGCTGTCTGCTAACAGCAGGAATCAGCATATACTAGGGCCTGACATCAGAACAAGCTAATTTTCCAATATACTACTTTTGTTTCATTTAAGTATTCTTTGTTTATAAATGATATCAACTTCATCCATTTCTATTATGAACAAATTATAGAGGGTTGAAGCTATACTCTCATTTTGTGTACTGCATCAAAGGAAAGGTATTTGATTCCCACATTTCATGACATTCTCAAATACTAAAACAGTTATATTCATTCTTTGTCCACAGATATTCACTTCACACCTTCATAGTTCATTGATAATTTCTAATAATCAAACACTGCATTGCATTGACAATTCTCATTCTCTCTCTCTCACACACACACTGTGACAATTATTCAATCCTCATATACAGGAAATAAAGCCAGCATTATATATCACTTCATAAGAGATTACGAAGAAAGAGTGCTGGCAATGACTTCTGACGTGAAGGGCTCCGTGGAGTGATATTGGAGTTGAAAGAGGTTAACCTGCACTGCCTAGTGACATGTATCACATTCAGTTGAGATAGCTCACACTACCATTAGCAGCAGTACAACAGAGTCTTCATACATAAGCAGTCCAGCCGAGTCTTCGTATTCATGCAGTAAAGTGGAGTCTTGGATAGCATGTTAATAAAGTGGTGTCTTTACTTCAATAGAGTAAAGTTCAGTCTTCGCCTGCATGTTTCAATATATTAAATTACAAGAATATTATTTGCCTGCTGTATATTAGACACAACTGTGAGTTATCATCATTGCAGCCTGTCTTCACTACTTCAAAGATTTCCAGGATAATATTTAAAAGCAAGAATTTCATCATACAAGCAGCACTGTACATGTCTTGTAGAAGATGCAAGATTAGTCAAATGTTCCTGTCTTGCACTGTGAGAAACGACGACCTTTCCAGAATATCGATAGTGAAGGTTAACCAGCTGGCTCTACATGGCACACCACCTAGACATCTGACACTGCAAATCATCCGGTAAAAACGTTCCATTTCACTTACTTATTTTGGTTCTCAGCTGTTAGGCTACTTCAGTTAACCGGTGTATAAAATGGTCGGTAACATTTATTGTGAATTAAATTGGTAGTCAGAAAAGTAAAGCATGCTAAGGAATATTTTTGTAAAAATCTGAAAGATACTCTTTATATACTCAGTTATTAAAAGTGTGTACAGTGAAAGAGGAACTTGTGGACATTATAAGACACAGTGAGAAGTGAGTGAAGTTAGAGAAATTATACGCTTTAAGTGAATTAAACAACAAACTATAGTATGCAAGAAAATTTAAATTAGAAGTCATCATTTTATGTTGGAGGGTCATAATGAAGTTTTACTAATGTTTAAAGGTCAAGATAGCTATCTCTATTTATATATTGTTACTTATATCTTTATTTATATTTATATATATTAAATGGTTAAAATTAAATGCGTCATTAGTTTCTCTTCATAAGTCAAAACCCACGTCCTCTGGTAGTGGAGAAGATAGTAGTTGTTCCAATAAATACACAATTCATCACAAATGCAGAAGTTACGTTGCAAATAGCAACAGAACGTTACAAATGATAAAGAACGTTGCAAAACACCCACAGACAATGACCATGTTACAAACTTTCAGGGATGTTGCAGAATGGTAGCTGGATCCATTTGATCTAAGGAACCCCAGTCCGGATATGTCTCCATTGCGAATTAATACATAAAACAGTTGTTTGTAATTTGTATGTTCTGATGTACATAAGAGAGGTTAAGTTAACTCCACTGATTCAAGAGGTGCATGATGTGTACTAGAATGTGGTTGGTCTTGATGTATGATTGCAGGTTGTATTTACACGTTGTTGTGTTCACTTGGTCAGTCTACTTCATACGGAAAGGTACACAATTGTGGAACTGGCAGATATGGTGTTTGTTAACAGATACTACAGGAACAGCAGCTGCACAACATCCACAGAAAGTTAATGATTTGTGCCATGTGGAATTTTAACTGCATGTCTTATTCAGCCAATGGTTACTGCAACTAGTCTGTTGAGCCTTACTTTCTGGCAAATGTGTTTTTCGCTAATGAGTCCTGTTTCACAAGGGATGGAGTACTAAATAGCGTATAGGCCAATGAGATTCCTTAAACTACAGTTGCAAGAGGCCATGAACACAGATTTGCAGTGAATGTATAGCTAGGCAAAGTTAATTACATAATATAATAATAACATAATAGGTCCACATCATCTTCCAACTCGCTTAACTGGTCTGGTGTACACTATGTTTCTGAGAGATATACTCCCTGAGTTTATACAGCATTTACCACTTGTCCATCAACACATGTGTTTCCAACAATGGGACACTTTGAACATGATGCATGTGACCATCTTAATCTAACCTTCCCAGAGAAGTGGAAAGAGCAGGAGGTTCTGTTTCCTGACTTGCTTGTTTGCCCCTGATCTGTTCCCACTTGAGTTTTATTTGTGGGGACATGTGAAATCTATAGTCTATGAGACATGTAGACTGCAGGGTCTTCAATCGGATGCAATGGAACCTTTTGCTACATTAAGGCCTACATTGACACTGAGGGATGTCATTTTGAATGCCTCATATAAAACACAGTGATTTGCCAACACTATACTCTATGGTTGTTATTTCATGTTAATAAATAATCCCAAAATGGTATGGTGTATTATAACATGTGCAATAAAAGGCCAAAAAATATAAATATAGATTTTATTGATAATTAGGACTACAAACCCTTAATTCATTTTGAAGATTGAGAAGCTAGTAACAGTGATGTGTCATATTTAAAATAGAGAGAGTTGAAGGTTGTTACACTATATCACCAAAATGAGTTGAAAACATGCTGACGATGGGAGTAAACCATTCTCCCGAAACGCGTTCAAGTAAGAGCATTTTAGTGATGTAGTGTAACAACCTTCAACTCTCTCCATTTAACTACAAACACTCCTTTAGTTCTAAGTAATTTTTATACACACACAACCTTTTAAAGCCTCTCAAATAGGATTTCAATGTAAGCTTAAATTCCTATAAAATTGTAATAAAAAATTATCAGTTTAGCCTCCATTAAAGGGAACAAACCATTCAAGAGGGCCTCAGGAATCTTCAAATGCTAAATTAACTGCAGAGGAACAGAAAAAATGAAGGATATGTATATGCACTAAATGCTTTTTAAATGGCATAAAATCAAAAATAGTGATATTTTAGCATTATAACTTTTAATTTTTTTCCCTCTGTTTTTTATTTGTCTGCAAATTCTTATTTTCAAATTGTTCCACATCATGTATTTTTCAGTATAAATCAATGACATTTTGTATACCGCCATGTTAGTAACAGGTTAAAGTAATGATGAGATTAATTTTTGTAACATGCTTAGGAGTCGTTATTAAACAATACATTCATATTATGCATATTTTAAGCAAAAAAAGTTGAACTGTCATATTTATCATCATTTATTTTCTCCCAAACTAGTGGGATAATTACAAATTCATCTCCACAACTTATTTATATACTACTAAAGGGTTTAACTATAAAATCCTTAACCTAAAATGGAGAACTTCCCGGACTAGGGTTCCCTATTTCAAAATGATCCATCTATCATCCTATCATTCCTGAAAATTTGCAACAAGGTTACAGAAACACCCTGTATATGTAAAGCTACTTTTCAGTACTTTACGTAAAATGCAAGCTCTGATTTGTATCCTGAATATTCTTTTGTTTGTATCTTTCTCTTTACAGTATGGATATTGTATCACTGGTCTCATTAACCTCTTCATTTTCTGATGACAAATATACAGTTAGGCCTTTACAGCAGTGTGTATTTCATGTTAGATATAACCCATTTGAAATATACAACGAAATTAAATTTAAAAGAAAATTTAGGTTATCTAAACAACTAGTAATGGGTGTTACGGATGAAATAGGACACCATTTCAAACCAACAATGAAAAAGAAATATGACTATTTTGGGCTGTTTAAGGGTTTATGCATGTGGCAGCTTCCAAATTGTAATAGTTAACGGCTTCAATGTGCATAAATCTACTACCTGCAGAATAATTAGAAAAGTTACTCAATTCATTGCACTTCCAAGGCAGAACTATATAAAAATGCCAGAAAATCAAGGAGAAATAATAAACTTTACAACCTTATTTTTCAACATGGCAAGTTTTCCTGGTATCCTAGAGTGTATGTGCACATACAGTCCCCAGGCGGAGAAAACACAGAACTTTATACGAACAGAAAGATATTTTTCACTAAATGTTCAAAGGGTGTGCAATGCAAATTTGGAAATATGTGATGATGTTACCTGCTGGCCAGGTACACGAGCGAGAGAGAGAGAGAAAATTATATATATATATTAAAAACTGCAACCATGTGTTAAACTTTGAAAGCCTGCCAATTAGTGCCTATTGAAGTTGTGGCAAGCATCCACTGAGACCAACACAATAGTATTCAGCTGGAGTCCAGGACCTAAAAGACAACTTAAGCCAATCCACAGCTAAGGTTGGTGGCAAATGTTGCCGAAAACATTCTAAATATCACCCTAAATTTGTTCAATTCTTTTTCTTTTTGGGTTTGTTTTAGTCCCTTTCTTTTTAGATTTGTTTTAGTCCCAATTCACATTTCAATAGCAGCATTTTTATATATTGTTCTTCTTGCATAAATTTTTGCTTAATTTGTGGTCCTTTTGCATTTGTTCTATTTTTAGCTTGTGTTCCTTTTCCATTAGTTTTGTTTCCATTTCTTTTCTTATTTTTATATTTTCATTATCATATAGGTTTGTGGATCTTTTACACATTTTCTTCCTAATTACAGGAATGGTTGAAGATGTATTACATCATTCCGAAAGTAATGCCTGTTTATTTTTATGGAAACTACAACAGATACAGAAAGCACAATAGCCGGTCAAATAGAGCATGATTTAAGCTACATAATCACCACTATTCGTTATGCACGTTTGCCAAACAATGAATAAGAGCCTGCATATCATGCTCGTAAAAATCTGAACCAGCTGAGGCTAGCCACTGTCTTACTGCTGTGACAACAGCATCTGAGTCTGGAAAATGTTGGCCACGTAGTGCATCTTTAATAGATCGAAAGAGATGTAAGTTGGAAGGTGCTAAATTAGAACTGTACAGTGGATGTGGTAGGACAGTACAGTCAAATTTGATAATGAGCTCCATGGCCACAAAACTGGTGTGGGACCTGGCATTATCATGCTGCAGGCAGAAGTTTGTCTTCTTCTCTGGCCTGACTCTGGAAATTTGGGCTTTCAGCCTAGTCAGTGTCACTTTGTAGTGTTCAGAATTCACATTTGCTCCAGTTCCAAGGTATCCAAAAGAACTACACCCTGCCTATCCCAGAAGACAGTGCACATCACTTTGCCTGCAGATGGCTGTGTCTTGAACTTCTTCATTGTTGGAGAAGTCGGATGTCAATACTTCATGGTTTGTCATTTAGATTCTGGCTTGTAGTGATGACACCACATCTCATCTCCAGTGATGATAGAGTCCAGAAAATTGTCACCTTCAGCCTCATATTGGTCCAGCAGGTCCCGACAAATTTCCATTCTTTGAGTTTTTTGATCTTGTGTAAGCAAGGCTACCTCGCACACACTTTGCGATAATTAAGGTTGTGTAATATCCTGTCTAAAGCATTACAGCCAACATTCAGCTCTACACACAATTCCTTGGTCGTGATCTGCTGATCATTAGGGATGAGTTGATCGAGACGCTGTTCATTACTTGCTGTGACAGTGGCTTGTCCTGCATATCCTTTTCACCACTTCTGAAACACTGTACCCACCACCTCATATTTCTCACATCTATTGTATCGTCTCCATACACCTTTAGCAAGCGTTGATGGATTTCAATTGGCACAACTTGTTCAGTGGTAACGAATTCAATCGCATCTCTGCTTTGTACGCACCTCGGTGTCAGTAACCGTTTTGGAATGCTCCCCTGCTGCTGCTGTCACAGGATAACGAAATTAACAGGACACTAGTGGGAAAGTTCAACAATTAATACTACACCAACATAACCTGGCTTGACACTCAAAGGCAACTCAAAAAATGGGAGGCATTATTTTCGGATTGAACTTCCTACCAACACCTTTTTGAAATAATTATATTGCTTTCTGTTTCAGCTATTAACTTTCACTGTCCTCTGTATGGTGTAATCACTTTGCACTACAGTTTAATCATCACATCTCTAAAATGCATGCTGAACTTGTGCAATGGCTGTAGAATGGGCAGGAACCTCCTCTTCTGTCTCAAGTATTATAGCATCTGCAAATAAAAATGCAATGAAACTTAGTATAAATAATGCATCTATTTTTTTCTGCTATAAATACATTTTTATATTAATAATTGTGTGTATAAATTTTAAATTCAGCAAAGATTATGCATATTATCACCAAAATACCTAGGAAGTAAAAGAAGCTATAAATAACCAGAAATGTACTAAAATAAAGCTAACCTAATCTCATGCTCCAGAATTTTCAATAATTACTATACTTGTTCTCTGCCAAAGTACATGGTAATCCAAAAAGCAAGGTCTCCAAAGCACTAGAGCTACAGGGAAACGTTTTGCGCAGCTGTTGGCCACACTGTTGTGTTTATTGCTTTCCCCACTCACTATAGAATGCATCACACAACCACTGGAGCGCTCAGTTTTGGCAACCAGTTGTAATGGAGCTCCCGTTTCCGCTACCGCCAGGCATGAAGTTCGGTCAGTTATTCGGCTTTTTGAATGCAAAAAGCATTAAACCAATCAAAATTCGACAGTTGATGGAAGTGTATGGATGTCAAAAACATCTGCAAGTAGTGTAGAGAGTTTGCAGCTAGTCGTACTGAAATTCACGATGAAGAAAGAAGTGGGAGACTGCCAATTTGCGATGAGACAATTGCAAAGGTTGAACAAATCCTGCTTCAAGATTTAAGGATCATCTCGATGAGCTCTGCATTGTTATTCCTGAGGTTTCTCAAAGTACTATTCATAGGACTTTGGTTGATGTGTTGAAATTTTGGAAGGTGTGTGCAAGATGGGTCCCAAGAATGCTGACATAAGACTACAAACGGCAATGTGTTGAAACTTCCCGCATTTCTTCAGCATTATACAGATGAAAAGGACAACCTTTTGGATTCAATTTCACAGGTGATGAAACATGGGCTTTCCACTTCACACCTGAAACTAAACAACAATCATGTGAGCGGCAGCATTCCTCTTCACCCAAGCCGCAAAAATTCAAAAGAACACAAGTCTGCTGGTAAAGTCATGGCAACTGTGTTTTGGGATTGAAAGGGGATATTGGTGGTTGACTTCATGACTCCTGGGACCAAAATAAATGCTGACAGGTATTGTGAAATACTAAGAAAACACGACGGGCGATTCAGAACCGGAGAAGAGGAATGTTGAGCAAGGGCATAAGCCTTCTCCACGACAACACCTGCCCCCATGCCAACCATCAAACCATGAGTCTTGGCAACAGTTTGGATGGAACATCATCACCCATCCACCCTACAGTCTGGACTTAGCACCCAGCGACTACCACTTGCTTCCAAAGTTGAAAGAACATTTGGCTGGATGGCACTTCAGCAACAATGATGAGGTGAAAATTGAGGTCCAATGCTTTCTCGATAGCATGGCAGGGAGCTGGTATGACATGAGCATACAAAAACTGCCACAGCACTTACAAAAATGCATTGACCGAAATGGCGATTATGTAGAAAAGCAGAAGAATGTTCAAGCTTCAAAACTATGTACTATGTATTGAAAATAAATTTTTCTCTATATTTTTTTTAAAAAAAATAAGAGACCGTACTTTTGGGATTACCCTCATAAATCAACTTTATCAAAGATACATTTTAACATACATTTGCTAAACGATATTCCAACATAACCAGTGTTAAAAATACAAACACTTAGGTTAGATTTGTTCCATTTTGCTAGGAGGATTAGTTTATTCTCCATAACAGTAAACATTAATGGAATCTCTAACTAATGGAATTTCTAACCCTGTAAATTACATATTTTAACCAATGTGTGGTTCCTACCATCTTTAGTCCTATGGATTGCTCTGGAATTCAAACTGTGGCTTCAACATATTGTGAAAAAATCCAGCTTTGCCCAATGGCAGGTGATGTGTTCTTCAGTGCTCACCAGTGATAGGTTGGAGAGGGAGAGGAGGCAGGGCGCTCTCCCCAATTTAAGTGTCAGGAACGCCTTTGAAATATGACTGGAAACTTCTGGAGGTCTATTTTCCCACTGCCTCCGCAAAAATTCTGGATCCTCTTCAACTGTTTTATATATAAGTGAATATGCTTATCTGTCAGTGAGTAAGCTAATCAGTGAATTCTGTTGTTGATGTGACAAAGTGCTGTTCTCGAAGTTGTGATGTACAATGAGTACTGCTCAGTGTGCGACTAGTGAAGTCCAGTGTTTGATACTCCAACAAGTGAAGCGGAAGGAAGAGGCTGCTTCAAATGTGATTAATTCCACCATTACGCACAATAACGAACTGAAGCGACAGTGAAGACTGAACTTCACAATAGTACAATAGTAAAGTGAAGTGACTGAAACTAAGTCACACCAGCAAAATGAAATGTCACAATACTTATTTTAGAGCTCGTCTCTGTGAGCTTGGGGATGAATTTTCCTCTTCCAGTTTTTAATCTTTCTATCTGAAATAAACAATGAAGCATATATATAGTAGGAAGAAATGTAGATTCAGCTAGCATAATAAAGCATAACATATACTTTTTCTAATATCATTGATGTTATAAAAATTATATATAATTACCTTATCATTACTCATTTTCTTTTAAGCTTCTCTTTCATACAGTCATACAAAGCATACGGTTGCTTTGGTGCACATATTCCTGTTCGACATGATGCATTGTAAATTCTGACAATTTCTCCCCATACTTTATTCTTCGCTTTAATATTACTGTCATTAGTTCTTTTGTTTTCAATTATATCCTCCTTTTCAGAAACTAACTTTATTAGCATAATTTTTTTCAAAGTAGTAAAAATTCCTACTGCATTTAGCACTCATTTTACTCACTGCTGAGGTTAAGTTTCACATGCGCTGAGCTCTGTTATACAATATACTGATGCATTGTTATACATTTAAGCAGGCTACAGTGATAATTAAGTGAACTGGCACGCACGCCTGGTAAAACAAAACTGCATGAGACTACCTTTGTGGTCTGGTGGTTAGTATGCTGGCTTCCAAATCCAGAGGTCCTGGGTTCGATTCCTGGCTTGAGGATGGTAAATTTTCTTTAGCCAGGATTATTTCTAACCCTCTATAGAGTCTGGAAGTGAGAGTGAGAGACAGAGAGAGTGTGTACGTGCATGTGGGTGAGAGAAAGAGAGAGAGTGTGTGTGTGTGTGTGTGTGTGTGTGAGAGAGAGAGAGAGTTTAATGTTTATAAAGCAAGTCTAAGTAACAGTAAAATGAGAGAACATCATTGCTGATGAGCAATTGTTCCAAAGGCAAAGACACTGATATAACCTTAGATGTTAAAGACAAAATATAAATGGAAACCCCCGTCCCCCTAAAAAAGCACGGTTACTAGTGGTATTGCAATTAAATGATGAAAAAATGCAGTTCACTACCTCATCAAATTCCGAACTAAACTGTGAAATAGTTATTGAAGGAAACGAAACTCTTTCAGAAACACATACAAATTATCTCTCTAATAAAGGTTTATAGAAACTGTCAAACAGATATCTACGGCTTTATGTAATCCAGCCTTATAGAGTAGGGAGTGAGTACACAAAAAGTAAAAGCCTGCTAGACCTGTAATGCTTTAAGTGTAAATGCATTATAGTGACTTTTTTCATCCCAAGCAAGTTTCTTCCACAAGCTACTAGCTGATGTCATGTTAATAAATGCACTGCATTTCTAACAGTTTTCACTATACACAACTGCTATAATAACCATATTTCTCTCACTTGGAAGCAGAATTAGATCTGCCTCTGCAGTATAAAGAGATTAGTATTATAAGCACATGGATTAAAGCATAAATAAAACTAAAATTATATAAAATATTAGCATATGTGTGTAACTTACAATATATCACACTTGCAACTTATGGCATATTCTAAATAAAGCTAGAACAAGTCTTGGTACAATTTGTTAACCATAACTTATGAAATGTACACTTTATTGCATCAATAACACTGAAGGGAGTTAAATCCTTCAATGAATCATCAGAATGATTGCATACATACAGTATGATTAATTTTGTTCACTCTTTTCTGACACTCCTGTACATGGTAAAAACAATTTATAAGAGCTTACCTGTAGAGATGAATGATGCTTTTGAGCATAGAAAAGCTGGTTTTGGTCCATTAAAATACTAGTTTCATCAAAGCTATTAGGTTTAAACTCATAATTCAACAAAGCTTCTCTCTCTCTTTCTTCTTGAATTCGTTGATATTTCTGGTTCTTATAGGAGTCCAATGCTGCCTGAAAAAACAGTATCTTCTGTTAGTGTACCTATACTATAAAATACAGTGCAGACACCACAAAATTATCATTCTTACATGGGAATGTCTAAATACGAGTCAGAGGGAGTTGTAGATAAGGGCATGTGTATGTGTAATATTAAGGTCAACATATTATTAAAAGCTGGTGCTAATTCAAATTTGCAAAGTTTGAAAGAAAGAAAAATAAGCAAACAAACATTTTAGAGAAATATATTTATGGCGAATACAATTGTAGAACCCATATTAAAATACAACATATTAATTCTAATGCACACATTATTTATGAAATTTCACAGCAGATGAAGTTTTAAACTTTTGTACTTTCTCTTTAGTCATCTAGTTATTTCATATAATACAGAAAACTCTGACATAAATATCCCACAAAATAAAGGCAAAACTGGTGAATGCTATCAATTTAAAAATTTTGGAAATGACACCTAATGTAACCATTAAGAAAAATAATCCTCTCTGTTGTAATTAGATATCAATTAAGTGATTTCTGAAGTTACAATGGACATAATTTTCTCTCCTTATATAGTTATTTAGCATATATTGGTAATGAACTTGGAACTTGATTACAAATGTACAGGAAATGCAGCAAAACTTTCTTGCACAAGTATGAAAAAAGAGGATGTGCATCTAGGAACTCCATTACAGGTCTGGTATATGCTGATGATACACTGCTGATAAGAGTTTCAGAAAATAAATTGCAGAAAGCAGTCACAGAATGGGAATAAATGTTGAAAAGTAAAGGAATGTCAATATCAGGTAATGCTAATGAGAAGAAGTAAGGACAAAATCAATTAGCATAAAATGCAATGGACAGGAAACACAATAAGTTACAAAGTATGAATATCTTGGAAGCATAATATAACAGAATAGAAAAATGCAGGAGGAAATTACTACTCAAACAAAGTAAAAGAAATAACACATATTACTCATTAAGTCACACAATATTTGTAAGAAAAGGAAATTTCTCATAAAACCTAGATTCAAGTCTACAGAACAATAATAGAACCTAGTCTTGTACAGAGGAGAAAGTTGGCCAGTAAATGGAAAGGAAGTCAACCAACTGAAATTTAATGTTATTGAAGAATTGTGGGAAAGATAAGAAGAGAGTGTGGAACGAAAGGATTACAAGGAACTGGAAGAGAAATCTTTGGAAAGGGGATTAAAAAAATATAGCTGAAATGGTTTGGTCATGTAGTATAACTGGGGGAGAATAGGAAACCCAAGCAAGTTATAGTAGCAAGACCGGAGAGTTAGAGAATTACAGGAAGACCTAGGAAAACTATATATTCACAATAAAGGAGACTGCAAGAAGAAATGGTAAAAATTTGGAAGAACTGAAAGAATGGGGGAGGAGGAAGAAGCAAGCTCCATTACATACATTTGTAACATTAGAGTAGAGGTTACTCAGAGTATACATCTGCAGTGTTTGAGTAAAACATAAATTAAATAAATATTGCATACCTATTATACTGCTATAAACAGATGTGATTATGTTTTGCTTGGTGGATCTTTTATTTATTCGTAGCTAAATAAACAATACCTGCAGATTTTTTATTTTTTTTAAACATGAACTTTCTGTAGAATAACAACAGCAACTGTTTTATACTCCATGTCATTCTCAACAGTCCAAGCCACCTTCCAAGTATGTTCTTTTGTGAGCCCAATATGTACATATTCTAGTATCCAGGTTTTATAAATCCTTTTTTTAGTATTTTAATAATTAAAGACAGTGGTGGCAAAAGCGCGACTCGCAAGGCACTGTGACTTGCAGGCGCAACTCCTTTCTTAGCCGTCTATTCATTTGTTTTCCATGTGCTGCTGAGTGGTGTAGTGCATGTTGCATATTTGGTGACTCGCGGAAGGCAGGCGTTTTTGCCACCCTTGATTTAAGAGTTGGAATTACAAGTTATGTAATGTCTGTCGAAAGAAAATGGATTTCAACGGGGAAGGAATTTTACTTTAGACATTTCACCATTTGCCAGTATATATGGTGTATCTCCAAATCTAATTTTAATAGTGAATTTAAGAAACAAAACATAAGCTAATCGGCTACTTTCATCCTTAAATCATTGAAAATTAATAATTTTTAAAAATTTGAATTGAGGGAGGGTAGTTACTCCCCTGTGCCCTACCCTCTTGCAGATGCTCTTGACTAAGGATGTGGAAATAAACCTTAAAATATTTGTAAATATAGTAAATGGAAGACGTATTGCACCACAATGAGGTACCAATTTTGATGCAGAATGCCCAGTGTCAACTTTTGATATAATCTCCAAGATCTACTGTTGATTCTGCTGCCAGCTGCTACAGTCCTGGCCAGGAGATCTTTCTCTCAGGGTATGCATGGACTAGTGTGAAAGGATAACACCAGTTTAAAGTGACTAAGAAATTTAATGTGATCTATTACTTGAGCTATTGAAGCGAGTTGCCAACCATTTGAAGATAAAGAATGAAACTGATTCTGAGTCATAGCACTCGAAACTATAACAACTGATTTATTGTACCTGCTAACTTCTGCAGTATCAATTTTATAGTTTAAAATAACTGTTTCTGCGATGAGAGAAACTAGAAGCTTAAGTTGCTTGAGTCCCTAAAATGCTTACAGGCAAAACCTCTCATGGCTACCACTAAATAACTGAACTGCCAATCACCGTAAAAGACTGTAAGCCCCTAAGGCTGTACACGGACACTAATTTTACCAATACAAACTCTTTTATTAACTTAAATTCTGCCTACTTTAGAACTACCCCACCAACGTTCATTTCTCGAGCAGCCATATCTTAAAACTTCTACATACGTTTATACGTAACCTCCCTGAATGTAAGAATTTCATTCCTTCCCTTTTTACAAAATTCCTGTCTATGTTGACTGTTCAAATGTACAGAACCCAATCCTAACTGCATTCCAAGAAACTTTATGTTAATGCGTTCTTAATTTGGCTGTTACTAATGACTTCCTTACATGATTTGCTGATTGCCTTTTTCTTTCAGGACAAATCTTTCAACTCAGGCTTATTACTTTATACACTGATTTAATATATGGAAATTGTTTATTGCAATTATTTCTTTATTTAATTATTTATATCTTCCTGTCAATAATTACGATATCAAAATGCAAAAACTAAATTGTTAATCTTCAGCTGAATTAAGCACAGTTGTCACACAATCATTTGTTCTTCAGTACACAGCATTACAGTAGATAATGAACACTTTCCACGGATTTAAAAATGTGAAAGACTGGTGATTCTCAACCAAAGGAGCTTTATACATTGATAAACTCCTTTCAACTTCTACTGAAAACACAGACGCATACTTGAAACAGCATACATTGCCAGGTTCTACAGCTTCATCTAAACCATCAAGACAGCAGTTCTTTCCTGTCATTCTTCACATCATTTGACACAATATGTTAAAACCAATGTTTTTCTTCAAATAATTTCCATATTATGAAACACAAGTTCACCTTTCACACTGCACAATCTACTCTAGGCTGATTTCAACATGTCTACGAGGTGGTATCCAAAATATTTGGGACTGGTGCTGCCATCTCGACAGTAGTTGCAGTAGAGTTTTGTACCGTTAGGTGGCAATACTAGCACATCTGATGTCTGAGTGTTTAAAGCTTCATGCAGCTGGGTAGATGTGTTGAGATTCTATAGTACTTTTCATGATACTCTGTGTGTAGCGTGTGGCAATTTTACGATGGATCCAAGATTAGAACAGAGACTGTGCATCAAAATCTGTGCAAATTTCAGGAAAAATGTTACGGAGACCCTCGCAACAATTCAACAAGTGTTTTAGGGACAAAGCATGAGCCGTACATTGTCGTCCTCCGTGGTGTAGTGCTAGCCTCTAGTTCCTGAGGTCACGGGTTCAAACCTGGCAGAGGGCAATGGATTTTATCGGGTGCAAAAATCCTTAGCACGGCTTCTTTCGGAAAGGAAGTAAAGCCGGTGGTCCTGTGTCGTAGATTTGCAGCACGTAAAAGAACTCAAACCTGATAAAGAGATCTCTGAGCAAAATTACTGTTATTTCACCACAATATAGAATGGGACGCTAAGGACCACAACAGTTAAAGAGCGTCCATAAATAAAATTCAATTTCAATTGAGCCGTACATATGTGTGTGTGAGTGGCATGCTCGGTTCAATGCTGGCCGTACAGCTATTGAAGATGATGCTCACACCAGTAGACCCGTCAGCTGCACAAGCTGCATGCTCCTCATTTTCTTTGATACCAAGGGGATTGCAGACAAAGAATTCATCCCATCAAATCAAATAGTGAATTCCACATACTACTGCGATGTTCTGTGACGGCTCTGTGAAAATGTGCGGAGATGACGGCCCAAATTTTGGCTGTTGCATCATGATACTGTGCCCTGTCACAATTCCTTGTTTACCAGGATCTTTTAGATGAAAAACATGACGGCTGTCCCTCACCCACCGTACTCGCCTGATTTGCGACTTCGCTCTATTCCCCAAACTGAAAACCAAGTTGAAAGGACGTTCGTATGACACAACTGAGAGGATTCAAGAAGAAACGCTGTCTGTGCTAAACATCCTCAAAGAACATGACTTCCAGGATGCATTTGAAAAATGGCAGCATCCCTGGGACCGGTGTATACATGTGGAAGGGAACTACTTCAGGGATGATGGCGGTCATTAGTCTCAAAGTAAGTTTTTGACCAGATGACACCACAAGTCCCGAATATTTTGGATAGCAGCTCATATTTGTTTTGATACAGGGCAACTACATTGTTGAAATGTGATAAAGCTTAGCAGAAATCCAAAACTTCACTTTATGTAGGACGGTTTACCTTTGATTTCTGAGCTGGAAATTAGTTCTTGGGAGGTTTTTACAGATGCTGCACTGTCACTACAAAATGAGTTTATGAATTTTTTTACATCAAAATGTTCACAACAATTACAAGCATCTAACCAGGTTTCCCATATGGTAGGTGGAAGAGGAATCCCAGTGACTTTCTTAGAATTTCTTCTTCATACAAGATGCAATTTCAGGAATGCTTCCTTTACATTTCCATGTAGGGGAAGTGACGTCTTATTTCTCTTACAACTCATGGCAAGCATATGCCAAGCAGCTGGCATGTAACATTTTTAGTACAGTGCATAATGGTGGGTGAAGGTACCTCGGATATGGGATTACTTGGACTATATGGAGCACCATAGGAAAACTTATTAAAAAACGAAATGAAACCAATAACAAATCAAGGTGAAGCTTTTACTGTAAGTTTTTAAAGTTTTTGTATAGGAATAAACACAATATGTACGTACATTCATACATGGGGTTCTTTTTAGAAAAAGCCTTTAAGCATCTTCTGCTTCACAATATTGAATCCCTTTTGCACAGCAATGTCATGCCATTGTTTGAGTAACATGGTGTCGCACGGTGTTGCCTCTGGTTGTTGTTCTACATTGCACAACGTGGCCTCTAACACAGCAAAACCCTCATTATGAGTCATCTTTGGTGTTTTCTCTTCTATGCCTTACTCCTTGCTGTCTTCTGTTGGCTCATTCAACAGCACAACAATTAATGTTTCTGTAAGTTCAAACTGATCATCACTCTTCATCCATTCTGTAATTTCACTTTCACTACCACCTGGAAGCTGTGTGATTAGGTGAGACACGGGTGCATTATCTTTATCAGCATCGAATTCACTATCACCAGTCGATTTGCTTTCTAAAACTCTCTTCCACAATTTCACAAGTGTTTCGGGCTTCACTTCATCCCACTCTGGTAACCAATTGATGCAGTAATTTGTATCACAAATTACTTAAATGTAAATAATGATTGTAATATGAATATGCATTTTTATGTGACATTGATTTCAGATGTTTATTGATTGTAAATATTGTTGGGAAGTAAATTTATAATGCCTTACTGAAACTGTCAATAATAGCGCGCAATAATGCAAAGAGGGGGGTGAGCTGTTTATCATTATTGGAAACGAGGAAGTTAGGTAATGTTGGCGCGTTTTTCCGTTGAGAACCTTCTGGAATATTTTCTCCCTAGAGCATATGTATTCATAATTTTTCATTGGATATTAAAATAGACGCTAATGTTGGCGCGTTTTATTAGCCAATTGCAGTTCAGTTATAATCTTTAGGCATATCGGTGTGTATGAGTATAAATAGAAGCTAGGTTAGAGGTAAAGTCAGTCAGTCTCCAGTTCATCAAAATTCTTTGTACACTACACGTCGTCTTCAGTCAGTCAGTTCGTCATACATCGGATATAGATTCACAAGTTACGCGCAGCAGAATTATGAATAATCTAAAGTGTTGTAAGGTTAATTATACAAAAAGTTGAAGTACGCAAATTAAGAAATATCAGTAAGAAGTTATTATAACAGTTTCAGTTTGGCGAGTGTTAAGATCAATGTGTAAAAGTGATAGTGAACGTGTTCGACAATAAAAATTATAAAACAAATTTCTTCATCAGTGTAATTTTTGGATAAAAGATTCCTTTCCGTTTACACAACCCTGATCAAGAGATATGTTCGACCAAATAGCTAGCCGGAGGACAGTAAACAAAACTTAAAATTCTTTCAAACACTAATACTACCACAAATTGCTAACACTAGATGGAGCTACAAACCGAACAAATGAATGACGTCACAAGATGGCTTCAACACACGTGATGTAAACAAACATTATAAGTAATACCGTCGCAAATTGGCTACCACAACGTGGGGCTACAATAATGTTAAATAATTACGTAAACAATAATGCTATCGCAAATTGGCTCCCATACGTGGGGCAGTTAAAATTATGTAACCAAACAAAACAAAAGCAGCACAATATAAGATCTTCAAGTTCTAATAATTTACGTAAAAACATATTACGTAAGCACTGAATACAATAAAGAAAACCACCGCACAATACACTACATCATTCATGGTTACTCATTTTAGAAAATTAGTAGAAGTGACTGCAACAGGCGGCGTACATAATTTTTTTAAAGCATTCCAAAGCACCCTAATCCATCGGTTGTATCAAACTTATGAAATTAGGCGGTAAAAACAAAGCCCAAATTCCATCACACTGCAGTTCCTCTTTGTCTGCATGCGATCCAGCTTTGTCCATCAATAAGATTTCTTTACTAGGCAAACCATTTTTCTTCAAAAACTTTTTAGTTTCTGGCACATATTCTTCATAAACCCACTTCTTAAATATTGTTCTGTCCATCCAGGCATTCTTTTGGTTCTGGCAAGAGATAGGAGTGCAGACAAGGAAATGTCTTTGAGAGCTCTAGGCTTTGCAGACTTGCCTATGATAACAAGCTTTAATTTGTGTATACTGTCACTCTTTCTTTACTTTTTTTGTGGCCAAGAGCATGACATTCTTTATGTGAATCAAGTGTTTTAGAAGGTAACATTTTAAAGCTGCGCCCTGCTTTATCACAATTGTATAACTGATCATTTGTGAAGTTATCACTTTTTATGAGCTGTTCAAATTTTTTACAGAAGTTCACTGCAGTTTTCGAATCACTGGAAAGCTTTTCTCCCCAAATCTCAAGCTGTCGTACACCATACCAATTCTTCCATCTCTGTAATGAACCTACACTCGCGCTGAAATCGTCTTCACCTTCTTTAAACTTGTTTCTAAAAAATAATGATTTTTCTTGCAACATTGGGTTGGAAATTGCACTCCTTCTGCCTTTGTTGACTTAAGCATATAAACAATGCTTCACTAGCTTTCTCGTAATCTGACCTCCTCATACACTTTCTTTTAAAAGAGTTATCTGAACACTTCTCCAATTTATCCCTGTTTCGTCGCCAATCTCCAACTGTTACTTCCCCAACACCGTATTCCATTGCAAGCTTTTTAATTGTTTTCCCTTTATCCAGTCTTTTTAAAGCTTGTAATTTCATCTTTAATGTACAAATTTCCTCTTACATTTAACACTTATTGTTGAAACAAATTAGGAATAAGATGTGCAACCACTTCTAACGTAATCTATTCACAAAGGCTACAAACATACTAAAATAAAACACTCCTTTAACTTGACACAAACCTGGCTTGCTGTTTGGATCGCAAGGGATACTTTTCCTCTCAACAAAACATATGTTAACTATTAAGGCTAGCTGCTTTCTTATAATAGCTGTTATGATTTCTTATGGTGAATAAAGAGAGAGAGAGAGAGAGAGAGAGAGAGAGAGAGAGAGAGAGAGAGTGTGTGTGCGTGTTTTTTTATTATTGCAGCTGAAAAGTATTTTCGGTGGGCAATGTTTACTACAATGTATATATATAGTCAGTGGGTTATTAATGCTTGCTACAATGTATGTACGTATTGTTTTCCCAGTTTTTGGCTGGTGCCTAATTGAAAGGAAGTTAATCCTTGCCAGGTAACATGTACACTATAGATGAGAGGTAGGGAGGTGCAAAAGTATGTAGATATGTATCAGGACTATGTAAACTGATGACTAGCCTCTGGTTTAACAAGAAAAAAAAGAAGAAAAAGTGTCTTCAAGTAGCTCAGATTTAACGGAACCTGGAATTTGCGAGACTCTACTGTATGATGCTGCACCAGTGACAAATGGCTTGCAGCATAGAATTATGTTAGACACAATTAGGGTAGATATCATTCACTGTTTTGTCAAAGAATTTACTTATTGTAGAGTAGTTTGCTTTCTCCAAGACTTTGCAATTTAGAAGAAGGAATATGTTACTATTGTTTTCTTCATTCACTGCCTCAACAATCGACATTAACAAAGTGACTAACAGAATCTGTAGTCTCATCCAAGAAAACCCAAATGTGGTTATTTTTAGTCCAGTTTCGATCTTACGGAAAAATCCTGCCTGGCCAAACTAAAGGGGGCAGAGCCGTTTTGGATAAAGCATTCTTTTGGATAACTGATGGTAATGATTTTAAGCAGCAGAAGGAAAAAACAGAATTGTATTCCAAATGCATGTAATAATGTTTAACAAAGAGCAACAACTACTATTATATACACTATTAAAATATGTATTTCCACCAAAAACAGCACTTGCAAGCAACAAAATGAGATTCAGACTGCCTTATAACAATACATAGGTTTTGATCTTCACTGCTGTTGCTTGGTTAAGAAAAGTGTGTGGTGGAGAAATTCAGAAGAAGTCTTTTGCTCTGATGTCCATTACCTTGCACATGATAAATATGCCATTAACATTTGCCTAAGAAGTGTATTTTCTCAACTATTGGAGATTCTGCGCTACCTCAAAGTCATAAAAATGTTTTCTGATGGAACTGCAGGTCACTTTAAACAGAAGTACACTTGAAGCAATGTAATACTGCTTTCCTGCATATTCAGAATCCAAATTGAGTGTAACTTCTTTAAATCTTATCATGACAAAACAGCTGAGGATGTAATAGAAGGGCAAGTAAACAGGCTGGCATGATAGCTGTTACATCTGGAACTAGAGTGCAAACCGCAGATAAAGATCATTTGTAATGTGAGTAATAAAACCAAACATACTAGTAATCAGGAGATTTCCCTGACTGATATTAAAGTGAAAAAATATCTTGAAAAAGGTTTCAACAGCTTCTGGCTATTCCAGTCACTTGTAAGGTCCATTCTTTATCTTTATCCACCATTAGAAATATTTTACAAATTCAAGGTTTCATCAAAATTTATATACACTGTCGTTTGTGAAATTGCAACACCAAGAAAGAATTTCCTGAATAACTCCAAACTTGGTGGAAGTGTAGCAGAGTGTGCAAGCAATAAGTGATTAAGTTTACAAAGAGATGGAGTACATGTAGGCTGAGCAGAGCCCTCTCGTGTCGGTCTGACAAGGTCAGTGTTGCACCCAGTGTAGTCAGTGCAAAGCTGTCAAACAAGGTGGAAACAATAAAGAGTGCCAGTATGCCTCATTGATGTCAAAGGGAGCCATATCGGCATGTGAGTGAGTTTGAACAGGGCAGAATGATCGGTCACCAGGAAGCAGGTTTGTCATACCATGACATTTCGGCTCGTACAGGGCATTCTGTTACGACAGTGATGCGTGCGTAAAGGTTGTACACAGCAAAGAGCAGGTAATGGATCACAGCACGGGATGACCGTAATCTTGTTTACATAGCCATAACGGACCGCACAACTTCATCCACAGTGTTAGCTCAACGCTGAAACACTGCAACAGGTGTGAACTTATCTGCATCAACGGTTTGTCGCCATCTGCTGCAGGTTGCACTGGTTGCATGCATGCCATTATGTCGGCTTCCATTGTCCAGAAACCACAAGCTCCTCCGACTGCAACGGGTATGTGAACCTGTCACTGGGGTGCTGAGTGGCAAAATGTAGTCTTTTCGGACAAGTCCCGCTTCATGCCCTACAGTGATGGCTGCATACATGTCGGACGGTACCGTGGTGACCGCAACCTGGAGGGCTGCATTGTTGAGCAGCACAGTGGACAAACACCAAGTGTGATGGTTTGGTGTGCCATTGGTTACAACAACCAATCTCGGCTCCTACAAATTGAGGGCACTTTGAGCAGCAATTGGTACCTAATGGTGGTTTGGTTTGGTTTTATTTAAGGGGGCTCAATCTAACAGTGGTTGTAGAGCCTGAGGTACTCCCCCCTACTTCAGGCATCTCCACAGGCCACATTTAAACAGGACAATGCCCAGCCACATATAGTGAGGAATGTACAAGCCTTCTTTGAAGAGCGACGGGTACCACTGCTTCCCTGACCTGCATGTTTGTCCTTAAAATAAGTTTTACAGTGAGTCTTTCTATTTATACTAAACATCTTTCTTATTATTTTCTTTTGTGGTGCAAAAAGAACCGTTATTTCTGTGGCAGAACCCCATATGAAAATTCCATAAGCAAGAGCAGATTCTACATAAGAAAAATATATCATTTTTAGTGTTTATATTACAAATATATTTAATACAGATATTATATAGTATGCTTTATTAATTTTTTAAGTAATGTTTTGAATATGCGGTTTAGAGGTTAAGAATTTGTCAATAGTTACCCCCAAAAATTTGGCCTTGTGGACATTAAGTATTTCATCATTATTATATGTAATATAAGTTGCATGAAAGTGATAGATGAATATGTAATTGAGTATGCTCACCTTTCATGTGAACACTGATCCACAAGTTCCATGGATCAGTATCAAAGCAATAGCAAAACTATGTACAGTGTCCACTGCATTTAGTGATTCTGCAGTGTAAGCTGATGTGTATCCTATGACATAATATGTCATGTGATTCAGCTATGCAATGTGTTTATTTGCGGTTATCTGAAGCACTTGATTCACAGAACCGTGCATGATTTAAAGTCTTGTTTGTACTGTGAGTGGGAGATGAAATGAAGTTTTCTTTTACATTTCCTACTTAAATTTGATGGTATGTAAAGAAAAGATTATATGTTTGTAAAAAAAATAGCATTTCTCTCTCTCTCTCTCTCTCTCTCTCTCTCTCTCTCTCTCTCTCTCTCTCTACTGTTGTCTTTGACGTGAAGGCATCATGTAAAGAATTTTTAATGACTACTCCTTATTACAAATAAATCCTTACCACTAGCTGCTATTGTTTGAAATCCCAAAGTACTAAAATTAATAGTAATTCTAAACAGGCCTACAGAAGCTTAAATAACAGTGAATCTAATAAATATGTATAGTACAATTTTTTCAACCTGACTCTGCAGAAATGCAAATGAGGAGAAGGTTGGAGAATGGAAGGGGAGAAGAGATTGGCAGTATTCCCCTAGTGCAGTGCAACAGGAATACCTAAGGTACGTATCAGCCATTCTCCTACAATAACCCAAAAGCCCTCCCAGGAGATAATGAGCTTGTCCAACTACTGCGCATTCAGCTGAGTAGGGTCAGGAGGAAAAAAATCATATTGTAATACTATATTTTATTTCTTTTATGCATCGTGTCAGTTCATTTTAGCAATTATGCATTGTCTTCATTTTGGTATAATACAATATGCACAATTTCATAGATGTCGGTCTGTTACAAAGAGAGGTAGTCTGTATTGGAGCACATTTTGAATCCTAACTTCTTCAATAATTAGAATATTTTTATTTTTAAAAGCCTCTAATAAAGCTTAAATCCTCCACAAAACAGATTTTTTAAAACTATTTTTGGATTAAACTTTTGGAGAAGTTTAGAATTGCCTTACATGACCTATAAAGAGAGTCGACAAAAATGTCAGTCTGTTAGGAAATGTTTATGAATAAATATTTCATATAAATTTGGTATTAAACAGTATTTTTTGTTTAAAATAAAGAGAGTTGAGGGTTATTACATTACATCACTATAATATTCTTACTTGAACACTATGGGCCTCATAATAACATAAATATAAATAACATAACATAAACTCTCCCACATATAAACTAGCAAAATGGCTTTCAAATACCTTCAACTCCATGCCTATCTTCAAAAGTCTTAGTATAAAAAATTCATTAGAATTAACCAGACACCTTTCAAATATAAATATATCACCCATAGACATGATGGTATCAATTGATGTCACTGCACTCTTCCCAAGCATACCAAAAGAAGAATTATTACCACTCCTAGAAAATTGGATATTAAACAATGGAACACCTATAGCACAAACAGAAGATTACCTAAAACTAAAACAATTATGTCTGGACCAAAATTTCTTTTCATTCCATCACAAAATCTTTAAACAAACCTCAGGCCTAACTATGGGAAACCCCCTTTCACCATTTTTAGCAGAACTATATATGAGCCATTTTGAATCCCATATTACTAAAATTACTATTCAATAGAAAAAGAAGAAAATGGCCAATTACGTTACCTAGACATCAGGATCATCAGAAATAATGCACACAACAAACTAACGTTCGGCATTTACAGAAAACCAACGCACACAGAAAACTATATTAAAAACAATAGCTACAATCCTACAAGCCACAAACATGCAATTTTAAATAGTATTACAAACAGGTTAGTACATATACCAATGGAGAAAGAGGAATACCAGAAAGAATACCAACACATTATCAACATAGCCACTATGAATGGATACCAGAAAAAAACAATAGATAAGAAGATAAAAAGGTTTGAAAGACAGAAATACATCCAACAAATGACTATGTTACTCAGACAACAAAAACCACAAGCATATAGAAAATTCACTTATCACCCTTGGACACATCATAAATTTCAAAGGATTTTCAAAAAATACAACATCACCCTGTCTCCACAGAATAACCACAATATACAGAAACTACTATGCAACAGAACAAAAGATCCTATCCCCAACGATAAATCAGCTGATATATATCAAATTGATTGTAATGAATGTAACCTGGTATACATAGGAAGAACCAAAAGAAATCCTGAAATAAGACTTAAAGAGCATATGAGATGCATTTACCAAAAGCAGCCAGATAAATCAGCAGTAGCACATCATTTCTGGTCTTCAAACCATGATATCACTCCGAACATAAAACTCTTAAAATCGATCAACAGCAGCAATGAATTGGACATCTGGGAAAAAATACATATTGTCAAACACAGGAATCACCTAATGAATTTCGAACTGCCGCCACCCAGCAGCCTTTGGAGGTTCATCAGCCCGCACCAGAGAACACCACTAACCACACACATCCCCCAGACGATGACCGGCAAAATCAGATGAGGACATGCTGACGATGGGAACAAACCGTCTCCCGAAACGTGTTCAAGTAAGAATATTATAGTGATGTAGTGTAACAACCCTCAACTCTGTTTATTTTAAATTATGACACATCACTGTTACTAGCTTCTAAATCTTCAAAATTAGTCAAGTATTTTTTGTCATCATTTTAGTTCTTTGTATTTTGTCTGTTTAATGATGTGGTCAAAACTCATACTTCAAACCACTCATTCATTCTGTTATTGGTGGAATCATACATTACTACATTATGGGAGACAAGCACCTCCACTGTAATGCAAAAATGGTAACTATTGTACCTCAATATTTTCAATCTTAGTATATCTTTTTTTTGGACATTTTTTTATATTCAACAAACATTTGAAAAGCAAACAATCTTCTAAAAGTGAAAAGTTAAGTACTAAGTATTCACTCAGTCAATAGTGGTTTAATTTAAAAACTTCATGATAAAATAAATCTTTATAAAGCCTATTTTGTTATTCCTGCAATAGATTAAAAAAGAAATTACATGGTTCAGCTAATAGGCTGATGATAATATATCAGTCTGAACAAAACTATGTGAAGTGGAGTATAATTACAGTTTAGGGATTACTGCAATGACAATCTCTTCACATGGCTTCATAGTAAAAAATGCTCTCGGCCTACTTGCATATATGAAGTGACAAAGATGAATATATTTGCCAATCTGCATGCAGTTTTTCTTTTTAAGATATCCTTCAGTTTTTATGAATACAACAGATACAGCTGAACCTCACCTCTATGTTTTTCGTATATATACCCAAGTTTAAATTTTTAGGTAGCGAACTTTGTCCATTAATATTTAGCTCAATTATGTTTTTCAGTTATACCTTTTCTCATTAACACATATTTTCTGATCCCTGTGTCTGAAATATATTTACTTATATTCTTTTATATATGCTATGTTAAGTCATTATCTATGGTTTCTATATACTCTACCCTTGCGTTGCAGCATAAAACATTAGTCATTTTGGACATGCAGGTACCTTGTAGGTAACAACATTTTTGGAATGCATTACTGCTATGCACATGTTAACAATGCAGTTAGGCAAGGTCATTCTTTCCCAAGTTGTAGAAGAAGTTGTAAAGAAGAAGCAGGCCTAAATAATGGAAGTGCTCCTGGCGTGAATAAGCCAATTCAAGCTCTATAAACTACAAAATGAAACAGCATTTCTGTGATTAGCACATATAATTGACTACCGTAAGACTGTGTGAAAAAATTAAAGCAATAAAGAAAAATTGACAATATTTTTTAAACCAATGTAAAGCACCACTACTTTGAATCTCCTTTGTTTTTTTATTTTTTAAAAGTTTGGATTATTAATAACAAAACTTGCATACATATAAGTACTGTAAATAGTGTATTACGTTTATTATTTGTGCATTTGTTTTATTTATTACTTTCTTATATTAAATACATAATTACAGCATTAATCTAATAAAATGTTTCGAATCTATAAGATAATATACTTTTAGTTTTCTCATTTATACATTATTTTAGTAGTCTCTTAAACTCAGGTTATACTGTATATCAAAACTGTCAATACACTGAATAGGCAGCAACCTTGGTACAATCATGAGCATTGCCTGAAAATGACTTCTCCAATGCTCAAACATATAATCTGTTACGTTGATATTGTAATGAAAAGAAGCTAGAAACAGTGATGTGTATTGAATTTATTCTCACCTTTAAATAAAATATAATCTGTTGTTAATGCTTAATCATTAAAGAAGAAAAATGGTAAATTATATGTCTTTTTGTCAACTACTTAAAACTTTTTGACCTCATCAACCGACAGCTTTTGATCACGACATTAGAAGCTATGATCGGACAATCAACTCACAAAACTGATGTCTAACATATTAGCAGCCAACAAAATATAAATTGATGACAGTATAGGAAAGTCTAATTGGATCGAGCAAACAAATGGCATTTTTCAAGGAGACGCTTTAAGTCCAGTACTTTTTAATGCTTTCACAGCAGATGCAGGGGATAAGATAAGTGAAGAAACAGGTGCAAGAATTTATGCCTATGCTGACAATATGGCTATAGCATTAAAGGATAGAGAAGAACTTCAGAGAGTTATGGATATACTCACCGACTGGGCAGAATCAAATGAAATTCAAATAAACAAGAAAAAAACAGAATTGGTAATCTTCAGGAATGGAGGAAAGCCATCAAATACAGGTGGAATAACCTATAAAGGGAAAGAATTAAAGAGATCAAATAGTTTCAAGTATCTAGGGATAACGATACAAAACTACAGCAAGGAATTTCAGAATTCGCTTAACAGAACGAATGATCGCAGCAACCAAAAGCATGAACGAAATAAGACATTTAAGACAAATGTCAGTAATGACTGCAATTAAATTATTTCAGTTAAAGGTCATGCCAGCACTAACATACGGACTAGAATTAGTATGGGAATACATCATGACACACCAGATGGAGAAAATAGAAAAGATCAAAGCAACCTTCTTAAAGAGAATGCTTGGAGTTTCAAAATACACAAGATCCCAATTGGCCTATGTATTAACACGAGAAAATGTCCTTATTGAATATATTACCGAATCCAACTATTACAAGAGCTTTTAATAGTTACTAAAAAGCACTTGAGAAATTGAAATAGAAAAGAGAGGAAATATGGGAAGATGTTTACTTTCTCTACTACGTATAGTAAGTAGGGGAAGTATTGCATTCCAATAAAAAATTTGATACCGAGATTTCACCGGAAATACATGTTTTGAGGCCTCCTGAATCCAAAAAAAGTATTTTTGAAAACATGTCCATGTGTGTGTCTGTGAACGGCATAACTCAAACAAATAGTCGGATAAACACCAAACTTGGTATTTAGGTTCAGTATCTTTCAGAGATGCAACATGAAGGTTTTCAAGAAAATCCCCCCGCCCCAGATTACCCTTTACATGGAACATTTTTCGAAAAGTTTAATTTTCTCAAAAATGGCTCTAATGATTTTGAATAAAATACCATAAGTTTAAGACATTTTTATGGCAAATGAATTGTATATATCGATTTTCTGGGAATGTCTCCAAAAGTATTCTTCATTGTGAACGACTTTTGCATAACTGTTAAACTATAAGAGATAGACAAAATTTTACTACACAAAAAATGTAGATCGCGTTAAAATATACATTTTTTTAGTTGAGTGAACCATTTTCAAGATATTGCTTGTTATTCCCTTAAATTTTCCAATACTTATACTTTTTCTCAAATGGGAATTCGTTATTATTTATCTTGGATATACAAAGAGTATTAATCTGTGGCAAAGAGAATGGTGCTGCACATAGCAACCAGCTATTAAGAGATATGTCTATGCTTAAAGGCTACTGTATTTCTATATTGCCTTTGCAAATACAAAACAAGGGGAACATAGTAGGCCTTAAGCGATAGTCAAATATTTTTAGAACTGGTCGCTATGTGTAAAATGTAATTTTCTTTGCATGTCAAGAACATAAAAAAATATTCTGTGGGCGTAAGAGAAATGAGAACGTAATAACAGTCAAAATGATATTTGTAATACAAACAAGGATACTGAAAACCAAAACACAGAGCAAGATATCATTATATACAAACGGAAGTACTGATGTGTGTGGATAAAGCAAAGTGTGATTATAAACGGGCGGAAGTGCACTCAGATAAGGCTAAAATTTAGGTACAAGTGAGGCAGCATGTGTTTCCCGCAAAGCAGTAAACTAGAAGAAGAAAAATCTGATGTGATACAATCACATTACTTTCCCTACCCTTTATCGTTTATTAGTGGGTATACAAAGTATTTTTACTTAAGCTTATTACTTTCTCCAATACATATAGTAAGTAGAAATATTGCATTTCACCTAAAAATTTGATATTGAGATTTCACCAGAAATACATGCTTTGAAGCCCCATATTGCAAAAAAAAAAAAAAAATTTTTAAAAAAGGCCCGTGTGTGTGTCTGTGAACAGTGTAATTCAAAAACGAAAAGTCGGATGAATACCAAACTTGGTATTTAGGTTCAGTATCTTCAAAAGATGCGACACGAAGATTCTCAAGAAAATCCCCCCATTCCAGACTATCCTTTACATGGTACATTTTTCGAAGTTTTTTTTTTCTCTCAGAAATGGCACTAACGATTTTGATCAAAATATCATATTTTAAGACACTTTCATGGCAAATGAAAGGCATATCTAGAATTTTCTGGGAATGTCCCCAAAAGTTGTCTTCATTATGAACGAATTTTGCATAGCAGGTAAACCATAAGAGATAGACAAAATTTTATCACAAAACACACAATTTATGTCATACATTTTTTGTGTGCAGTGAACCATTTCCGACATATTCCTTGTTATTTGTTTGAATTTTCTAATACTTAATATTTTTTCTCAAATGGGAATTTGTTATTCATTTTGTTTTTATTTCTTTTCTTTTTGTATGTCCTGGGCATGGAAAGAAAATGGAATGCTCCACATAGCAACCAGCTCTTAAAAGATTTGACTATTGCTTAAAGCCTACCCATATTCCCCTTGCACCTACAAGAGAATTAGCAATAAGATCGTTTCTGCAAATGTTTATCTCGATTAATATGAAATAAATAGAGAATAAGAGTTTGTAAAAATAGTTTGTACAAGAGCAGAGAGTCATGTGAGTGTAACACATCAGATTTTTTCTGTACCAAGGCTATGATGAACTGGAAAGATACACCAACTGAGACATCTGGTGACAAGAATGGCTGTGCATGGGTTCCATTTCAAGGTGTGCAACCAAAAGAAAAGGCATGTACCAAGTGCAGTGTGTGTATACATGTTGTGCAATAATTACCTTGAAAGATATCATATACTGAAATGCAAGAGCAGGTCAAAGTCTATAGTGGAATACAACATACATGCACGAATGTCCGAATTTCTCACATCAAATGCTTAATCATGTTGTCAAATTAGTGCTACAGTGAGGATATCTGTCGTAACTTTAGATGCTATGTTTAACAATAGTGAGACTATAACACTGTGCTTATCGTGAGCAATACTTCCCAGCTTAGAAGTGCTTTGCAATGATCGTCATTATCTAAGTACAAACTCATATGCCTACGGAAGCTGCCATGAAAGTAACTGCCGCATTACTTTAATGGATAAAATTCAAACATTAGCAGTAATCTTATATTCTTACCTGTAAATGCACCTTATCATATTTCAGCTGATCGACTCTAAGTTTACTATTTGTTCGCCGGCTCAGTGGCTCCTTATACACGAGAATATCAAGGCGTTCACAATTACTGTAAAGTTTAAACAGATGCGATGATTAAAAAAAATTCTAATAAATATATTTAATACCAAGCAAGAGTAAAATAGTATACGCTACTTAGTTAATGCTATACCTGGTCAATACATCTATTCTTGCTTGAATTTCTCTCTCTATGGGATCCGAACTTTTGTAATCCACTTTCTCGAGTTTCTCAAAACAGCGTTGCGTTTCCTGAATGAGTCCATTGGTCTGATGATATAGTGATTCCATTTTCTTTTCAATTTAACATAACCATTCACTTTTATTAAAAATTAACCAATTTCAACTACATTACAACTTAATATTTACGTTCACAGTGTCTACTGACGATATCAGCTACCAATATTATTCTCTACAGGTTAGACAACATTATACAACTACTTAAAGTTAAAAACTAAACATTTGGAACACGTGGGCTATGTGATATTCGCTGACGTGTCAGTGATGTCATAGAGGTAAAAGGCTTTTGCATCTACATTTGAACCTCAGGACAGCTATACGATAAAGTACTTGACCAATCAGCATTGACCATGTGCGGTTCAGGAGCTTTCTGTTTTATTCTTATTTCGATTACTCTATACACGTTTCTTTCTCCTGCTTGCCAGTGAGTATAAAAATAAATGCACTGCATACTTTTTCACTTAAACAGCTACGTTTATTGGTGAATGGCGAGCCCGATGTGATATTAAGCTCGGACCAAATATTTAAAATATTTTTTTTAAAAAGAATTTTATTAATGTAGCTATTTTGGCAGAAGAGAGTGTAATAGATTTAGAACCTAAATATATAATTAATAATTATAGATAGTAGATGTTAATGAAATATTTTTAATAATATTAGTAGGGACAAGAAAAATATTACATAATACAGTTACATGACTTTGTCTACCCTCTATCGTTTATTTAGTGGGTATACAAAGTATTCTTACTAAAGTTTAATTTTCTGTTTTACTACATTTTAATCCCAATAAAGCTTTGCAGAAATAGCCTTATTACACATTTCGTTATAGATACTGTAGCCAACGTTGCCAACTCGGAAATAATTATTCCGTTAAACTGGAGTTGAAATTCCGCTAAAATCCGCTAAATATTATTATTATTATTATTATTATTATTATTATTATTATTATTATTATTATTATTATTATTATTATTATTATTATTATTATTATTATTATTATTATTATTATTATTATTATTATTATTATTATTATCGTTGTTGTTGTTGTTTGCCCTCTCAAAAGTGAAATTTAAATATACTGGTAACTCAGAAAGAATTTTTTTCGTCATCATGGTACGTTATTTTTCTTATTAAAAAGTTTAGATACCACTCACCATATTAATGTAGTTCAAGCCACAGCATTTCATTTTCCTCCTCATCCTGATTAGGGTGTCTTCACTGCTGAAGTACTGGGGCCGGCTGGAGAAATGTCTGTAGCGTTTGCTCTCATGGTGCCGATTTCTGGGAGAACATTCTCTGGCAGCTCGTAATCATGGCAACACTTGCCCGGACGATTAAGGCCAGTTCTTATGGTAATTATTGCGTTCACCATAACAGTAGTTAGTCTGTTGCGCAATGACGTTTTTATCAAGTTTAACTGGCTAAATGCCATTTCCATGTCTGCATTAGACCAGGGTAAAACCAGAAGCATTATAGCCAGATCCGAAAGCTCTTGGAAAGGATTTAAGCCCTAGCATCCTTATATGACCTGACTTCATTCCAGAACGCCCCGGTGTTGTGTATTTCTTTCCACTGCGCGGTAGTGAGCTTCGACCCTTGAAAGTCAATTTTGGTTACTGTACTGTCGGACAAGCCCAACGATACTATCGGTTCTTTTATCACTCGCAAGCATTCTCTCGGAGCAATTAAGGACACGTTTTGCAACACCTGTCCCTGAAGAAAATGGCGCTTCAGCTTTTACATGTTTTTTTGCTTTTTGAATGATTCAATAAATCCGACAGACGCGAATTTAAATTATACTGACAAAATCGACAACGCCCACTAGCAGGTTCGGTGGGAATCTCAACAAGCCAGTCTTTCAATTGTTTGTTGCTAAGCCAATCTTTTCTAAACTTTTGGATGTATTTTGTCCTTTTGTTTTGACATTTTGACGCAACTAATAACAAAATAAAGAAATCCACTGATTACACCACGGCCAACTGCACCATACAGATGATACAGATAAACACTATGTACTGTACCGACGAACTAGGAAAGATTGTTCTGTTGAGGCAGGGGAAACACTACATCGAAATGAGATGATTAAGCATCACCCATGTACAATAAACACATAATAATATGAAAGCAGGGGGGATGCTGAATTGCATTCTCATAACTTACTCGTAAGAGGTAATCGGAGAGTGAAACCAAAGCAGCACTGATTCGTTTGTTATATTCTGGCCTTACGGACTCTCGAGGTTTGAGGAAGCGGGGAGAGGAAAGCATAGGTAAATGGTATCTTAGAAAATATACAAGGTTAGGCACAAGCGATAACACGTAAAGCTTCTCACATCTACTCAGATACACGTTATTTTTCAATAGTGTTGCAACTTTGCCCGACTCATATCGCGATAATCACGTGTATATGTTTATCTCATTATATATAAACCCATTTCTCGCAGGGCATGAAGGTATACATGATAGCATATTTCATATTTTATTGTGCAATATGCACGTTTCATCACTTACTGTAGACTGAAATGGGTGTGTGGGAAGAGGAAAGATAAAGTTGCAATTTCATCTAGGATTTTTCGCACTAAATGTGGTCTGTAATTATACAATTGAAACTTTGAATTAAGCAAACAAATATTTTTGTAGACATCAGTCCATATATCCGTTTAAAAATCCGTTGACCGCTAAATACAAAATTTCATTCGTTGGTGATGTGTAAAATCCGTCAAATTTAGCGGAAATTCCGCCAACTTGACAAACCTGACTGTAGCGCCCTCTGGGGCTGTTGACCCCGAGGTTGCTTACAACGGGGGGCGTTAGCGGCGGATCGCTGCCGGGATGGGAGTACCATAGGGAGATAAATGAGAATCCGAAGTTTGTATAAAAAAATCTAATGACTGCATTCACTAATCGCTTATATAAATACTGGGCGGCCCGGCTATGGGGGAGATACGTACAAAAGCCTAGACTTAATCACACATCACTTACCTGGCAACCTCTGGTAGAACTTGCCGTGACATTGATTGAAAGGTTAACTAGTTAGGTTGGGGCTATCGAGTCCCTGACGAGCGTAGTTTTGGCATTGCGGTGTATGGAAGAGGACTGAGAACGATGACCCAGTTTCGAGACCCAATATACATCTCTCTGCAAGCTGATCACGCGACCCGGTGCCCTAAAAGTAAATTCTTCCTATACTTCAACATTTTTTGACACTTCTTGAAATCTAACGCAAATCCCGGACCGCGGTTTAAGCTCTACTTATGGCCCGCCACATTACTTCCGAGGGGGATGGAGGGGGGCAAACTCCAACCCGGAATTAAAACGTGAAAAAGAGGTAGCCCTTCATCTTAAGGAGTACGTGATCTGCCCCATTAGGGGATAATTAATGAAGGAAAAGAAGACAAATAACTAAGGTCTAGCAACACAGACAACAGACTGAAAATAAAAGCCCTACTAGCACCCCTGGCTTCCTCGCTTCCGTAAAAGACTTGGAAATCACGGGAAAAGATCTCCTGGGGGTTGGGATATCGTAGGGACTGTGGTTTCAATGTCTTGACCTAACTGCATGTCCCTTGATTTTTTTACTTTGCTCCATATTGCATGCAAGGAGCCATACAGCTCACCTCCTTTGTGTCCGTGAATGTGCTGCTGACTTTATTTCCAGGATATAATTTATAATTTTTTAATATTATTCAGGGTTTTGGTGTTGTCTTTTTTTTATACACGGCCGTAGCTAAAACAGCTTACTTTGATTTTCATTCGTCGGTGCTTCAATTCCTTTTTCCTCCACGTATGTTTAATCAATACTTGTCACAGCATTATTATGCAGACCAGTTTGATAGTGAAGATTTTCTTGCATTTGCCTTACGGGTTAAGAATTATGCTCGTGTTTTTCAATTATCTGATACGGAAGAACAAATTTGTACTTTAATATTGTCTGGCCTTAACTTCCACACCCGTTTGCATCGTGTCTTTATTACAGCTCCGCGATCGTTTCGGGAATTGGGTGTTTTTCCTGACATTAATTTGCGCTTCTTCAAACTGCCCCATTCTAAGGACAAACCACCTTGTTTGTACTTTGCGTAAACTGGATATATATTTCTTTTATTTATAGAGTAGTTTGCCCCACTTTTGTACGTTTTCATGATAATTAAAGTTCTTGTGTCCTAAAATTTGCGCTTTTCGACGCTTTTCAGTTCTTTATCTCCTTTTTTCCTTACTCCTTAGTTATTATGTATTTAACGCGACCTCCATTTTCTTGTATGGGTAATTTTATTTTTAATGGCTTAGATTCGAAGTGATTACTAAGTTATATGCCATATTTAAAAATTCGACGATGGAGTATACCTCTATTTTTTGATCTGAACCAAATATACGAGTTTGATCAAAATTCCTCTTAATATATCTTGAATTTCTAGGACTTTATTTTACTATATTGAGGCACTTCTCGATCGATTCGATTACTGTGCATAGTATTCTACATTTGCAGCTATGTACATTTCCCCCATTTATTTATTTATTTATTTATTTTTTGCTGGTGCGTATACAATCTTGCATGTTAGTCCAGCTTGCTCTTTGATTATTCGTTATCCCATTTAGGCTTTATTTCTTTTGTAACAGCTTTTTCTCGCGTTACATTATTGCTCTTCGGATATGGTATTGTACGTATTTGGCCTTAACTTGCATTTGCGTTTTGTTTATTGTTTCCTCCATTTATGCATTCCTTCTGTTGTAACAGCTTTTCTCGCGTTACATTATTGCGTTTTGGTCCTTGGTGTGAAGTTGTTAGTTGCTTCACGTATGGAAAGCCAATTTGAAGAACGTGTTGTATTGTAGTTCAACTGTTGGGGAGCCGAACACTTGAAGTAGTTGCAACTGCACGTATGGTACCCGGTAGCATTTGCCCCACTTTTTAAAAATATTAACTCCGTATTTTTACTGTTTCTTTAAATATTATATTTATGTTTGCCTCGACTCCGTCAGTATTTATTTTAGAGACATGGATGTCTTGGCAGGGTTGTGGTGCGACTTAAGAATGTAGGGTTACACGGATTATAATTTTACTTTACTCTTTTATTAATGCTTGACACGATTTAAATAAAACTTCACTGATAGAGAGCTATGAGATTCTTTTATTAATTACTTGCACTTTTTAACACATAAACTATTTTCGTCTCACACGAATACATATTATACTTCTCGAGGACATCTTTTGCGTCTGGTTAGTAACGCTGTCTGCAACCAAATGAATTGATTTCAACCGCCTAAACTTGTAAATTTCTGTATTTCAAGTCTCTGATTGGCTAATCCTACTGTAATAGAATACCTTCATTTAACTAAAGCTATTTCTGGTTGTTGATTAGCTATTTTTAAACTGTCTCAAAATTTACATTATAGTTGCTTCAATAATGACTAGTAGCATTTAAACTTTCAAATTCATTATTGTCTCAAGGTTACCTCATTGTTAGCAACTTTTAACCTATTATTCTCACAGCTCCTACATTATTAAATTGCGTAATATATTCACATAACATTATTGAACATGTATACAATAGTATACAATAATATAAACATATATAATGACTGTAATATACACTTTTTATATATTGTTACATACACATATTGCTTTAAGGCGGGTTGTTATTGAATTTATATATTATATAATTAGACTGAAATTATTTAAGTGTTAAAAATACTGCCTTAGGTGTTGTACGCATTTGGCTTTAGTTTGCATTTACGTTTTACATACTATTTCTGCCATTTACGCATACTTATTATGGTAACTGCTTACTTGACGTTACATGATTGCGTTTTGGAATGGATACTTTTCACCCCTGCGTTAATTTCCATTAGATTTGGGGTGAGTTCGATGGCTGGATTTTTTGCGCCCTTTCTCGCCCTGACGGGTAAAATCTTTGTTAAACTTATTATGATACTGTTGCTATTACCCTCATAGTTCTCGGTCAAAAGCATGATTTTTAAATTTCACTGTTTCAGCTTCTGCTTTCCCTGCCAGGCTTTCCTTGTTCTTTTCATTTTCACCTTTTATCCCATTTTATTTTCTTCACCTCTGGAGTTTTCCTTCATCCCCATTAATAATTGTACTTTAGATTTATACCTTCATTATTATCTCCTTATAAGTTTAATGTGCACATTCTCAGTTATGCCCCTGTGCCTTAATTGCTATTATTGTGTGAGTCTTAGTTGTGCCTTATGACGATGATCCTTATTTGCATTCCCATTATTTATTTTTCGTTTATTTGTATTCACCTGTTTCATACTTTGTTCCTTTACTCGTTCCCTTTCGATCTTTCTTTTGTGATACTTAATATTTGTATTTTGTTCGCCGTGTTGCACCTGGATATTTATGCTGTACTTGATAATTTTTATTAAACCTCTCGAGGACACATCTCGCGTCCGGTTCGGAACACTGTTTACAAGCAACTGACTTCTGAATTTGTAAATTTTACTCTATTTTAGTTTCTGATTGGCTAATCCTAGTCCATTAGAATACCTTCATTTAAATAAAGCCTTTTCTGGTTGTTGATTGGCTATTTTATGAACTGTCACAAAATTTACATTATTGCTTCCAAGAATTACCAGGAGCATTTAAACTTTCTAATTCATTATTGCCTCAAGGTTGCCTCATTGTTACCTCATTGTTAGCAACTTTTAACCTATTATTCTCACAGCTCCTATATTATTAAATTACGTAATACATTCAATAACATTATTGAACATGTATACAATAATATAGACATATACAATGACTGTTACATACATTTTTATATATTATTTTATCCACATATTGCTTTAAGGCTGACTGTTATTGAATTATATATATTATATAATTAGACTGAAATCATTTAAGTGTTAAAATACTGCCCCATGCTCCTGCTTGTCATGAAATTAAGCACTACGCTTACGCCAATGTAAATAGTTCCCTTATAAATGTATTGTGTCATGAAATACTGGAGTAGGAAAGGTATCGAGTTGTACATTTTATTGTGGTTATCGTAAGAACTCATTGTTAAAGGTAATGGATATATAACAACTGTTAAGAGATTACAAAATATGCTTTCCTCAATTCTAACTGCTATTGCGCTAACACTGAAAGAGCATCTTTTTGTAAATTACCAACTGTATGGATGACTGCTATTCCCTTGTCGATATGAGAAATGCAGCAATGAATTCACAGGGGTGCTATCTTAGTACCAAATAAACTCTGCGTAACACAGGAAATATGCTAAGCGAACAAGTCATTCATAATATGCTAGCACTCATATGCCCAGCTCAGATCAAATATTGTGGTTTTATCAGTTAGTATTTGAGTTGCCATGACAGCGGAAGAAGTGTGTAGTGCGAATAAATACAAAAGTGGGAAACCGTTAAAAAGTGGCAAAAAAGAAATAATACTTAATGTGTTCAACTCACTATTATAAAAACACCTGACACTTACAATAGTCGATATTACGACACTAACATCTGAGTTTACAGGCGTTTCAGCAAAAAGTGTAACCAAAGCACGCAGGGAATATAAACAGACATAATAGGAGACTAAAATGTAGGAACCTATTTTGTATGCAACAGTGTTGTGGATAAGCTTGTCATTAACTTCGAAAATAGTTCTGATTCCAATATGGCAGCTTAGTCATCTTTGGAGGATTTGGATTAGGGTACTGCACCTTTGTCTGAGGATTTCAATTAATATAAGTAAAAATTTTATTTTCCTCGTGCTTATAAAATGAATTGTTACTTCAGGTTGCATTTTTAATTATGATTTTCACACAGGGCACCTTTTTATAGACTTAAACAATGTTCAGCTGTAATATGTAGCAAGTAGGTGCGAGAGGAAGAAGCATCCGCGAGGGACAGGGATTGCAAACTCTTTTCACTCGGATAATACAAGGAGTTTGTTTATAGTGAGAGGCACTCTAGTTTGGAATGGAAAGCAGATCCACTATTGCTACTAATCCTAGAGGAATTTAAACATATCAGTTAGTAATTGCTAGTGTCTAGCAGCATTTTTATGCAACCAGCAGCTTAATTAATGAGAGTGCTTTGGGGTGAAGAGAGGCTAGGCCATTTCCTGCTTACATTAAAAAACACACACAAGTTTTAATGTGCAAATATTGATATGAGTGAATTAACTAGTCAGCTAATGAAGTGAAACACACTACAAATACCCGGAGTGTAAAGAAACAGGAATTAAATGAGACAATTGGAATTCCCCGATCGTGTTTGGTTGATAAACTGTTAAAATGAGAAGGAAATTACAGTTTTATTGTAAAACCACCACCACTTTGTGTTACATGAGCAAAATTGGGTATACGCAAAAAATCCATGGATCTTATCATTGAAGGTTCAATGAATCGGGTCTTTTGGATGATCCTTCGATATGTTATTTATAGTGAAATGTTAAACACTTTTAATAATAATAATAATAATAATAATAATAATAAAACCAACTAATGTTAACCTTCCATGAATTCAGAAAACTAAGCTTATGTAAAACAAAGAAAAAAAAAGGAAAAAAGAAACTAACCTCCCATAGCACCTCGGATGCAATGCATTGTATATGAAAAGCGTTTAAATTGCTTAAAGTGTGTTAATGTTCACTATAAATAACAGATCAAGGGGTCATTCAAAAGTTCCAATTCATTGAAAAGATTCATGGAATCTTCACTGAAAAGATCCATGGATTGTTTGCATATACAGAATACCGGAAGAGTATATACAATCAGACAAAAAATTCAATGCCATGCCTGGGATTCAAACCATCAATCTTTGACTTGCCATAACTCTGCTCTGCCATCTAAGACTTTCTCTACTCACAGTAAATTATTTTCATAAGTATTCTACAAATGATTCATCATATATCGTGATTTACTTCATGTTTATCATGTGTGTTAACTTAAAAGGCTTCAATACATTTAAAAAAATATTACATGCCCATTACTTCAAAACCTTTGGTATTTGCACAAAATAACAACAAATTTAAATGCCCATGCATGTCATATATTATCCTGCAACTTAATTACTACTGAACAATGTATCTTCTAAGGGAATGTTTTTGTGTCATCAAAATTGCTACAAAGTTTAAATGGTAGAAAACAGACACGAAATATTGAAACTACTTTGGAATTTTAAAGCCTCAAACACATATTAAAGCTGCTAATTTCACTCAAAACAAACACTTCAGGTTTTTCTTGGAAACAAACGCTTTTGAGCACTTGTACTAACAATTACAAGGACACTAATTGTAAAAAAAGCTATCAGAATTTCTATTTTCATACACCATGCCCAGTTCAAAAAAGACATAATGGCAGTTAGATAAAAATGCCCAAAACCAAGTGAATTATTGAAATATATGTGAATGATATCAAATATCTTTCTTCCTTCTGTTTTAGAAAATTTTATTTGGGCACTGTCTTAAAAGAATTATAGTATCATTGGCATGCTATCCTTGACAGTTAGTGTCAGTCCACCAATAATCCTACATTTTTAAATTATACACGACTATCACTCGTATGGTCTGCATCTACGTGTTTGAATATTGGCACTGTAACATGCTATTTAGTCTGCATTAAAGGTTGATTTTTACCTTACCGACTTTGGCTGTGATCTCCACCCATCAATTATGTAGTGCAAACAAGAAAATTATTCGTATATTCCACTTTCTGATGACTCACTATATCTCAAAGGTAAATCAGGACAGTATAAAATTCAGCAGCACTAAGATGCTCTTAAAAACTTTCATCCGCACTATCATTTTATGTTGCTCAAACTTAATAACATACCTTCAGTTTCTAAGTCACCATTCGGGATTCGAACCACAACGCTAGAAGGAATGTAAATCGTAGGCATATCCCACTCTGTCTGGACGGCCCAATGTATCTGAAAACTAATTTGTTATAGAAAAATGTTGTAATACACAATAATCTATCAACGTTTTAGAAAATAGAGTTAATAAAAATACCAATATTACGAAAAATATACATTCAATCAGAAATAGCGTAAATGTATGATTACCGTCTCTGCTTTGTTCGCGGTGAAAAAACATCGCACGAAAGCTTTCAGCTATAAAAATCCAAGATGGTCCATCTCTTCTTGCTTGCCATTTATTTCGTTACGAACTTCGAAACTTGAAAAAGCCAATCAGAAAATTCGCCTTTCCCGCAAAAGTACAACTAGTGACACACCGTGTTCATGTGGGGAGTTAGTGCCCTGTGTTTCTAGGTTCCCAATCCAACCTTCACCCCGGTGCCTACAATGTTGTAAGTACTTTAAATCCCGAACTTCATAGTTTCAACCACTATTAGGTCAATTAATGGAATTAATAATTATTTCATCTCAATATAATTTGAGATCTCCTTGTGGTTTACCGAAAAAATGCGAATCGTTTGGGGAATTGAATATCGTACCAGCAAGTTGCCATAGTAGCTCAGCGGTTAGAGCAACCGGACGGAGACAGGGATATCCGTGGTTCAAATCCCAGCTATGGCATTGAATTTTTCTATGGTCTGATTCTATCTTTCCAACCCTGTCCAACGCACGGCTTGTATGGAAGAATAATTAATTCCAAGGCAAATTTTGTTTATGTCACCACTGTACATGTTATAAAGAAGTTAAACAATATAGCATTTCTCGTCAAGTGCTACTAGTTCAAAGTGCGTTTTTAGTTCAAGCCACTGAGACGATACACGAGGAACAGCCTCTAAAATAGATATCCAACGTGTGTTGCACTTCTGAACTATTTTAAATGGATTAGCTTCGTCATTTATTACATTGAATAACCTTCCGTAAGCAATTTGAGAGACGAAGACTTGGAAAACCAAGAATACGTTTCCGACAACAAGAACTCCAAATTTCGGGGCAAAGATTCAGCTGGCACAGAAGATACCGCAGCTTCACGGAATGACAGACAGAAGGAATTAAGACAAGATGAGGAACTTCTCCTTTCAAATTCTGATACACATCGCATTACTGATGCCTACTATAACTGCTGCATTGTCAGTGCTCATACCGTACATTAAAAGAATGTTCAAATCACACTCATTAAGCAAAGATTTGAAGCCACTGGTTATTGCCACTGCGTTGCCTATTTCCAAGAATGTAGATACAATGCGACCATGGCCATCAGAAAAGTATACCACACACGCAGCTAACAATTTGCTCACACTAATGTCCTAGATTCGTTTAAAATACACTGAAATATTCGTCTCCTATGTCTTTTTTCAGACTGGCCTTGAAGGGTGGATAAAGAATGTTTTTAATCACACCACTATACTTGTTCTATGCAAATGCATCTGAGAGACATGGTCAGCACTCTTAAAATACCTTTTTGAGAGACTGCAGAGGTGATCCACAGATCTTATTGCGCAATGGTAAGCCACAAATAAACTTAATGCCGCTTCTGCAATAGAAACTTCATTGGTATGCCAGACTACGTAAGAATCCAATTTTAACTGTCCCTGTGAAGAAAATGGCGCTTCAGCTTTTACATGTTTTTTTGCTTTTTGAATGATTCAATAACTCCAACAGAAAGAATTTAAATTGCACTGGCAACGCGCACTAGAGGTTCGGCGGGAATCTCTACAAGCCTGTATTTCAATTGTTTGTTGCTAAGCCACTCTTTTCTAAACTTTTGGGTGTATTTTTTGTCCTTTTATTTTGACATTTTGACGCAACTGATAACAAAATAAAGAAAACCACTGATCATACCACGATCAACTGCACCATAGAGATAACCAGTTTAAAACTATGCACTGTACCGACGCGACAGCTAAACTTCGGTCAAAGGTAACTTGTAAATGTATTACTAAAAGCAAAGAATTAGGAAATTTGTTCTGTTGAGCTAGGGGAAACACTGTATCAAAATCTGATTATTAAACATCACCGAAATGTAATAAACACATAATTATGTGGAAGCAGGAGGGATGTTGAATTGCACTCTCATGAAGCAGGGTAAGATGCTGAATTGCATTCTCATAAGTTACTCGTAAGAGGTAATCAGAGAATGAAACCAAAGCAGCACTAATTCATTTGTTATATTCTGGCCTTAGGGTCTCTCGTGGTTTGTGGAAGTGGGGAGAGGAAAGTATAGATAATTTTATCTTAGAAAATATACAACAAGGTTGGGTACAAGCGATAACATCTACTCAGATACAATTTATTTTTCAATAGCGTTATAAATTTGGCCGACTCATATTGCGACAATCACGTGTATATGTTTATCTCATTACACATACAAATTTCTTGCAGGGCATTTACTACAGAGTGAGCCAAAAAGCTACGAACCGCCTGCGCGGTGTTTTTTCCTGTCCGCGTCCTCGGCGCTCGTTGCCGTCTGCCGCTATCATAGAAAGGCGCGGATGAAACCACGCATCGTTTTTTAAACTACTTTTAGAAGCTTTACTTATCAACTTTATGAAATGAAATGCTGAAACTGGTCACCGTCGTTGTCCATACATTTTTGGCACCTCTTTAGGAAACTATCCATCATGGTGCGTGGTAAGAGGGAAGATTAACTTGCAGTAGAACCTAGGATTTTTCCCTGCTAAATCTGATTTCTAATTATTTAACTGAAACATTGAATTAAACAGAAGAATATTATTGTAGACAGCAGTCCATAAATCCGTTAAAAAATGCGTTGACCGCTAAATGCAAAATTTCACCCATTGATGAGGTGTAAACATCCGTCAAATTTAGCGGAAATTCCGCTATCTTGGCAACACTGTATATAACTAGTTCTCTAGTCTATGGTCGAAACGAATTCCTTCATCATTTGTTTAGTTTGTCGTTTTGGTGACGCTGCATTCTGTCGCCGTTAGGTGCCATATGGACAATGTGAAAAGTAATGAATTTGAAGGCTTTACCCCCCAAATGGTATATGTTCCTGGCGATTGCATTTACGCGTATACTCCGTACTGGTGTCCCACCAGATTCATGGCGAGATGTGATTATTTACCCGATCCTAAAGCTGGGTTGCATCGGGCTAACCGCGGCAGGCTATCGCTCTATTGACACGTTACTTACCATCCGTAACGTTTTTGAAAAAGTCCTTCAGAACCGTCTGAGCCTCTACTTGGAATGGTATACCTTATGGCCACGCAATATGGATTTTGAAAGGTTTATGACACCACCTACCCTTTATACATACTGCTTACTGACATCCATATCGCATTTCATACCCACCGGCAGGTACTTGCAATTTTCCTAGACCTGTCGACAGTATATGACCATGTCGTTCTACAGACCCTTATAGACCGCCTACGCAGATATTCAATTCCTTCACGTTTATGTGCATTGATATATGCCCCTTTTCATAATCGCCGCTACCACCTAGCGCCGCATTTGCATAACTCACAAACTCGTAACACCTCCCGAGGTTTGATACAAGGTTCGGCGCTTAGCCCATTGTTATATTCCTTGTATATAGGGGATATTCATTCCGAGGTGACGATGTCTGCGCGAGTTTTGCAATATGCGGATGACATGGTGATCTATGCGCCGATACAACCGAATGCCAGGACGGACTTCCGACTATTTGAACAAGATTGCCTTCGTGCTATTCAGTTTCTGCAATCCTTGGGAATGCGGGTAAATATCCGGAAAACTAAATTCCTACACTTCCGTCGCTCCACCAGACCTTCACCGTTTACGCTTCGATTACAGGACCACGACCTGGGCCCGACACCTACGGTAAAATTTTTAGATCTCTATTTGCAACACAATCTCTCCGCCACAGCACATTACAAATTTCTTTTGACTACCTTGACTCGCACCAAAAACTTATTCAGAGCCATGGCAGCCCGAAATTGGGGTATGCATCCGCTCCTACATCTCCGACTCATACTTCCCGAAGTATCAGTTGGACAATTGGCTCTTCACGCTCGGTGTACGCTTTATTGCTGACCTACTGACACATTCTCATACGCCGTTATTACCCAAACTTACCCGCTTATACGAGCTACTATGCAGCAGATCCGGTGGGGTGGCACATTTACCTTTCCCACTACTGCGCGGTCTTATGATCTTTCGTCGACGCAACGACTACTTCAGTACCCCCGTATACCCTGCGTATCTGCTTGACATTCATGCCCACAGCATCCCTGATCATGTCCATGTAGACACAACGACGTTCCATATTCAGAGTTCTGATTATTTGCCACTCCGGAGCGCGTACTGGGATGACCTGAAGGTCCTCTGGAACGACGACTCACCACTCATGATTTTCACAGACGGTTCCAAAACCCTTCACGGCACTAGTGCAGCGATTTACGTCGACGTAACGACGGAAACGTTTACGTGACGACTGGACGACCGTATTCTATCTACACGGCGGAGTCCATTGCGCTTTATAGAGCCTTGAAATACCTACAATTTCATTTAGTCCCTCACTGTTTCATCTTTACCGATTGCCGCAGTCTTTTTACGGCACTACAATGTCCGATTCGATGGCCCAAGGTCCCAATGTATGAAGTTCTTATCCGCAACCTCTTACATAACCTACCGGCGACAGTGCACCTATGTTTCAGTTGGATTCCGAGCCATGTAGGGATCCCAGGCAACGAACGAGTTGACGCAGCTGCACGGGACGCTACGAGGAACATGACGATCTGTGAACAGTTCCGAACACTACCGTCTGACATTGCACGACATAACCTACGGGGGGTTCTCGACATGGGACGACCCACACGACTGCCGATAGAACACCGCACGACGTTTTTATCGGTTCTTGCCGATTACCTAACTGAGCATTTTCTTATTATTTTCGTTTTTTATTCCACGTGGCATTGACTCCTGCTTATCTTTTTCGTATTGACTACCGAGACACGGATCTATGCACCTGTGGACATCAGGGCGATGTTATCAACATGTTGTTTGCGTGCCCCCTTCGCCAGGCCGCTACGGCAGCTCTTTTTTCCCATCTATACCAACTGAATGTCAAGGGCACATATCACTTACCCTCGATTCTCCTTCCCTTTTCCGGACATCCTTGTAGGGCTTTATTCTGCTTTATTACACGCACAAAAATAAAGCTGTAGACGATGGTTTCCCCCACTCCATTTTAGCGCACATGGAAACTGGCAGGGGGGTCTCTTCGCGCACCGTTTTCGCTTGTTCTGATTTCGGTCCGTCTGCTGTGTGACGTCATCAAGAGTGAAGTTTTAGCTAGCCAGTATTCTGCACCGTACTTCTCGGCATGAAAGTTCGCATAATATTCTCGTTATACGATCTGATTCGACCCTACATCACTTGAAACAAAATCGCATCTATAACTAGACTAAAGTCTTGGAAATAAACACGAGCGTGTCTTTTTACAGCTAAATACTCAAGTGGCGCCAATTTCGTTTCCCCTTGAAATATTCGCTAAAAAGCTGCCAATAAATGAAAGTTGGGCTTGAGGGATGACTTACAGCACATGTGTTATTCAAAGAAAGAGGGATATGTAGATAGAAAGCAGATATTTGTCATATTAAAGTTGTTCAGAATTTCGGAGTTGCAAGCTTTAAAGCATTTTATACTTTGGCTTGACTTTAATTATATTATGTTAAAGAAAACCAAAAACGCATTCGACCAATTTTAGCCACGGAAATAAAATATATTCTACGTTATACGCTATCGGGTCTTAAACTTTGATTCGAAATTAAATTGTATTGTTTGTATATGTATTGTGAGAAAAGTAGCTTAATAGGGAAACTGTATGTTGATCATGTTATTATATAATATGATTTAAACATGGCAGTTTTAAAAGTCATGATAGTTGAAAACTAATAAATGAATTCATAACAGTAATTATACCTGTTTCCCAGACAATAATCATCCCTCCACCCACAAGCAACTCCTTCCAGACCAACCAAAACTATTTATATACTCTATACTTATGCAACAAAATTACCAAATAAAGAGGCAAAGGACAAGTAAATTAATTAATTACAAATTAATGAATAACATCGAAAAAACATGATGAAAATAGGAAATGGCATGAAACTACGCAAATTACCTAATAAATATATGTTTTCTTAATGTGGAACCCATGATAAGGATTTATGTACTCTTAAGCAAGGCCTTTATTGCAAGAATTAAAACATGACATGTCATAAGAATTCCGGCTGTACTTATATGATACTTGGTCTTCAAATAGCTTCAGCTCACAATTATGCTGCTTAATAGACATTCCAGAGGAATATAAAGAACTTCCTTTTTTGGCAGGTAGGCCGACTCTTAAATCTGCACACGAAAATAATGCAATAAGGGACAAAGGTATTCTTCCCTGAAAATGGCAAGCTTTTCCAGGTATATAATCCTTTACAGAACCAAAGTGGATGGAAAAACTTTGGCTGTAAGAGCAAACAGCGTTTCCTTTGAAATAATTATGCCGCTCAACCGCCTAAAAGGCAATAGATATTAATCTGAGTTCCTCTTTGTTTTAACAGTCACGTACAAGTGCAATAAATCAAGATGCACTCATATATCGGAAGGGAGTATATGCTTCTGCCTTTATTTTGAAAGTATAACATATTACTTTCTCTACTACGTATAGTAAGTAGGGGAAGTATTGTATTCCACCCAAAAGTTCGATACCGAGATTTCTTGGGAAATAAATGTTTTGAGACCCCCTGAATAAAAAAAAAAGCATTTTTGGAAAAATGTCCGTGTGTGTCTGTGAACAGCATAACTCAGAAACGAACAGTCGGATAAACACCAAACTTTGTATTTAGGTTCAGTATCTTCCAGAGATGCGACACGAAAGTTTTCAAGAAAATCCCACCAACCCAGATTACGCTTTACATGGAACTTCTTTCGAGAATTTTAATTTTGTCAAAAATGGCTCTAACGATTCTGGTTAAAATATCATACGTTTAAGATATTTTCATGGCAAATAAAATGTATATCTTGAATTTTCTGGGAATGTATCAAAAAGTATTCTTCATTGTGAACGACTTTTGCATAACTGGTAAACCATAAGAGATCGACAAAATTTTACTACACAAAAATGTAGATCGCGTTAAAATACACAATTTATGTCATATACATTTTTATGAGTGAACCATTTTCGATATATTGCTTGTTATTCCCTTAACTTTTCAATAATTTTCTCAAATGGGAATTCGTCATTCACCTCTTGTAGTCAGCCCTCACACGATGGTACTGTACCTCTGCGCCCGTCTGCGTTAATTGAAAAGGGTCTCATTCTGCATCATTTGTCGCCTGTCCGTGGTACTTGGACGAGAAGGTGATCCAGGAGATCCGGGTAAAGGAGAAACTCTCATTCGCTGAGGCTCGAAGGCGTTACCATGTGCGCCAACCTTCGCTCCTGCGATATGGTACATTTAGTTCTGTTGTTGCCTCGAGTACCACGAGTAGATGCCGAAACTCAGAGCTGGACCATGTCTGCATTAACCGCCACTAACATCCGGCCGTCCATTTCTGCTATAGTTATCAAACCATCTAAAGCTGGTCCTAAGGTCCTGGAGTCCCAAGGCACTGATAAGAAGTCCAAGCAGAAACTACGCAAGGAAGATTTTTTGAAAGACCCTCCACGTGCGCGCGGTAAGAAAAGTTCACCTTCTCCTCCTCAAAGGTCGCAGACCCAGGATGCACCTGGGAAAGCCGCGCTCAGCGGCCACCTTCACCCATTGCTACCCAGAACCGATTCACGGCGCTTGAATCGGTTTCTGGCACTGAGCGCGTTGGCCCTCGCTTCGAGAAGCCTAAGGAGTCTGACCAACTGCATACTAACAGCCCGAGCCCAAAGGTTAAGCACAAAGTAATTTTGAGCCGCCCTCCTAAGTAGACAGTTTATCCCTTTTATTCATGGCTATACTGACCTGGAATTTACGTGGTGTACGATCGCATAGGGCGGATCTGCAACTTTTATTGCGTTCCCATTCACCTATGGTCGTGTGTTCAGGAGACTAAGCTTCGCCCTCACGAGCCTTTTGATCTCCGAGGGTATACTCCGGTTGGCTACGATCTAGACCGGAGAAGGGTACTCCTGTTCATAGAGGTGTCATGGTATTAGTGCGTAACGACGTTCATTTTCAAACTCTCACACTTACGTCCGACTTGCAAGATTTTGCCGTTACACTTCACTTACCCGGCTTTTTCTTTTCCGTTTGTTCTGTGTACTCGCCACCATCGTCTCCCCTCGCTCACGCGGACGTTCGCGATCTCCTGTCCGTTCTCCCAACACCATTTCTGCTGTTAGGAAATTTTAATGCCCATCACCCCCTGTGGCGTTCGCCAAGGGCTTGTGCGAGGGGTACTCTTCTTTCCGACATTTTTTATCAGTTCAACCTCTCTATCCTCAATACAGGTGAGCCTACTTTTATTTCTGATTCTTATGCTTCATTCTCTCATTTAGACCTTGCCATTTGCTTCATCCAGCTTGCTAGTCGTCTGCAGTGGAACGTCGTCGCTGACACCTACTCCAGCGACCATTAGCCCTGCATTGTTTCTCTTTTATCTCACCACGTCCAGCATTCCAGAGTTCCTACCTGGATATTCGGAAAGGCCGACTGGAGGTTGTATTCCAGCATCGTGTGCTTTTATGACCAGCCCTTTTCTGACGTTAACCAAATGGTGCAGCACCTTACCTCTACGATGCTATCTGCCGCCGAACGCACAATTCCCCGTTCGTCCTCTCACCCTCGACGGATTCCTGTTCATTGGTGGAACGAGGAATGTAGGGACGCCGTTCGTGCCCGTAGAACTGCACTTAGGGTGTTTCGTCGACACTCTACACTTGATGATTTGGTTACTTTTAAACAATCGCGCGCCAGGGATCGTCGCATTATTCAGGTTAGCAAGAAGGCATCTTGGACTCGTTTTGTCGAGTCTTTTAATCGCTTCACACCTTTCTATGTGGTTTGGGATAAACTTCGTCGCTTCTCCGTTAAAGTATCACATTGTACTGTGTCTGGTCTTCAGATTTCCAATGCCACCATGGTGGATCCGGCTGACATTGCTAACACTTTGGGTGCTGCCTTTGAGGCGGTTTCCAGTTCTGACCATTATTCCGACGGCTTTCGCACTCTCAAAGACCGGCTTGATTCCGTGACCTATAGTTTTCGGTCTCCAAATCTGGAGTCTTATAATGGACTTTTTACAATGAGGGAACTGGAGCACGCCCTCCTTTTATCTAGGCACTCCGCTCCTGGGCCGGACGGCATTCATGTCCTGATGTTGAAGCACCTTTCAGCCGACAATAAACTCTTTCTCTTACGGGTCTATAACCGTATTTGGCAAGACCGCCTTTTTACTTCCGTTTGGCGCGAAGCCACCATTGTCCCTATACTTAAGCCTGGAATGGATCGCCAACTACCTCCCAGCTACCACCCTAACTCCCTCACCAGTTGCATTTGCAAGGTGATGGAGCGCATGATCAACGGGCGGTTGACATGGTGGCTTGAGTCTCAGAAACTTCTAGCGAACGCTCAGTGCGGATTTCGTCGCTATCGCTCTACCGTCGACCATTTAGTGTCCCTGTCGACGCATATTATGAATGGATTTCTGAGAAAGTGTCAAACTGTGGCTGTGTTTTTTGACCTGGAGAAAGCTTATGACACTTGTTGGAGGGGCGGCATTTTACGTACACTTCACGCATGGAATATCCGCGGTCGTCTTCCCATATTTCTTCGGGAGTTTATGACGAACCGCGTCTTTCGTGTACGTGTGGGCTCGGTTTTATCTAGTCATTTTATTCAAGAGAACGGAGTACCGCAGATCTCTGTACTCAGTGTCACACTTTTTGCAATTGCTATCAACCCCATTGTTGATTGTATTCCACCTCGCATTTCATCGTCCCTTTTTGTTGACGATTTTGCCATATATTGCAGTTCACGGCGGACATGTCTACTCGAACGCCGTCTCCAGAACTGTATCGACCGTCTCTACGCCTGGAGTAACGCCAAGGGCTTTAATTTCTCCGCCGAAAAATCCGTCTGTATCAATTTCTGGAGCCGGAAGGCTTTCCCTCCACCCTGTCTCCATTTTGTGCCGGGGATACTTTCGTTTGCAGACGAGGCGAAATTTTTGGGGTTGAGCTTTGATAGGAAGCTGAGCTAGATTTCGCACATTTCCTTTTTAAAAGCAAAGTGTGACTGTTCTCTTAATCTTTTACGTGTTTTAAGTGGCACATCCTGGGGAGCTGATCGGACTGTCATTCTACATCTTTACCGCTCTTTGGTCTGATCCAAGCTTGATTACGGGTGCATTGTCTATTCGTCGGCGCGTCCATCTGTATTACGGCGATTGTATGCCATTCACCATCGTGGCATAAGAGTCGCTACAGGGGCCTTTCCAACTAGCCCTCTACCTAGCTGCAGAGCTTCCACTGCCCTTCAGGCGTGAGATGCTTTTGTGCAGCTATGGCTGTCGACTCTCAAGCTTGCCTGTCCACCCGTCCTTCGCGATATTTTACGAGGATTCGCCTGATCGGCAATATTTGGTCAGCTCTTCTGCATTGCTCCCTCCAGGTGTTTGGTGTTGTCAACTTCTTTGGCATTTGGACGTTACGCCAGCGCCGGCCCTTCCAAGGGGTGAAACGCGTTTTCCTCCATGGTTGCGCGCTGAGGCCCTTGGGTTATCGTCGATGCCGAAGAATGAGACCCCTTCTTCAGTCCCTAGATCAGCATTTTTAGAACTTTAGGCGCAATTCGGGGACTTTACTTTTATATATACTAATGGATCTAAGACTGATGTTGGAGTAGGGTGTGCATTTGTTTTTGGTCATTGCAGCTTTACCTTTCGTTTCCCCGAGCAATGTTCGATTTTTACCGCCGAACTTTTTAGCATTTATCAGTCGCTTTTATGCGTCCAGCGGCACGACTTACGGCACTGTTTTATTTCTTCAGACTCCCTGAGTGCTCTTCAAAGTATTAGCTCGCTGTACAGTTACCACCCGCTCGTACAGCGCATTCAACGCCTGCTCCACTCGCTTCGTGCTTATGGCATCAGCAGGTCCTTCGTGTGGATTCCAGGTCATATGGGTATCTCAGGGAACGAGTTTGCCGACGCCGCTGCCAAATCGGCGATTTTGTTACCCAGATTTTTTACCTCTGTTGCTCCCTCGTCAGATTTCTGTGTTATTTTACGTCGCGGCATCCTCTCGCTTTGGCGCGATGAGTGGACGGCCCTCCGGGGGAACAAATTGCGGGATATTAAACCTCTTCCGTTAGTCTGGGGTACCTCCTCTCGTTCCTCTCGTCGGGAAGAGGTACTTTAGCTCGTCTACGGATCGGACATTGTCGTTTTAGACATAGACATTTGCTTCGTGGTGACCCCGCACCAGCCTCTGACCTGTGTGATGCGCCCTTAACGGTGCGTCACATTTTAACAGGATGTCAAGTTTTACCTCCGTTGCGCGTTCGTGTGGGCCTGCCTGTTGGCATAGCCGACGTTTGGCAGACGACGCGCGTGCTGTAGAAGTGCTTTTACGTTTTATAACTGACAGTGGTTTTAATCGGCGCATTTGATGCGCTGAGCGTTTTTAGGTTTGAGATTTTCTATTGTTTTACTGGGGCTCTTCTCCCCGGCGGACTTGTGACGCTCATGTCCCTCGTATTCTACAGTTCTTGACACGTTTTACTCTTTTATTGACCATTTTTTAGTCTGTTAGATTTTAGTTGTAGGTGTTTTTTTTAGCTGTTTGGACATCGTGGGTTTGTGTCCCGTTTTTAACTATGCGGTTTTTATCTGTCTTTTATTTTTGGATTTTAAATTTTACACTGATGAATTCAGCTGTTTTTCGCCCTTAAACCGCATCATCATCATCATCATCATCATCATCACTTCACCATCCGCTGTAACTTCAACTTCCACAATTTGTTTTTACGAAGATGTAGACGATGACGTGAATGGCTATGTTCTTGATGCGCTCCTCAATTTTTATGTAAGGGATATTATTTTGACTTTTAGTTGAACGCAACGGCCTGTGATTTATTATTTTTAAGATGTAGAATTAATGATAGAAATCTAGTTCTTATGAGGACATTTTAGTCCTTTTTACGCCAAATTTGTTTGGAAAAATATTTTACTGCTGGAAAAACTGCACTGCTGTTAACCACAAGCGCTTGGAGACGTAACAGCCGAAGTTGCCCGGTGAAGTGGAGCGAATGCCGAAAATGAACGACGACGGCGAACGTACTTGGGGACATTCCAGTGCAAGGTAAGTGGAGAAGGGAAGGTGGTCCATTTGGCATATTTTGCTCCCGTTGGCTGCGGTGAAATACGTAATGTGGAACCCCCCAGGGGCTCACCTTATGTGAGTACAGGTTAGGCGGACCCGGGTTGCCCGAGCCATTCATCGCCATTTTCATCCGTTCATCCCCGTCCGGTCTGGGTGTGTTCGTCCTCGTGATCGAGCGACTCAAGCTAGGCTCTCGTGCGTTCTGTGCATTTCACTACATGACGCCCCTCGCCAACGTTTCTTACTTCTCTTCTATTTACGCACATTTCGCCCCACGTGCATTTATTTACACATCTCTTTTACTTCTTCACGGGCCTACCTTGCGTGCGAAACGCCCACACACTTTTAGTTTCTTTTATCCTTTTATTTTAATCCTCCGTGGACAGAGCCTGACGGATAACCGCGCACTAGGTGCGGAGCTGGGTAAGTGGATAATGGCGTCATCCCCAACCACCCGGGGTCGTCATGTAGGGTATGTGTTCGCATCCGCTGCTCAGCTGCAGTCCCTCGGGGGGGCCATTGCATGAGCTGCTGACTTCTGTCGGCGATTGGGTCCCTCTGTTTATGTTCTGGGAGGTGTGACCGGGGTGAGTTTGGTATAGATAGGCCACTCACCCACGCCGGGGTAACGCCCGGGAAGTCCGAGCCCGAGGTCGGAGACGGTTGCAATGTTGGAGGATTTATTTCGCTATAGATCACCCTTTCTCCATTAATACCAACAAGCGCCGAAAAGTTTATGTAACAGAAGTAACACCACCGACAACTGGTTGTTACTTGGTCATTTCACGAACCGAAGAAGGGCAAAGTTTTGAGAAGGTGAACCCTTTCATTATTCTGACGGGCATTGATGCTATTGTTGGTGCGGTTCAGCCCTGCACTCGTCTACGGAATGGTTCCTTATTAGCACAAACGAAGTCCGATCAGCAAAGTAAGACCTCGTTGCGCACTACGGTTCTCCACGGTTATCCCATCCATGTGGAGAAGCACCGCACATTGAATTCCTGTCGGGGCATCATTACCACCCATAGCCTCGATGGTATGCCGGACGATTAAATCGTAGATTATCTTTCAGACCAAAAGATGACAGTAGTGCATCGAGTGCAGGCCAAACGCGACGAAGTATTGGTACCCACTCGTACCCTGTTTATAACATTTGATGGCGTCGATCCACCCACGAGCATTTCAGCAGGTTACGAACGCATTGCAGTGAGGCCTTATATTCCTAGACCTTAACGTTGTTTTAAATGCCAACGTTCTGTGCATACGCAAGTCTCCTGTAAGAGTGCCGTTACCATCTGTGCCTCATGTAGCCAGCCGTCACACGAAGGTACCTGTTCCACAGCCCCCGTCTGCGTTAATTGCAATGGGTCTCATTCTGCGTCGTTTGCCGACTGTCCGAGGTACTTGGACGAGAAGGCGATCCAGGAGATCCGGGTAAAGGAGAAACTCTCCTTCGCGGAAGTCCGGAGGCGTTACCATGCGCGCCAACCTTCTCTCCTGCGATCTGGTACATTTAGTTCTGTTGTTGCCTCGCCAGTACCACGAGTAGATGCCGAAACTCAGAGCTGGACCATGTCTGCATTAACCGCCACTAACATCCGGCCGTCCATTTCTGCTATAGTTATCAAACCATCTAAAGCTGGTCCTTAGGTCCTGAAGTCCTAAGACACTGATGAGAAGTCCAAGCAGAAACTACGCAAGGAAGATTTTTTGAAAGACCCTCCGCGTGCGCACGGTTAGAAAAGTTCACCTTCTCCTCCTCGAAGGTCGCAGTCACAGGATGCACCTGGGAAAGCCGCGCTCAGCGGCTACCTTCACCCATTGCCACCCAGAACCGATTCACGGCGCTTGAATCGGTTTCTGGCACTGAGCGCGTTGGCCCTCGCTTCGAGGAGCCTAAGGAGTCTGACCAACTGCATTCTAACAGCCCGAGCCCAAAGGTTAAGCACAAAGTAATTTTGAGCCGCCCTCCTAAGTAGACAGTTTATCCCTTTTATTCATGGCTATCCTGACCTGGAATTTACGTGGTGTACGATCGCATAGGGCGGAACTGCAACTTTTATTGCGTTCCCATTCACCTATGGTCGTGTGTTCAGGAGACTAAGCTTCGCCCTCACGAGCCTTTTGATCTCCGAGGGTATACTCCGGTTCGCTATGATCTAGGCCGGAGGAGGGTACTCCTGCTCATGGAGGTGTCATGGTATTAGTGCGTAACGATGTTCATTTTCAAACTCTCACACTTACGTCCGACTTGCAAGCTGTTGCCGTTACACTTCACTTACCCGGCTTTTTCTTTTCCGTTTGTTCTGTGTATTCGCCACCATCGTCTCCCCTCGCTCACGCGGACGTTCGCGATCTCCTGTCCGCTCTCCCAACACCATTTATGCTGTTGGGAAATTTTAATGCCCATCACCCCCTGTGGGGTTCGCCAAGGGCTTTTGCGAGGGGAACTCTTCTTTCCGACATTTTTGATCAGTTCAACCTCTCTATCCTCAATACAGGTGAACCTACTTTTATTTCTGATTCTTATGCTTCATTCTCTCATTTAGACCTTGCCGTTTGCTCCATCCAGCTTGCTGGTCGTCTGCAGTGGAACGTCGTCGCTGATACCTACTCCAGCGACCATTAGGCCTGCATTGTTTCTCTTTTATCTGACCACGTCCAGCATTCCAGAGTTCCTACCTGGATATTCGGAAAGGCCCACTGGAGATTGTATTCCAGCCTCTTGTGCTTTTATGACCAGCCCTTTTCTGACGTTAACCAAATGGTGCAGCACCTTACCTCTACGATGCTATCTGCCGCCGAAAGCACAATTCCCGGTTCGTCCTCTCACCCTCGACGGTTTCCTGTTCCTTGGTGGAACGAGGAATGTGGGGACGCCTTTCGTGCCCGTAGAACTGCACTTAGGATGTTTCGGCAACACCCTACACTTGATAATTTGGTTACTTTTAAACAATCGCGCGACAGGGCTCGACGCATTATTCAGGATAGCAAGAAGGCGTCTTGGACTCGTTTTTCCGAGGCTTTTAATTGCCTTACCCTTTCATCTGTTGTTTGGGATAAACTTCATCGCTTCTCAGGAAAAGTGTCGCATTATGCTATTTCTTACCTTCAGGTTCCCAATGCCACTATAGTGGATCCGGCTGCCATCGCTAACACTCTGGGATCTGCCCTTGAGGCGATTTCCAGTTCAGATCATTATTCCGCCGGCTTTCGCTCTATCAAAGAGCGGCTGGATTCCTCCACCTATAATTTTCGGTCTGCTAATAAAGAGTGTTACAATGAACTTTTCACAATGAGGGAGCTGGAGCACGCTCTCCATTGCTCTAGGCACTCCACTCCTGGGCCGGACGGCATTCATGTCCTGATGTTAAAGAACCTTTCAGCCGACAGTAAACTCTTTCTCTTACAGGTCTGTAACCGTATTTGGCAAGACTGCCTTTTTCCTTCTGTTTGGCGTGAAGCCACCATTGTCCCTATACTTAAGCCTCGGAAGGATCGCCTACTACCTTCCAGTTTCCGCCTTATCTCCCTCACCAGTTGCATTTGCAAGGTGATGGAGCGCATGATCAACGGGCGGTTGACATGGTGGCTTGAGTCTCAGAAACGTTTAGCAATCGCTCAGTGCGGATTTCGTCGCCATCGCTCTACCGTCGACCATCTGGTGCCTCTGTCGACGCATATTATGAATGGATTGCTGAGAAAGTGTCAAACCGTGGCCGTGTTTTTTGACCTGGAGAAAGCTTATGAAACTTGTTGGAGGGGCAGCATTTTACGTACAATTCACGCATGGAATATCCACGGTCGCCTCCCCATATTTCTGTAGGAGTTTATGTTGGACCGCGTCTTTCGTGTACGTGTGAACTCGGTTTTATCTAGTAGGTTTACTCAAGAGAAAGGTGTGCCGCAGGGCTCTGTACTCAGTGTCACACTTTTTGCGATTGCTATCAATCCCATTGTTGATTGTATTCCACCTGGCATTTCATCGCCCCTTTTCGTCGACGATTTTGCCATGTATTGCAGTTCAAGGCGGACCTGTCTGCTCGAGCGCCGTCTCCAGAGCTGTATCGACCGTCTCTACGCCTGGAGTAACGCCAACGGTTTTAATTTCTCCGCCAAGAAATACGTCTGCATCAACTTCTGGCGCCGGAAGGTTTTCCCTCCGCCCTCTCTCCATCTTGAGCCGGAGATCCTTCCGTTTGCAGAAGAGGTGAAATTTTTGGGGTTGATCTTTGATAGGAAGCTGTGTTGGATTTCTCACATTTCCTTTTTAAAAGCAAAGTGTGACCGTTCACTTAATCTTTTTCGTGTTTAAGTGGCACATCCTGGGGAGCTGATTGGACCATTCTTCTGCGTCTTTGTCGCTTTTTGGTTCGGTCCAAGCTTGGTTACGGGTGTATTGTCTATTCATCGGCACGTCCATCTGTGTTACGTCGCCTTAATGCCGTTCACCATCGTGGCATAAGAATCGCTACAGGGGCCTTTCCAACCAGCCCTGTACCAGGTCTGTATGCTGAAGCTGCAGAGCCTCCGCTGTCCTTCAGGCGTGAGATGCTTTTGTGCAGCTATGCCTGTCGACTCTCAATCTTGCCTGACCACACGTCCTTGGAGGTATTTTACGAAGATTCGCTTGATCGGCAATATTTCGTTAGCTCCTCTGCCTTGCTCCCTCCAGGGGTTCGATTTCGAAAGCTTCTTCGGCATTTGGACGCCAGCGCCGGCGTTTCTCAGGGAGGGAACGCGCTTTCCTCCATGGTTGTGCGCTGAGGCCCACTGTCACCTTGGTTTAACGTCAATGTCGAAGAATGAGACCCCTTCTTCAGTTCTTAGATCGGCTTTTCTAGAACTTCAGGCGCAGTTCGGGGACTTTCCTTTTATGTATACTGATGGGTCTAAGAGTGATGTTGGAGTAGGGTGTGCGTTTTTTTATGGTCATCGTAGTTTTACATTTCGTTTACCCGGGCAATATTCGCTTTTTACCGCCGAAGTTTTTAGTATTTATCAGTCACTTTTATGCGTCTAGCGGTACGTCTTACGGCACTGTTTTATTTGTTCAGACTCCCTGAGTGCTCTTCAAAGTATTCGCGCGCTGTACAATTACCACCCCCTCGTACAGCGCCTACACGTCCTGGTCCACTTGCTTGGAGCCTGTGGCATCCTCGTCTCCTTCATGTGGATTCCGGGCCATGTTGGCATCTCAGGGAACGAGTCTGCCGATGCCGCTGCCAAAGTGGCGATTTTATTACGCGGAGTTTTTACCTCGTTGTTCCCTCGTCAGATTCGTGTGTTATTTTACGTCGCCGCATCCTCTCGCTTTGGCGCGATGAGTGGACGGCCCTCCGGGGGAACAAACTGCGGGAGGTTAAACCTCTTCCGTTAGTCTGGGATACCATTTCTCGTTCTTCTCGTCGGGAAGAGATACTTTTAGCCCGTCTACGGATCGGACATTGCCGTTTTTGTCATAGACACTTGTTTAGTGGTGACCCCCCACCAGTCTGTGACCTGTGTGATGAGCCTTAACGGCGCGTCACATCTTAACAGTGTGTCAAGTTTTAGCTCCATTGCTTGTTCGTGTGTGTCTGCCTGTTGGCCAAGCCAACGTTTTTGTAGACGACGCGCATGCTGTAGAATGTCTTTTAGGTTTTATCCGTGAAATTGGTTTTAGCCGACGCATTTAATGCGCTGAGCGTCTTTTAGCCAGTGTGATTTTATATTGTGTTTTTTAATGGGGGTTCTACTCCCCAGTGGACATAAAGCGCTCATGTCTCGTGCGTTTTACAATTCTTGACACGTTTGATTCTTTTCTTGTTTTGTTTTTACTTGTTTTTTGTGGTTTTAACATATGATGCCTTGTTTTATAGTGTTTTTGACAATGCTGTTTTTTTACACTATTTTATTTTGGAATTTTACATTTATACTTCGCAAGGGCGCTGATGACCTTAGCTGTTGAGGGCCCTTAAACCGCACCTCATCATCATCACGTAATGTGGAGGCCGAGCGCGCTTTTCGACTGGCAATTGAGGCCATGAATTTCAAAGCAGGAATTTGTACATACATAGCGTAAATCGGTGCTTATAAAGTACTCAACTATAACATGAACAATAGCATATATTGAAAAAGCCATTTGCAGTTAAATGAATAGGTTATCTTTATTAACCTTTACACTGATACTAGCGCCTTAGCTGTCACAACAAATATTTTGGGTACTGCTAAGATAAACTGAAATAACCTGTTTTGTAATACGAATTTGACTTACATTTAGAAGTGATCATTTATGCTGTTCTAGGAGATTTGTATGTTAGCCCCTGGCGATTTTTCTGAAATTTTGTTTCTCTATAGCAGCAATTTTCATTTTCGCTACCACGTATATATTAGGTAGAGAAAACATTGCTTCCATCTAAAAATTCGATACCGAGATTTCACGGAAACACACGTTTTGAGACTCCTTGAATCCAGAAAGGTGTTTTTAGAAAAAGGTCCGTGTGTGTTTAAGGTCTGTGAACAGCATAATTCAAAAATGAAAAGTTGGATAAATACCAAACTTGGTGGTATCTAAGTTCAGTACCTTCCGAAGATGCGACACATAGATTTTCAAGAAAATCCCCCACCCAAAGTACCCTTTACATGGAAGAATTTTCCAAATTTTTTATTGTCTGAAAAATGGCTCCAACGATTCTGATTAAAAGCCACTGTATTGAAGATATTTACATGAAAAATATCTTTTTTTAATTTTCTGGGAATAGCTTGTGAAGTCCTCTTCATTTGGAAGGAATTTTGTATAATCTTATGTAGCTTGGTAAATGTTAAGCAACAGAGGAAAATGCGCCAGAATAAAACTGTAGATCTCTTCAAAACACACAATTTACTTCAAATAACTGTTTTATAACACCAGTAATTTCCGAGATATCCGTTATTAATGGTTCGAATTGATCAATACTTAGCCATTCTTTGAAAGTCCGGTCGATTTTGAGTTGGTTCTTAAGATGTCATGCAAAGAGTGCGGAATTTTAAGATCAGGGTAGGTTCGTAAACATTTGATTATCGTTGTTCCCTTTCATTTATAACGAAATGTGTATTGCAGCTATTTCTGCAAAGGTTTATCTCGATTAAAATGAAGCGGATAGGAAAATAAACTTTCGTAGGAATAATTTGTATATCCACTAATAAGCGATAGAGTGTAGAGAAAGTCATTGAATGTAACAAAGAGATTTTTATGTCACGTTCATAGTCTGTGCGAAAATGTACTGAGCACACTCGAGCATTATCGGGCTTGAATTTATCACTCTGTTTACAACTGTCTTAGTTTATCAACTCTAGAAAACTTGTGGTACATAACTTCCAACGTTTTTGTTCCTATATTAGATCACTGTGCTATAGCACAATTTAATTTGTTTCTTTAAAAGTTGCTCATTTTGAAATTGAATTCGATTTATGGACACATGGTTCTTAGCGTCCCACTTTATATTGGGCGTGAAGGTTCGGAAATTTTGCTCAGAAACCTCTTTATCAGGCTTGAGGTTCTTTTACGTGCCGTAAATCTACGACACGGGACCACCGGCTTTTTCCCTTCCGAAGGAAGCCATACTGACGATTTTTACGCCTGAAAAATCCATCGCCCTCTGCCGGGTTTGAACCCTGGACCTCGTGAACTAGAGGACACACAGACATATACACACCGTACTTTACAAGATACCACTAGATTTGCACTTCAGCTTGCAACTAAAACCAATTGGTACACAATCAATAAGTCTTTTATAGGCGTGAACCAGAAACAGTATTGTTTTGTGGTGGGTGTATCTTTATGCACCTGTGTCAGATTAAATTCACAGTCGCAGTTTCACATTAACTTCTAAGAAATAAAAACAGCGTATGTATTTTATGCGCTGATAGAGAAAGGGAGTATTGTTTTGTAGTGTGAGCATGTTTATGCACCTGTGAAAAAATGTATTGCATGAACCAGTACAGGTTCATGCAATACAATTGCGTAAGATTAAATTCACTGTCACAGTTAACATTCTTCTTCTTCTTCTTTATCTGTTTAACCTCCTCTTATGTAGGACTTACACCCCCCAGGACTTACAGGCGGGTGCCTGGGGTCAGAGGCCCGTCGAGGAGCAGACACTCATGGATCAGATAGAATATCCAGGATGGGTGATCAGCCCGATGCCTGGTATGGGATGAAGAAAGTAGATGAAACGAAATGATGGTGAAATGGATGAAAGGAAAGGTGATGATGGAGCAGTTGGTGGAATGAATGGCGGGGGAAACCGGAGAACCCGGAGAAAACCCGCCCAGACGCCGCTTTGTCCGCCACAAATCCCACATGCAGGTCCCTGGGATTGAACTCGGGCCGCCTCGGTGAGAGGCGAGCGGTCACACTTAACATTAATTTAAAATATAGAAACTTGCTATCTTTATTGGTTAAGCATGTAACACGAGCTATTATTTGAAGGGTTATTTGATACCTTTTACAGCACTTGTAGAATTTTAAATTATATTTTAAGACATAAACACAAATACTTGTTTTCACTGTATATATTTAAATTTTTCATTAAAAACAACTAACGTTGTGACTTTCGATACATAACCTGTCTTCTCAGGTCATGTTCCAGTTTTAAATGGAATGATCGTTATTTGCTACTCAACATTAATACCCTCAGCATGGATGAAGTCGCGCTTTTCGCTTTCTGTTTGTATACATGCGGAAGCTTCGGACGGATATCGATCATCTCCATAAAGCTCGAGAGCACAGGGGCACAGATTAACTGCTCGAGAACGTCCGTTAATCTTCGGGTGTTCCGTCTCCAAGCGCTTGTTAACTGTCTATGGACGCAGTAGCACACCTTGTGGTGGGCAGTAGTGTTTAAAAACAAACCAATAACAACAAAAACAAAAGTAATGAAGTTGAAAATGTTTGTGATATACAGAGGTATGATATTTTGGTGGAAGTTACAAATTTGCGTGTGCTACGGTTGCAAAAATTGTGCATATGAATCGAATATCGCAGTATAAGGCGGTAGTTCGTTTTACATTTGTTTACGGTTTAGTGCATCGAAGTATATTAAACTATATTCCGAGAATTTTAATCTACATAAGTGCAATTCATTTGGTAAGTGACATACTGGCCCAGCGGCCCAGCTAATCATATGTAGGCCTTATTCAACCACTTGTCAATCTGTGGTTATGTTGTATATGTTATGTTCTTTGTCTTGGGGATGGTGAAAATGCCCAAATTCAGTAAAGCGACATTACCCATTGTTCCATGTGAAGAAGTACAGTAGTCTCAAAAAGTTTGAGGAATAATGTCGGTTTCGACTACAACACCATAAATATAAGTACACATAAAATGCATTACAAGATCAACAAATGATGAATAAATATTCCAGAATACCAACTCTGAGCACCCATACTCGTGCATCATGCTATATAGAATACCAGTTAGAACCTTTTCGGATTGTTACATAACCACTCTTGTAGCAAACGTAACCAAAATAAACAATGCGTCGCGCTAATGCAATAATGGTGACCTTTTCGACTACGGCGAATACGCTAAACACGCTTTCATAGCGTTCTAGGCCATTTAACTCTTTGTGGGTTTCGTAAACGGAAACCTACCAAACACTTATGATATTCCGTATTGTAGAAGTAACCATGCGTGAGGAATAAATTACATGCTAAATTTCGACATTCTCCTCTTAGTGTATCCCCCACAGCGATGAAAATGATATGTTGCAAGTGCAACAGATGTCACTATGTCATACGCTTCTCATACGCTGGCAACATATGAATAACTAATGTCGCTAAAGCCGGTAAGATACTCAACCTCAAGGCGTAGCCGAGAGATTGAAGGCCCTCAGCCTCAAAGTGTAGCCGAGGGATGTCATTTTAGAAGGAGAGGAGTGTAGCAAGTTGCAACTGCGAAGCGACGACAGGGCGTAGCCGGGGATCTGCGCGTCTAAAACTCGAATGATTCACGTTCGCAGAAACAACAGCACATCGCATATTTAGCGCCCACATACGGAAGTACGCCCCATTTCACTTTTTATTTAGGTTGGCAGTACCCACTTTGCATGCGATTTATCGGAAAAATGGCTGCGTTTGTTGTGTTCCTGACGCGATTTGCCTATATAAGTAAAACACCTAAAAAAGGCGGGCAGATGGGCAGCAGATAAAGAAGACATCACATCCTGTTCTAAACTCACTCCTAAAGTAATTTATTGGCTTTCCTTTTGATTTTATAAGCATTTTCAACAGGGATACTTTAAGAAGAGATTTGTCCTAAATTTTATTCCTCCAGGTAATAATACAGAGAAATACTGTCCCGACCAAGCGTGACCGCACTGGGGGTTAGTTACCCCTACTGAGAGTTCATTTAATGTGCGCACAATTTGCATAGTTTTATGTATGGTGCAGATTTAATGCCTATACTGTAGAACATAAGGTAATGTTGCTGCCGTCCTCTCCCTGTCCTACGTCACCTCGCTAAGTCATACCAACGTTGTAGCGATTAATAACTAGAATGATGTGTATGTTGGCAGTATGGAGAATGAATGCCTGGGCGTGGCTTAAGGAGTTCGAGCGTTGCCAACCGTAGGAAATGAAGGCATGGAAGATAACATTGTAACACGAAATTCGCAGTGCGCTTATTTCAAACACATACAATTTTTCTTTGTTTGTTATATTGCATTGAAGCACACTTATTGTACATAGGAAGATAACAACATTGTAACACGAAATTCGCGGTGCGGCGCGGTTATTTCAAACACATACAATTTTTCTTTGTTTGTTATATTGCATTGAAGCACACTTATTGTACAAAGTTACCAAACCTGCATGTTGATTCATACCCAGTGAAAATGCTTTTCTTTTAGGGCAAACACATTATCACACATATATGTTATTACACAGAAGCAGCGGTAGCATTGTTGTCATTGTCCTTGAGCGAAGAACCATTGTTGTAAATTAGGTGAAATATCAGCGGCATACATTATTACACAGAAGCAGTTGCAGCATTGTTGTCATTGTCCATGAGCCACACATGTACTGCAATGAGGTGGCAATATCCATACCGTTTCCATGACATCGTGAGAAACAATTGAAATCGATAAGACTTTAAAAGAATGACAGGTATTGAAAAATTAGAATCTTTGATAATGGATATCTCAGAAATGGGTTATGCCACAGAAAACATTTTAAGTGAATTGTGTGTTTTAAAGAGATATACATTTTTTGTGTGGTATGTTTTCGTCTATCGCTAACGTTTACCAATTATACAAGATTATACAAAACTCCTGCCGAATGAAGAGGACTTCGCAGGTTATTTCCAGAGAATTCAAGATATAAATTTTATTTTTCTTAAAGTTCCATTTGTACTCTGCCTTTAACCATATATTGCCTAAAGCAATGATGTTAACTCGTATTCGCTTGTCGTTGGGTTTCTTGCACTTTTGGTTTTTGTAATCACACACATGCACCCACGCACGCACACAGATTCACACACACACACACACACACACACATATTCACACTCTCATTCATACTTCCAGATTCTGGGGGAGGATAGGGAATAATCTTGGATAGAGAAAAATTCCCACCCCCAGCCAGGAATCGAACCCGGGACCCTTGGTACAGAAAGCAGGTGCTCTAAAGACTGAACTACGGAGCCAGCCCTATTTTATTTGTCATGCAAATATCTTTAATATATGATATTTTAATAAAAATTTGTCCTCCGTGGACTAGTGGTACCGTGCTAGCCTCTAGTTCCCAAGGTTGCGGATTCAAACCTGGCGAAGGGTGATGGATTTTTTCGGGCGTAAAAATCGTTTAGCATGGCTTCCTTCGGAAGTTAAGTAAAGCTGGTGGTCCCGTGTCGTAGATTTACGGCACGTAAAAGAACCTCAAGCCTGATAAAGATGCCTCTGAGCAAAATTACCGGTCTTTCACGCCCAATATAGAATGGGATGCTAAGAACCATAGTAGTTAAAGAGCGTCCATAAATAAAAACACAATTTCAATTTCAGTTAGAGCCATTTTTCAAAGAATTAAAAGTTTTCGAAAAGTGCTGCATGTAAAGGGTAGTTGGGGAAGGAGATTTTCTTGAAAAACTCTTCGTGACGCATCTTTGGAAGGTACTGAACCTAAATACCAGGTGTGGTATTTATCTGACTTTTCAATTTTGCTTTCTTTCGATTCATGGGACCTCAAAACATGTAGTTGCAGCGAAAGCTCGGTCTCAAATTTTTGGATGGAATTCAATACCTTCTCTACCTACTAGGTATGTGATAGAGAAAGTAAAACCTTGAGTAAGAATAATTTGTATACCCAGTAATAAACGATAGAGGGACTTTCCCGCGTCTTCTCCGTCTTGCCGGCATTTATACATAATGCCAACACCATCCTCATAATGCGTTACTGCCACTCGTGTATTTCTTGTGATGTTTTACTTTAGCATGTTGGCAGCATACAGTGACGTAGGACAGGGAGAGGATGGCAGCAACATTACCGAACATAACAATATTACTATTGTTTTTATGTTTTAACATTGCCATGTATGAAAATGCAGTGCAGAAACTGATAGGGGAAGAGGATGACCTTAGAATGTCCCATCACTAAACGTACTTTATAGTGTTTTGCCTCAACTCAGATGAAATCCTGTGGGCGCATCTGGTCTCAACTATTGAAATCGTAGGTCTAATGGTTGAAGTAAGAGGCACAATCCCAAAGTTCTTTGTCCAGTTCTGTAAGAGGATTTGGCCGAGGCAACCAGCTAATTAAAAATGTTTCACTTTTGGCCATTAAAGGATCTGTTTCAATTTAAAGAAAACTATCAATATACTGTACCTCTTTAACTGCCTTTTGAAATTTTATTTTGGCAATTCTTCGCTGGTTTTATTGTTGTTCTTTTATAATTACCGTTACTGTGCGTTTTACCCTTTTGATGCATTTTATTTCGTTTTATATGATTATTTTTGTACTTGTTTCTTTGTTTAATGTTTGGTTAATTTATTTGTTTGTTATGCTTTGTCTATGGCAATCTCGGAATGAGGAAGCAGAAAGGCTTTTCTTTCAAAATGAAATATCACTTTCTCTATACACTCTGGCAGGTTTGTTCCAAGCGATTAGAATCGATTCTGAATTAAATGAGTATGTGCAGTAGACTACAATTTGCGCATGTTCAGAATTTTCAGTTTCTACTCTTGATCAAGAACCAATTTCATTTGTTCCAAACTAATTCCCAAATATTTTGGAACAGCAAGTTGGAAATTCAGAACTAGTTCTGAACTGATTATCTGTCATGTTGGAATACCTTTTAGTTACTGCCCATACTCAGATAATTCAGAACCGATTTTGAATTGTGTAGGAACAAACCTATCCTAATTTTGCTACCAGCCTCCCCCTTTGCTACATCATGCCACTAAACCATAACAATGTTAGAAAATGAAATTTGTGAGACAGATATGTGGGTTGACAAGAAGGAATGTAAGTCTGAGTTCCATAGGGGAACTTGTGTTTTTGGAAAGGACTGGAAGTGAAACTTAACGGATTGTAGGGTAGGTGAAGTGACATGTTTAAGTAGCCAATTAAAATGCAGAGGTAAAAGGGGGGCATACAATTTTGATTTTACACAAACTAGAACACATTTATAGTTATCGTGCATTTACAATTCCCTTTTAATCCCCAATAATTTGCTGAAATTAATTTTGATAATTTGGGATATTTAAACCATACCATTTGCCAGTCACACTAGCACATTAAATTGCATGATAGTTAAATGTGTCATTTTAAGATTATTTATCTATTGCGGAATTGCACATGGTTATGATTTAATAGTTATGTGGTACATGCATTAGCTTAAGTTTATTTCATCAGAAATGACACAATCCCCATTAGGAAATGTATTCACATTTTAAGGTATTTACGTATTGAAGAATTGCGTGAGGTGATGATTTAGTAGTTTTGTGATACATGCATTAGCTTAAGTTTATTTCATTAGAAATGATGTAATCCCATTAGGAAATGTATTCACATTTTAGGGTTATGTGCCTATTGTAGAATTGCATTAGGTTATGATTTAGTACCCCTTATTCCGTAATACATTTGGTGTAACTTTAGCGATTTTTTATTTGCAAAGGTTGCCTGTGTACCATGACGTAGCAAAGGGAGAGGTGGTAGCAAGATTATCATTTTTATTACTAGTTTTCAATTTCCCGGTATACCAAACAATGAACTAATTGCAGGATAGTTATTGCCAGCAAAATGAGTATTTCATCACATGTATCAGAACTCTATCCCCTGCATTTTGGCTTCCATGTTATATTGCTGTGTGGAACCATTTGTCTCTTTTCTTATAATAAGACACTCATCAAAAACGAGGCTGAAAAACTGTGATGTTGCTGTCAGGATCCACAGTGAAGTTCAGACTTTAAGCACATGTAAATGGATATCTTGGTGGAGCTGGAGTTACATTGTCTTTAACTTGCAATCCCACCCATTGTCCTGCTGCACTTAGATCCAAAGAACTACTTGAATCAGAATAATTTTCAAGCAAATATAGGGTTAGTTAAATTATATTCAAACCCACCCGTGGCCTCTCTCCACTGCACGAGACAGCTGGCAGTCACCGGGGAAATTACATCGGCAGAGGTGGACTAAAATCCTTACCTTATAATGTTGGCCTTCTGCACTCAAACAGGCAGCATATCTCGTGTAAATATTGTCGCAGCCTCTAAACAACTGCTCAAGGGGGCAGAGCACTCGCTAAAAAGGTACCAGGAAGTTAAACAATTTAAACAAGGTGAGGCCACGACAAGGGACGCAGCTAAACTGAAAATGCAAACTATTATTGGATATCTGACAAAAGGACACATACATGGTTCAGAATGGGAAAAAGGAGCTTTATACTATCGTAAATAAAACAGGAAAGATCTGGATGGTAAGGGGTTTATTAGATAAAAAGAGGGTTACAATACCTAATCTCCTTAGCTCCATGACTGTCGGGCGAGGCCGCCATACATGTCTGTATGGAGAGAGCATAACACCACATCCTGTCCGGTTCGCCTCTACTCACTGACTGCCTAAACCCAAGCCACGCTAATGCTTACTGCGTGGGGGACGCCAACTAAACTACTACCCCCACCTAAACTACTACCGCCATCTCCAATCCAGGTGACCAAGGACACGTATGCACTAACAATGCCTGCATACGCCACATCTCCCCCTGGCCACCTAGATCGACGCCCTCGTCGACACAAGGAGAATTTTATTTATGGAAAAGAGAAAGAGAAGAGAAAAAAAAATTACAATACAGAATAAAACATGACATACAAAAGGTTAGATAATTGAACAAGCAGTATCTGTGAGAATATATGGAGCACACATATGTCTTGAAGAAATGAAAGGCAATGCTAATTGGCATATTTGGGAGTCTCGAGTGTTGGCGAATAGTTTTTTACAGATCACTTATGCACGAGTACCCCGCACACGCACACACACCATGCTGCCACTGTTGCATGCACACTACACTGCACCTGGATGGATGTTCCGACGTAACTGTTTGTGGGTGGGATTTCCAGATCACCCACAACAACGAATTATTTTTCAGCTGTAGCCTTTCAGATGCTGCAGGTCGCTGAAGATGTGGGGGGGTGGGCAATCGCTGGCTTGGACTGCCCCCCCAAAATAGTGGCTCCTTATGCCACTGCAGTGTAGTGGCTGAACGACAGCTCTCCTGTGGTGTCTCTGGAACCTCTGGCATGACTGGTGGGGATACTCTTCTTGTACACTCGAGTTCCGCAATCAGCAAAGTCACTATAACAGAAACCATAGAACGGTAGAAATGGTGCTCCTAAAGATCATCATACATAAAAGAAGTAGTATGTTATTTACAATAAAAGATTTAAAATGTCAAAAAGGTTTACAATCAATGAATTCTTTTAATATGGGGCAAAGAGAAAAAAAATGACTACATGTTGACATAAACACTGAATTTTACAAGGGGTTACCATCCAAAATTTAACACAAAATGCTTTAGAATCCAAACACAAAGACACAAAAGGACCAGAATACATAAACATTACATCAGTGACATTCATTGTTTACATACAATAACACAACACAAATATAGAAACTTATTTGGGATCCCAATATTATTTTTTTAACCAGCTGGTACTACTAATGAAAAGAAAATAAGTGCACTTACAATACATTCATACATGACAATGAAATGAAATCATTCATACTGACCAAGGCCCAATTTATACACAACACTCAAATAACTACTCAAAACTACTGTGTGCATTACTACAGACTTCAAAAACATAAATCCACAGTACATATTCAAACTACACCACATTACATTCTTTCAACTACAATACTCATACTCTACTGTCAAATATATAGTCTCCTCTACATTACTATCTTATTCATCTTTTTATGATCATCATTAGCTCCATCATCATCATCATCATCATTATTTCAATCATCATCGTCTTAGCTTTCAACTTTCTCGTGGACAGTAATTACTGAGAAAATAAAATATCTTCACTGACGTGTCTCATTCAACATGCTGCAAAGTCAAAAATACCTGACATAGGCATAAACTTAAAGAAATCACATTAACATTTCAGGAATGACACAAATAACATGACATTATACTGTTGCATCCACATCCTCCGAATCAAAATTAAGCTAGAAAATAGATGGTATTAAAACTCGCTATATAAGATGGTACCAAACTTGTTGCATAAACACACAAAAAAAATTATTCTCATTGCATACACTTCATTACATTTACTCTCTCGTGTGAATACATCATACACGCTATACTGGGCACGTTACAGCAACACCAATAAGCAAAATCTCTCAAATTGACTTTCAGGTACATGTAGCCCTCCTGAAAAATCAAAACATTTACACTCCAACTATCGGGGTTACTCTTTGGCACTTCCACCGAAGCTGACATCAACTCATCTCATCTCCTCTCTCACATTACCACCATCGGGGTTACTCTTAGGCACTTCCACCGAGGCAAATATTACATATACTACTCATCTCTCACACTACACCGTCGGGGTTACTCTTAGGCACTTCCACCGAGGCAAATATTAGCTCATATCTCTCACATAACCTCAAAAACATACATACACACACTATTCATGCAACAATTTTCTGCAAAGAAAAGATCACAGCATCATAATGAAACCCAAACCAAACCAAATCAAATGCAACAGAACAAATCACATCTTTACCCAAAAACAATACTGTCACAGAACATTCCTGAAAATCAAAGTTTAATTAAGCACACGGTACACATCAAACACATTCCTGCAGTATAACATAACAAAACAAATGATTTGCAATGCCCAAAACAGAATTCAAAATTTAAGTTACACAAAATAATAATAAACTTTCAATTTAGCAGAGGCATTCATAGCACACATTATTCCTGAAAAGCAAAGCTTAATTAAGCATCAGTCAGTAAAACAATAAAAATTTAGCATACCTGTATGAATTGTGAAACTGTTTCATTCATCCAAACTTTAGCACACACAATGTACACATACTTACAGGTTATGTTTTTTCTTTTTACCACAAAATTCCAGTACAATTTTCAAAAATCTGATAACACACATATATCTGATCCATCAACATCCACGTCGTACTGGTCCATATTAGAGGCACATTAAACCTAATTAGGTGAAGATACTGGCAAGGTTGGTAGTAGCTCCTGAAACTTTTACTTAAATGAGTCATTTTGAAACATTTTCCCCCAAAAATATGCATTGCGTAACTATATAAACCAAACATGGCAACGGTGAAGCAAAATTATCATCATTATGATTACCAGTATGCGTACCGCAAGTGTACAATGAACAAATATAAATTTTCAATATATATATATATATACTCGACTTCTTTCATTTTATTACTTTAAATATTTCAAACAGATGCACCACACTTTTTTTTTTTATGCACACGCAAGTTTAAACACGCAACACACGAATTTTAAAATATTTGCTACACTTTCGAGTCGTTAACACTTACAAGATGATGCAACCAATAGCACAATGCTACGTAGATCAGCTAACACACACAACTATATTATCAAAGTTACAAATATCACCCAATTTTTCACAATTCACAAAAATATGTACTTTAAAATGACCAGTACGAATGATTTACCACAGTAACAGAATTTAGTAAAAGGGAAGCCAAGGTAAGGGGAAAATGGAGCCAGGAGTTTTAGCGTCACGCCACCGACAGACAATGGAAAAAATATAAAAATGAACTTAAAATTTAAATTTAGACACGGGACTTTCAGAAAACAATGCAACAGGAATTTAGAATAAAGAAACCACAAATGATACAACCAAAACCCTTACCCTTAAGCCAAGATACAGATTTACATTTTTTAACGACCACATGGAGGACCAAAACCGTTACATTTTAGTGAAAAGAAAAAAAAATTTACAGTTAAAAATCTCAAAAAAATTACATTATGCCCGGCCCTCCACCAATATGTCGCAGCCTCTAAACAACTCGCTCAAGGGGGCAGAGCACTCGCTAAAAAGGTATCAGGAAGTTAAACAATTTAAACAAGGCGAGGCCACGACAAGGGACGCAGCTAAACTGAAAATGCAAACTATTATTGGCTATCTGACAAAAGGACACCTACATGGTTCAGAATGGGAAAAAGGAGCTTTATACTATCGTAAATAAAACAGGAAAGATCTTGATGGTAATGGGTTTATTAGATAAAAAGAGGGTTACCATACTTAATCTCCTTAGCTCCATGACTGTCGGGCGAGGCCGCCATACATGTCTGTATGGAGAGAGCGCAACACCACGTCCTGTCCGGTTCGCCTCTACTCACTGACTGCCTAAAGCCACGCTAATGCTTACCGCGTGGGGGACGCCAACTAAACTACTACCCCCACCTAAACTACTACCGCCATCTCCAATCCAGGTGACCAAGGACATGTATGCGCTAACAATGCCTGCATACGCCACAATATTCTCGCTCACTCTCCGAAGCTCAGCAGCAGGAATTCTTGCGATTTCTTGACAATGTTTTCTCTAAGTTCCTGTAGTGTGCGAGGATTGGAACGATACACTTTGTTTTTTAAAGAACCTTATAAATAAAAATCACAACTCGTTAGGTTCAGGAGAACAAGGGGGCCACAAATCAACACTAATCATTCTGTCATCAAACACCTCTCTTATTGCATGTAATGATTCGACAGCCGTATGTGCTGTTGCAGAATCTGCTGGAACCAACAATATGATTTCTCTTCTTCTGTCTAGAGATTGCAAAATGGCCTAAGAATTAACCTCTGATATCGCTCTGCATTTGTTGTTTCATCAAAGAATATGGGTCCCATTGTGCAAGAAATCACACGAATTCCTGCTGCTGAGCTTCGGAGAGTGAGCGAGAATATTTACACAAGATATGCTGTCTGTTTGAGAGCAGAAGGTCAACATTTCCGGCATCTATTATAAGGTAAGGATTTTAGTCTGCCAGCATAATTTCCCCGGCGACTACCGGCTGTCTCGTGTAGTAGAGAGAGGCCGTGAGTGGGTTCGAATATAATTGAACTACCCTTTACTTCTGAACTGCCAGATTTCTCAAGGGAAACACTATTGGAATCAGTTGCATGTTATTGCAAATATTGCAATATGAACACATGTACACAAAAGGTCATTGAGCATCTACAACAGAGTGACAGTATAATTATGCTCTGATTAATCGTACAAGATATGCTAGACTGTTGTTCCCACCTGTAAAATGCCCCAAATTATTTGAATTCCCCTCTGGTGTCAAGATGACATACTAATTCTAGATAGCATTGAATATGAATATAATCATTCCAATTAGCAGGTGCATTAAATTAAAATATTCAGAAAACGGAAATACTTAGGATAAAATTACAGACCATTGAGATTGAAATGTACATGAATAAATTGGATTAGGAACATTTAGACCATTTTTTAATTTGGAGTGGCTAAAAGACCCTTCTTCCTCATAGATTCATCACATGTAACTAACAGCTTTCTTTCATAACCACGATATCTTATAATATGGATTGCTTTGTTAGTGGTTTGTCTGTCTACATGCAGAGTGCATTATCTAACGCAACAATAGGTGGAGGGATATTAAATGCAAGATTCTCATTGACTCATTAAAATTGACACTGTTCATGGTAGTTACTGCTGGTTCTGACTTTATAGATGAGAGCATTCTCAAACACCGATTAATTGCTTCTACATTAACCACTGTTGGGCCTATTGCTGGAATTCACATTAGCTTGTATGCCAATTACTTCATTTTACTAGCATTTTCCAAATGTTAAATTGCTATCGATCCAAGTCTTGTCTAGATAGATGAACTGTCACCATTCTTTCTGAATTAATGGATTCTAAGCGAACAGTCATGATGACAGGTTACAATGTGAGGTCTTTCCAAAAGTATATTCCTTCAATTTTTGGACTTTTTCCCCTTGAAAGCTAATTCCTTTATTACCTTTTACAATGGTGTGTGCAATTAAGGAAAATTTCTTCTTGCTTTCGCAACAGGTAATTTTCTGATAATATGAACAATTTTGCTATTCACATTTAAATCAGGGATTCTCCCACAAATTACACATTTGTCAAAGTCAAACATGCACAGTTGTGTGTGCTGGTTAAATTTTTTGCATTTTACCTGAGTATACAAGAAACTGCCTTCCCCTTTCATTAAGTTCCTTCTTTCCACATCTTTTTAATAAACAACTTGGAATACTCTAGCATAATCAGCAGCTCTTTGCATAGCTTGGTTTACTGCAAAAGCAAAGCGTTCATTTCTGGCTTTTATCACACTTTTTTATAATGTTGCCTATTGTTATTTCATGGCCTTTGTAATATCAATATATATCATAATAACAGGATCCAATTATGATTTTGTTTTGTCATGTAAATGCCCAAAAGATATCTTTAAATGAATGTGCATAGCTGTATAAAAAGAGTATGAAATTTTTAAATTTGATTTTCTCGTTATTTTGTTTTCTTAAATTTTTTTCAGTTTTAAAATACTTTTCGTGATGCAGTATTACTTCAATTTTAAATTTCCAATGTACTTTTCTTGAAACCAGATAACATCTAAGGAGTCTTTTCTTGGTGTCAAGCAGAGTTTTGGATTTGGGCTTTTTGTAATTTAACACATGATTGGTTTTTAAATAATCAAAAGTGCTACATGCTCCAGTATTTTTTTCCAGCAAAATTTTAATTTTATGCAACATTTAACATTTGATTACAATGAACTGTATTTGTGAAGTAATTAAAATATTTTAAAAGTTGAAGATTTTCAAGTTTTTATTGCTCGGGTATTTTACACGTGGCTCAGTTTTAATTTTTTGAGCCTTACTTTCTTCAAAAGTTGGGACTTAATGCCAGGAAAATAAATGATCTGTTATAATTATGTTGTAGAAATCTGTGATAAAATATCATCTAAATGTTTGAAATTGGTGAATACTGGCAATTTCAGTATCAAGTACCCAAGTGCCTCCATGCGTTTTTCTGGTAATGCATGATGGTGCCATGTTCATTCAATATGTGTGCGCTTTTTTGATGAAAGTTGCTTTTAAATATAAATACTGCTAAGGTATTCACAAAGATTTCACTTATAAAGGATTGGTGTACTTAAAGGAATACCATTTTTAGCTTCTCTACTATGTATAGTAAGTAAAGGAAATAATGTATTCTGCTCAAAAATTCAGTGTTGAGATTTCACCAGAAATATATGTTTTGAGGCCCCCAAAAACCAAAAAAGCATTTTTAGAAAAGGTCTGTCTGTTCTGTGAACAGCATAACTCAGAAACAAAAAGTTGGATAAATACCAAACTTATTATTTAGATTCAGCACCTTGCAAAGATGTGACGAAGATTTTCAAGAAATCTCCCACCCATAACTACCCTTTACATGGAATGTTTTTTGAAAATTTTTATTTTCTAAAAAATGGCACTTCACGATTTTGATTAAAATACCATGTGTTAAAGATATTTGCATAGCAAATAAAATGTATATCTTGAATTTTCAGGGAATAGCCTTTGAAGTCTTCTTCATTTGGAAGGAATTTTGTATAATCTTGTATAACTGGTAAACTTTAAGCAATAGACAAAAATGCACCACACAAAAAATGTAGATCTCTTTAAAACACAGTTTATTTCAAATAAGCTTTTTTTTTGTTGCATAAGCTATTTCTGAGATATTTATTATTAATGGTTCAAATTCTTCATTTCTTGGTTCTTTAAAGTCCTTTCAGCATTGTTGTTTCTCGCGATTGCATGGAAACAATATGGAATTTAAGGCCAGCATATAGCATTCAGTTCTTAAACAACTATCGCTGTTGTCTTTGTATCCTAATGAAATGTGTAATGTAGCTCTTTCTGCAAAGGTTTATTTGGATAAAAATGTAGTAAATAGAAAAATAAGCTTTAATAAGAATAGTTTGTATACTCACTTCTAAACGATAGAGGATAGAGAAAGTCATGTGAATGTATCACATAAGATTTTTTAATATTGAATAGACAAACTGATTTCCTCATTCTCTAGTCCAGCTTTGTCCATGGTCTTCCAAATATTCCGAATAAGCTCCCTAGATTCCTCCTTGCCCATGTGTCTCAAGTGGTGGTGCAGCAGAGGCTTATAACTGGATGCTATAACTTGACCAAAATATTTGACACACCAGTAGTGGCTAGTGAAATTTTTCTAGTAAATATTGCAATTCTGTAATTTTGACATCTGGGAATCACTGCTAGGCTTAATTGATTCTTTCAAAAGTTACCAGTTGAATTACAATATCAAAAATAAGGAATACATAAAGCCTGTTTGAAAATAAATAAATTGCAATAGAAAGTGATAACTCACCCACAGTTGACCAGTGTGTCCCAGTTGAACAGATATTGATCTAATGTCTGACCACAATGTACATTTAGGACATGCGTAACAATTAACTTGCTATTTATGATTAATTAAAAGGTAGGGATGAAGAAGGGGTGTTAATATTTTCAAATAAGAATGGACAAAGTGTAATAGATTATATACTTTGCTCAACAGAGTTACTGCATACTGTGCAGATTTTAAAGTAATGAACAATGTTTTTACTAGTTGTCACTTACCATTAAAAGTAAGATTTAACATTAAAAGCGAGATGAAAAGAATAGAATCAGATAAAAGTAGTAAGGAATTCAGAGCATATACAGAGAGAGCCAAAAAACTACGAACAGGCTGCATGGTGTTTTTCCTGTCCGTGTCCTCGGCATTCGTTGCTGTCTGCCGCTATCATAGAAAGGTGCAGATGAAACCTTATAACATTTTAAAAACTACTTTTAAAGCCTTTACTTTCCAACTTCATGAATGGAAATGCTGAAATCAGCCACCGTCGTCCATACATTTTTGGCACCTCTTTAGGAAACTATCCATCACTCGCCGTAGTTCACATTGTGAAATGCTGGCAATTTCCTGGCAGATATTTTGTTTTAATTCTTCGGATGTGTGGGTTTGTCTTGTATACTTTATTTTAAGTTACCCCAGAGATAGAAATCACAGGGGGTTAGATCGGGGGACCAAGGGAGCCACAAATCTCTACTAATAATTCTGTCCTCAAACACACTTTCATAAAGTTAAGTAAAGCCTTTAAAAGTAGTTTTAAAAATATGATGTGTTACACTCACATGACTTTCTCTACTCTTGTACAAACTATTTTTTCAAACGCTTATTCTCCATATGCTTCATGTTAATAGAGTTATTGAGATGTTAATCTTATTGCTAATTTTCTTGTAGATGCAAGGGGAATTTGTAGGCTTTAAGCCTTAGTCAAATGTTTTAAGAGCTGGTTGCTATGTGGAGTATTCCATTCTCATTGTATTACCCGGACAAAAAAAATGAATAACGAATTTGAGAAAAAGTATAAGTATTGGAAAATTTAAGGGAATAACAAGCAATATCTCGAAAATGGTTCACTCAACTAAACAAATTTATATGACATAAATTGTGTATTTTAATGTGATCTACATTTTTTGTGTAGTAAAATTTTGTCTATCTCTTATGGTTTACCAGCTGTGCAAAAGTCATTCACAATGAAGAATACTTTTGGAGACATTCCCAAAACATTCAAGATATACATTTCCTTTGTCATGAAAATATCTTAAACATATGATATTTTAATCAAAATCGTTACTCATTTTTGAGAAAATTAAAATTTTCGAAAAATGTTCCATGTAAAGAGTAATCTGGGGTGGGGGGATTTTTTTGAAAACCTTTGTGTCACATCTCTGGAAGATACTGAACCTAAATACCAAGTTTGGTGTTTATCTGACTGTTCGTTTCTGAGTTATGCTGTACACACACACACACACACACACACACACACACACACCCACCCACGCACCCACGCACGCACACACACACAATTTTTCCAAAAGTGCTTTTTTTTATTCAGGGTGTCTCAAAACATGTATTTCCGGTGAAATGTCGGAATCGATTTTTTGGGTGGAATACAATACTTCCCCTACTTACTATACGTAGTAAAGAAAGTAAAAATGTTGTATGGTTTCATCCATACCTTTCTATGATAGCGGCTGATGGCAAGGAATGCCGAGGTTGCAGACAGGAAAAACACAGCATAGCCGGTTTGTATCTTTTGGCTCTCCCTGTAGATGGAGTGATAAAAATAGGAAATATTCTGCAAAGAGCTAGAGAAGAGGGTGAAAATAATAGTGTTAGCATATCTGGAAAGTTTGATACAAAAGGGTGATGAGATAGAGTGAGCTATGTTGAGAATGGAGCAGGTAATAAAAAAGGCAGGGCGCAAACTGGAGAATATTCTTATTCACAAGATGGAGAAGGATAGTATGATCACGAAAGTTACGAGACAAAGAAAAAAGTGGAAAGAGAACTAAAGAAATGGGGGCAGACAGGAAAATAAAAAGTTAAAGAAAAGTTTTTAATACAAAGATGTGGGTATAAATTTCTAATGGAGGCGAAAAAGAAAGAATGGGGGGGGGGGATTAAGTCGTAAAACGAATGAAGGAGAAATAAACAATCAGGATACGAAGGTGATTTGGCAGATGGTGAAACAGATATAAAAGAACAAAAAGTGGGTGGAATAACATACAGGCAAGTACATGGTGCAGTTACTTTAAAGGTTTATATGGGGTGCAAACATTAAGCAAAATTCAAGAGAGTGTAAAGAACGAATACAATTTATTGAGGATTTAGATGAAGGAATTAAGATAAATTAAGTAAGAACACAAATATTGAAGTTAAAAAAAATAACAAGGCCTTTGGAATCTATGGGTTACCAGGTGGTGAATTCTGGAAAGCTTAATGATAGACTGAGGTTAATAGTGAAATTGTTTAACTCAATACGTGAAAGGGGTAGAGTACTAGAGAACTAGAAAAAGGGAATTATAGTACCAATATAAAGGCAAAGCAGATATAGAGGATCCTACAAATTACATGGATATTACCCTCCTATAAGTGATAGGTAAAGTATATATAGGGATACTAGCTGACAGAATGCAAAGATGGGCAGAGAAAGAGGGGAGAGCTATCAGAATTCCAAGCAGGATTTAGAAAAGTTAAGGAGAGCAACAGATAACATATTAATCAATGGGAGAAAAGCACTTAAGCATAAAAAAGGGTAGAGTATGCACAATTTTATTGATTTGGGAAAAACAATAGACACTATCAACAGGGATGCACTATGGTTAAAACTAATTAAGAAATGAGTGAGTGAATCATTTATAAAAAGTGTTTATATGCAAATAATATGTGCTGTGTGAAAATGCCAAGGGAAAAATTGCTGAAGAGAATGCAAATAATTCAGGGCTTAGACAAGGGTGCAAACTTAAGAGTGCTATTTAACTTGTTTATAGATGATATTATAGAAGAGATAAAAATTTAGTAAGCATTCACCAGTTATTAATAATAAGGAAATACCAGGATTATTGTTTGCAGATGATCTAGTGGCAGGTTCCATTTCAGTTGTTGGACTAAGTAAAGCTATTGAAACAATTGGCAAATACTGTAAAGATTGCGGCTGAGAATAAACAAAAAGAAACAGAAAATAGTGATCTTTAAGAAAGGATATAAACTAAGAAAGACCGAAAATTTGTATTGGGAACGAACAGAGTTGGAAGTACTGAGGAAAATTGACTATCTATGAGTTAGGCTCAATAGTGCAGGGGATTGGGGAGAAGAAGAAAAAAGTACTAGCAAAGGGGAAACAAGCAATACAGATAATCAGCGCATGTGTGAACAAAATAACAGAAATGCAAATTGTATGACTAGAAAGAATATATAGCACGGAGGTGGAAGCAAGGATGTTATACGCAGCAGAGATATGGGGGCTGGGGAAAATGTATATGCTATACATAAGAATTTTTGCAAAATAACCTTGGAGTTACCAAGGAGTTCACCGATTGTAGTAGCACAAGCATAATTAGTGAGGGTAGGAGCAAAAGGCAAAATGATAGGAAGGGCAATCAAATACCCGTTCAGAATAAAGCTACTATAGGAAAACGATATATAAAGCAATGCTTGGCTGTACAGGAGAAAATGGGGAAAAAAAGAAACTTGGTGCACAAGATATAATGCTGGAAGAAATTGGAATGGGGGAAACATGGACAGAAAGAAACAACAAAAGTAAGGGTTTCTGGAAAGAAATTAGAGCAGGATTGGAGGATATTCAAAAGCAAGAAATTTTAAGTAGTCAAGGAAAAAAGGTCATTAATAGATAATAGATATTTTAAAACAATGGGGGAAAAGAAAGATACATTGAAGCGTGCAACAAAGAGGCCAGAATGGGGTATGCATGGGTGAGGACAGGTGTAATGAATTTAAGTGATCTAACAGGGAGAAGATGGGGAGAGATATGTACTAAATGTAATGGATTACATTACAATTGACATATTCTGGAATGCGATGATATGGATAAAGGAAGAGGAATGTAGTACTAGAGAAATTGATAAAACTTGCCAATAGAGCTAAAAGTAGGAAGTTTTTTAATACAAGATCATATGAGTAAATAGAGAAAGCAGGAAAACATTTAGGAAAACAAAAGTTAAAATCGTTTCAAGAAATTTGAAGCAAATTGGAGAAAATACGAAAAAAGGGCAACAAGGCAAAAAGTAAATAATACATTATACTTCACCATTATATATACAATAGAATGTTAAATATAAGGGGAAGATAAATAATAAGCAACTTCATTGTATACATTGTATGTAAAGTTTAAAACATAACAATAAATCATTCATTCATACTTATGATTATCCACTTTTATTAAGATTAATCACATTCTCTACAATACAATGATGGTTACCAGATTTGAAGCAAATTAGGCTTATTTGCACTTGGCATGGTATTAGACTAGCCTACGTTTAACAGTCAATTTTATGTGAAAAATGGTATGCTATTCTCTCCTGGATATTCTGAGTACTAGGTTGTGGTAGAACTGATATTATCACCCAAATCTGTTACAAATGTCATCTTTCTGTAATTCGAATGTATCTGGACTGGATGACTTGTATCCCATAACTTTGACCTGACACAGGTTTTACAGTTCCTGAACTATATAAAGATGTCTGTAGGGAACAGTGTTTCTTTTCCCTGGCATGACTCAAACCAATACAAAAGCATCTGGATTAACATTGTTCTTGCTTGGTAGTTTTAGCACATCACTTGACTCATCATCACTACTTATTAAATGGGTTAGGCATATGCCTACATCATCATCTGAGGAATCTTAAGCTGAGCAATATCTTCCTCGGATGTTTCACTCTCTTTAGGTTTCGTTTTCATGGACTGTAATTTATTTGTGGGTTTACATTGGCCAGTTTTTGTTTTACATTTTCTAGCTTGTTTTGCTCTTTTGTTCTTTTCCTTCCTTTTCTTTTCAGTATTTTAACCTCGGAAGACTTAGCTACATGAGGCAGTCTTAATTTTTTTCTTGCTACTGTGGACTTCTTTGGAGATTATGCTGTTTACAAAAGCGGGACTGATACTCTGTTTGAAGCTGCCTGGTATAGAAGTAATTATTGAGTCAACATTAGGGGTGTGACAAACAGTTATAACTCACAGTCACAATGCATTAATGGTTACCAATAGTGATTACGTTATTTGTTTTTCATGGTTATCACGTTTGCAGTTACATTACAATAATGGTTCCAGTAACAATTACCTGTTCTAATATGAATGATGTTGATACAGACTTACTTTGCTATTTGATGCAATCTAAAAAGAACTAACACTTTTATTGTTACAGTGTTTATAATCACAAATTAATGCATTCGCACGTACTTCTACATTACTGCAAATACACACACCACACCAAGACGCATTCCTCTGTGTTGCCTTCTTGCTATTGACTAGCTATTCGCACCGTAAGTGAGCCTGTCTTAGCACATGCAGTTGGGAACAGCCATAAGTGAACATAAAAATCATTACATTCATTCATATTGAGGTCGGAGCGTGCAGTGTACAATATTAAAGCATATTCAACTTACTATTTTGGTGTGTATGGTAATAATTAATCCTTTCAACTTCGAGATTTGATTTGGGAAATACTGATTTAACCCTGTAGTATATCTGTCGATCTTTTATTGTTGTTTGCCATTCAAGGTTAAAGATAATATCCATGATAAATCTGAAAGAACAGAAACATGTGTCTTCACACATGCTTTTTGAATTTGAAAGCTGGAGAAATTTCATGTTTCTTTAACAAATCTTACAGGGGAGACTTGTTGAAATTGCGCAACTCTGAATCTTTAGTCAGCACTGTTAAAATTTATGTACCATTGTTTGAGCGCAGTGGCCTGCGCATATTTTGCTATTAAACAGCATTAATTGTTTATTCATACCCATCTACCCATGATGCATAAAAGCTTGTTCATCTACAATTGTATTTGAATAACCATCTTAATGCAATGCATGTAGCTTTGCTGACTGACTTGTCATTTGTGGCCTGTTATCTATATTCGAAGCAATGAGCAAAGTGCTGTAATAAACAAATATGTGCTTACCACTCCTTGCGAGTTCCCGATAAACAATACCAATGTTACGCACATGCTGTCAATGATGTCACTCAGCCTCAGTAACCCTCTGGTTTCTTTGGTAACCTTAACGCAATAACTAGATGTCTTCATTACTTTGGTAGCCATTATTGGGTAACTAATTACTTTTTATTCATTATTTTGGTAATTGTTGTTGGGTAACTAGTTACTTTTTATTTGTTACTTTGATAACTTACATTATTTTCTGCCCTTTCCTAGTCAGCATTAGTAGTTTTTGCATGTTTGTTCATGTCAGTTTTGTGAATGTTGACCAAGATACTCTTCTTGTCTTGAGTATCATTGAGGCAGTATTTTAATACCTAAATAATTTCAATTGTATTTTACAATAAGTAAATTCAATAACAGCCCACCTTGAAACAATATGTATGTAATAATTATTTAAAATGTATGTAACAGTCATTGCATATGCTTATTTTTATTTTAAACATGTTTTAATAATGTTATGTGAATACATTATATACTTTAATAATGCAAGAGCTGTGAGAATAATAAGTTTTAAGTTGATAACAATGAGGTAATAATGAGGTAACCTTGTAGCAATAATGAGTTAGAGTGTTTGAAAAGTTACCAGTCATGATTATATCAAAGATAAAGTAAATTCAGTAACAGTTTAAAATTAGCCAATCAATAGCAAGGAAAAAGTTTAAATAAAATGCAGATATTCTATTGGACTAGAATTAGCCAATCAGAGACTTGAAATACCGAAGCTTACAGGTTTAACCGTTGAGAGTTACTCAGTCGCTGGCAAGCCTTGGTAGTGAACAGATGTAAGATGTGTTCTCTACGAGTGAATCGTAAAATATGTATACGTGCTAAATTGAAAGTATTGAAGATTTTCACAGTTCTTAAAAAGTGTAGTTCTTTATAAAAATGTGCAAGAATTAATAAAGGAAGTGAATTTAAAAAGTTAAATTCTGTGTTGTCTACATTCTTGTTACACTGCGCCCTGCCTAAGACACATGACTCTGCAAACAAGACTGACGCAGCCGAGGCAAAAATTCAAACATAAATATATATAGAAGCAGTGTTAATAACAAAGTTAAATATTATAGTGTAAAACTTGGAGTGTAATAACAAAAACACAACTTGAAATCAGCTTCTTGTACGTAGCAGCATATTGTGTAATAACAGTAACTATTACGTAATCAACAAATTCAAACTGATGCCCAAAGTGTGTTTTAGGAACTCCTTAAATGTAACTAAATAAATATTACGTAAAATACAATTATGTAAGCTAAAATAATGATCTTCAAGTTAAACATTACGTAACAAAATTACTTCTTCACCATGATTGCTGTGATTGGTTCATTGTGGTTTGCAAGACTAATATGTGATTTGTCATCTTTCATAGGCTCTTATCTGTTTTTCAACATCCTGAATGCTCTGCATAATTCATGTCTGAAGCTTCAGTCTCAGGTTGAACAATTCTTTTGCTGACTCTTCACCATTCCATACTCCTCCGTTTGCTGCTTCTCCTCTAAACTCTTCAGCTCTTTCTAATTTCATTGCTGGTTCTGTGTATAGGAAATACTCAACAAAAAATTAACAGTTTTGCAAGTTTCATCTGAATTATGAGATTGATGACTCATACAGCATTCATAATCTACAGCATCAGGATTATATGGATATAGGCCACATTTATGAAATCCATTGTTAATAATAGGCATCTGTATCACTCTCTTCCAGTGCTTTCTCGAGCAAAGGTGCAAACAGTGCCTTTATCACACATCTATTATTTGTCTGTTACAAGATTTGACCAACCTGCTTTCAGACCTCGAAAGGCATCAGCAGGCTGCATTAGATGAATTGTGCTAGGCAGGAGGGTATACAGAAAAATGCCATTATCAGCACACAGCTTGCTTACATTATATGTAAGATGGGATCGGTGACAATCTATTAGAAACAAAATTGATAGTTTAACTTCATGATTTCTGAGCCAAGGAATGAAAATATTTGTCATGTAACCATAAAATGCTTGAATGTCATCCATCCATTTTCAGTACATACATGCTACTCAGGATTTACATTCTGCACAATGTGATCTGAAACCCTTTCACATGGATATATTAGGTACCATTGGGGGAAGAATAACACCACATGCCTGGAATGTAGCTAACACAGAAACTATATCCTTGTCATTTTTGGATTTAATCTCATAAAAGCTACTGTAACCCTTTGGGGCTAAAATAAGGCCTGTTTTTAGAGATGTCAAGAAACCAAATTCATCTGAACTAAAGATGCGTGTTTAGTCATCAAATATGTTCTCATGACCTTCTGTCTGTACGAAACATTTCAGTTCATCAAACCATGCCCTGATTACCATTTCTGATACACATGTTCGAGCTTTATTAATTGCCTCAGCATGTCTTTCTGTGAGTTCAGGATGCCTTTTCATGAACAATGTAAACCACTTCCTTCCTGGTTTTCCGTTTATAAATGGCTTAAACTCTGTTACCTTTTGCAGTAATATTTGATACTGTTTCAATGAGGGTCACTCTCTTTAGTGGGAATCCCTTCTTTGCAGTTGCAATTGCAGCTTCTCTTCCTCCTCTGTCAGAATTGGACCCATTTTTCTTTTTCCAGGTACCTTCTCCTTCACTTTATTAATTAATAAGTGTGACTGTGGTACACCATATTGTCTTGATACTGATCATACACCCTGCCCCTCTCGAACATCCAGTATGGCTTTAATCATGGACTGTGTACTTTAAAATCTTCTTTGGATCCGTGGTTTGAAAATATTCCATTACTTGTAAGCATGTAATAAAATAACATATGAGCAATTACTTTGAGTAAACTAGTATTTGATCACTTTTGGTCAATTATGTACATACTAATATATTCTGAACCAATACATGTGTACCTGCATAATATGTAGAACCCACTAAAATTGTGGTGGTGTTATTTAAAATACTACCACAGAACATTAACTTATATTTACAACTGAGACCAAACATTACTCACATAGATTTAAGTAGATGAGGGCTGATATCCAGAAGCTTACCAAATACCATATGCTATATGCAGTAGCTCTCAACACAGCCTACTATGCAACACTTTTAAACAAATTTTGACGTCACTTCCTGTTCGTGTATGTGTTCTATTATCCTAGGTGATAAGTTCATAAATCTACTGCATGAAGAGTAAACAACACATGCTTACTGGATAGTTAAGTGTCAAAGGAAAGTACTATCAACTACTGGTGACTGATCCACTTCTGACGTATCAACCCGTGATAATTAAATAGAACCTTCGAGACAGTGATGTTTGATAATCTAATAGTTATTAGAGAAGTTTTGATTTATAGATGCTTTAAGTAACTCAAACTTAAAAATAATAACACTTTTATAAAAGAGTAAACAGCAGTAGACTTTTTACAAGGATTTTGACCCCTCAAATATTTTGCCTGAATCAAAAATTATTACAATTTGCAACTTAACAGTAATAAGCTGTTATTCCTTGCTCCAAGTGCAGAGTCAGGCATAAACGTAAGGAATTACCAAAGCATTGTGTTGTAGAAGTGAGCAGACTGTGAGCTTTGCAGGGGTTTTATGGGCCATGCAGAATGTACCCACAGCCATATGGTAGTGCAAGTCCATGCTCTACCAAACTACACCTTTAGGACTAGAGGCACTGGCTTGTGCTGTTACAAAATTGAATCCTAAAAAAGGACCTGCAACTGTTTTTCTTCATTTTCCAAATGTTTTCAGGTTTTAGAGGTTTTTAGCTGGCTCTAGATTCATAAGAAATTATTTACGCTCTTAATTGTGTCTTAATTCTTCATTTTAGCTCTCAGGACTACAATAAACAATACCTGTGTTCATTATGTGTTAATGAATTTTGGCATATTACATATGGTGTTTCAAAAATAGAGGCCATAATTTCAGGTGTGCATTCACTATATGTAGACAATAAAAAAAGTCCATTACAGCATGTGTCCAGAAATGCTTGGTTTCTGAGTTATGGCCTTCAAAACAGTGATATTCACTGGAACGTGTTTCTTACCCCACGTAGTTTTTCTCCAGAAGATGTTCAAAGTATCCACCTCCTGCTTGAATATAGGCCTCACATCAACATCTCATGGCCGTGTGAACACGACCCCAAATTCCAGGAGTATTCCGTATTTCCTCACAACCTGCCACAATTTGATTCTGAAGGGATTCCATGTCAGGCACCAGAGACGAGTACATCACTACTTTTAAATGGCTCCGCAAGTAGAAATCGCCAGGGTTCAAATGAGGTGAGCAAATAATTGGGCCATCTCTACCTGTTCATCAATCAGGAAACTTTGATCCAAGTACTGGCAAATGGTACTGATGTGTGCAGGAGCATCATCATGCAAGAAGTGAGGTGGTTGACCAAAGCTCAGTGGAGTGTCTTCATACACATGAGGTATGGTATTTTCCAGGAAGTTTGTGTATGCCTACCCCGTAAGTTTGTTTATTAGTACATGGGTTCCAACTAATCGATCATCAATGATACTGGTCCACATGTTGAGAGTGAACCACACTTGGTGATGACATGGAAAAATTACATGTGGGTTTTCATATGCCCATATATGCTGATTGTGGAAATTTGTAATGCCATCTCGTGTAACTGTGCTTCATCTGAAAATAATACTATGGCAGGATTTGGAGCACACTGCTGCACGAATCGGTGGCAGAACATCATCGAGCAGGGTAATTGCTGGTGACAGGTCCTGTACACATTGCAAATGATAAGGGTACAACTTTTGCTTTTGCAACAGTCTCCAGACAGTCATATGAGGAACATTCACTTGCAACGCTAACCTTCGTGTACTGATAGAAGAACGTGTGCACAGAATCTCCTCCTCTACATCTGTAGCTGTAGATCTTGGCCATTCCCCTCCCCAAACCAGGAATTGTAAACTTCCCATGAGTGCACAGACGGCAGTGGAGATGTTTAAATGTCTTTGATCTGGACATCTGTGCTGTGGATACCTCTCTTGGTACAAACGACGAGCCAGTGCAGCATTGCTATCTACTATACCATACATGAAGTGCATTTCTGCCAGCTGCTGATTTGAGTACATGTTGCTCAGTCAAATGCCAAACACAACACTCAGTGTACCTTTTACCTCAGAATGAACTGTCAGTGTCTCCTATTAAGATCTGTCGTGGCAACTACTTGCAGCAAGAAAAACATTTTGGTGAATATCACTGTTTTGAAGGCTATAACTCAGAAACCAAGCATTTCTAGACACATCTTCTGATGGATTTTTTAAAATTGAATTTATGCCCTCTATTTTTGAAACATCCTGTATACAAACAGGAAATAAAGTTGCTAGCTTAGTTCCAAATAAAATGTTACAGCATTTGCCACAAGAATTTGTGTTGTTGAAGCTTGTATAAAATGTTTCATTTGTTTGTGATAATCCTTTATTTCTTCTTCAGATTTTGTAATGGAGACAAGCAACATGGATCTTTGTAGTGGCAGTCTTCAAATGGTTGCCAAAGTGGAGATCAAAGAGGAACCCATGTGGTTAGAGAGAACATCGAATGACATTAAAACTGAATCAGACATGCTTAATGTGAGCACAGAGTTGAAGAATGAGATAATTTCAGATAGCACAGTCATAAACAGTGAGCATGAAATGGCAACGGAAATAGAAATCAAAGGAGAGCCCTGGTGGCTAGAAAGAACAGAAGATGAATTCAAATTGAGATCAGAATCAACTTTTTCAAATTCAAACTTGAATGACATAGAGGTAAGATTGGCAAAATATTATGTTCTATTATCATTCTATTGTTTTTAAGGTTTGAGAATGGCATACTTTCTTTTTCTTTCATAAAGGAAACCAATTTCTTTTCTGGCTAATTTCATGTGTGCTTTCATTGTAATGAAGAGATTTTTTGAAGTATCTGGTTAAATAACAGTAAACTTATATGAAATTGTTTAAAATGGTGTCATATAGTTACCTACATGATCATGTACTGAAATAATTGGCTAATTAAAAAAAGAAAATATTGCATGCCAGTGTCACTCACAGGAAAGATTGGGAATTGTTTTGAATAGATCATGGTACAAACACTATTCTTAAGTGCAGATTTATTTAGCAATATATAACATTGTGGCCAAAAAAAAAAATCTGTAATACTAAACCCTGGCATCTAATTTCTTAAACCAAGGCTTATATTATCAGACCTTGTAATTTATTCAATCTCAAAAACATTTACAATTTTAAATACAATAATTTTACAAATTAATTATACAATAATGTAATATAATAATAAATAATATTTTTATTAAATGTTAAATTTTTTTTTAAATTTATATATCTAAATCCTGTAAAAGTAACTCTGTAGTTAAATAATTTTACAAAAATTTATGTAAAAAACTTTTTTAATAAAATCAATAGTTTAAAAATTTATTTTATTTTTACCAAATACCAAATTTACTTTAATCAATATAATAATAAAACAATTTAAGATTAATATTCTTATAAATTTTAATCCAAATTGTTACATTTCAAATTTATTTTAATTTTAATCTTTAAATTTTAATTTATTTTCATTTAATATTTCAAAATGCAATAAATTAAAGATATTAATTAAATATTAAACACTCAAATACAATTACTGGTATCCAGCAACAAAATAACTGGTATCCAGTTATTAACTAAGTAAAATTAATCTAAATCTACATTACCCTAAGCTGCTTGTATTCGGCGGCACCTATTAGTACTGGTATCCAGCACTTATCTAAATTTCCATTGCTAACATTTAAAGTGCAATTTATACTACTTTTAATTACACTTCCCATTAATTTCTCCTCATTTAATTTTAATTCACTCCACTGCATTAATTTAACAATTTTAATTAACTTCTATCATTTTATCACTTCACTTTTATTCACAGTAATTATTTTTAAAATTAATTCTCCTATATATCGCTACACTTTTCCCTATCAGTATTACAATACTTAACACCTCTGAACATTTCATTTCATTACACAGTAACAATTTACTCCGTTTATAAACAATTCTACTCTCCGTCTTAAGATCTTAAAAATTCCTTCTCCACATCTCCCATTGTCCCTAACCTTCATCTTCCGGCTTTTAAATCTTCTTCTTCTCCTTCTTCATCTTCTCCACCCATTCTTCTTAACCCGCATTTTCCTACCTTCAATTCTTCATCACCACCTTTTTTTAAAATAGTTAATCTAGCCTTTTTCCACCTTTTGGGGAACACACCTTTCCATAGGCAGTCATTTAACAACTTGCTTAGAAATGGTGTTAATTTACTCTCTCTTAGGGTTAGGACTTCATTTTTAATATTATCAATGCCTGCCACCTTCTTCTTCTTCTTCTTCTTCTTCTTCTTCTTCTTCTTCTTCTTCTTCTTCTTCTTCTTCTTCTTCTTCTTCTTCTTCTTTAAATTGTCTATAATCAATTTAATTTCCATTGGGTGAAAGGGATATTTTACATAATAGTTTAAATAATCTTGATTTAATCTGTTCTGCATGTTTGCATTTAAATTATCATCTGTGTTAATATCATCCGGCAATAACTTATTAATAAGTTCATTAGCAGATTCTTCCCAGCTAATTCTTATACTTCCATCTGTTTTCCTAATTGCACTTGTTATTTTGGTTTTTTAATCTTCTCCATTACAATTTTATATGGAATACCCCATACATTTGAATTTAGACTCTTTTCAACAAAATTTTTCCACGATCTGTTTCTTGTTTCTTGTAATGTATTTTTAAATTTTTCTTTGGCTGTCCTATATATTCTAAGATTTCTTTTCCTTTCCCCTGCAATTATTGTTTTCTGATATATTCTCCTAGATTTTCTCATTTTTCCCCTTAATTTTTGTAATTCATCTGTCCAAATTTTATTGCAATATTTCTTGATTTTCCTTTTTGGTATGTTTTTATTTAGTGATTTTTTAATTAGTTTCTCTAGTTTGAAGGTTTCATATTCTATGTCATAACCTTTGTAGTTTAACTTGCAATTATTAAAGTGTTGTTTTAAACCTTCCCAGTTTGCTAGTTTAAAGTTATAATATATTTCAAACAACTGATTTGCGCTTCTGGGTTGCTGGTGCTCATAATGAAAGTAAATAAGCCTATGATCGCTTGTTGTGTAATCTTGTCCAACTTTCCATTGAGTTATTTTATTAAAAATGTTCATATTTCCCAATGTAAGATCCATGTTTGATAATGCACCAGCTCTATTTTCGAATGTAGGTGGGTTGTTTGCTGTATTAAATATATTCAAATTTAATTCTGAAATTACTTCTTCTAATTTCTCTCCTATCATCTTTATTTTGAGCAAACCACCAATCCGATTTTGAGTTTGCATCTAGTGTAAAAAGAATTTCATAATTTCCAAAGTTTCTACATACTGATTTTATTTTTTATAGGTATGGTTCTATTGGGTGACTGTATTGACTCTGTGATTAGACACAGTAAAATTCCCAGTCTCGTGATAAATTTGAACGCACTTGCTGTGTGTGTCACTATATTGCGTAACATTAACAACTTGTATGTTGGGGTTGTTTACTATTACTGCAGCCATAGGATTTTCTCCAGTATATACAGCCCTATCCATGACTGGAATGTGAATAATTTTGTTGTTGTAAGTGTACAGTTCCTGAATACAAAGTATATCTATACTCAGTTCTTCTAATATTTTCTTCAATTCTGACATTACAAGTCTACTTCTCTGGACATTTATCTGCCCTATTCTAAGTGTTGTCCTCCTCATAGACCCATTTAAGTCCACCATCGTGGGTCTCTGGATAGCACATATCTGCTTTTTATAGGGAGACGTACTGTAAGGTCAGAGCTTTTATTAAACATTTTTAACTTCCTAGAAGGTTTTAATTCGGGTTTATTTTTAGGATTATTGAATACTTTAGTTTGGTTTTTAGGGGATTTGATAAGTTGTTTTGTTAAAAGTGGTATCAGATTAGGAAGGTCTTTTTGAGGTTTGGGTGACTTTTGTAATTTGGTTGTTAATGGCATCTTTTTTTCTTTAAAAATATCTTCGTTTACATGATTGGTAGAAGATGGAAAAATTGGAGCTACGGATTTTTGGGAAGAAATTGTTGGATAATCTAGGGCATCGTATCTAATTACTGAGTAACAATGCGGGAATTTTTGTGAACTGTCAAATGCAATTTTACCATAGCACATAACAAAGTTCTTATACACCTCATTTAAATCCAATAATTCTTCTCTTCTTTCGTATACTTTCCCTAAAAGTAACAAAAGTTCATGTGGGTCAGTTGGTATGTTGTGAGTTTTTAATTCCAATCTATCTACTGTGTTTGGTACTGGAAATACTATTTTATCACCTTTTTCATGAAGAGTCCTTATCATGTGATGCAGGGCGGCTATAAGAATATGCTTTTCTTCCAGATGGCTTAATGTAGCGTGTTTTCAATACTCCTGTATATGTGACTAATGTTCACTGCTGATCTCGGAACAATTCCAGCTGCGTCAAATTGTCATGTCTCACTGTAGTTTCAATGTCACTATTCATGCTGTTTTCAGTACTTTTATTCTCCTGGCTAGCTTTTAAATCCAAAGCTGTTAAATTATTGCAGATAAAGTTGTTGCTGGTTGCAGTTGTTGAAGTGGTTGTTGTGTTGGTAATATATTTAATAGACTTTTTACTTTTCCTTTTCTCGCATATTCTAATTAAATGTTGCAAATTGTTTTGTGTGGTTTTTAGTGGCCCATTATTGCTATTATTTCCTTTATGGTCTTCTTCTGATGATGATGAATTGTATACCGCTATGGCATCATAATCAACATCAATCTGCTGTTTGGAAGTTTCTAGTTGTTATATAATTTAGTGCTAATAACTTTAACATCTTCTGCTTGTTTTTTAAGATCCTGAAACTCTAGTTTTGTTGTGTCTGCATTTTTAATAATTACAGTGGGTTCAATATAAACTATGTCGGTTTGTTTTTCAATATTGTTTGTTTTGTTAAGTTGGCTTAATTTTAGTTTGGATTAATAACACAAATTATATTCCTTCTAATGCGGCTGGGGGTATTTCTCCATGGTCTTTTTAAGCTATTCACTTTTTGCAAGTTATTATTGTAGCTATTAATCATAGTTCTGCTTATAATCCTTTCCCAAAATAATTTACAAATTGGGCAATTATTTTCCCCCCACACCTTTTTTTGCACTTGGAGCAGGGAATGCATGCAGCAGGTTGTTCCTTTTTGGTGCAATCTTTTCTTACATGAGAGTCCTCGCCACAATGCCCGCAATTAGCATTTTCAGCTTTACAACATTTTGAAACGTGCCCAAAGTCATAACATTTTAGGCATCTTGCCACCAAAACAAAGTCTTTTATATTCACTGCCTGGAAGCCAATAAAAAGTTTGCTTTTGCTAATGATAAGTTTTCTCAGTCTTGGAGATACTTCCACCACATGGTGCACCATTGCACTGTTTTTTGGTCCTGTTTGGAAACAAATTTAAGTTCATTTTCAAACTCTTCTTTGGACATCTCCTGTTCTAAATTTTGTGCATAAATGTATTCTTTTATATTTTCTTCTTTAAATTCTGACATAATGTCGTACAATATAATTAGCGGATTTTTTCTCCTTGGGGTTTCCATTTTTAAACCTTTATCTTGTAAGTTCTTCCAATTCATAACCTTTATTAAATCCTGGTGTGTTTCTGTCTCAATTATAACATTATTGCATGTGGCCCGTAAACTTGATATGTGTATTTTTTCTCTTTCGGATTCAAATTAGTTGTTACAACTTTTGGAATATCCTTAATATTAGCATTCTTAGTTCAGGAAATAAAAAGTGTGTGCTTCTTCTTTTCCACATTTTTCTGAATATTGCTAGTTTTCACACTGGAAGTACTTGCTACAATTTGCACAAAGCTTCTAGGTGGCTCAAAAGGTCTTCTTTAAACAAATTTCTTTAGTGAAAGCTGCTTGTGCTTTAATTTATTCTGTCTCGACAACTAAACCAAAATAAGCCTTTAGTATTTTGCCAACTGTCACATAAAACACTTTTTTCTGGTCATTGGACATTTTATTCTTTCCAATTAAATTATTTATTTCTGTTACTAAAGTTTCAAATTCAGAGTTCAACTTCTCTACGTGCTTTGATTCCTCCATCTTCTTAATTTCTTTCTGAATTCTGCATTTCTTCCTGATATTTTCCCTCAAAACTTTTCCCTTGAGTTTGTACTGGGGATCTTACTAATGTCTTACTCGGCGTAAACCCTTCCTTATACCTTTCCCTGTTGACATTTTCAACTCTTTCTGCCATAATTATACGAGGGGAAAGCCCCCCCCCCCCATCCGGGTACTAAAATTAAGCCAGTAATAGTTACTTGCCAATATATATTACTTGAAAGGTAAATAGGGAAATCGCGTACGTGACGTATCCGTTGCCAGCCAGCTGATTAAAAGCTGAGTTGTTAACCTATAATAACGTCACCTGGCCCTACTGGCCCGCAACTGCTTACCTCTCTCCAGGCCAATACTCCACACATATCACGTTTCCACATGTATAAAAATATTTTCTTTCAACTTGTGTTTATATACACATACTTATATCATTACAAAGTACTCACAATTAACTTTCTTCTGATACCACTATACACTTGTATGTATATATTTATATCTATAATGCTATACAAAATTCTTACAATTTTTAATACATTACTTTGAGTTGCTATTTTTCTTTCTGTGGTTCATCATGCATTTTAACACCGTGGTTATTTATGCATGGTGGGTCATAACAAATTCATATTGCTTTATTTTTGTAAACCATTTTTCTCTTACTCTCCCCATATTCTCCTATTCTTTTTATATCCATATCCTAACTTTTAATACATCTTTGTTAACATTCTCCAATTCTTAGGTAAAAACTGATCTCTCCACAACTTAGTTTCCTCACACTCAATTGTATAATGCAGATCATTATATTCCTCTCCACAAAGAGAACACCTATTCAAATTTGCTCCCTTCCTATCTCCCCTTAGCCTATATGCACTTAATCTAGACCAGGCCCACCCTTCTCTCACTAACCTATTACCTACATCCACATACTTCTCCCTTCCCCAGTCCACCTTTAACTGTCTATATAGTTCCAAACTTTTCTTTCCTTCCAGATTTTGAAATAATTCTTGTTTTTCTATATCTTCTACTCTGTTCCTCACTTCTTTCCAGAAACCTTTAACTAACCCCTCTCTCTCCTCCCATAGGTTACCCATTCCTATTTCCCGTAATATTCTCCTTATTCCTTGAGCCCAGTTCATCCCATCACTGGATTTTTCTTGTATTATTAAGCATTGCTTCAAGATATTATGCTCGTCCACTGATTTCAATCTATGCCAATATTTAAGTATCCTTTCTACTATCATGGCCTTGCTACCTACTCTTCCCAACTCCAACATTGCTGCTCTATTAGGTGATGAAATAGATAAACCTAACATACATTTACAGAACGATCTATGTACTTTATCAATCATCTCCCATCCTTTGTCACTTCCCCAAATCTCTGATCCATAGACCATTTTTGCTTCAACTACAGCTTTGTAAACCCTTTCCAACATTTAATTTGCATATCTGGTATTTTCTTTAAGCATATTCTTATAGCAGTCATTGCTAATCTTCCCTTAGCTAAGGCACTTAACTTGTGATCATTCCATCTCCCATTACTACTTATTCTCACTCCCAAATAATCAAACTTGTTTACTATTTGCAACTCTTCCCCTTCCACATACTACTTTTCCTCCTTCTTCAATTTATAGCTCTTTTTAAATACCATTATCTTTGATTTTTTAAAATTTATTCTTAAACCCTATTTCTTACTAAATGAATATATGATATGCAACACTTTTGTTAGACCTCCTACTGAAATAGAACCTACCACTAAATCATCTGCAAAAGTAATCCTGGAATTTCATTAGTATTTACTGTGGGTAAATATAAGTTATCCTTATACAACTCTTCTAAGATATCGTCAATAAATAAGTTAAACAGTTAGGGCTAAGTTTGCAAGCTTGTCTTAACCCCATATTATATCAGTTTTTCCCATAATTTCATCATCTTTCAGCCTAATATAAAACTTATTATTCATATATATATTCTGTATTGCTCTAATGAATTTTGAGCTTAGTCCCTTACTTCTCAGTTTAATCCATAGTGCCTCTCTATCTATAGTATCAAATGCCTTCTCCAAGTCAATAAATGCCATATATACCCTACCTCTTTTAATACTTAAGTATTTATCTATAACAGATTTTATAATGAAAATATTGTCCACTGTTCTCCTACCTTTTCTGAATCCCCTCTCAAATATTGATAATTTATTTTCTTCCTCTGCCCATTTCTGCAATCTAGTTGCTAAAATTCCTGAATAGATCTTTCCTAAGACTGACAGCAAACTAATACCCCTATAATTAATTGGATCTTTGACACTTGCTTTCCCTTTATAAATGGGTATCAGTTATGTGGTACCTTTCCTCCTTCAAAAATAATATTCAACAGTTTAACCAGTATCTCAGTCCTATATGTATTCTCTATCCATTTTTTCCAAAATTCCCCTGGTAGACCATCAATCCCTGATGCCTTATTGTTTTTAAACCTTTTAGTTTCCTCCCAAACTTCCATTATCAATATTTTCTTATCTAGGCTATCTATGTATTCTATATCTAAAATAATGGGATTAAGTTTGTTAATTTGGTTTGCATACCTAATAGGTTTTTAAAGTAATTATACCATATATGCAATAACATTCCCCCTTTTATTCCTATTATACATTCCTCGGATTATTTGCCATACTCTACAGTTATCATTTTTATTTACTGCTTCAAGCAAATTCTTACTTAATCTCCCACCCCATTCTTTCTTTTTTACTTCAATTAAACATCTATAACTCCATTTCATTGTTAAATAATTTTTCTTTGAATCCTCATCCTCCTGTAGCTTCCATCTCTTTAATTCCTGTTCCTCTTAGCTTTAATACATTCCTCATCAAACCATCCCCTTCTTTCCATTTGCCCCTCCTTTCTTTGTTTCATTTTACATCCTGCTCTTTTAACTATCCACTCCAGTCTCCCAGTAACTTCTTCTGACTTTTTCCTTTGTAATAATACATTTATATTACTCTTTTGTGACTTCCCCCATAATTAAATTCAGTCTATCCAAATATAATTCTTCCTCCTCTCTTCCCCATTTAAATACTTCTATCTTCTTTCCTACCCTAGCAAATTCATCATCCACCACCTCACCCTTTACCCTGAATGTAGTCTTCAGTTGTAAAATGACAGCTAGTAAACCTCCCTGAACTACTTCAAAATCTATTATTGCATCCTCAATACCCAATGAATAAAGTAAGTAATCAACTACACTCTCTCCATTATTATTTATCACCCATCCTATCTTTTCCTTTAATTCCATTACAAAAATTCAAATTATTTTCCTCACAAAATTGGAGTAATTTTCTGCCTTCTTTGTTTACTATCCTATCTCTACTTTGTCTTTTCTCAATTTCCTGCCTTATCTTTATATTTTCTTCTGTCCTTATTTGAGGACAGCCTAGCATTGAAATCACGTACTAAAACAATTTTAATATCAGGATCTGTGTTACGTAATACCTCCATATCCTGGCTTAATTTACTTAATATCTTTACTATTTTACTTTTTTTACTTAATATTCTTTATTGAAACTAAATCCCATTTCCTTTAATATTTCCTAGAATGTTTTTTGTCCACCACCAAAGTTCATTTTATCCTTGACTGCATAGAACTTCACGTTGGAATTTCTTTACGCACTTCATAATATTCCAAAAATGTTCTGCGAATGATGCACTGTCCATTTCAAATTTCTTTTTCCGATTCCATTGCTTTCCTGGAGTAGTAACTTGTGCACCTGAAACAGCAGCTTTTTCAAATTCTTTAGTGATCATGATCACTGTTCTTTCACTTTTTCCTACTGCTGTAGCTGTTCTAGCCACTGCCTTTTGCAAAGGACTATTTTGCTTTTCCTTCGTACAGAACTTCAAAACATAATGAATTATATTTTTGCTTTGCGAGTTTATAACTCTTTGTGATGACTTTTTTGGAGTGTCCATGTTTAACATTGTTATTTGGGACATCCACTTTGTGATATGACACTACACTGTATTATGGTTAGTTCATCGCAGCATGATAACTAGACTAACTACTTAATATGCAGACTGTAGCCATCACTCACAACATGTGTAGTGTTGACTGCAGATAAACAAACAGAAAGTTATTTTGTTTCAGCTAGTACACATGTTGCATGGCATCAGAAACAAGGTCTCCATTGCCATTCATTAAAAGTCTAAGTTTTTCAGAAGATATGGGATTTAGAAAAGTGAAACAAGTCCATTATAATTAATTGTACATCTAGTTTTCAGTTTGCTAGAAGCATACATGTTCTATTAAAAAAAAAACAACTTTGTATTGAAAGTCATATTTGTTTACTTTTATGAATTGTGCATACCTTCCCATTACATAAGTCCCTGACATGGGTACATTTCTGTTTAACTAGATTTTTCACATTTTGTTTCATCTCAAAAATATTTGAGATCGCAGAGTTAGGTGAGATAGCCCGTATAATTACATTGAAGTTTCCCGTTACATAATTGTAGCTATATACTGCATTCAATCTCCCAAGATGGTCACAATAATGTTTCCTTCTGCAGTATTGCAGTTTTACTCCTCTATATTGTTTACCTAGTCCAGTAAAACACAGAAATTGCTAAATCTACTTCAAAGCGTTAATAAACAAAGTTTACATAGTTCTTGGTAGACCACCCACATAACATGTATGAAACAGAAAAAAAAAATCTGATACATTACATTTACATGACTTTCTCTTACTAACATTTATTTTTATGTAGCTTCTACAAACTATTCTTGCAAAAGCTTATTCTTTTGTCTTCTTTGAGTTAATTTAAAGGAACATTTGCATAAATAGTTTACTTTTATCGTATAGATACAAAGGGAAGAGCAGTAAAAATGTTTTAGCATTTTGTCACTATATTGTACTGGTTTTGAAGTTCTATGTTCTTTCCATTACATCATGTGAAATAATTGAAGATTGGAATATTTTATAAACTTAATAGACATGTATTGAAAAATTCAAGCCAATAACAACGGAAATCTTGGAAATGACCAATGCCAAAAAAGCTTATTTGAAATAAATTGTGTGTTTTAAAGACATCTACATTTTTGGTTTGGTAAACTTTTGTCTATCTCTTATGGTTTACCAATTATACAAGATTCCTTCTGAATGAAGAGGACTTCGTAGGCTATTCCTGTGAAATTCAAGATATACATTTTATTTCCATCTAAGCATCTACAAGATGGGCATCCGGGTCTATTCTGTTTTGAGAGGTCATCTTGCCATCTATGCTGAAGTCGGATATGCAAATTACCTTTTGGGGTGATTGTGGTGCCTGGTGTGTTAATTCTTGTTCCTTACTTCCTCAGAATATTTAGTGCCATTATATCTTGTTCAGAGTTATCCTTTAGTTTAAGTTAAAAATGTTCAGTTATTGTCTGATGGTTTTGTTTCTGATGTCTTAACGGTACATCCAGCAACAGTTCTCAGAAATTTCATTTTTGCCAGTTCTATTTTTCTTCTATGTGACCTGTTCACCGCCTAGTTTTCTTATCCATACATCAATATGGATACCACCATAGCTTTATAAAAGGTCATCATAATGTTTATGTTCTTCCAAAATTATTTTATTCTTAGCTTTTGTTTGTGGAGTTCATCTTATAGCTTCCAGTCTGGCTAACCCTCTGAGGTTTAGGGGTGTACTATTTTTACACTGGTGGGTTACTAGCCCTTCAAAGTAAGCCTTGAACTTAGAGGACCAGGCTTTCTTTTGGGGTATCCTTCCCCTAGAACAGCGGTTTGCAAACTGTGGGTTGCGACCCTCAAGGGGGCTGTGGTATTCTATCTGGGGGGTCGCAGTGGATATTTGGAATTATTAATAAATCATTTTTATTGTAAATTATTATTATGATTATTATAACAATGGGGAAAATGGAATTTAGTCACCTATTACATTTAAACAGAATCATGTTTTGTATTTAAGAAGCATATTAATACTACAATTTCACAGTAAATGCACATGTACAATTTCATGTAAACCATTAATTATTACACATCTTCCTTCTGGAAAGTCAGTTTTAAACTTTGGTCTGAAGAAAGCTCAATTAATTTATCCTTTAACTTCGTACTTTAGTTGTTGAACTGTGCGCGCAAACTTGCAAATTAATGATTAAGCAGCGAAGTGAATGGTCGCCAATAATTTCATTATTGAATAGGGGAACGTGTGTGCAAGAAGTTTGGGAACCGCTGCCTTAGACGATCGCCTTTAACGTGGTTATCAAGAATCTTTTTTCTGGGTTTATATTAGGAGAGTCCCCCCATGGCCCCAAATACTGAAATATCAGTATAAAATTTTTGAGTGGAATGCAATACTTTCTCTGCCTACTAGGTATGTGTTACAAAAAGTAAGAAAGATTAATATAGTTTTTATTTCACAGGGTGCTGGCTCATTGATGTGTGGCATAAGTGAGGATTTCCCATTAGTAGCAACACAAAGGTAAGACTGATAGATCATATTTGAGGCTAAAGTGAAATGTAACATATGAAGTAGCCCTATTCCCTCAAAGTAAACCGTTAAAATGACCCTTCCTCTCATATTCTGCAGTGCAAGGCAAAACAATCCTGGAACCAGTGTTTAGCAACTACTGCAGTGAAGCTGGTTAAAGAACACTCAAAAGTGATGATTTTTTTTTTTTTTTTTACTTTCTCTACTACGTATAGTAAGTAGGGGAAGTATTGCATTCCACCCAAAAATTCGATACCGAGATTTCACCGGAAATACATGTTTTGAGACCTCCTGAATCCAAAAAAAGCATTTTTGGAAACATGTCCGTGTGTGTGTGTGTGTGTGTCTGTGTGTGTGTGTGTGTGTGTGTGTCTGTGTGTGTGTCTGTGAACAGCATAACTCAAAAACGAACAGTCGGATAAGCACCTAACTTGGTATTTAGGTTCAGTATCTTCCAGAGATGCGACACGAAGGTTTTCAAGAAAATCCCCCCCCCCCCCGGACTACCCTTTACATGGAAGATTTTTCGAAAATTTTAATTTTCTCAAAAATGGCTCTAACGATTTTGATTAAAATATCATATGTTTAAGATATTTTTATGACAAATAAAATGTATATCTTGAATTTCCTAGGAATGTCTCCAAAAGTATTCTTTATTGTGAACGACTTTTGCATAACTGGTAAACCATGAGAGATAGATAAAATTTTACTACACAAAAAATGTAGATCGCGTTAAAATACACAACTTATGTCATATACATTTCTTTTGTTGAGTGAACCGTTTTCGAGATATTGCTTGTTATTTCCTTAAATTTTCCAATACTTATACTTTTTCTCAAATTCGTTATTCATTTTTTTTATGTCCTGGACATGCAAAGAGAATGGAATGCGCCACATAGCAACCAGCGTTAAAATATTTGACTATCGCTTAAAAGCTACGATATTTCCCTTGCATCTACAAGAAAATTACCAATAAGATTGACATCTCGATATCTCGATTAACTTGAAGCATGTGGAGAATAGGCGTTTGTAAAATTAGATTGTACAAGAGTAGAGAAAGTCATGTGAGTGTAACACATCAGATTTTTTTTTGTTATTTTAAAAATTGTTCCTAAACCTTAAAGTCTTGAGATCTTTGCAGTAGTCCTTTGGTAACTTTGCTGCTTTCTGTGCAACAGTTTTATAGGATGTAGAAGTATGAAGATAGGAGTGGTCACACATGACTGCGATACCTAATGAGAACATTGCTGCATTTGAAAAATGTTTAGAGAAAAGGTCATTTAATATTTAAAGAAAGATGAGACATCAGTGCAGTTCAGACTGTGGCAGTAATTTGGGAAGATTTCCTCCTGAGGTTGACTCTCACTTTGTTGGAAGCACAAAAGCATGCCGAATTGAATAATGTAAAGAAATACTGATGAGTTAAATGAACTCAGTTTGAAATAATTGTCACTTGTGTTGAAACTTAAAATTCACAAAAGCATGCCAATTTGAATAATGTAAAGAAATACTGATAATTTAAGGGGAGGCATCAGTGAAATTGGGGCAAACATAATGAAAAATCCAATTTTACGTTTTTTGCCTTAAAATTATGTTTATACTTTGTACTTTCAGAATCTATTGTAGTTTACGCTGCATCACCATTTAAAAGGCCGTTACGTCATGATTTAAATGCCCATGTGCGGATGGGCGTGGCTCCTGAAATGCACTCATTACCCCATTGCAGCAAAATCGCATACAATTTTGAAGTTTAAGGGAACCTAGGACAGATTTATTAGTCAACATGGCCAACATTTTCGATTTTAGATGTCTGCAAAAATAAACTCTTTATAATGTTAGTCAAACATTTAAATGCGTTTGATGGTGATAAAAACCTTTTTTAAGGGTTTGGCAGGCGTTTTTAAAAACTGTGCACAGAAATTTAAATGCCTGCCACGCCTATTTTTGTACAACTCAGCTTTAAAATGTTATATATAACATGGTATGTTACACGATTAGTAAACCCTTTAAATATGGCGGCGCAAGCTCAAAATCGGGATTTATGGCCATGCGGTCTAAGGCACGATAGGAGTAGCTAACCTATTAAACCAAGGATCGTAAGATCGAAACCCGGTAAAATGCATATTCTGCATTCAATTGAAACTGTGGTAAAGGATGGGAAGGGTCCAACTAAAGCAAGCGGTGTGGCGGCATGGTTGGATGCTGACGGGTTTCAATTGGATGCAGATATGCATTTTACACTTTTAAATTTTAAAAAAAACACACACACACACAATATTAGGCAGACAGTATTAATGAGGTCAGACAATGTTGCAACTATCATGTGCTCAGATGGCCAAACGTGTTAAGGCATTGTGACATGATATGGTTACGTTGCATAATCAGAGGTTCGTGCCTCAAAGAAACCAAATTTTTTTTTTTCATTTTTATTCATACTCCGAGAAGAATTTACCTCACCTCATTGGGTATCCTTGAAGGATGTAGTGGTAGGCTTAAAGTTATGCAAAAAATGGGTATCGAAACTGGTCAAAATATGAAGACAGACCTAAGGGTAATGTAAGCTTATATAAAAAAGAACTAAACCTAACCTAGCCTAACCTCCCGTGAATCAAAAACCGGCTTATATAAAAAAAAAACTAAACCTAACCTAACCTCCGTGAATCAGAAACCGAAGCTTAGGAACGCAGGTTTTTAATTATTTCATAAATTTTATTATGTAAATGTATTGCATATTCAAACTTATCCACGTGCATCATAAGTTCAGAAAATTTCTGGGTATTGTTGCCCTTTTGAGCAAAACCATGTCTTTCTGGGTATTGTTGTTCCCGCCCCGCCCGATTCTCAGAATCGTTCATATGAAGGGGTAAGTGCATAGAATCGACGGTCGCTTCTCCCCCGGCCTCTTTTCCAGGAATCCCATTCGATAGTTAAGGCAATTTTGTTTAAAAAAATTCACTTTCCATTAGCGACCCGGCTAATGAGGTCGTTAGGAAGGACCTGTCAATCAATTCACGCAAGGTTAGCCTTAGGTTAGGTTTTTTTTTTTTTATACAAGCTTCTGTCATGATATGTTTATATCTCAAATAATTTGTGGCAAGGCTAAATACATACAAATCAGAAAAGAAACAGTTAAAAGTATTAAAACTTACAGAAGAGGAAGCTAAACAGTTATCTCAAGGACCTTCATATGGTTCAGGGGAATTCTAAAGCAGTAAATATGTGTTGTTATACATTTAAAGCTTTAAAGTCATTTTTCTTTGCTTTCTGTTTTTCTACATTTTTTAATGTTCAAAATGCTCCTTGCAATGCAGTTTTTAATAGATTTCTTTGAAATTTTGCACACATGTTTTTAGATAACTGCTACATAAAACTTGGTATTTTAAATGATCTATATGGAGCAGTTTAATTGTTATTGCATTTTTATTTTGAAAATTATTAATAATTTGGAAAAAAAAGAGGTAATATACGTATTCAATAATTTTTTTCTCCAAAACTATTTGACATATCTGAAAAAGAATACCAAGTTTTGTAGACATAATCAAAAGAAACATACAGTCAGAGTTGAGTTTATTTACAACTAATAATGTTATGTATGGAGCATTTGTTATACTACACTAAAACTGTGGCAAAAAAACCAGTAAATATTTTGTTTTTGCAAAACTATCTTAGATAGAAATGTGAAATTTAGTATATCTACTAGATACCCTTTGGCACAAATATATACAAAATTTCACATCATTATGACCAAAACTATGGATTTTAGCAATTTTCACAGATTGCTTAAGCGAACTCAATTTGAAATAATTGTCACTTGTGTTGAAACTTAAAATTACAGTGTTACTGGGAATGAATGTCATGTGACAGTTTACTGGAAGAAAAAATATGTCAGTAGCTGGCCTGCATTTTGGCAAGAGAAACCTATTGCTTAGAAGAGCTCAGGTATCATCTTCCACCATCAAACAGAAGTCAATAAAGGCTATATCACAGCAATTTTTTGGAGGAACGAGTTTTAACTGCGAAAGGGTATACCACAGGTATATATAGATAAGAAGATAGAAATGTTTGAAAGACAGAAATACATCCAACAAACGACTACTTTACTCAGACAACAAAAACCACAAGCATATAGGAAATTCACTTATCATCCTTGGACACATAAATTTCAAAGCATTTTCAAGAAATATAACATCACCCTGTCTCCACAGAATAACCACAATATACAGAAACTACTATGCAATAGAACAAAAGATCCTATCCCCCACGATAAATCAGCTGGTATATATCAAATTGTTTGCAATGACTGTCACCTGGTATACATAGGAAGAACCAAAAGAAATCTTGAAATAAGACTTAAAGAACATATGAGATGCATTTACCAAAAGCAACCAGATAAATCAGCAGTAGCCCATCATTTATGGTCTTCAAACCATGAAATCATTCTAAACATAAAACTCTTAAAACCGATCAACAGCAGCAATGAATTGGATATCTGGGAAAAAATACATATCGTCAAACACAAGAATCACCTAATGAATTTCGAACTGCCGCCACCCAGCAGCCTTTGGAGGTTCATCAGCCCAGCACCAGAGAACACTACTAGCCACACACATTCCCCAGACAATAACCGGCAAAATCAGTTGAAAACATGCTGACAATGGGAGCAAAACATCTCCCGAAATGCGTTCAAGTAAGAACATTTTAGTGATGTAGTGTAACAACCTTCAACTCTCTTTATTTTAAAATAAAATATCACAGGTTTGTCTAGCAAAATAGAAATGCTAGCCAAGAACGAACTGTGAGGGACTTATTTACATGCGATAATGCATCTGTCCATACACCTAACATCACCATTATGTTCCTGCAGTCCAAAGAGGTAAATTAGTTATCTACCACCACTCTGACTTTGCTCCATGTGATTTTGGGTTCATTATAGTGAAAAATCATTTATGTGGAAAGAGGTTTTCCAGCTCTGAAGAAGTATATGAAACTGAACTTGCAGCCTTGAACAAAGTCAGTAGCTAGAGTGCTTTCAAAAGTGGTTTGTGAGAATTAGAAAGCGTATGAAGTGTGATGCCAGTTGTTTTGAAAAAAAATTCAGCAGACACATTCATTAAACCAGTGCTTCAGTGCATCTCAAAACTTCTGTAATGACTGAAAGTGCACAGTAATTTTAGGCATGCATAAGCTGTAGCATTACGGTTCTCTAATGTGTCTCGTAGCAAATTTTTGTCAAGCAATTTCATCTTGTAGTACTAAGCCATTTGTTTTGGCATGGAAGAATGCATAAGTCAGCAAAGCTGTGGGATATTGTAAATGTTGCTTCTGTTTTTATATTTTCAGTTCACATTTTTTGTTGGGTAGACTGAATGTAATAATCACTTTTCTTTTAGACACATTCAATTTCATCTTGTACTGAAACCAGTCATTTAGTCATGGAAGAATGCATAAGTCAGCAAAGCTGTGCGGTATTACAAATTTTGCTGAGGTTTTCATATCTTCACTTCACATTTGTCATTCGGTAGATTGAGTATAGTAATCACTTTTTTTTATTGACAAATTCATTTTAAGGTTAAAATAATTGAAATGTATGTGCAAACACTCTTGTTGCTCCACTTATTACATGATAGCCAGAAAAATTTTCCTGAACCTGTTGTCCACATTTAGTGGTCTAGTTTGTGTTAGTCCACTAACTAATGTTTAGTAAATCTTCCCTGGATATTTATGGCATTATATTGTCCAGGGTTGCTGAAATCCAGATATAAGCTGCATCTGTTGGAACCTCAGAATTCATTGGGTCATGTTCAGATTTTGGATTTACATGTAAGATTTGTGTGCAATTACATCTTATGGGAATGTTTAAAGCTGATTGTAGCAGAATTCTTAGGTGTGACTGGTCCAAGTAAAGAAGTTATGCAAAAACTTATAAATAAATTTAGCAAAACAAGATTTCATTACAAAACAAAAAGAAATCCCTGAAAGGATATCACAGAAACTTTAATGTAGTAAAAAATATGCCATAGTAACTTTAATTTACCACAAATTAATACATTTTCCCAAAACTTGCAGAACTTGGAGAAATTACTTTGTCACTTTTGCATTTGCAAATGCATTTATCACTTTATCAAAGTGAAGACTAATTGTAATTTCTAATTCTGTGGTGAGTACACCGACATTCACCAATTGTTCTGGATTCTACTGTCCATAATTCTTAGTCAGTTTAGAGATTGAATACAACCTTTCAACAGAGCAGTTCATTGCTGGAGTACAGTAGTAAATAATGACTGAGTAGACTTCCTCAATTTCTAATTTTCTTTGAAGCAACATCTTACAGAGAAATGAAATACAAGGTAGCATGTTGCGGGTTGAAACCCAGGTAGGTGTGATATATTTTTTGGGCTTAAAAATCCTTAGCATAGTTTCCTTTGGAAGGGAGGTAAAGCCAGTGGTCCTATGTCATAGATTTGTGGCATGTAAAAGAACCACAAGCCTGATAAAGAGGCCTCTGAGCAAAATTTACAGTCTACGGCCAATATAGAATGGGAGGCTAAGAACCATAATACCTTATTACTCACACAATTTCAAAAATTTTAAGGCAAATATCAAGGGGGAAGGGGAAATTGTGTGATGATAATAAAAAAAAGGATCTGATGTGTTACACTCACATGACTTCCTCTACTCTTGTCAAACTATCTTTACAAACACTTATTTTCTATATGCTTCATGTTAATCGAGATATTGGGATGTTAATCTTATTGCTAATTTTCTTGTAGATGCAAGGAGAATATGGTAGTATTTAAGCAAGTCTTTTAAGAGCTGGTTGCTATGTGGCACATTCCATTCTCTTTGTATGTCCAGGACATAAAAAAAATGAATAAGGAATTCCCATTTGAGAAGAAAACTATTGGAAAATTTAACGGAATAACAAGCAATGTCTCGAAAATGGTTCACTCAGCAAAAAAAAATGTATATGACATAAATTGTGTATTTTAATGCGATCTACATTTTTTGTGTAGTAAAATTTTGTCTATCTCTTATGGTTTACCAGTTATGCAAAAGTCGTTCACAATGAAGAATACTTTTGGAGACATGCCCAGAAAATTCGAGATATACATTTCATTTGTCATGAAAATATCTTAAACATATGATATTTTAATCAAAATCATTAGAGCCATTTTTGAGAAAATTAAAATTTTCGAAAAATGTTCCATGTAAGGGTAATCTGGGATGGGGGGATTTTCTTGCAAACCTTCGTGTCACATCTCTGGAAGATACTGAACCTAAATACCAAGCTTGGTGTTTATCTGACTTTTGTTTCTGAGTTATGCTGTTCACACACACACACACACACACACACACACACACACACACACACACGCATACAAACACACACACATGGACATGATTCCAAAAATGCTTTTTTTGGATTCAGGGGGTCTCAAACATGTATTTCCGCTGAAATCTCCGTATCAAATTTTTGGGTGGAATACAATACTTCCCCTACTTACTATACGTAGTAGAGAAAGTGAAAAGTAAATTGTAATAAATCAATTAGGTAGGTACTCTAAAAGTGAAATGGAAATTTATTTTAAAAAGAAATATACACAGAAATACAACAATTTCGTGATATTTCTAATGGTACCATGCTGCTCTTTATTACGTAGCCATGTTGGTAGCATCACCTTGGGCTGACCCCTGCAACACCAAAACCTGGAGCAATAATAAATTTGACGAGTGGAATGTGCATTAAGCTTAGTTATACATTACATACCTAAATAAAAATAAACATACTTGTTTATTCTGTACTACTTTCATCTGATGATGTGTCTAAATCATTGGCATCATCTGAATCGGTATCCCATGCCATATGGTCCTAGGAGCCATCCATTCCATTTGAAATGCCAGCCTTCTTGAAGCTCTTTGTGATGCTTTCTTGTTTGATGAAATTCCATGTATTTTTTATCCCTGACACACTAGTTCAATGGAGGGTCGCTTAATGTTGCCATTTTTTGTGAACCAGATGCCATCCAATCCCCATACAATCAGTGTAGGTGACTTTTAAGTGGTTTGTTAAATGATACATCCAGAGGTTGTAGTACTGACATAAGCCCTCCAAGAATTATTGTCAGAACTGTGTTCAATTGCAATATTTGTTCTTTTATTGGCTCTGCTAAGTGGCTCTGGAAACTGTCCAAACATGTATGGCCCTCTTTCATAGCAGACCTCCAGGGCATCGATCCCACAATTTTCAGCCATTCCTTCATGAAGTCAGCCGACATCCCTTCTTTTTCATGCTGCCTTACAGCACCTTTTACATCTACTGTTGTATTTCGTGGCTTGTCAAAAAATACTGGTGTCTGGTCAGCATTCCCTATTCGTGATAGCAGGAATTAATTTTTGCGCCTTGGATTATGAAACTGGATCACTTTATACGTGTAGTCACATGGCATATGCTGGGTTAGTGTCGTTCATCTTCTCCAACTAAGTCTCTTCCTCTGCATAAATCAGGTAACTCTCCTCTGGCTAGGTTTGAATTCCACATGTGAAATACTATGCTTTTTTGCTGCTTCCCTCAGCAATGCCATCATTTCTTAGTTCCACAATATAATCTAACACTTCTTGGTCAGTGTTGGGATATTTGCCACATTTTGGGCCACGAAACGATTGATAGGTTGATTTAGCACTTTTCAATTTTTCTGGTAATGAATTAATTTGGGTTCTACACCAAACTCTCTTCCCTCGTGCTTCACTGTTGTTTATCTCCATGAAATTAACTACTTGAAGTTTAAATTTTGCAGTGTAACTATTGTTCATTTTCCCCATTGCACACTATGCATAAGCACTTAATGCTTTCAGGACAGGAAAAGACTGAATTGATGCCAGAAGTTTAAAATAGTTTTGAAATATGATTGTTTCTTACGTGTGTTTGGAGATGCGATAACTAATTACAATACTGTGAACTAGAATAATGATTACTATGTGAAATGTATGTGCTCTAATGACCATTTAAAGGTCAGGTATTTGGCATGTCAGGTACCTATACAAGAGGTTGGGTGTTTAGGAATTCTAACAAACAAAGCTTCTGAAGGTCAAGGTATGCTCAAAGCTTTTCACAAAAATTGTAATGAAAATTACTTTTGTTTGAAAACGTAATATCACAGGGGGGGGAGGTTATGCGAGTAAATAAGGTAGTTAAAGAGCGTCCATAAATAAAACTCAAACTTAATTTTCAAGATGGCATATCACCATCTTCTTTCTTATAGGTAACACATAATTTAAAATGGATGCATTCTTCATCAAAGCTACTTAATATCTAAGTCCAAATCATAAATGGTTCAAAGTTTCTTTGCTGCATCAAGAATTTGAGCAGCTTCTAATTTGCTGATGTTTCAAAGAAATGAAAATCTTAAATTATATTCTTTGTAGCCATCAACTCACTTCTGTAACTTACTCTGAAGTTTGTGTGATTTTAAAACATATTTTCGTTTTCCTCCGGACCTCATCTTTGAAGCAACCTGATCATGTTTCTTCTTCAAGCTTTCTGATTCCACTTCTGACTCGGTCAGATGTTTTGTCAAAAAATTGTTTAATTTGGGCTTTAGTTTTGAAATCTCAACAGCTGGAACTGATCTGAGTGTCTATTCACCTGAATCCTTGTACATAAGAGATCTGAAGCTCGGTTTCAAACAAACTAAGGGAGTCATATATTTCAACAGAAGTGAAATGCCTTCGCTTGCAGTTTTTGCATTGCTTTGTCAAACTGTTGGAGTATACATCATACTGTCATTCCTAAGAAGATCCTCAGCTTCACATTTAGCTCTCCCTTTTCATGTTCTGAAATGCATTGAAATGCATCCTCATGTATACCATCAATTTTCAGTGGTTTTGAGTGTCACACTTGCAGAATCAAAAAATGTTAACAATGTATTGCATCTGTCTGTAGAGTCTGCATAGTAATTTTATAAACTTTGTACTAACTCAAAAAACTGTTTGCAGTTGCACAGTTTGCACTCCTTGTGATCCAATTAGATTCCGTGAGTGACTGAGCATAGAATGAAGAAAAGCGTGGTTTCTCTCCATGAATCTTGTATGCAAGCCTGACAGTTTTCCACATACATATCGATTTCATTGTCTTATCATTGACCTCTATAATTAAGCTTCAAAATGTAGTTTCTAAAGAAATCTGAAGTGCTTAGGAAAGGTTTTTTACAGTTTAGTCAATATTTGTTTATAAACCACCAAGCTTCTTCAATTGAGAGCCCATCTTCAGTTGCATATCTTGACGATCACACTGACCTAGTCATTATTGGATATATCTGGTGTTGAATCTACTATGAGTGAAAAATGTTTGTAACTAAATTTTCTTTTCATTCACTGACATCCCCTTAAGATTTATTAAGCCTTCATAAGTTGTTGGTTACAAGTAAGAAGCAGACTCTTTTCCAGGTTTACCAAACTGCTATATGGTCAACCAAAATACAATTATATTCTGCAATTAATTCCAAATACATAATAAAATTTGCATTTTTCACAAAACCTCTTTATTTATTCAAAATGCCAGACCTGTAGAACCTAGTTTCTTAATAAGTACTCCTGTACTACGTAGCAACATCTTATCTGATGAGTTGCAATGTAAAGATAACAGTGAGGGATTTTTTAAAGGTGTCAAAAGTGAATCTTATTCTCTTTTTCCTGAAGCATTATTTATGTATTCAAAAACACAAAGAAATTGATGCAATTCAAAACACTTCACATCATGATTCAATATAGTCTTTTGCAACTTTGTTAAACATTTATAATACCATAAATTGCAGAATAGCCAGGTTTCTTTCAGATGTTTTTTAATTTGCATTGCACATTTTCTATAACTGGTCATAAATCTGTTTTCTTCAGTTTTAAGACTCCTCAAATACAAGCTTTAGGGCACCTGATACTGGAATATTTGTTGATTCCAAATGAACAATAGTAGTGGATGAAATCTGAAATGAATTTATAACTAATTTAAAATTTCCCAAGATCATTGGAAATGAGGGATTTGGAATTTAAATGGCAGAACTGTCCATGGAACGTGTTGATGTTCCTAACTTCTGGGCGAAATGGGATACTGCAAAGTTTCTCATCAGATTATAGCTGGTTGTGAAGGAAAAGGAATATTGCGTGTCACTTCTTTTAATAATACTGATCTGCTTGGAGTCTCCAAATATATATATTTTTAACAGTTGAAATTAATGTATCAAAGTTTGTCAATTGGAAGCAAATTACTTCATCCACCTGAAGAGAATGGACCAGGTAGGTTAATTGGATCACTTTAGGACACATTGTTACTTTCTCTACCATGCATATAGTACGTAGAGAAGGTAATTAATTATTTGGATAAAAGTACCATACAATAAAGGTATTTACATGACAAAATGTATATAATTAATTTTCTGGCCTGTGAAGTCCTCTTCATTCGGAAATGATTTTGTATAATTTTGTGTAAGTGGTAAATGTTAGGTGATAAATGAAAATGTACTACCCACAAAATGTAGATCTCTTTAAAACACACAATCTTTTTTCACATAAGCTTTTTTGTGCCATCAGCCATCTCCAAGATATTCGTTATTCATAGTTCAAATTGTGCAATACTTAGCTATTCTTTTAAAGAGTGGCTATTCTGTCGATTTTCAGTTTCTCATGATGTCATGGAAAGAGTATGGAATTTTAAGGCCAGTGTATATTGTGTAGTTTGAAAACATTTGACTGTTCTGTTCCCTTTGTATATATAACGAAATGTGTAATGCAGCTATTTCCATGAAGGTTTATCTGATTAAAATGATGTAAATAGGAAAGTATACTTTCATAAGAATAATTTGTATACTCTTTAATAAGTGATAGAGGGTAGAGAAATTCATTCGAGTATCTCACATCAGATTTTTTGTAATACACTGCCTGCTTTGAACGTATGTGATGCATCTGCAAGATACAATTCTTCAGGAAAAGATTCTGAACATTAATCACCTAATACGTAACGCTCTTGAAAGTTTTTTTATCATAACTAACATTATTGAAGCACTACTTAGTACACCACTGACAAGGAACTTATCACTATGCGCATTCGAAAAAGTACTTCAAACATTTACTGTCATCTATGTGCTACAAGAAGTCCATGTGCCAAAAATTAGATGCTGTTTTCAACTGCAAGCACTCGAGATTGAAGCTGGAAAATGTCGGGTGAAGTAGTGGAAAAGTAGGAATTGAACATCCCTTAGCTGCAGTCCGACATTCCAAATGCGCATAGACGATCCTCCCTGTTACTGTCTTCCAGATACGAAAGAAAAAAATGACTGGTGTTGATGTGATTAAAACACAAGTTCTTTTGACATCATGCACAGCAAATAATTGCGTCATTTTCACATGCTTCCTCACATTTTCTTACACTTGTTCGTAGACGGAATTTAACAGGTAAAATGATCTCGGGGGTTCGCTGTTGTATATTTGGTTGCAAACTTTGAATATTTAATCACGTTCCGGAACCACGGCAATGAAATTTGGCAATGAATAAATGACTGCAAAATACTGTCCCGCTGAAAAGCCTCGAAATGAATGTTCTCATTAGCTGTCGTTTCAGAGACGATTAATGATTTCCATTGTCGGAAGAAAAAACTATCCAAAGGCTGAAGTTGCCCCGTGGTTCCGGGAGGATCTGCAGGACTTCAATAATTTTTCCGGGAGGAATATCTTGAAGATAGGTATTGTATCTCGTCCACGAATCTTACAGTAGAGCACAGGTAGGGGCTATGTCAGTTGCGTCCAGTGATTTTAAAATCAGTTCTGCAATTGCGTGTAGGGATTTTAAAATATCTACCTCAGTTGCGTCCATAGCTACCTCCTCAGGTAGCTTGGGTAGGTTTAGGTTCTTCGATAAGACACAGCCAAACACTATAGAACGCGCTCTGCGACGACACAAAGCACTATTTAGAACACTTTCTGCTACATCATATACAACGTAAAGATCAAACTGAACATACCTAATTGTTCTCATTCTCAATTGTGCACGAGCCATGGAGCCGATGACAAGTGAGAAGGCGAAGCCTTTATTTCTGGTTGGTGGTTACAAATTGCAGAACAATATTTCGCGTTGGGCGTGCTGCATGAAATTTTGTGTTTCATAAAGTTAAATGTTAAATGAAATGGTTGAAAGCAATCAAGAACATAACTACAACAAACCAGACCAAGTGTTAATAAACCGACAAAAAGTAAGTAATAAGCTTATAAGGAAAGCTTGAAAATTTAAGTGAGAGGCCAGCTGAATTACTTCATGCTGAACTTACAACCAGTGACTCATTGACTTTGAGGAGTGGTGATGCAACATTAATAAAAGAAAGTATTCAACGTGCACGACGATCATTGCTTTCGAAATTACCCCAGAATATTTCCGAGGCACACCAAGCTAGTGTGCCGCCGAAATTTTGTCAAGAGTGAAATAACTACAAATAAAGGGAATCATTCTTATTATGCAATGAAAACATCAAGTGGGATTTTCGTGGAGAGTAATCTGAAGGCCATTTGTCATATGAATATATATAAGTAGAATATATATAAGTAGTCTTATTATGCCGATTCTGGCCCTCAAAGGATATGCCGCCATCTGATAAGGTTCTTTGATCTATGCCGCTAGCCCCGCCCCCTCCCTTTGAGGGCTTAGATGCCGCCTGGTAGCGCGTGCCGCTAGCCCCGCCCCTTCCTTTGTGGGCTTACTTAATGCCGACAGGGTCTGTGCCGGCAGGTCCTCCTCCCTCCCCCCTGAGGTCTGGTCACGTGCCGGTGGCCCGCCCCCCTCCCTCCCCCATACGCTGTGTGCGTACTCTCCCTCCCCTTTGTGTTCTGGTTGGTTCCCTGTGGATAGGTGGGAGAGTGTGTATTGTTCGTATACGGTGACTACATTCCCGCCCCCTCATTGTGACTTGTCTAAATCCCTGCCGTGTGATTGGCTTGGGGTAGGGGATGTGCCGCTCGGGTGATGGGGTATATGTGGGGGTTCTCGGTGCGTGACCCTGGCGATGTGGGAATGCGATTCTCGATGCCTGCCGCACATCGGCAAAACGTTTGAGTACATAATTGTGTCAATCAATTAGATAATGTTCAAAACATTATTGAAAAAAAAAGAATCGCCATCATACTACTACTAGTGCAATTAAACGCTGTTCTTCGAGCAATTAAGTATTTTTGATTGAATCGCGCGCACCTGCTTCTAAACCGCCATCATATTACTACTAATGCAATGAAACGCGGCTAGTCGGTCGATGAATACAATTAAGTATTTTTGATTGATTAATGTAAATTGACTCGCGCGCAACTGTTCGTTATCGTATATGTGTGGTAGCATATGTATAATTATTACGAGTAATAACATTTATTTAATTCTACTTTTGAGGGAGAATATATTTTGGATTTATAAGAATATTACAACACTTAGATGAAAGGACAGAGTTGACGTAACAGTCGTTATCGCGTGATAATTGCCCTGGAACCCGAGCGCAACCTTTCCACCGCGAGACGTTTCACTCGAATGGCTGGCTCTCGATACTTGCAGTGGCAAGTCGACTACCTCACCCCCTCCACTAGCGCTTCAGTTCGCCAGCTACACCAGCGCGCCAGGTGGTAATATGAGTGAAACTGGTTTTGAACCAGCGAGTGTTTCCTCACGGCGCCCCTGGTGGTCATATCCGAAAGTTGTGAATTCACCATATTTAAACTCAAGGTGTGCGCAAGACGGCCATCTTAACTCTATATAATTCTGCGAAATATGATTCCGAAAAAAAAATAAAGGCGAATTAACATTTTAGTTAAATAATTCTCGTTTAACATGCGAAGTGCGTTCATGTTGGCTCCGGAGGAATTGATTATGAAATAAATAAATACGGTGAATATTACATACGTTATTAAAAAATAAATAAGGCTCTCGCTGATCGATGAATACAATTAAATATTTTTATTAATTAATGTATTTGACTTGCGCGCCTAGAGATATCTCACCCAATTATTCATCTACCATGAATATCTCACTTCTAATGAAACGACGCAGTCTATCGATTAAAAACAATTAAGTTTTTTTATTAATTAATTGTATATGAATTGACTCGCGCACCTGTTTGTTCTCGTATATGCGCGATTATTACGCGTATATAACTATTATGGCTAATAACGTTTGTTTAATTCTTCTTTTGAATGGAGGGTTTATAAAAAATATTACATTGCTTAGATGAATTAAAAAGCAACTTAAAACGAAATTGCAAATAGCTAGTATGAGACGTTAACACGAGAACCCTTTACGAAAAACAAGACGCATGCGACCGCTGTGCATCGTCTAATACAGTGAATCATGAGAAGCGGTTAAACCAGGACGCCTGGGTTTTCCCACAGTACCTGCTCTTAATGGCTAGGGGTATCCATCACATCGGAGTACGCTCCAACTGATGTTAAAAATATAAGTCCGCTATGTCTCTTCTCGCTCGAGAGAAGTAATAATTACAATTCAAAACAGGCGTACCTTTCTTAGTAGATATAAAAAGTAACACGCACGAAGACTTCAAATATAAATTTTATATTCGTTTTAAATGTTCTTTCTAAGGACGTAGCGAACTTTGAGAAATTCAACGAATTATTCACTTGCGTACACTGCTTGAAAGAAATATGGTGTACACCCCTGAAGAATGCATATGGTCTTCTCGGAAGAAATGCCTATGTAGACACATTAGCAGACAATGACAGACGCCTCCATCCCATTAAATATCTTCAGAAGAAGGTAAAAACAAGGTCCTGTATAGAGCCCTTAGTGAACAATGACAGACGTTTCCAGTTCATTAAACATCCTAAGTGCTCTGAAAAACCACAGACCCTCTGGGTAAATAACTATTAGCGATACAAAAGAATTTCTTAATGGCTTCCCCGGTGCAGAAATTCCATCACAAACCGTGGAAAACCAAGTCTAGACATATTTTAAGCTTACCACAAAAATTTTTTCCGATAATTAATATAATTTCAAATGAAGTATATTAATGATTAAGTTTCATAGCTCTTATTTCTTTCAATAAAAATATTGAATATGTCTCGAACGTTAGGGGAATGAAACGGTGAGAAGCACTATTATAATTATAATTAAACGTATACTGTATAGATTCTGTACTTAAACATTCGATTGTATCTTTGTCATTATTTAAATACTCGCATACAAGAATTGCATGCATGATATCAAAAATTAAACTGATTTTTTTTCTCGGTATGTTAAACAAAGAAATATGATTTGGCGAGAGTAATATGAAGAATAAAAAGTATTCAGAACGGTGAATATTACATACGTTATAAAAAATAAATAAGGCTCTCGCTGATCGATGAAAACAATTAAATATTTTTTATTAATTAATTGTATATGAATTGACTTGCGCATCTGGTTGGTGACGTATGTGCATGATTATTACGCGTGTATAACTATTACGACTAATAGCATTTGTTTAATTCTAAATAAATAATGAAATATGGAGCCTAGCCTAAACAATCCTCGTTACTCTTAATTTATTCCATTTTAAAAAGATTGGGCTTAGTAAACATAGGACGAGTACGATTTTAAATACCCCGTCCATTCGAGAGATATTTTTCGAATATTCCAGCATGTTAATATAAACTTAATATACACACACAAATTCATTTCAAGTAATATTTGTGCGACATTAAGTATTTGCGAATGAGTTTTTACTTTCTATACTACGTATAGTAAGTAGAGGAAGTGATGTATTCCACCCAAAAAAATCGATACCGAGATTTCACCGGAAATACATGTTTTGAGACCCTCTGAATCCGAAAAAAGCATGGGTGTCTGAGAGTGTGCCTGTGAAGCATAACTCAGAAACAATGAGCCGGATAAAACACCAAACTTGGTATTTAGCTTCAGTATCCTCCAGAGATGCGACACGAAGGTTTTAAAGAAAATGCCTCACATCAGACTATCCTTTACATGGAACATTTTTTCGAAAATTTTAATTTTCTCAAAAAAATGACTAACGATATTGAATAAAATGTTATATGTTTAAGATATTGTAATGAGAAATGAAATGTATATCTCGAATTTTCAGAGAATGTCTCCAAAAGTATTCTTCATTCTGAACGACTTTTGCAAAACTGATAAACCATAAGGGATAGACAAAATTTTACTACACAAAAAAATGGAGATCGCGTTAAAATACATAATTTATATCATATACATTCTTGTTGTTGAGTAAATCGTTTTCGAGATATTGCTTGTTATTCCCTTAAAATTTCCAATACTTATACTTTTTCTCAAATTCGTTATTCTTGTTTTTATGTTCTGGACATGCAAAGAGAATGGAATGCGCCACATAGCAATCAGCGTTAAAATAATTTGACTATCGCTTAAAACCTATCATATTCACATTGTATCGTCATGAAAATTACCAATAACATTGACATCTCGATATCTCGATTAACATGAAGCATATGGGGAATAAGTGTTTGTAAAAATAGTTTGTACAAGAGTAGAGAAAGTCATGTGAGTGTAACACACATCAGAATTTTGATATTGGTTTAAATTTTCAAATACTTTTAACTTTTCCTCAAGTGGTAACTCACTATTCGTTTTTCCCGCGGTAATGCATAGAGAATAGAATTCTAAAGCAATCACATAGCATCAGGCTTTTTTTTAAACATCTGTGACGTGTCTATTCACAATCGAAAGGTCGCTGGTTCGAGGAAAATTATATCTACAGAACACAATACATTATTTTCACTCTGTGATTATTTTTTGGTAATGTAACAATAATTAACAATGAATTTTTAGCGGTAAATGTAAAAAATAAAATATATTTTTTATTTCCTAACATCATACGCAGAAACATTTCCCTTAAGGAACGCTGGCGTGATCGATGGTTTCCCCCATAACAGGTTTAGACTTGCTTACGAAATGCCCCTGTGCGAGGCTAGCATTTTCCCTCTCCTACTTCTCGAATTTTTGGAGTAACCAATCAAAATCATTGTATTATATATCTTAAACTTTCACTCATACATTTTTTATATTGCAAGAGAACACTATAAAAAGGCTGCTTCGTCGGGGATTCTTACAGTTTCTACGCTGAAATCATCGATCTTAGACCTACGCAAACTTTTCTTATTCAAAGTGAAATTTCAACGAACATCATGTCTGGTAAGTTGTAACAAAACACTTTATTTACTTTAAAAGTTAAATTATTACTCTATACATTTAACTTGTATTTGCGTTCTTGTTTTTAATGCATGGTATTTATATGCGAATAGCTGAGCATTCTAAAAGTTAATAGCTAGACAAGTGAATTTCTGAAATGTGAACAGTTTAGTTAAGTATTCACCTTGTTGAGTAATTATTATTCCGGATATTTAAATACATGTTTTCACCAAGTGAATTATATTCTTTTCTAGAGAAAATACAATTACTTGAAAACCCTGCGAATCGAATAAAAATGATCTGTATAAAATTTCTTCCGATTTTTATTATTATTATTATTATTATTTTTATTATTATTATTATTTTAAGATTTCGGGATTCATTTTTTGATGAGGATAGGGATTTGTAAATAGCTGAACATTCTAAAAGTTAATAGCTAGTCAGCTGAAATTTCTGAAATGTGAATAGATTATTATTATTATTTTCAGATTTCGGATGTATTTTTTTTTTGATGAGGATAGCGATTTGTAAATAGCTGAACATTCTAAAAGTTAATAGCTAGTCAGTTGAATTTTCTGAAATGTGAATAAACTTGTTGAGTAATTATTATTCGGGATATTTAAATACGGGTTTTCACCAAGTGAATTATATTCTTTTCTAGAGAAATACAATTACTTGAAAACCGCTGCGAATCGAATTATAATTATTATTATTATTAATATTATTATTATTATTATTATTATTATTATTTTCAGATTTCGGGCTTCATTCTTTTGGTGTGGGTGGCAGTGAAGCGTCTACGCCCTCCGCTTTCCCGGGAGGATCAAACACTCGCCAACCACCGAACGGTAAGAAATTTTTTTCAATATTTTATGAAGTTCTTGTTTTACACATTCTATATTATTATTATTATTATTATTATTATTATTATTATTATTTTCAGATTTCGGGCTTCATTTTTTTGATGAGGGTGGCAGTGAAGCGTCTACGTCCTCAGCTTTCCCGGGCGGTTCAAGTACTCGCCAACCTCTGAACGGTAAGAAATTTTTTTCAATATTTTTATGAAGTTCTTGTTTTACACATTCTATATTATTATTATTATTATTATTATTTTCAGATTTCGGGCTTCATTCTTTTGGTGTGGCTGGCAGTGAAGCGTCTACGTCCTCAGCTTCAATCCCTTCTCCTACCCTTTCTTCAGCTTCGACATTAAGGGTATTCGAAGTTACACCGCCACCTATCAACATTAACCATCCATTCCAATCCACACCACAGTCATCATCCCCACCCTCTCAGATGAGAAATTTACCAACTCCCTTATCAGGGGTTGCTAAATTTCAGCAATCTGATGTAACCTCTGACACCCCCCAATTCCCTACTACCTCACACAACATTCCTCAATGCAGTACTAACGTCGTCAACAGCCAGCCGTACCACAGACGAGCGAGGAGACGCCTGTCATATCAGGTCCTGCCACCGCTACCACCCTTAATACCACTAACGAGCGAACTCGTTAGGAAATACAAGAAATATATCCAAAAACAAAAAAAAAAAAAAACAATAGTCATTAAAAAAAAATAAAATAAAATTTAATTTTTCCCTCTGATGTCATTGTATATATTCATTTAAATTGTGTATGAGGGTTTTTATATATTAATTTTTCCCTCTGATAATGTCATTGTATATATTCATTTAAAGTATGTATGAGGGTTATTATATATTAATTTTTCTCTCTGATGTCATTGTATATATTCATTTAAATTGTGTATGAGGGTTTTTATATATTAATTTTTTCCCTCTGATAATGTCATTGTATATATTCATTTAAAGTGTGTGTGAGGGTTTTTATATATTATTTTTTTCCCTCTGATAATGACATTGTATATATTCATTTAAATTGTGTATGAGGGTTTTTATATATTAATTTTTCCCTCTGATAATGTCATTGTATATATTCATTTAAAGTGTGTATGAGGGTTTTTATATATTAATTTTTCTCTCTGATGCCATTGTATATATTCATTTAAATTGTGTATGATGGTTTTTATATATTAATTTTTTCCCTCTGATAATGTCATTGTATATATTCATTTAAAGTGTGTGTGAGGGTTTTTATATATTAATTTTTCCCTCTGATAATGTCATTGTATATATTCATTTAAAGTGTGTATGAGTGTTTTTATATATTAATTTTTCTCTCTGATGTCATTGTATATATTCATTTAAAGTGTGTATGAGAGTTTTTATATATTAATTTTTCCCTCTGATAATGTGTTTGTATATATCCATTTAAAGTATGTGAGGGTTTTTATATATTAATTTTCCCTCTGATAATGTGTTTGTATATAGCCATTTAAATTGTGTATGAGGGTTTTTATATATTAATTTTCCCTCAAAAAAGAGAAAATATGAAGGATTTTTAAAATAAAAAATACTCATGATTTTACAATCATAACAACTGGTCTTTATTAAGTCTTGATACATTACACCAAACCCTTTATATCAATCCATTGAGTATCTGCAAAACCATACCACTTTACAAGAACTTTGTTTCCACGTTTACGTATAACCTTTTCTACTAAATATGTGTTAGGATAGTTAGTCTTTTTTAGTTCATGTCCATAAAAGCCACCTTTTATGATTTCACCATTCCTATCCTTTAGCATGTATGTTGTAGGCTTGGTACGATTCACACGAAATACTTTGAAGATTTCAACGCTCCAGTTAGATTCATAACCCTTTTCAAAATGTCCTTTATGTTTAGATATCCTGACATAATCACCAACACTAAACTTCCTTGAAGCCTTCTTCTCTCTTCGGTCTTGATTATAATTATACACAGTCAGAAGAAGATCGTTGTTTTTCACTTCATTAGGCTTCATGCGGATAGTTGAATGAAAAGTATCATTGTACTTTACAAGGATTCTAGGTAAAAGATCTAGCCACTTGTATGAGCCTTGGACTAAAAACTCTCGGTACATCATATTCTTCAAGCTTCGAATTAAACGTTCAACAGCCGCAGCCTTCACATTGGTATACGTGCTGTAGTGGTTAATATTATACTTAAACATTAATCGTTTAAAGAACTTGTTATAAAATTCTTTCCCGTTGTCACTTTGAATATTCCGGGGAGGGACATCCATTTCTTGTAATATATCCTCCATAGCCTTTGCAACATTAACTCCACCCTTATCCTTTAAGGGTTTTGCATATGCCATTTTAGAGTAAAAGTTGATTGCGATCAGGATGTATTTGAAATTTTTGTTCACTTTTGCATATGGTATCATTTCAATCAAATCAATTTGTAATAAATCATTCATACCTTTGCTGATAATTTTGCGTCGTAAATAGTTCCTCCTCGCCGATCCGTGAAGCTCTCTGGCGATATTCTGTTTGGCTGTCATGCTATAATTTTAGATGCTTTCAACTCCCGGATAATTTCCTCAATCTCTCGAGTGTGACTATTGTTACCAGCGTCCCTCGAAGCAATAAGTAACCTCAGTCTATTCACTAATGTGTTAGGATTTCTCCAGAAAACGTAGTCAACCTCCTTATCAGGCTTATGCTCCTTCCATGCCAGTCCTAGACCTGAATGTGTATTGAGCAAGGGTCGTATTATATTCTTGTATTTATACGATTTACCAGATTTCAAGCGACCGTGCCTGCTGTAACCACTTCTATGAAGAAAAGTACTTTTCATAATCTTAGCGTACGTCTCCAAGTCTTCACTGGTGTATGCAGAAATCTGAGGCGTTCGCTTAAAGATGAGGTCCGTCAAACCGGCGGTAGACTCATACGTTTCATCACCTATCAATATTTGATTATTTATAAAATGAATATCTTTATTTCCAAGCATATAACTTCCATCCTGATATCTCACACCGTACAATGTATCAATACGATCCTTGTCTTTTGAGCGAACGTGTTGAAGGTAAGTAGAAATACTTGTAGAATCACCATCTTCATTCTTGACGTTCTTCACCGGCAACCCTCGTTGAGTGTCCAAAATATCCTTGAGGGGGGCGGTTACAGGCTTCAAAGCTTTGGACATGACATGCTGAGTCTCAAACCTGAGACCTTTTAGAGCTCTCAGTTTTTCTTTTACAGCCCTGGTATGCTCGGCTACAGACTCTTTAAGTCTTATGCTTTCACTATCCATCTTACAAATGATGTGAAAATAGACGATTACCTTCAATTTATAGTCTCCGTCCAGCTTGAGTTCTCAACGTGTCGATAGCCTTAGCTAACATCTCTATCGAAGTTCTCAGTTGCTCGGTTTCTTTCTTATGCTCCTGTGTATGTGTCTTGAACGCTTCAGCAAAGATTGCCGTATTAGCGTACTGGCTTCTGGCTGATTCTTCTAGACTCGTCATTTGCTGCATATTAGTTTTGTAGGCGTCCATCATCATATTTACATTATCCTCCACTTTCTTAAGTTTATCATTGCAGCAATCAGTTTTGAGAGTATTCAAAACCTCTATCCTTAACTGCCTGACTGTAGCCTCTAAATCTGAAACTCGCTTCATCGCTAACTTTTCTAAATTACTAATTTTCTGATTGCAAAGATTCTGAAGATTTGTTTTTTCTCTATCAAGCTCTACGGTAACTTGTTTAATAGAGTCCATTACAGAATCCACTCTGTCTTTTGTAGAGATTGTTAGAGTATCCACTTTACTCGTAGTTTTATTCAGATTTGCTGTGATGTCTAGCAACTTCTTCCCTATTTGCATCTCGATTTCCTTTGGCAAGTACCTGTTTAACTGCTGTCGCGTCTCGTTCGATTTCCTAATGATCATAGCTCTAGCATATCTTTTATTTACAGCATCCGTATCTCCGAGAGGATCTGCTATATCAATGATTCTCTTATTGTCGAATATAATGTTACCATTACCATCTCTCGACTGCGTGAGTGAATTGACATATCCAACGATGAACTTTTTATTCACAACATCATTATCGTGAACAGGATCTAGCAATACATTCAATCTAACTTTATCGATCACGATGTTATTTTCCTTATCTCTCTTGAGGATATATCTTGAAATCAATTCATCGATCAGGGTCTTAACCATAACCTCAACATTGTTAGCAGCTTGCTGAGAGAAATCTTGCATCCTAATTTCGAGAGCATCCACATAATTCTTATTGGAGGCGTCATGATTATCTTCAGGATCGTGAACATTGCACAATCTCTTATTCTTGAATTGATAGTTTCCTTTGACATCTCTGTTTATAATAAAACGATCAAACACTCTTCTAACTGGGCCAGTTCTCTGAGAACCGAACCTATCGATGCTCATGGTTAACTACGAATGATCATTTTCTTTTTTGTCGAGCTTAATATATACATCAAAACCATTCCTATATCGTCCCTCATTCATGTAAAATTCAGGAACTATCACAACAAAGGGTCTTCCTTCTGTAGAGCTCTCCCAAACGTTCTTACATAGATCTTTAAATTCATTGTAGGCCATGTCGGTATTTACATAATCTTCGTAAATGTGCTTTAAGTTTAAATTGTCTTGTCTGAAGAGTATTATCATGTTTGTATTATCGCGAATTAAATGTTTTGGAACTTTAGCATAGGACTGTGCTAGATATACAGAGTCGACATTTCGATGTCTACCCATACTGTAAAAGGATGCTATCTTTTCCTGCTTTTCAGTGATGACGTCATCAAATATAAAGATTGAATTTTCTTTGACTTCAGAAGGATGCAAAACATCATCCCCGTTGTCGAAGGTGTTCACTTCTATACCTTCGATGTTTCCGAGCACTTTAATTAGGTATTGGTACTTTGGTTGATAGAGAGACTTTGAATAAATATACAAATTTTCAAAACGTAGTCCATTCTCATGGAGTAGCATATTGAGTAATACGTTTGTTTTCCCTGCACTGGAGCTCCCTAAAATAAGAGCTCTGACATTAGATGGAAATAACTTGCCATGGCGATCACTTCTAAAGTCACTTTCAAAGTCTAATACCTGAATAGGTAGAGAGCAGTGCTACTTAACAAGCTCCATGTTAACAACTAACTTATAAAATGCGTGTGCGATGTTTATATATTACCGGATGTAAAGTAGTTAATGATTGATTGCAATGATATAAAAGGGCTAATGTATGCAATTACTCGCTTAGTATATCATGAGAGCTAAGAGAGGAAGGTCGTTGCAGTATAAGCGCGGCTCTGGAATTATTAATTCCATAATTAATTCGCTCCCCTTTGAAGCTCACTTACCTGGATATAGATATTGCGGGCCTGGTACTAAATTGGAAAAACGTCTAAAAAGAGGAGACCCAGGAATTAACCAATTAGACGAAGCTTGCAAACAGCACGACCTCGCGTACGCTGAGAATAAGGACACCGCTTCAAGACAAATAGCGGATAAAATTCTTGCAGAGAAGGCTTGGAAACGGGTGCAGTCATCAGATTCAACTTTTGGTGAAAGGTTAGCTGCAAGGCTAGTAACTGCAATCATGAAGGGAAAGGTTGCAGTGGGAGCCGGAAAGAGGAAGAAGAAGAGAGGAGGGTTCTTACCATTGATACCCATCATTGCTGCTTTAGGCGCTGCAGCAGGCGGCGCTGCTCAGATAGCCTCTGCAGTCAATAAAAAAAAGGCTGCTGATAGGCACTTAGCAGAAGTTGCGAGGCATAACAAGGCGATGGAGACACGAGGAAAGGGACTCCGAAAGAGAAGGTGTAAGAAGAGGAATAAAGGAGGATTCTTACCTGCAATGCCACTGATGTCGTCTTTAGCCACTGCATCTAAAATAGCAAGGTCCTTGAAAAAAAGAGGATCTAAAGGCAGGGGTTTAAAGAAGAAGGCAAAAAACGGTGGATGAGGATTGTACATATACCGGAGGAAGCCCTAAGTAACGTGGCCATCGAATATTATGCTAAACGTTTAAAAATTCCTTATTTTAGAGGAGTTTATATGATTGACAAACTTCCTTTAAAACCACACTTCAAAGAGAGACTTATTACCAATCTCGATACCTCCGATAATGAAGGAACACACTGGGTTGCTATAAGGAAAGAAGGTGATGTCGCATACTACTTTGATAGTTTCGGCAATTTGAAACCGCCTCCTGAGATTGAGAAATATCTACAAGGTGTTAAAATCTACTATAATACACGGAGATACCAGAATTTCGAATCAGTCATCTGCGGGCACTTATGCTTGCAATTTCTTTTATCCTAGAAGCTGCTACATCGTCAAGATGAGTTATACAGTTACAGTGAGTGGGCCAGACACTGTTATTTCAACGTATTTAAACCCTCCTCTACAGCTAGATCCTCCAGGCCATTATGAGATTGCTCTCTTGAATTTTGAAACATTCTATTCAATACCAAATGTCGATGAAAGTAATAATAGATTTCATTATATTCACAATGGTAAACCTGAAACCATTGTCATCCCGCATGGAACCTACGAGATGCCGATATCGACGCAGTTCTAAAGGATAAACTAGGAATGAATGATGAAGTCTTCATAAGGCCTAATAATAATACAATGAAGGCTGAGATTAAATGTCCTTATACAATAGACTTTTCTAAGGCTAGATCTATTGGTTCGCTTCTAGGATTCACAGACACTAAAATAATTCCTGCTGGAGAAGCGTTTGAATCTGACGATCTTGTGAATATATTTAAAGTGAGTATCATACGTGTGGAGTGCAGTATTGCAACAGGCTCTTTCATTGACGGTAAAAGTGGACATTCGCTCTACGAGTTTTTCCCTTCTGTTCCGCCAGGCTATCATATCTCTCAAGAACCCTCGAACCCGATATATTTACCGGTCATAGATACAAACTATATAGACCAGATCACTATTCGAGTGGTAGATCAACACGGAAAGGCGATCAACTTCAGGAAGGAAGTTATCACTACAAGACTGCACATAAGACGCAATGGCAATACATTTTAAAAGACATCGCAAATACTATAATAGACGACGTACACCACGTTCGAAGCATACTACCTCTCCAGCTTCCGAGGAGTTAACACGTGCTAACCGCAAGTTCCTCGAGGGGTTAGGTTACAGAACGTTATAATGGACATCTTAAACGTGACAGAAGTTCCAGCCTTTGACGACAAGATCACCAAGGAGGAGGAGCATATTTTTCTTCCATACAACACGTCCGCTCTGGATGTAAACGATGAAATTAGAATACCATTGCCAAGCTGAAGATTTGTATACGCTACCTAACAAGAGTTATCTCTACATCGAAGGTGCTCTCACCAAGGTAGATGGATCGCCTACTACAGCGAAGCTCGCTAATAATGCTATAGCCTTCATGTTTGATGAGATACGTCTAGATATGAATGCTACAACTATAGACAGAACAAGGAATCCAGGAATTACTACAACTATACGAAATTATGTGACTCTCAACCCTATGGAGTCGAATCGGCTGCTGAATGCTGGATGGGCCTATCCTGGTGAAGAAGTTGATATAGTACACGCAACGAATGGAGCTTTCAATGCTGTAGTCCCTCTCTCGATGCTCCTAGGATTTGCTGATGATCACAAGGAGCTTATACTCAACAGCAAGTTTGAATTGATTCTCATAAGATCCAAAGATTCTAGAAACTGTGTCCTGAGTTCGAATGGAGAGGAAGCTAATGTAAAGTTAACTAGAATCGAATGGAGGATGCCTGTAATTCGTCTTTCCGATGCTGAAAGAGTTCACATTCTAAAAATTGTCAAGTCTGATAAACCTCTACACCTTGCCTTTCGATCTATGGATCTTCATACCCAGCCTGCTGTACCCCAGACAAGATCTTTCACTTGGAATGTAGCAACAACATCTAAGCTCGAGAAACCTCGCTTCATCATAGTGTGCGCGCAGACTGCAAGATTGGGTGATTATAGCAAGAACAGTTCCGAGTTTGATCACTGCAACATTACTAATTTGAGACTATTCCTCAACAGTGAATGCTACCCCTACCACGATTTGAACTTGGACTTTAAAAATTCAAAGTTTGCTTCACTATATGAAATGTACTGTAAATTTCAAAGTTCCTATTATGAAAGAGATAATTATCCCCTCTTGAAGAGAAAGGATTTTCTTCACCGTGCACCATTATTCGTAATAGACTGTTCTCACCAACCCGAGGAGGTTATAAATGGAGCTGTGAACATCAGAATCGAGATTCAAGCATCTGCAAATATACCAGCCCAGACGTCACTGTACTGCCTGGTTCTACATGACAAAGTATTTACCTACAAACCTCTTTCTCACGTGATGCAAGCACTTATATAATTATGCATGTGTTTGGGTGAATGGTTTTGTAAAGGAATGTACTAGGATAAGATTATGAATAATAAATTGAATTCATATACTAAAACACTCTTTTATTGACTTTAGCATACATTTCAAGCATTTTCCTTCTCCCCCTCCTACTCCCTGAAAAACTAGTTGCTCCTGACTTGCAGAAATCATTTAAAATATTCAAATGTCTTTCAATATAGGGCAATAGCCGTTTTAGGTTCTTTACACCCTCAATGTCTAAAGATATTACATTATTATTTAAACAAGTATTTATGAAATGAATTGAATGGTCAAAAAGTACAATAATATTGTATGCATAAATTACATTGTCACAATATTCATCACACGCAAACTTTTTTTCTTGGCGTAGGTAATCTTCAATCATTGGAATGTTTTTGGATATTATATCCCAGTCTGATTTTGTGATATAAACAAATGATTTATCACTTTCGCAGTTTATGTAGAGGGAGGGGGTGTCATAGTATAGTCCAATATTCACAGAATGGGAGGGGGAGATGCTGACGTCATCAAGCGCCTGTGATCGATTCTCCATGCTCCTCCGGGGTATCTTCAAAGAATAAGAAGACCATAGGACCCTCGTTGAGGATCCTCCTCTTACACCGTCTCTTCTGCTTTTTCTCCCCGGTCTCGTTCCGTCTCTTCCTCCGCTCCCTCCTCACACCCCTGCAACATATATTCAAAACAATGTTAGAAATAGGTTTAGTTAATGATTTCATACGTCTGAAAGAGAAAATACATATATTATTAGAAAAATCCTCTCCCCTTTCCACACAAAAAAGTACTATCAAAGAGTGTCATACTCACTTCACGGGCTTGCACGATTCTGTGTGTATCTCGAGCGAGCAATCTGGAGTCGTCTGATTTATCCACTCCTGTACCCTCGTTGCTTTATCATCAGGGGTAGTAGTAATGGCGGGTAGTGGAGCGGCCTCCTCATCCATAGGCTGTGTATGGCGCTCTGCGATTGGATATTCCACTATATCGACATCGCGTCTCTCAGGATCCAGCTCCTCTATTGGCACGGGTACCTTAGGCGCAGTCATTCGCAGTCTGTAATAATTTAATTTTTTAGGTTAGACACAGAGTAGCATTAGAAGCAGTAAATGAATATGTAATTTAACATTTCTTCTACTTACTCGAGTTTTCTCTTCCTGCGCTGGTAGACCTCGCAGTTGTCGTTACATAGGAAGAAGGATGTCATGCGTTCATGCTGGGCCGGGTTAGTACAAAGTACAGAATGCATGTATCCGGTGCACGACTCTGTATCACATTCAGCTAGATGTTTCGAGACGAAGACATCGTCAACTTCATCGACATCGCTAAGATCCTCCACATCAACACCCCTGTGATTTTCACTGAAAGAATAAAATAATTTCAAGTTAGATTTCATTTAACATGAGTACAATATATTACCGAGTTATAGAAATATGTATATTACTTACATGTTCGCTCCTCGATAAACAGGACAGCTCTCTGTACACACTTCCAGTGTAGTCATCTGATCATGATGCGATGGTTGAGTACACAACACTGAATGCATTAAACCATTGCATGTTTCGGTATGGAAGTATACGTAGTGAAAATAATCTTCCCCGCACTCGCTCCAGTAATCATTCACATCAGATGCACGATGATCACCAGTCATTTCGATTATCACTGAACGAACACTGAAAAAACAATAAATGATCGCTCCGGCTGCCTGCGTTCCTTATATACTGTAGACGGTGACGTCACACGGCGGTGGAGGGGGTGGAATGCATGTTGAGACCTGTTATTCACCCTCCAGGCAGAAGCCAGCCGTCTGTTTTTGAATACCAAGGAAAGTCCTTGGCGAGCGTGTTTTAACATGATTTACCGACGCCGACAGAGTGGAGCCGGGCTAGTCTACATGTCGAGGCTTGTTAGTGATGTCACGCATACAGTCGTGGAGTGGGGGTGAAACTGGTTATTACCATGCCGAAGTCGACTGGCGGGCTTTCCATTACATACCGGACTGTTGCCTGAGACAGGTTAAGACCGTGAGCGAAGTTATACATATACGATGGCTGTCAGATGCGCGCGAGTCAATTAATCAATCAAAAATACTTAATTGACTGACGAGGAACGTTTAATTGCAATTGCGGTATATAAACATTGATTCTTTTTTCAATAACACATTACCTAATTGATTGACACAATTATGTACTCAAACGTTTTGCCGATGTGCGGCAGGCATCGAGAATCGCATTCCCACATCGCCAGGGTGGATTTCCAAGCCAACGTCACGCACCGAGAACCCCCACATATACCCCATCACCCGAGCGGCACATCCCCTACCCCAAGCCAATCACACGGCAGGGATTTAGACAAGTCACAATGAGGGGGCGGGAATGTAGTCACCGTATAGGAACAATACACACTCTCCCACCTATCCACAGGGAACCAACCAGAACACAAAGGGGAGGGAGAGTACGCACACAGCGTATGGGGGAGGGAGGGGGGCGGGCCACCGGCACGTGACCAGACCACATGGGGGAGGGGGGGAGGACTCGCCGGCACAGAACCAGTCGGCATTAGATCAACACACAAAGGGAAGGGGGCGGGGCTAGCGGCACGCGACCAGAGCGGCATGTGAGAACTCAAAGGAGGGGGCGGGGCTTGTCGGCATAGAACAAAGAACCTTATCAGTTTTTCGGCATCTCTCTGTGTATCCGTTCTCTCACAATATGTCTACTTATATATATGACTTAAAAGCTGTCCAAAACTGTTCCACGGATTATTAACCGTTCATGGAGTGTTTAAAATTTATATACACCTCTTGCAGTTGAAAAGTTACGAGGAAGCTCTTAAATACATAATCAGTGCTTGTGGTAAATTCAGCCTAGAGCTTTCTCCCTCGCGAGTGTGCATAGATTTTGAAATACATATTTATCTTGCAAGAAAAGCAATTCTACCAAAGTCAGAAATAAAAGGGTGTCGTTTTCATCTCGGACAGTGTTGGCGGCGTAAGACACAGAGTCTCGGACTTGTGAACGAATACCACTCAAACAATTCCAAAGTTGGACAGCATTTGCAGCATCAATAATGAGAACTACCGATGTTTGCAATTCATTTAATTCAAAGCTTAATAGTCTGTTTTATACTGGTCAACCCAACATTTAACATTTTATAGAAGTTTTGAAAGAAACATAAGACGATACATACCTACTAATAAAGCTCTGCCATTTAAACAGGCAAAAAAGGGAGAAGGAACCTTTTATTCGTAAACACATGATTGCTTTATAGCAAGGTCATATAACAAGATTGGGTTTTAACCGGAATATGTCATTCGGATTGCAACATATAACTATAGTTAAATTTTTAGGCCGGAGTTTTAGTAATGGCACTGCCAACGTTTTATGGTGAAAATACCACAAACAACATTTTTAACCTACGTGTAATATTTCAACCATACAAATTCTGTTTTTTTAATCCTGTTCAGTTCTTAGATGTTTATGCATAACATAATGTAATCTAATAAAACAAAATTTCATCCATTTGTGGGTTTAAATTGAAAATTATATACAGCCCTAAGTCTGAAAATGGGAAGAGAAATATTGTTTGTGTCAGGAATTGAAAATACTGGGATTAACCACAGAGACGCAACTGACGTATCAACAAAAAGATCCAAGGACGCAACTGAGGTATGGCCCAAAATATCCAGAGACGCAACTAGTGTATGACCCAACAAATCTAGAGACGGAACTGACGTATAGAACTGACTACGGGACTCAATCGCCAATCACCGCACAGTTATTTTCAGAGCAGGAAAAAAGGTTTCATTAAACCAGGATCACAACTCTTTTACCCATTTTCCCGATTTCTTTGCCTACAAAATTAAATTTTCCGCCTTAAACATCTGTCTTGAAACTTTGGGCCCGAAACTGCCGTTATTCTGCAGTACAACAAATATTTTACAAAAAATAGACGTATCCATACTAATAGTGGGCATCATGGTGTACGAATGGGTCAGCGCTACACTAATAGATTGTGTAACAGTTTGTACAGGTATCTCCCCAACAAATACAGTCCTTTTTGCTTTGATTTCACGCCGCAAACCTCTGGTCGGTGTTATAAATACATGAAGGAGGATAATTTGACAGTCGCTCTCTAGCTGTTTCCAAAAAACTTTTTGCCACTTTACTTTTCTTCTTCCTATACGAATGCCCGTGAAACATATTTTATCTTCCTGTTTTTAATTTCATTAATGCTTTTGAAACGACAGACCCAAGCGTAGATGCACTAAAACCCATTCTTCCAAATAAATATTTTATTGGAACTTCCAAGTCCCAGAGCTTCAAATTACCGTCGGGTACACCTTTCTTTTTACTCTTCTTCTACAAAGCGAGAAAATAATTTATCATACATATTTTTTTTATGCTTAATGGGATTTAAGAGTGCGGTTTCCACATGTTCTTTCCAAGCAAATAATTTCCTCACTGATGTCACCAAATGAAATCTGCGAAAATTGGACAATGAAAGACGCTTCTTCCCACCATTGTTTAAGCAGAAAGATAGAGAGTTTTTCTTATATTCTTGCCAATATGTTCTTTCTCGTTTTCTTGTGAACTGCAAGCTGAAGACCGGTCTTTATTGTTAAGTCACTAGATTCCAAAACGTGCTAGAACCTGATTCCGTTATACCACTAAGCTTGGAGAGTAAATTTCACACACGAGATAGAAAATGAACTACTGCCATTATCTTCTACCTGCATCTAGAGTTGTAAAAATCATTAGCATGACTTACTTCGGAAGGGAAGTAAGTCGGTGGTCCTGTGTCGTAGATTTACGGCACGTAAAAGTACCTCAAGCCTGATAAGAGACCTCTGAGCAAAAGTTTCGGTCTTTCACGCCCAATACAGAATGGGACGCTAACAGCCATGGTAGTTAAATGAGAATTCGTAAATAAAGCTCAGTTTAATTTAATTCCGAAGTAACAGCAACACCTGTCGAATTCAGTTCTAGCAAATTAATATATCGACTAATTTCCATTTCTTCTGAACTTATTGCGACCGAAGAAAAACAACGTTCTTGAAAATGACGTAACCGAACTCTAGCATATGTAACAGGATTCATGTCAGATTCTTTAAAGAAACAAACATAAGGCAACAAAACTTACTGTGGCATAAACAGCCCACAGACAAACACAGTCTTTCTCAGGCTGAAACTTCCGGGCACATACGCTCGATCCCCAACTCACACGAGAGCTGTAATGCATGTGCGGACGATAGATCGTCGGCTCTTCAGGGTTTTCCAATTAATTCCTTGCGGTACCATGTTAGTTTTCCTATATGCTCCAAGATATTATCAACTCATTTTGAGGCACTTGCAGTTGAAAACAGCAGCTAATTTTTGAAACATGGGCTGCTTATAGCACATAGATGACGCAGCAAAATGTTTCAGGTACTTTTCGATATAAGCATAGTGATGGGTTCCTTGTGAGTCACGAGTTTTAATTTTTTTTTTGCAATAGCTTCACCTTTACTGTTGGTATCCATCTTCCCAGACTGCTGATTTTTAAAGTTTTTATGAAGTGAAATATCTTCATCTTCTCTTTAACTAAGAAGATCACTTTTATTGTCAACCATTGTAATACACAAGATACCTAACTGCTGATATTTATGACTGGAAACAAATGAAAACCGTAACTAAATCAGTGCTAGCAACCCCCCCAAATAAAGATTTGATACAAAATTACAGTAATATCATTAATATCCCAAATTTTGCACAATTTCTATTTAGGGATCGTTCTGTGCATACAGGGCGGTTACCGACCCTTTGTTATTTTGTTTTATCTCTGAAAGGGTAAAAGATACAGACTTGAATTTTTGCTGGGCATGAAGAGTCCATTTTGCTTATTCATTTGAAATGATTTACGGAAAAAGGGCGTTAGTACACCTCGCTCTCTTCTTATATCCAACTCTTCAATTGAGTTCTGCAATACCGCGTAGAAGGCTCTGTGACTTGTTTCCCTTCGGGTACGTAAACACTAATTGTTAAGGTTTCCTCTGTCTTGAATCTGGTGGTACACATTCTTTCGTTTATAAACTAAGCCAAGGATTTTTCCCCCTCAATTTTCCATTAATTATTGTAATTCCAGCATGCATATAACCGTTTTGTGACATACTTACTAATTATCCACTGTCCGCGGTATAAGTTCTGCGCAATTTTAAGCTGTATTGTGTGCGCCCGTCTGTTTCTACATTCAGCCATTGACATGCATTCTTCGGAGCATCAGCTTAAATAAGGTTGTCGCAGTCTATGGATCCCCAAGCGGCGGGCTTTGTACAGTAGCCAAACACTTGTCCCCTACCTCCTCTAACCGCAAGCACTCATAAACATTAGTGACAACCATATACACATGTGCGTTGTTGCCAAGTTTAAAATAGTATTTGAAAGCAAAACTTTGCCGCTGATTTCCACATGTACAAAATACAATCAAGCAGTTTGTCTTGCTTACTTTACACACAAATGCAGTAAATAACTCTGCATCGCATAATAATTACATTTCTGTTAGGAACGCTATAGAATATGACTCAGGAAGAGCTGAACTTACATTACGCTACAAGAATGGAAATGCATGTTAACATATCCGAGAGACACTTAGAAACGCGTCCCAAATAAACTGTAGGTTGTTGGACTATCATTAAACAATTAAAATTTACTCCCAAACAAAATTATCATTTTTGTTGTTATTTACCCTAATAGCTCGTTTAGCCCCAAACAAGATTATCATTTTTTTTTTGTTATTTACCCTAATAGCTAATTTTTATAAGTACGGGCTGTGTATTTGCAGTTCGGCTTATTGTAATTATTACTGTGCTATGGTAAAAGTATTCTTTATTTTGTCTATCCTACAACCACAGAATGTAGAAAAACCAAGTCCAGAAGATGTAAACAAAAACACTACATATGTAAAAGTTAAAAAAGAAGAAACAGGTGAAAAAATCAAAGCGAACGCAAGTTTTTTGTGCCACTCTGGGGAGATAGGTGCTTTTTTCGTACTTTTGAAATTTATAATAAATTTGCTTTACAGCGATGTTTTATTAATATAAACTTAAATAAAAAGAAACTGGGTATTGTTTAAGATCCGTGACATTTATTAGCATAGCAGCTTGTGTTTAATTAAATTAATAACTTTATTATAAAATGCAGGACAAGTAAGAATACGGAAGACAAAAGAAAGAAAATAAAAAAATCCTATGTGTTATATTCACATGATTATCTCTACTCACTCTTCTATAACTACTTTTACGAAAGCTTATTCTTCTATCTACTGCTTCTTAAACGAGATAAACTTTCATTGCATATTTGTAATTATAAGGGCACACAGGCTAAAGCGATAGTCAGATTTTTAAAAACAGATGAATATACCATGACTTTGAAATTCCATGCTCTTAGCATGACCACGAGAAAAATACAAATAGGGAATTGCCATTTGTGAAAAGTACAAGTATTTCAAAATTCAAACCAGTAACAAACAATTTCTCGGAAACGATTAACACAATTTGACATAAACAGATTGCATTTTACTCACAGTAAGATTTTGTATATCTCTTACGGTTTACCAGTTGTACAGAAAGTTAGAATGAGAGTTTTTTTTACATTGAACTCGAGCAGGATATTCGCCATCAAGTCACTGTATTCTAGCGGACGTATTGGGTCATGTAATGGCAAACATACAACTTAAATATGAAGACTGCATGCAACGAAATGGTGGCACCTTCAGTATGTCCTGTTATACTATAAAGTTAAAGTAAACGTTTGGTTTCAAGTTATTGGTGCAAGTTTTTATATTGCAGTAAAAGTACCGTAAGAAACGTAACGACGGTTTATGAACATTCTTCAGCAGATTTATAACAATTAAACAAGTGTAAAATGAATGAAAATCAAAATTTTGCATAAACTCCTGTGAACATGGCTATTCTGCTGTGCAGTGATTAATATCAACTAGATAATCCGTAGGATCTCGGTTTGGATAAGTTACCTGGATAATGTTCTTAAGCTTTTCCTCTTGGGGGGGGGAGGGTGATACTCAGCAATCGATCCCCCACACTCCTGAGCTCTCTTTAATAACTCCATTCATTGATTGTGTGGACATGAGATGTTATGAGATAGTTAAACAGGAACCTTACAAACGCATGTCGCATCTTAAGAAGGAAGGGCTTCATTCTTACCCAGCTGTATTTGAATTGTAGAACTCTTTGCACTCCGCGATTAATGATACAATTTATTTAATCTGTAAACGTAAATGAATAAAAAAACAGTTCCCAGTGTAGAAAGATAAAAGTGTATGCACAGTATATAAGTGAACATTTCTTACGCTTGTTAACGTTTGGGGGCGGCGCCGTGGCGGAGTGGTTAGACCACTCGCCTCTCACCGAGGCGACCCGGGTTCAATCTCAGGGACCCGCATGTGGGATTTGTGGTGGACGAAGCGGCGTCTGGGCGGGTTTTCTCCGGGATCTCCGGTTTCCCCCGCCATTCATTCCACCAACTGCTCCATCATCACCTTTCCTTTCATCCATTTCGCCTTCATTTCGTTTCATCTACTTCCTCCATCCCATACCAGGCATCGGGCTGATCATCCATCCTGGATCTTCTGTCTGCTTCATGAGTGTCTGCTCCTCGACGGGCCTCTGACTCCAGGCACCCGCCTGTAAGTCCTGGGGGGTGTAAGTCCTACATAAGGTGAGAATAAACAGAGAATGAATGAATGTTAACATTTGGGTCATCCGTTCATCACTTGTTAATTTGTTCGACTGGCAGCAGTCACATTTTTTCATTCGCCTGGCAGAAAACTGCCTATCTAACATTCTACAGTTTTTTATTTACTTGCCATTTAAGATAATTTTATCTCACTTGCTCTGTGTGTGTATTTTTTTCTTTTTTATTTATTTACTCAAATTGAAACAATTTCTCGTATTTACTGGCTGCCATCAAGCACAGAGTAAAACAAATTATAAATAAAATCTCTATAGCAAAAACATAAATAAAACTGAAACACTATATACAGATAACAATGTAATATCCACAGTTCAATTTTTTCATTTAATATCGTAGTAAAAAAGAAAACTAAAAGCGGCAAAAGGACTGTTAAATGTGATAATAGAAAATGGCATATAGGAAATAATTAATGGCAATGGAATATAAGCCTAAAATTGCTAAAAGTTATTATTATATAAATGAATTCGAAGAAGGGCAATTGAACCTCTTATTGCAGATAAAACAATTTATTTTACTTTGGCCTTCTTCAATCCAAACCTTTTCCAGGTGTAGAAAAAAATGTGCTCCGAGCTCCGACCATCAGAACAATTACCTAGATGTTATCGAGAGTATATTTTGCCTTGAACTATAGGATTGTGGGTGTATAGATATCCTTTTCTCTTTGTCGACTTCTTTTGGTTTCCCACCACAGACATTCCTATCTACCCGTTATAGGCCAATCTTAGCTTCCTCTCGTCTCCTACCATTCAGGAAGCTAGCACAATTAGACTGCACTGAAATGAAGCTGTTCGTAGGATACTGAGCGCTCCTACCATATCAAGTGAGGACGCTCCCCCAGGATTTCTCGACCTCCTTAAACCTGCCCAGGTCTTCTGGTTCAGAGTACGAAATCTCAGTTTGTAGGTTTCTAAAAAGCTCCAGGATCGCACCATCCTATGAGGTATTCGAAACCCGAGGGCTTGCTAAATCACTGTTATTTTGAACCTGAACCAGACCTTGATCTAAAAAATCTTAGTTCGTTTTCAACATCATATGATGATGATGATGATGATGATGGGCTTAAGGGCGCTCAACTACTAAGGTTATTAGCGCCCTTACTATGTGTAAAATAGGAACGGTAAAAGCTAAAAAATTAAAAATCCACACACAAACAGCTTGGTCATAAACACTGAAAAACACAACAGACCAATTATTAAGATCAACACACTAAAATCATGGTCAACAAGAGTATAAAACAACGTGTCAAGAACTGTAGAATGCGAAGGACACGAGCGCCAGATATCCACTGGGGAGGAGTGCCCCATTAAAAGATAACGCAAAATCAAACAACTAAAAGGCGCTCAGCGCATCAAATGCGACGGCTAAAACCAATGCCAGTGATAAAACGTAACACATTCTACAGCATGCGCGTCGTCTGCCAAAACGTTGGCTAGGCCAACAGGCAGACTACACGAACGCGCAACGGAGCTAAAACTTGACACTCTGCTAAGATGTGACGCACCGTTAAGGGCGCATCACAACGCTCACAGAGTGGTGCGGGGTCACCACTGAGGAGGTATCTATGGCTAAAAAGACAATGTCCGATTCGTAGACGGGCTAAAAGCACCTCTTCCCGACGAGAAGAACGAGAAGAGGTACTCCAGACTAACGGAAGAGGTTTAACCTCCCGCAACTTGTTCCCCCTAAGAGCCGCCCACTCATCGCGCCAGCGCGAGAGGAGACGGTAACGTAAAATAACATAAAAATCCGAGGAAAGAACAACACAGGTAAAACATCTGGGTGATAAAATGGCCGATTTGGCAGCGGCGTCGGCACACTCGTTGCCTGAGATGCCCACATGACCTGGAATCCACAGGAAGGAGACGCTGATGCCAGAGGCACCAAGCGAGTGGAGCAGGTCATGTATGCGCTGTACGAGAGGGTGGTAACTGTACAGCGCGTTAATACCCTGAAGGGCACTCAGAGAGTCGGTACATACAACACAGCGCCGAAAGACGTGCCGCTGAATGTATAAAACACATTGATATATACTAAAAAGTTCGGCGGTATAAATCGAACATTGTTCAGGTAAACGAAAAGTAAAACTCTGTACACCAAAGACAAAGGCACATCCTACTCCAACATCAGTCTTAGACCCATCAGTATATATAAAATGACAGTTCCCGAACTGCGCCTGTAGTTCTAAAAAGGCGGATCTAAGAACGGAAGCAGGGGTCGCATTTTTCGGCATCGACGTTAGCCCAAGGTTGCTGTGGGCCTCAGCGCGCGACCATGGAGGAAAACGCGTTTCCCCTCGTGTAAGGGCCGGCGCTGGCGTAAGGTCCAAATGCCAAAGTAGCAGCCGAAATCGAACCCCTGGAGGGAGCAGTGCAGAGGAGCTAATTAAATAGTGCCGATCAAGCGAATCCTCGTAAAATGTAGGGAAGGACGGGTGGTCAGGCAAGCTGGAGAGTCGACAGGCATAGCTGCACAAGAGGATCTCACGCCTGAAGGACAGCGGAGGCTCTGCAGCTTCAGCATACAGGCTAAGAACAGGGCTGGTTGGAAAAGCCCCTGTAGCGACTCTAATGCCACGATGGTGAATGGCATTCAATCGACGTAACACAGATGGACGTGCCGACGAATAGACAATGCACCCGTAATCAAGCTTGGATCGGACCAAAGAGCGATACAGGCGAAGAAGGACGGTCCGATCAGCTCCCCAGGATGTGCCACTTAAAACACGTAAACGATTAAGAGAACCGTCACACTTAGCTTTTAAAAAGGAAATGTGCGAGGTCCAACACAACTTTCTATCAAAAATCAACCCCAAAAATTTCATCTCATCTGCAAACGGAAGCATCACCGGCCCAAGATGGAGAGAGGGCGGAGGGAAATATTTCCGGCGCCAGAAGTTGATGCAGACGGATTTCTCGGCGGAGAAATTAAAGCCGTTGGCGTTACGCCAGGCGTAGAGACGGTCGATACAGCTCTGGAGACGGCGTTCGAGTAGACAGGTCCGCCGTGAACTGCAATAAATGGCAAAATCATCTACAAAAAGGGACGATGAAATGCCAGGTGGAATACAATCAACAATAGGGTTGATAGCAACTGCAAAAAGTGTGACACTAAGTACAGAGCCCTGCGGTACTCCGTTCTCTTGAATAAAACGACTAGATAAAACCGAGTACACACGTACACGAAACACACGGTCCGCCATAAACTCCCGAAGAAATATGGGAAGACGAACGCGGATATTCCATACGTGCAGTGTACGTAAAATGCCGCCCCTCCAACATGTGTCATAAGCTTTCTCCAGGTCAAAAAACACAGCCACGGTTTGACACTTTCTCAGAAATCCATTCATAATATGCGTCGACAGGGACACCAGATGGTCGACGGTAGAGCGATAGCGACGAAATCCGCACTGAGCGTTCGCTAAAAGTTTCTGAGACTCAAGCCACCATGTCAACCGCCCGTTGATCATGCGCTCCATCACCTTGCAAATACATCTGGTGAGGGAGATAGGGCGGTAGCTGGAAGGTAGTTGGCGATCCTTCCCAGGCTTAAGTATAGGGACAATGGTGGCTTCGCGCCAAACGGAAGGAAAAAGGCCGTCTTGCCAAATACAGTTATAGACCTGTAAGAGAAAGAGTTTACTGTCGGCTGAAAGGTGCTTTAACATCAGGACATGAATACCGTCCGGCCCAGGAGCGGAGTGCCTAGAGCAATGAAGAGCGTGCTCCAGCTCCCTCATGGTGAAAAGTTCATTATAACACTCGGTATTAGCAGAACGAAAATTAAAGGTGTCGGAATCCAGCCGGTCTTTGATACAGCAAAAGCCGGCGGAATAATGGTCTGAACTGGAAAGCGCCTCAAAGGCAGCACCAAGAGTGTTAGCGATGGCAGCCGGATCCACTATAGTGGCATTAGAAACCTGAAGGCCAGAAACAGTACAATGCGACACTTTACCTGAGAAGCGACGAAGTTTATCCCAAACAACAGATGAAGGCGTAAAGCGATTAAACGACTCGACAAAACGAGTCCACGACCCCTTCTTACTATCCTGAATAATGCGACGAGCCCTGGTGCGCGATTGTTTAAAAGTCACCAAATTATCAAGTGTAGGGTGTCGCCGAAACACCCTAAGTGCAGTTCTACGGGCACGAACGGCGTCCCGACAATCCTCGTTCCACCATGGAACAGGCATTCGCCGAGGTTGAGAGGATGAACGGGGAATTGCGCGTTCGGCGGCAGAGAAAACAGTAGACGTAAGGTGCTGCACTGGTTGGTTAATGTCGGTGAAGGGCTGGTCGTCAAAATGCACGAGGCTGGAATACACGCTCCAATCGGCTTTTGCGAATATCCAGGTAGGTACTCTGGAATGCTGTACGTGGTGTGACAGAAGAGAAACGATGCAGGTGTAATGGTCGCTGGAGTAGGTGTCAGCGACGACGTTCCACTGCAGACGACTAGCAAGCTGGAGTGAGCAAACGGCAAAGTCTAAAGGAGAGAAAGTACCGGAAAAATCAGAAAGAAACGTAGGCTCGCCTGTATTAAGAATAGAGAGATTGAACTGGTCAAAAATGTCAGAAAGAAGAGTTCCCCTCGCACAAGCCCTTGGCGAACCCCACAAGGGGTGATGGGCGTTAAAATCTTCTAACAGAAGAAATGGTGTCGGGGAGCGGACAGGAGAGCTCGAAGGTCCGCGAGAGCGAGGGGAGACGACGGAGGTGAATATACAGAGCAAACAGAAAAGAAAAAACCGGGTAACTGCAATCTAATGGCAACAGCTTGCAAGTCGGACGTATGAGCGAGAGTTTGAAAATGAACGTCGTTACGCACTAACATGACACCTCCATGAGCAGGAGCACCCTCCTCCGGTTCAAGATTGTAGCGAACCGGAGTGTACCCTCGGAGATCGAAAGGGTCGTGAGGGCGAAGCTTGGTCTCCTGCAAACACACGACCACAGGTGAATGGGAACGCAATAAAAGTTGCAGTTCCGACCTATGCGATCGTACCCCACGTACATTCCAGGTCAGGATAGCCATAAATAAAAGGGATAAACTGTCTACTTAGAAGGGCGGCTTAAAAGAATCTTTTGCTTAACCTTTGGGCTTGGGAGTTGTATGGAGTTGGTCAGACTCCATAGCTTCCTCGGAGGGAGGGCCCACGCGCTCAGTGCCAGTAACCGATTCAAGCGCCATGAATCGGTTCTGGGTGGCGATGGGTGAGGGGTGCCGCTGAGCGCGGCTTGTCGCAGGAGCTTCCTGGGACAGCGACCTCCGAGGAGGAAAAGGTGAACTTTTGTTACCGCGCGCACGCGGAGGGTCTTTCAAAAAATCTTCCCTACGAAGTTTCTGCTTGGGTTTCTTTTCAGCGGCTTGCGACTTCATTGACTTTGGACCAGGTTTATAGGGCTTGGTAACAGTAGCTTTAATGGACGGCCGGATGGTAGTGGCGGTTAATCCAGTCATCGTCCAGGTCTGAGTTTCGGCATCTACTCGTGGTACTGGCGAGGCAACAAGAGAACTAAATGTGTCAGATCGCAGGCGTGAAGGTTGGCGCGCATGGTAACGCCTCCGGGCTTCAGCGAAGGAGAGTTTTTCCTTTACCCGGATCTCCTGGATCGCCTTCTCGTCCAAGTACCGCGGACAGTCGGCAAATGACGCAGAATGAGACCCTTTGCAGTTAACGCAGACGGGGGCTGTGGAACAGGTACCTTCGTGTGAGGGCTGGCTACATGAGGCACAGATGTTAATGGCACTCTTACATGAGACTTGCGTATGCCCAAAACGTTGGCATTTAAAACAACGCAGAGGGCTAGGAATATAAGGGCTCAGAAAAATCCGTTCGTACCCTGCGGAAATGCTCGTGGGCAGATCGACGCCATCAAATGTAATAAACAGGGTACGAGTGGGTACCAATACGCCGTCGCGTTTGGCCTGCACTGGATGGACCGCTGTCACTTTCTGGTCTGCAAGATATTCTACCAGGTCCTTGTCCGATATACCATCTAGGCTATGGGTGGTAATGACGCCTCGACAGGAATTCAATGTGCGGTGTTTCTCCACACGGATGGGATAGCAGTGGAGAAGCGTAGCGTGCAACAAGGTCTTACTTTGCTGATCGGACTTCGTTTGTGCTAATAAGGAACCATTCCGTAGGCGAGTGCAGGACTCAACCGCAGCAGCAATAGCATCAATGCCCTTTTGAATGATGAAAGGGTTCACCTTCTCAAAACTTTGTCCTTCGGTTCGTGAAATGACCAAGTAACAACCAGTTGTCGGTGGTGTCACTTCTGTTACATAAACTTTTCGGCGCTTGTTGGTATTAATGGAGGAAGGGTGCTCCATAGCGAAATAAATCCTCCACCATTGCAACCGTCTCCTACCTCGGGCTCTGACTTCCCGGGCGTTACCCCGGCTTGGGTGAGTGGCCTATCTATACCGAGCTCACCCCAGGGTCACACCTCCCAGAACATTGACAGAGGGACCCAATCGCCGTCGGAAGTCAGCAGCTCATGCAATGGCCCCCCGCGGGACTGCAGTTGAACAGCGGATACGAACACAAACCCTACATGACGACCCCGGGTGGTGGGGATGACGCCATTACCCACTCACCCAGCTGCGCACCCAGTACGGGGATATCCGTCAGGCTGTGTCCACGGAGGATTAGAAGAAAACGTTAAAAGAAACTAAGCGTGTGTGGGCGTTTCGGGTTTAAGGTAGGCCGGCGAAGAAGTAAAAGAGATGTGTAAATGAATGGGCGTGGGGCGAAATGTGCATAAAGAGAAGAAAAGAAAGAAACGATGGCGAGGGGCGACATGGAATGAAATGCACAGAACGCCCGAGAGCCTACCTTGAGTCCACCGGTCACGAGAACGAACCCACCTCGACCGACGGGGATGAATGGGTGAAAATGGCTATGAAAGGCTCGGGTACCCCGGGTGCGCCTAACCCGTACTCACGAAAGGTGAGCCCCTGGGGGGGATTCAACATCATAGATATTATTCCAAGATGTTTAGTGTTAAATGTGTTCCGACCTAAATTCATCGAATAAAAAGTATTATTCTGTTTAGAACTAAAAGTTTTGTTTCGCCTTGCACTGGCTATTATTTTGATATGAACTAAAAGGTCTTATTCTTTATTCAATCAAAATCCCGACAACACGACAGAAACGTGTCCAATCTGACGAAACTTGTGAACAATTTCTTGGAACTAGTTATGTTGTAATATAGATAGCTAACATAACTTGCTTTTGTTCACCACAGTATTAATGATTGTTTAGAAGACGTGTCTAGTTTTAGTTGTGTAATAAAATAAACGGAAACTGATTGATTTCATTGCCACCGTGCTTTCCGCTGGTTTCATCCCAAATGTAAAAATATGGCGTTCCTTGGTCTAAATGCACCAAAGTTGACACAGGTGAGTTGGCGACTGTAATAGATTTTGATTTGGGTTTGTGTTAGTATTTGAAAATTGTATTTGTAGATCATAAGAGATGATAGGATAATCATCTAGCTTAGCAATAATACTGTCATTCATTTCAGCTTTTTGTAAATTAAATTGAGTTTTATTTATGGATGCTCTTTTACTACTGTGGTTCTTAGCTGGAAAGGACCGTCATCTCACTTCCAGTTTCCGTCCTATTTCTCTCACCGGTTGCGTTTGGAAGTTAATGGAACGCATGATCAATGGACGGTTGGTATGGTGGTTGGAAACTCATAACCTGCTGACCAGCACCCAGTGCGGCTTTCGAAGACGTTCAACAATGGACCACCTTGTGTCATCGGCACATCATGAACGGATTCATGAGGAATTGTCAAACCGTTGGGATGTTTTTGACCTCCAGAAGGCTTATGATACGTGTTAGCGATTGAAGATACTACGTTCCCGACACGCCTGGAACATACGTGGACGCTTAATGTTCATTCAGGAGTTTATGAAGGACCGCGTTTTTCGAGTAAGGGTCGGCTCGGTTTTTTCAAACCTTTTTATTCCGGAGAAGGTAATACCTCAGGGATCGGTACTAAGCGTTACACTGTTTACTGTAGCAATTAATTCTATCTCGAAAAAATGTGTTCCTCCAGGGGTGTCATGCTATTCGCATACGACACTGCCGTTTATTGTACTTCTCTGCGTACGGGGTTTTGGAACGCCGTATGCCGCAATGCTTAGATAATCTCCAAGAATGGAATTCTAAAAACGGCTTTCGTTTCTCAACTGAGAAGTCAAAGTGCGTGAACTTCTGGCGCCGTAGGAGACGATTACCGCCTTTGATCCGATTCAGTCCAGATTTACTGCCATTCGCAGATTCATCCATATAACACAGTTGAAAGCGTGATGTGACCGTTCTCTGAATATCTTGCGGATATTAAATGGCAAATCTTGGACGGATCGGACTGCTTTGCTGCGACTGTATCGCGCACCTTTCCGATCAAAATAGACTATGGTTATATCATTTATTCCCCAGAACGACCATCTGTGCTGAGGAGAGACGCAGTCGAGTGGCTATTGGTGCTTTTCCCACTAGCCCAGTTGAGTCTACGCCGAATCTGTGGAACCTCCTCTGCGTTATCGACGTGATGTTCTCTTGGGAAATTATGTCTGTTAGCTTAAATGTATGCCTCAACATCCAACGTTCGCTTTGTTTTCACACTGCTGAACGAACGTTATAGGAATAGCTCCATTAATCCAAGACCTGCAGGTGTTCCTTTCCGGAGCTTCATAGAAATTACGACATTGAAATCCCTAGCATGTTTCCTAAGAGGGAGAGGATTGCCTGCGACATCTCGCGTAGATCTTGGGATAACGGATATGCCGGAAGTCCACGAAGCCTACCCCCTCAGGGGCTCACCTTATGTGAGTACGGGTTTTTGGCGCACCCGGGGGTTCCCGAGCCAATCATCGCCACATTCATCCCCTCACCCCCATCCGGTCGAGGTGGGTTCTTCAAGTGACCGGTGGACCCAAGGTAGGCTCTCGTGCGTTCTTTGCATTCCATCCATACCGCACCTCACCATCGTTTCTTTCTTCCCTTATCACTTTCCGGCCATTTCGCCCCACGACATTCGTATATCTCTTTTTCTTCCCCGCCGGCCTACCTTGCGTGCGAAACGCCCACACAGTTTTAGTTTCTTTTATCTTTTTATTTAAATCCTCCGTGGACACAGCCTGACGGATACCCGCGCACCGCGTGCGCAGCTGGGTGAGTGGGTAATGGCGTCATCCCCACCACCCGGGATCGTCATGTAGGGTTTGTGTTCGTATCCGCTGTTCAACTGCAGTCCCGCGGGGGGGGCCATTACATGAGCTGCTGACTTCTGACGGCGATTGGGTCCCTCTGTCTATGTTCTGGGAGGTGTGACCCTGGGGTGAGTCTGGTATAGATAGGCCACTCACCCAAGCCGGGGTAACGCCCGAGAAGTCAGAGCCCGAGGTCGGAGACGGTTGCAATGGTGGAGGATTTTTTTCGCTATGGAGCACCCTTTCTCCATTATAAACAACAAGCGCCGTAAAACGTTAGTAACAGAAGTAGCACCGCCAACAGCTGGTTGTTACTTAGTGATTACCCGTACAGAGGAAGGACAATCATTCGAGAAGGTGAACCCTTTTATCATCCAGAAGGGCATTTACTCAATTGCTGGTCCGGTTCTTTCCTGCACTCGGCTTCGTAATGGTTCGTTATTAGTTCAAAGCAAATCCGAGGCACAAAGTAAGTCCTTGTTGAGCGCCACGCTTCTCCACGGTTATCCTATCCGTGTTGAGAAGCACCCCACCTTGAATTCTTGTAGAGGCGTTGTCACCACGCATAGCCTCGATGGTATCTCTGACGAAGACCTGGTGGAATATCTTGCAGACCAGAAAGTGACAGCGGTCCATCCAGTGCAGGCCAAACGCGACGGCGTGTTGGTACCCACTCGTACCCTGTTTATTACATTTGATGGCGTCGATCTGCCCACGAGCATTTCCGCAGGTTACGAACGGATTTCTGTGAGGCCTTATATTCCTAGACCTCTGCGTTGTTTTAAATGCCAACGTTTTGGGCATACGCAAGTCTCATGTAAGAGTGCCGTTAACATCTGTGCAACCTGTAGCCAGCCCTCACACGAAGGTACCTGTTCAACAGCCCCCGTCTGCGTTAATTGTAAAGGGTCACATTCTGCTTCGTTTGCCGACTGTCCGCGGTATTTGGACGAGAAGGCGATCCAGGAGATCCGGGTAAAGGAAAAACTCTCCTTCGCTGAAGCCCGGAGGCGTTTCTATGCGCGCCAACCTTCACTCCTGCGGTCTGGCACGTTTAGTTCTGTTGTTGCCTCGCCAGTACCACGAGTAGATGCCGAAACTCAGACCTGGACCTTAACTGGATTAACCGCCACTACCATCCGGCCGTCTATTAAAGCTACTGTTACCAAGCCCTATAAACCTGGTCCAAAGTCAATGAAGTCGCAAGCCGCTGAATAGAAGCCCAAGCAGAAACTACGTAGGGATACTATGTGGGTATCTCAGGGAATGAGTCGGCCGACGCCGCTGCGAAATCGGCGATTTTATTACCCAGATTTTTTACTTCTGTTGTTCCCTCGTCAGATTCGTGTGTTATTTTACGTCGCCGCATCCTCTCGCGCTGGCGCGATGAGTGGACGGCCCTCCGGGCGAACAAGTTGCGGGAGGTTATAACCTCTTCCGCTAGTCTGGGCTACCTCTTCCCGTGCTTCTCGTCGGGAAGAGGTACTTTTAACACGCCTTCGTATCGGACATTGCCTTTTTAGTCATAGATACCTGTTAAGTGGTGATCCCGCACCTCTGTGTGGTCAGTGTGACGTGCCCTTAACGGTCCGTCACATTTTAACCGAGTGTCAAGTTTTAGCTCCACTGCGCGTTCGCGTGGGTCTGCCTGTTGGCCTAGCCAACGTGTTGGCAGACGACGCGCCTGCTGTAGAATGTCTTTTACGTTTTATCACTGACATTGGTTTTAGCAGTCGCATTTGATACGCTGAGCGCCTTTTAGCTGTTTGATTTTATATTGTTAGTTTTAATGGGGCCCTTCTCCCCTGACATAAGGCGGTCATGTTCCTTGCATTCTACAGTTCTTGACACGTTTTATTCTTTTAGTGACCATGATTTTAGTGTGTTGGTTTTTCAGATATGTTTATTGTTCCTCTTGTTATTGTTATTATTGTTATTGTTTTTATTGTTATTGTTATTATTGTTGTTGTTATTCTATTGTTATTTTTAGCTTTTTTGACATCGCGGGTTTGTGTCCCGTTTTTTAATTATGCAGTTTTTTACCTGTCTTTTATATTTTGACCTTATATTTTACACATTGTAAGGGCGCTGATGACCGCAGCAGTTTAGCGCCCTTAAACCGCATATCATCATCATCATCATCATCATCACGAAGCCTACCTTGCGGCGGTACCTTGGGCGGTGCGTTGCGCCATTTTGACTGCATGGGATTTGCAGGATTGGTTCCGGGTTGGATGCTAGCTCAGGGACTTGCATGTATCTTGGGTTGTGGTTAATACGACTGATTCATTTTCCTGCCCATTTATTTCCCGTCACCGTTTTAAAATCTGACTTCTGATACTACCTGGCCACACACATTTGTTCATTGTTGTGCTTCATACAGTCGCGCCTATCCGTCGACACATTTGTTTTCAGAGCAAGCTCGAAGGAAATATCACGAAAAGTGTGTTTTCTAAAATCTCCTGTTTCTTTATTTCAAATTTCCTATCTCCCCATTTCACTATCATATGATTTCTACGTTTTTTCTATTTGGTTGCCTGGAGCTATGAGAGCACTGACCCTTGTCTATACATCTGATTTTCAGCTGCCCTAACGGTACACTAACAAAGCGTATTCTGCTCTCACTTGGCTACAATTGAGAGGGGAAAACCAACCCCGTTTCCTGCCTGCTGCTGGCACTGTGTTCAACCCATATTCACCTTTACAGTGATACTCGCTTCCTGGTCTCATTTAATAATACCATTCCAATTGTTATTAATATTTATTTTCCCTATGGTTATCATTTTATATTTAGCTACGCAGAACGTACTCTCTCAACGTTTAGTATCCGCACCTGTTTTATTTATTTTTTTTTAAGAATTTCTGTCCGGTTACAGTGACCGAATTTTGATCTATATCGATGGATCTAAGTATACCAACAGTATTGGTTGTGTTTATGTTCATGGAACCGAACCCTACGCATTTTGTTTCATCATAGCACATCGATTTATAGTGCAGAGCTGCATGTGCGCTGTTGAAAATTGGGAGACACTCTCATTTTGAGTGATTCCCTTAGTGCACTTCGGAGCCTTAGTGAGCTGTACAACTACCACCCCATTGTTCAGCGAATCCAGGATGCCCTCCATGTTTTATAAGCTTTTGGCGTTAATGTGGAGTGTGCTTGGATACCTGATCACGTTGGCTTGTCTGGAAATGAACTTGCTGATTTGGTAGTTAAGGCGGCCACCACAGAGCTCAGCGTTGCAATACCTCGGGTAACGTCAGAAGACTTTAGGCTTGTGCTGAGAGTGGTGCTGGCACGAGGAGTGGTTGGCTTTCCGCGGAAATAAGTTTAGAGTAGTGAAGCACATTTCGATAAACTGGGTAACTTCCTCTCGCGTATCTCGCCGTGAGGAGTTTATTTTGGCTCGGTCGCGTATTGGCCATTGCAATTTTGCGCATAGTTATCTTTTTAAGGGTACCCTTCTCCTACTTGTCCGCTTTGTAGCGAAGCTCTATCTGTCCACGTATCGCTAGAGTGTATTGCTCTAACACATCTTCGGTACCTGCAGCTGCTGGCCAGTCTTGCAGAGGTCATAGCGGATGATAGGATTTTTAATTGAGTGTCAAAGGTAAATTTCCAAATGCGGATTTGGTCATCTTAATGGCAAGTGTTTCATACTGCTCGGTTTACTTTTATATATTTGTTTGTTTAGGAATTGTGTGATGATTTTTATATTGATATTTAATTCTGGCTGTTGCTATGATTTTTATATTCATGTTTATCCCTGGTCTTTGCCATATTTTGGACTTTTCTTTACCTCTGGTCTTTGCCATGATCCGTTTTACAAGGGCGCTAATGACCTAGCAGTTGAGTGCCCTTAAAAAACTGCTGCTGCGCTGTAGCCAACACGAAACATGTAGAACCCCCAGTTACCACGACACTAAAGTGGCCGTGATGAGGTGGCGGCTGATGCTTGGCCACTGGCAGTGCGGAATCAGCCGACTGGTATGGCGCCGGTGGCTGAGGGCGAAGCACAGACCGAGGCGAAAATTGCCTCGGTTAGCGTCGTCAGAGTCGCATGTCCCTCGGCGAATGCCGGGGAAGAGGTAGAGACTTTGCTGCGGCTCGGCGATGATGCTACCTCCTAGTCAGCTTCCAACGAATTGAAGAAAGACCGGAAATTTTGCTCAGATGCGCTTTATCAGGCATTACGATACGGCACCATGGGCTTTACTTCCCTTCCATGTAAAGTATTTTTACCACCGAGAAACATCCATCGCCCTCCAACGGGTTTGAACCCGCGACCTCGGGAACAAGATGCTAACATGGTACCCCTGGATCACGGACGACAACCACCTTTAGCTTCATTTATACTTTGTAAATTTTTGCTCCCTTCCCCCAGGGCTCACCTTATGTGAGTACGGGTTTGGCATACCCGGAGTGCCCGAGCAAATCATCGCCATATTCATCCCTTCATCCCCGTCCGGTCGAGGTGGGTTCGTTCTCGTGACCGGAGGACACGAGAACGCTCTCGTGCGTTCTTTGCATTTCGTTTCATATCGCCCCTCGCCATCGTTTCTTTCTTCCCTAGTCTATTTTCGACCATTTCGCACCACGACCATTCGCACATCTCTTTTTCTTCTTCCACCTCCATCCGGTCGAGGTGGGTTCTTCAAGTGACCGGTGGATCCAAGGTAGGCTCTCGTGCGTTCTTTGCATTCCATCCATACCGCACCTCACCATCGTTTCTTTCTTCCCTTATCACTTTCCGGCCATTTCGCACCACGACATTCGCATATCTCTTTTTCTTCCCCGCCGGCCTACCTTGCGTGCGAAACGCCCACACAGTTTTAGTTTCTTTTATCTTTTTATTTAAATCCTCCGTGGACACAGCCTGACGGATACCCGCGCACCGCGTGCGCAGCTGGGTGAGTGGGTAATGGCGTCATCCCCACCACCCGGGGTCGTCATGTAGGGTTTGTGTTCCTATCCGCTGTTCAATGCAGTCCCGCGGGGGGGCCATTACATGAGCTGCTGACTTCTGAGGGCGATTGGGTTCCTCTGTCTATGTTCTGGGAGGTGTGACCCTGGGGTGAGTCTGGTATAGATAGGCCACTCACCCAAGCCGGGGTAACGCCCGAGAAGTCAGAGCCCGAGGTCGGAGACGGTTGCAATGGTGGAGGATTTATCTCGCTATGGAGCACCCTTCCTCCATTAATACAAATAAGCGCCGAAACGTTATTGTAACAGAAGTAGCACCGCCGTCATCTGGTTGTTACTTGGTCATTTCGAGAATAGAAGAAGGACAAAACTTTGAGAAGGTGAACCCTTTTATAATTCAGAAGGGCATAGATGCTATTGCTGGTGCGGTTCAATCATGCACTCGTCTACGGAATGGTTCCTTATTGGCACAAACTAAGTCCGATCAGCAAAGTAAGACCTTGTTGCGCGCTACGCTTCTCCACGGTTACCCCATCCGTGTTGAGAAGCACCGCACATTGAACTCCTGAACTATTAAAGACCGGCTGGATTCCGCAACCTATAATTTTCGGTCTGCTAATAATGAATGTTATAATGAACTTTTCCTAATTAGGGAGCTGGAGCACGCTCTTCATTGCTCTAGGCACTCCGCTCCTGGGCCGGAAGGCATTCATGTCCTGATGTTAAAGAACCTTCCAGCCGACAGTAAAGTCTTTCTCTTACGGGTCTATAACCGTATTTGGCAAGACGGTATTTTTTCTTCCGTTTGGCGCGAAGCCACCATTGTCCCTATCGATAAGCCTGGGAAGGATCGCCAACCGCCTTCCAGCTACCGCCCTATCTCCCTCACCAGAATCATTTGCAAGGTGACAGGCACATGATCAATGGGCGGGTGACATGGTGGCTTGAGTCTCCGGAACTTCTAGCGAACGCTCAGTGCTCTACTGTCGACCATCTGGTGTCTCGACGCATATTATGAACGGATTTCTGAGAAAGTGTCAAAAAGTGGCTGTGTTTTTTGACCTGGAGAAAGCTTATGCCACTCGATGGGAGGGCGGCATTTTACGTACACTCCACGTATGGAATTTACGCGGTCGTCTTCCCATATTTCCTCGGGAGTTTATGACGAACCGCGTCTTTCGTGTACGTGTGGGCTCGGTTTTATCTAGTTTTATTCAAGAGAACGGTGTTCCGCAGGGCTCTGTACTCAGTGTCACACTTTTTGCGATTGATATCAACCCCATTGTTGATTGTATTCCACCTGGCATTTCATCTTCCCTTTTTGTTGACGATTTTGCCATTTATTGCAGTTCACGGCGAACCTGTCTGCTCGAACGCCGTCTTCAGAGCATTATGGACCGTCTCTACGCCTGGAGTAATGATAATGGCTTTAATTTCTCCGCCGAAAAATCTGTCTGTATCAATTTCTGGAGCCGGAAGGCTTTCCTTCCACCCTCTCTCTATCTTGGGCCGGAGATGCTTCCTTTTGCAGACGAGGTGAAAATGTTGGGGTTGATCGTTTACCGAAAGCTGAACTAGACTTCCTACATTTCGTTTTTAAGAGCAAAGTGTGACCGTTCTCTTATACTTTTACGTGTTTGAAGTGGCACATCCTGGGGAACTGCCCCTCATGCGCTCACCTTATGTGAGTACGGGTTTTAGGCGCAGCCGGGGGTTCCCGAGCCAACCATCACCATATTCATCCCCTCACCCCCATTCGGTCGAGGTGGGTTCTTCTCGTGACCGGTGGACACAAGGTAGGCTCTCGTGCGTTCTTTGCATTCCATTCATACCGCACCTCACCATCGTTTCTTTCTTCCCTTGGCCCCTTCCGGCCATTTCGCACCACGACATTCGCACATCTCTTTTTCTTCCTGGCCGGCCTACTTTGCGTGCGAAACGCCCACACAGTTTTATTTCTTTTATCTTTTCTTTTAATCCTCCGTGGACACAGCCTGACGGATACCCGCGCACGGGGTGCGCAGCTGGGTGAGTGGGTAATGGCATCATCCCCACCACCCGGAGTCGTCATGTAGGCTATGTGTTCGTATCCGCGGTTCAACTGCAGTCCCGCGGGGGGCATTGTATGAGCTGCTGACTTCTGACGGCGATTGGGTCCCTGTGTCTATGTTCTGGGTGGTGTGACCCTGGAGTGAGTCTGGTATAGATAGGCCACTCACCCAAGCCGGGGTAACGCCCGGAAAGTCAGAGCCCGAGGTCGGAGACGGTTGCAATGGTGGAGGATTTTTTTCGCTATGGAGCACCCTTCCTCCATTAATACCAACAAGCGCCGAAAAGTTTAAGTAACAGAAGTAACACCACGACAACTGGTTGTTACTTGGTCATTTCACGAACCGAAGGACAAAGTTTTGAGGTGAACCCTTTCATCATTCAAAAGGGCATTGATGCTATTGCTGGTGCGGTTCAGTCCTGCACTCGTCTACGGAATGGTTCCTTATTAGCACAAACGAAATCCGATCAGCAAAGAAGACCTTGTTGCGCGCTACGCTTCTCCACGGCTATCCCATCCTGTAGAGAAGCACCGCACATTGAATTCCTGTCGAGGCGTTATTACCACCCATAGCCTCGATGGTATATCGGACGAGGACCCGGTTGAATATCTTGCAGACCAGAAGGTGACAGCGGTCCATCGAGTGCAGGCCAAACGCGACGGCGTATTGCTACCCACTCGTACCCTGTTTCTAAAATTTGATGGCGTCGATCTGCCCACGAGCATTTCCGCAGGGTACGAACGGATTTTTGTGAGGCCTTATATTCCTAGACCTCTGCGTTGTTTTAAATGCCAACGTTTTGGGCATACGCAAATCTCATGTAAGAGTGCCGTTAACATCTGTGCAAAATGTAGCCAGCCCTCTCTTGAAGGTACCTGTTCAACCGCCCCCGTCTGCTTTAATTGTAAAGGGTCACATTCTGCGTTGTTTGCTGACTATCCGCGGTACTTGGACGAGAAGGCGATCCAGGAGATCCGGCTAAAGGAAAAACTCTCCTTCGCTGAAGCCCGGAGGCGTTACCATGCGCGCCAACCTTCACTCCTGCAATCTGGCACATTTAGTTCTGTTGTTGCCTCGCCAGTACCACGAGTAGATGCCGAAACTCAGACCTGGACCATGACTGGATTAACCGCAACTACCATCCGGCCGTCTATTAAGGCTACAGTTACCAAGCCGTATAAACCTGGTCCAAAGTCAATGAAGTCACAAGCCGCTGAAAAGAAACCCAAGCAGAAACTTCGTAGGGAAGATTTTCTGAAGGTCCTCCGCGTGCACGCGGTAACAAAAGTTCACCTTCTCCTCGGAGGTCGCCGTCCCAGGAAGCTCCTGGGACAAGCCGCGCTCAGCGGCACCCCTCACCCATTGCCACCCAGAACCGATTCACGGCGCTTGAATCGGTTTCTGGCTCTGAGCGCGTGGGCCCTCCCTCCGAGGAAGCTATGGAGTCTGTCCATCTCCATACAAAAAGCCCGAGCACAAAGGTTTAGCAAAAGATTCTTTTAAGCCGCCCTTCTAAGTAGACAGTTTATCCCTTTTATTCATGGCTATCCTGACCTGGAATGTACGTGTTGTACGATCGCATAGGGCGGAACTGCAACTTTTATTGCGTTCTCATTCACCTATGGTCGTGTGTTTGCAGGAGCCTAAGCTTCGCCCTCATGATCCTTTTGATCTCCGAGGATATTTTCCGGTTCGCTACGACCTTGAACCGGGGGAGGGTACTCCTGCTCATTGAGGTGTCATGTTGTTAGTGCGTAACGACGTTCATTTTCAAACTCTCCTCTTACGTCCGACTTGCAAGCTGTTGCCATAAGATTGCAGTTACCCGGTTTTTTCTTTTCTGTTTGCTCTGTATATTCACCTCCGTCGTCTCCCCTCGCTCTCGCGGACCTTCGAGCTCTCCTGTCCGCTCTCTCAACACCATTTCTTCTGTTGGGAGATTTTAATGCCCATCACCCACTGTGGGGTTTGCCAAGGGCTTGTGCGAGGGGAACTCTTCTTTCCGACATTTTTGATCAGTTCAATCTCTGTATACTCAATACCGGTTAGCCTGCGTTTCTTTCTGATTATTCCGGTACATTTTATCACTTGGACCTTGCCTTTTGCTCACTCCAGCTTGCTAGTCGTTTGCAGTGGATCGTCGTCGCTGACACCTACTCCAGCGACCATTATCCCTGCATCGTTTCTCTTCTGTCACCACGTCCAGCATTCCAGAGTACCTACCTGGATATTCACAAAAGCCGACTGGAGCTTGTTTTCCAGCCTCGTGCATTTTTATTATCAGCCCTTTGCCGACATTAACCAACTAGTGCAGCACCTTACGTCTACGATTCTCTCTGCCGCCGAACGCGCAATTCCCCGTTCATCCTCTCAACCTCGGCGACCGCCTGTTCCTTGGTGGAAAGAGGAATTCGGGACGCCGTTCGTGCCCGTAGAACTGCACTTAGGGTGTTTCGGCGACACCCTACACTTGATAATTTGGTGACTTTTAAACAATCGCGCACCAGGGCTCGTCGCATTATTCAGGATAGTAAGAAGGGGTCGTGGACTCGTTTTGTCGAGTCGTTTAATCGCTTTACGCCTTCATCTGTTGTTTGGGATAAACTTCGTCGCTTCTCAGGTAAAGTGTCGCATTGTACTGATTCTGGCCTTTAGGTTTCCAATGCCACTATACTGGATCCGGCTGCCATCGCTAACACTCTGGGTGCTGCCTTTGAGGCGGTATCCAGTTCAGACCATTATTCCGCCGGCTTTCTGTCTATCAAAGACCGGCTGGATTCCGACACCTCTAATTTTCGGTCTGCTAAAAATGAGTGTTATAATGAGCTTTTCACAATGAGGGAGCTGGAGCACGCTCTTCATTGCTCTAGGCACTCCGCTCCTGGGCCGGACGGCTTTCATGTCCTGATGTTAAAGCACCTTTCAGCCGACAGTAAACTTCTTCTCTTACAGGTCTATAACAGTATTTGGCAAGACGGCGTTTTTCCTTCCGTTTGGCGCCAAGCCACCATTGTCCCTATACTTAAGCCTGGGAAGGATCGCCAACTACCTTCCAGCTACCGCCCTATCTCCCTTACCAGTTGCATTTGCAAGGTGATGGAGCGCATGATCAACAGGCGGTTGACATGGTGGCTTGAGTCTCAGAAACTTCTAGCTAACGCTCAGTGCGGATTTCGTCGATATCGTTCTACCGTTGACCACCTGGTGTCCCTGTCGACGCATATTATGAATGGATTTCTGAGAAAGTGTGAAACCGTGGCTGTGTTTTTTGAACCTGGAGAAAGCTTATGACACTTGTTGGAGGGGCGGCATTTTACGTACACTTCACGCATGGAGTATCCGCGGTCGTCTTCCCATATTTCTTCGAGAATTTATGACGGACCGCGTATTTCGTGTACGTGTGGGTTTGGTTTTATCTAGTCGTTTTATTCAAGAGAACGGAGTACCGCAGGGCTCACCCAGAAGTTTTACCTCTGTTCGCTGGTCAGATTTGTTTATTCTTTTACGTCGCCGCATCCTGTCGCTTTGGTGCGATGAGTGGACGGTCCTCCGGGGAACAAGTTGCGGGAGGTTAAACCTCTTCCGTTAGTCTGGGCTACCTCTTTCCGTGCTTCTCGTCGGGAAGAGGTAATTTTAACACGCCTTCGTATCGGACATTGCATTTTTAGTCATAGGTATTTGCTGAGTGGTGACCCCGCACCTCTCTGTGGGGAGTGTGATGTGCCCTTAACGGTACGTCACGTTTTAGAGGAGTGTCAGGTTTTAGCTGCATTGCGTGTTCGTGTGGGTCTGCCTGTTGGCCTAGCCAACGTTTTGGCAGACGACGCGCGTGCTGTAGAGTGTGTTTTACGTTTTATTCGTGACTGTGAATTTAATCTGCGCATTTGATGTGTCGAGCGCCCTTTAGCTTTGCAATTTTATACTGTGTGTTTTAATGGGGACTCTACTCCCCAGTGGACATATGGCGCTCATGTCCCTCGCATTCTACAGTTCTTGACAAGTTTTACTCTTTTATTGTCTATACTTTTAGTGTGTTGGTTTTTGGGATTGTTGTATTGTTGTTTTTAGCTTTTTGACATCGCGGGTTTGTGTCCCGTTTTTAATTATGCGGTTGCTTTATATTTTTGACTATATTTTATACATTGTTAGGGCGCTGATGACCTTAGTAGTTTAGCGCCCTTAATCCGCATCTCATCATCATCATAATCACTGGGGAGCTGATCGGACCGTCCTGCGCCTTTATCGCACTTTAGTCCTATCCAGGCTTGATTACGGGTGCAATGTCTATTCATCGGTGCGTCCATCTGTGTTATGTCTCCTGAATGCCATTCACCATCTTGGTATGAGTCGCTACAGGGGCCCCCTCAGGGGCTCACCTTATGTGAGTACGGGTTTTTGGCGCACCCGGGGGTTCCCGAGCCAATCATCGCCACATTAATCCCCTCACCCCCATCCGGTCGCGGTGGGTTCTTCAAGTGACCGGTGGACACAAGGTAGGCTCTCGTGCGTTCTTTGCATTCCATCCATACCGCACCTCACCATCGTTTCCTTCTTCCCTTATCACTTTCCGACCATTTCGCACCACGCCATTCGCATATTTCTTTTTCTTCCCCGCCGGCCTACCTTGCGTGCGAAACGCCCACACTGTTTTAGTTTCTTTTATCCTTTTATTTAAATCCTCCGTGGACACAGCCTGACGGATACCCGCGCACCGCGTGCGCAGCTGGGTGAGTGGGTAATGGCGTCATCCCCACCACCCGGGGTCGTCATGTAGGGTTTGTGTTCGTATCCGCTGTTCAACTGCAGTCCCGCGGGGGGGCCATTGCATGAGCTGCTGACTTCTGACGGCGATTGGGTCCCTCTGTCTATGTTCTGGGAGGTGTGACCCTGGGGTGAGTCTGGTATAGATAGGCCACTCACCCAAGCCGGGGTAACGCCCGAGAAGTCAGAGCCCGAGGTCGGAGACGGTTGCAATGGTGGAGGATTTTTTTCGCTATGGAGCACCCTTCCTCCATTAATACCAACAAGCGCCGAAAAGTCATTGTAACAAGTAGCACCGCCGTCATCTGGTTGTTACTTGGTCATTTCGAGAACAGAAGAAGGACAAAACTTTGAGAAGGTGAACCCTTTTATAATTCAGAAGGGCATAGATGCTATTGCTGGTGCGGTTCAATCATGCACTCGTCTACGGAATGGTTCCTTATTGGCACAAACTAAGTCCGATCAGCAAAGTAAGACCTTGTTGCGCGCTACGCTTCTCCACGGTTACCCCATCCGTGTTGAGAAGCACCGCACATTGAACTCCTGTCGGGGCGTCGTTACCACCCATAGCCTCGATGGTATATCGGACGAGGATCTCGTAGAATATTTATCCGATCAAAAGGTGACTGCAGTGCATCGAGTGCAGGCCAAACGCGACGGCGTATTGGTACCCACTCGTACCCTGTTTATTACATTTGATGGCGTCGATCTGCCCACGAGCATTTCCGCAGGGTACGAACGGATTTCTGTGAGGCCTTATATTCCTAGACCTCTGCGTTGTTTTAAATGCCAACGTTTTGGGCATACGCAAGTCTCCTGTAAGAGTGCCGTTAACATCTGTGCAACATGTAGCCAGCCCTCACACGAAGGTACCTGTTCAACAGCCCCCGTCTGCGTTAATTGTAAAGGGTCACATTCTGCTTCGTTTGCCGACTGTCCGCGGTATTTGGACGAGAAGGCGATCCAGGAGATCCGGGTAAAGGAGAAACTCTCCTTCGCCGAAGCCCGGAGGCGTTTCCATGCGCGCCAACCTTCACTCCTGCGATCTGGCACATTTAGTTCTGTTGTTGCCTCGCCAGTACCACGAGTAGATGCCGAAACTCAGACCTGGACCTTGACTGGATTGACCGCCACTACCATCCGGCCGTCTATTAAGGCTACAGTTACCAAGCCGTATAAACCTGGTCCCAAGTCAATGAAGTCGCAAGCCGTTGAAAAGAAGCCCAAGCAGAAACTTCGTAGGGAAGATTTTTTGAAAGACCCTCCGCGTGCGCGCGGTAACAAAAGTTCACCTTCTCCTCCTCGGAGGTCGCTGTCCCAGGATGGTCCTGGGACAAGCCGCGCTCAGCGGCACCCTTCACCCATCGCCACCCAGAACCGATTCACGGCGCTTGAATCGGTTTCTGGCACTGAGCGCGTGGGCCCTCCCTCCGAGGAAGCTATGGAGTCTGACCAACTCCATACAAACAGCCCGAGCCCAAAGGTTAAACAAAAGGTAATTTTAAGCCGCCCTTCTAAATAGACAGTTTATCCCCTTATTCTTAATGGCTATCCTGACCTGGAATGTACGTGGTATACGATCGCATAGGGCGGAACTGCAACTTTTATTGCGTTCCCATTCGCCTATGGTCGTATGTTTGCAGGAGTCTAAGCTTCGCCCTCACGATCCTTTTGATCTCCGAGGATATACTCCGGTTCGCTACGATCTTGAACCGGAGGAGGGTACTCCTGCTCATGGAGGTGTCATGTTCTTAGTGCGTAACGACGTTCATTTTACACCTGTCACACTTACATCTGACTTGCAAGCTGTTGCCGTTCGCCTTCACTTACCTGGCTTTTTGTTTTCTGTTTGCTCTGTGTATTCACCTCCATCGTCTCCCCTCGCTCCCGCGGACATTCGATCTCTCCTGTCCGCTCTCCCAACACCATTTCTTCTGTTGGGAGATTTTAATGCCCATCACCCACTATGGGGTTCACCAAGGGCTTGTGCGAGGGGAACTCTTCTTTCCGACATTTTTTATCAGTTCAATCTTTCCATCCTCAATACCGGTGCACCTACTTTTATTTCTGATTCTTCTGGTACATTCTCTCACCTGGACCTTGCCATTTGTTCCCTCCAGCTTGCTCATCGTCTTCAGTGGAACGTCGTCGCTGACACCTACTCCAGCGACCATTACCCGTGCATCGTTTCTCTTCTGTCGCACCACGTACAGTATTCCAGAGTATCTACCTGGATATTCGCAAAAGCCGACTGGAGCTTGTATTCCAGCCTCGTGCATTTTGACGACCAGCCCTTCTCCGACATTAATCAACTAGTGCAGCACCTTACGTCTATTATTTTCTCAGCCGCCGAACGTGCAATACCCCGTTCATCCTCCCAACCTCGGCGGCCACCTGTTCCATGGTGGAACGAGGATTGTCGGGACGCCGTTCGTGCCCGTAGGACTGCACTTAGGGTGTTTCGGCGCCACCCTACACTTGATAATTTGGTGACTTTTAAACAATCGCGCGCCAGGGCTCGTCGCATTATTCAGGATAGCAAGAAGGCATCTTGGGCTCGTTTTGTCGCGTCTTTTAATCGTTTTACGCCTTCATCCGTTGTTTGGGATAAACTTCGTCGCTTCTCAGGTAAAGTGTCACATTGTACTGTTTCTGGCCTTCAGGTTTCTAATGCCACCATAGTGGATCCGGCTGCCATCGCTAACACTCTGGGTTCTGCCTTTGAGGCGGTTTCCAGTTCAGACCATTATTCCGCCGGCTTTCGCTCTATTAAAGACCGGCAGGATTCCGCATCATTTACTTTTCGGTCTGCTAATGATGAATGCTATAACGAACTATTCACAATGAGGGAGCTGGAGCACGCTCTTCATTGCTCTCGGCACTCCGCTCCCGGGCCGGACGGCATTCATGTCCTGATGTTAAAGAACCTTTCAGCCGACAGTAAACTATTTCTCTTACAGGTCTATAACCGTATTTGGCAAGACGGCATTTTTCCTTCCGTTTGGCGCGAAGCCACCATTGTCCCTATACTTAAGCCTGGGAAGGATCGCCAACTACCTTCCAGCTACCGCCCTATCTCCCTCACCAGTTGCATTTGTAAGGTGATGGAGCGCATGATCAACGGGCGGTTGACATGGTGGCTTGAGTCTCAGAACCTTCTAGCGAACGCTCAGTGCGGGTTTCGTCGCTATCGCTCTACCGTCGACCATCTGGTGTCCTTGTCGACGCATATTATGAATGGATTTCTGAGAAAGTGTCAAACCGTGGCTGTATTTTTTGACCTGGAGAAAGCTTATGACACTTGTTGGAGGGGCGGCATTTTACGTACACTTCACGATTGGAATATCCGCGGTCGTCTTCCCATATTTCTTCGGGAGTTTATGACGGACCGCGTCTTTCGTGTACGTGTGGGCTCGGTTTTATCTCGTCGTTTTATTCAAGAGAACGGAGTACCGCAGGGCTCTGTACTCAGTGTCACACTTTTTGCGATTGCTATCAACCCCATTGTTGATTGTATTCCACCTGGCATTTCATCGTCCCTTTTTGTTGACGATTTCGCTATTTATTGCAGTTCACGGCGGACCTGTCTACTTGAACGCCGTCTCCAGAGCTGTATCGACCGTCTCTACGCCTGGAGTAACGCCAACGGCTTTAATTTCTCCGCCGAGAAATCCGTCTGCATCAACTTTTGGCGCCGGAAGTATTTCCCTCCGCCCACTCTCCATCTTGGGCCAGGGATACTTCCGTTTGCAGACGAGGCGAAATTTTTGGGGTTGATTTTTGACAGGAAGTTGTGTTGGACCTCGCACGTTTCCTTTTTAAAAGCAAAGTGTGACCGTTCTCTTAATCTTTTACGTGTTTTAAGTGGCACATCCTGGGGAGCTGATCGGACCGTCCTTCTTCGCCTTTATCGCTCTTTGGTCCGATCCAAGCTTGATTACGGGTGTATTGTTTATTCGTCGGCACGTCCATCTGTGTTACGTCGATTGAATGCCATTCACCATCGTGGCATAAGAGTCGCTACAGGGGCCTTTCCAACTAGCCCTGTACCCAGTCTGTACGCAGAAGCTGCAGAGCCTCCGCTGTCCTTCCGGCGTGAGATGCTTTTGTGCAGCTATGCTTGTCGACTCTCAAGCTTGCCTAACCACCCGTCCTTCGATGTATTTTACGAGGATTCTCTTGATCGCCAATATTTTGTTAGCTCCTCTGCATTGCTCCCTCCAGGGGTTCGATTTCGACTGCTACTTCGGCATTTGGACGTTACGCCAGCGCCGGCCCTTACCCGAGGGGAAACGCGCTTTCCTCCATGGTCGCGCGCTGAGGCCCACATCCACTTTGGGCTAACGTCGATGCCGAAGCATGAGACCCCTGCTTCAGTCCTTAGATCCGCATTTTTAGAACTTCAGGCAACATTCGGAGACTCTAATTTTATTTATACTGATGGGTCTAAGAGTGATGTTGGAGTAGGATGTGCCTTTGTTTTAGGTGCGCATAGTTTTACTTTTCGTTTACCCGGGCAATGTTCGATTTATACCGCCGAACTTTTTAGTATCTATCAATGTGTTTTATACATTCAGCGGCATGTTTTACGGCGTTGTGTTGTTTGTTCGGACTCTCTGAGTGCCCTTCAGAGTATTAACGCGCTGTACTCTTACCACCCCCTCGTACAGCGCATTCATGACCTGCTCCATTCGCTGGGTGCCTCTGGCATCAGCGTCTCTTTTATGTGGATTCCAGGTCATGTGGGTATCTCAGGGAATGAGTCGGCCGACGCCGCTGCGAAATCGGCGATTTTATTACCCAGATTTTTTACTTCTGTTGTTCCCTCGTCAGATTCGTGTGTTATTTTACGTCGCCGCATCCTCTCGCGCTGGCGCGATGAGTGGACGGCCCTCCGGGGGAACAAGTTGCGGGAGGTTAAACCTCTTCCGCTAGTCTGGGCTACCTCTTCCCGTGCTTCTCGTCGGGAAGAGGTACTTTTAACACGCCTTCGTATCGGACATTGCCTTTTTAGTCATAGATACCTGTTAAGTGGTGATCCCGCACCTGTGTGTGGTCAGTGTGACGTGCCCTTAACGGTCCGTCACATTTTAACCGAGTGTCAAGTTTTAGCTCCACTGCGCGTTCGCGTGGGTCTGCCTGTTGGCCTAGCCAACGTGTTGGCAGACGACGCGCATGCTGTAGAATGTCTTTTACGTTTTATTACTGACATTGGTTTTAGCCGTCGCATTTGATGCGCTGAGCGCCTTTTAGCTGTTTGATTTTATATTGTTAGTTTTAATGGGGCCCTTCTCCCCGGACATAAGGCGCTCATGTTCCTTGCATTCTACAGTTCTTGACACGTTTTATTCTTTTAGTGACCATGATTTTAGTGTGTTGGTTTTACAGATATATTTATTGTTATTCTTGTTATTGTTATTATTGTTATTGTTTTTATTGTTATTGTTATTATTGTTATTGTTTTTATTGTTATTGTTATTCTTGTTATTGTTCTTCTATTGTTATTTTTAACGTTTTTGACATCGCGGGTTTGTGTCCCGTTTTTTAATTATGCGGTTTTTTACCTGTTTTTTATATTGTGACTTTATATTTTACTCATTGTAAGGGCGCTGATGACCGCAGCAGTTTAGCGCCCTTAAACCGCATTTCATCATCAGCTACAGGGGCCTTTTCAACTAGCCCTGTGCCCAGTCTGTACCCATAAGCTGCAGAGCCTCCGCTGTCCTTTAGGCGTGAGATGCTTTTGTGAGCTATGCATGTCGATTCTCAAGCCTGCATGACCACCCTTCCTTCCAATTATTTTTCGAGGATTCTCTCGATCGGCAATATTTAGTTAGCTGCTCTGCATTACTCCCTCCAGGGGTTAAATTTGGGTTTTATACGTTCAGCGGCGTGACTTGCGGCACCGTGTTTTTTGTATGGACTCTCTGAGTGCCCTTCAGAGTATTAACGCGCTGTACAATTACCAACCCCTCGTACAGTGCATACATGACCTGCTCCACTCGTTTGGTGCCTCTGGCATCACCGTCTCCTTCGTTTGGATTCAAGGTCATGTGGGCATTTCAGGGAACGAGTCTGCCGACACCGCTGCCAATCGGCGATTTTATTACTCAGATGTTTTACCTATGTTGTTCCCTCGTCAGCTTTTTATGTTCTTTTACATCACCCCATCCTCTCGCTGGCGCGATGCGTGGACGGTCCTCCGGGGGAACAAGTTGCGGGAGGTTGTACCTCTTGCGTTAGCCTGGGGTACCTATTCTCGTTCTTCTCGTCGGGAAGAGGTACTTTTAGCTCGTTTACGAATCGAACATTGCCTTTTTAGTCATAGCTATCTGCTCAGTGGTGACCCCGCATCACTCAGTGAGCAGTGTGATTCGCCGTGGACGGTGCGTTACATTTTAACAGAGTGTCAAGTTTTAGCCCCGTTGCTCGTGCGTGTGAGTCTGCCTGTTGGCATAGTCAATGTTTTGGAAGACTACGCGCGTGCTTTAGAATGTCTTTACGTTTTATAAGTCACAACGGTTTTAATCGGCGCATTTCATGCGCTGAGTGTCTTTTAGCTTTGTGATTTTATACTGTCTGTTTTAATAGGACTCTTTTCCCCGGCCCCCCAGGCGCTCAACTTATATGAGTACGGGTTTGGCGTACCCGATGTGCCCGAGCCAATCATCGCTATATTCATCCCTTCATCCCCGTCCGGTCGGGGTGGTTTCATTCGCGTGACCGGAGGACACAAGGTAGGCTCTCGTACATTATTTGCATTTCGTTTCATACCGCCCCTCGCCATCGTTTCTTTCTTCCCCAGTTTATTTCCAACCATTTCGCACCACGACCATTCGCGCACCTCTTTTGTCTTCCTCGCCGGCCTACCCCCCCTTGGGCTCACCTTATGTGAGTGCGGGTTGGGCGTACTCGGGGAGCCCGAGCTACTCATCGCCATTTTCATCATTTCAACCCCGTCCGGTCGAGGTGGGTTCGTTCTCGTGACCGGGGTTCTCAAAGTAGGCTCTCGTGCGTTCTGTGCATTTCATTACATGACGCCCCTCGCCATTGTTTCTTTATTTTCTCTTGTATTTATGCACCTTTCGCACCACTCCCATTCATTCACGCATCTATTTTTCTTTTTCGCCGGCCTACCTTGCGTGCGAAATGCCCACACAGTTTTATTTATTTTACATTTTATTTTAATCCTCCGTGGACTCAGCCTGACGGATACCTGCGGACTGGGTGCGCAGCTGGCTGAGTGGGTAATGGCGTCATCCCAATCACCTGGGGTCGTCATGTAGGGCATGTTTTCTTACCCGCTGTTCAACTGCAGTCCCGCGGGGGGAGCATTGCATGAGCTGCTGACTTCTGACGGCGATTGGGTCCCTCTGTCTTTGTTCTGGGAGGTGTGACCCTGGGGTGAAATAGGTCACTCACCCAAGCCGGGGTAAAGCCCGGGAAGTCAGACCTCGAGGTCGGAGACGGTTGCAATGGTGGAGGATTTCTTTCGCTATGGAGCACCCTTTTTCCATTATTAACAAGCGCCGAAAAGTCATCGCAACAGAAGTAGCAACACCAACAACTGGTTGTTACTTAGTGATTACCCGTACAGAGGAAGGACAATCTATCGAGAAGTGAATTCTTTAATAATCCAGAAGGACTCAATTGCTGGTCCTGTTCAGTCCTGCACTCGACTACGAAACGGTTATTGTTGGTTCAGAGTGAGTCCGATCAACAAAGTAAGACCTTGTTGCGCGCTACGCTTCTCCACGGTTATCCCATCCGCGTTGAGAAGCACCGCACCTTGAATTCCTGTCGAGGTGTCGTCACCACTCACAGTCTCGACGAAATTTCGAATGATGAACTGGTCGAATATCTTTCAGAACCTTTCCTTCGAATTATTTCTCGCTTGATCGGTAATATTTAGTTAGCCCCTCTGCATTACTCCCTCCAGGGGTTAGATTTCGCCAGCTTCTTCGGCATTTAGACGTTACGCCAGCGCTTACCCCTCCAAGGGGAGAACGCGTTATCCTCCTTGTTGAGGCCCACTCACCTTGGGTTAACGTCGATGCCGAAGAATGAGACCCCTTCTTCAGTCCTTAGATCCTCGTTTTTAGAACTTCAGGCGCAATTCGTGGACTTGCATTTTATATATACTGATGGTTTTAAGACTGTTGTAGTAGGGTGTACCTTTGTTTTTGGCCAGCGTAGTTTTACCTTTCGTTTACCCGGCCAATGTTCGATTTTTACCGCCGAAGTTTTTAGTATTTATCAAGCCCTTATATACATTCAGCGGCACGACTTGCGGCACTGTGTTGTTTGTACGGACTCTGAGTGCCCTTCAGAGTATTAACGCGCTGTACAATTACCACCCCTTCGTACAGTGCATACATGACCTGCTCCACTCGCTTGGTGCCTCTGGCATCGCCGTCTCCTTCGTTTGGATTCCAGGTCATGTGGCCATCGCAGGGAACGAGTCTGACGACGCCACTGCCAAATCGGCGATTTTATTACCCAGATTTTTTACCTGTGTTGTTCCCTCGTCAGATTTTTATGTTCTTTTACGTCACCCCATCCTCTGGTTTTGGCGCGATGAGTGGACGGCCCTCCGGGGGAACAAGTTGCAGAAGGTTAAATCTCTCCCGCTTGTCTAGGCTACCTCTTTCCGTGCTTCTCGTCGGGAAGAGATAATTTTAACACGCCTTCGTTTCGGACATTGCATTTTTAGTCATAGACACTTGCTTAGTGGTGATCCCGTACCACTGTGTGAGCAGTGTGCGGCACCCTTATCGGTACGTCACATTTTAACAAAGTGTCAGGTTTTAGCTCCATTGTGCGTTCTTGTGGGTCTGCCTATTGGCAGACGACGTGGCATGCTGTAGATAGTCTTTTACGTTTTATTATTGACAGTGGCTTTAGTCGGCATATTTGATGCACTGAGCGTCTTTTAGTTTTGTGATTTTATATTGTCAGTTTTAACGGGGGCTCTTCCCCTTCGGGGACAAATGGCGCTATGGTCCCTTGACTTCTACAGCTCCTGACACGTTTTAGTCTTTTATTGTTTTGTTTGCCATGTTTTTAGTGTGGTGGTTTTAGAATTTGTAGCCATTTTTTTAGTGTTTTTGCTAAGTGGGTTTGTGTGCCGTTTTTTTAGTTCTTGGATTTTAAATTGTATACCTTGTAAGGGCGCTGATGACCTTCGATGTTTAGCGCCCTTAACACCATCTCATCATCTTCTCCCCGGCGGACATATGGCGCTCATGTCCCTTGCGTTCTATAGTTCTTAACACGTCGTTTTACCCTTTTATTGACCATTATTTTAGTGTGGTAGTTTTTAGAATTTGGTCTTTTGCTTTTTAGCGTCTTTGACCAAGCGGGTTTGTGTGTGGTATTTTAGTTTTTGGCTTTTAAATTTTATATTTTATACATTGTAAGGGTGCTGATAACCTTAGCTGTTGAGCGCCCTTAAACCCCATCTCATCATCACCTCCGGTATCCCAAACGGTAATCATGAATTCATATAGATTAAATTGCGTAATTAAGGTGGTATACTTCTTGGAATGCTCATATAATGGAATTTGGTAATACGCACTATTCAAATCTAGGGTAGTAGAATATCTTGCATTCGCTAACCAATGGTAGTTCTGGTGTAGATGAGGCAACGGTACTTGATATTTAATTTGCTATTTAAAACTCGATAGTCCACCATTCTAACATCGCCATTTGACTTAGACACAAGAAATACAGCACTAGTATAATTCGATTTAGAGTGTCTAATATAATTCCTCGGCATTTCATCAACTTAACAGCTGCATACGTGCCGGAGATAACCTATATGGTGACAAACGTACATGCTTCATATCTTCTAATTAAATTTTATATTCAGCTAAATCCTTACGAACTTATTTAGTTGTTAACACGTCAGGAAAATTCGCAAGCATATCACGTACAATTGATTGCCGAATGTCATTCAAATGTGTAAGATATAAATCATTTGCCGCAGCAACACTTTCGCCAATAACATGCCCCACAACAAAACCATTTAACATCTACCATGTAACAATGCGACTTCTGACATACGCAAAGAAACACGCGTATTTGATTGAAGCGAAAAAAACCCGCAATATCCACAATCATTTTGGTTTTTGCTAAAATTGACGCACCCAATATTAATTGTATAGGTCTCGCCAGGGATATTGCCATATGACCTTCAGGGCTAGCCCAGTCAGCCAGCCGTCTGATGTTTCAGTACCTCCCTTGCAAGTAGCACGTGGTTCCTTCTGTCCAGTTGTGGTCCAGTTCCTTCCACTGTATGCAACTCCCGTCTCAACTTGCACCATTCTTCGAGCTGCAGCCCCGTATGTGCCATACATCTATACGGTAAATGACTCGCATCGTAGCTTTCCATTAAAAGTTTCACACGCCAAAATCCGTGGCGCGACCTATACTGTCAAATTGTTAATTACATCAAATTCAACATTCCAACGAAAATCAGCAATCTTTAATGAAATAAAAACTTTGCCCACAACTTGCAATGGCTCAACAGAAACACCGACACAGCTAAAAATCTGCTGGAAAAATAATTTCAAGCTCTTGACTGAGTATTAATCAAGGAAGGAATAGGTACAACCCGAATCGATTAATGCAACCTCAGGCATTTTTAAAATCTGCGCGTCAGTACGTGGCAATAAATTATTGCTTACGTCCACCAAGTGTAGAAGGTTTTACGTCACAATATGAAACTTCATGTCATAATGTGTTGGCTGTTTTTTGCGCCAAAGTGACCGTAACTATCCTTTGTACTAAAGATTTAAAACATGTTCTTTAATATGCCTCTTACTTTACAAAATTCACGAATAACTGCCCCTGCTGTGCAACTGGTTTCTAACCACTACTTCACGTGACAAATTTTCAGGACGAAGGTGTCTAAATTTGATTACTACTGATCAAAGGTGTTTGCCTCACTTGTAGACGGAATGTCATGAATTCATAACAATTGTGTTCACTACTTCCGATTCGGAATCAGAAATCCGCAAAGCCAAGGAAAGCAAACGTACATTGCTTACAAAATAAGAAAACAAACCCGGGCTTACTTGCTTAAGCAATAATGATAAGTTAGCAGCATTATAATTCATCGGAGCAGAAATTATCCTAAACACCTCGAGCGAATTCACACAATTGACTTCTGCGTTATAGCATTACATAATATATCTGCTAATGGAACTTTAACATACGGATATGTCGTTTGCAGAAGCATATGATCACCGACTTAATAAACTTGGCCTGCTTAGCTAACTCTACTCAGAATTAAAAACTGCAACATTTGTTAATGCGTATCAGTAAATCATTGGTTTAGACTGATCTGTAACACCTTACCATGGATTGGGCAACCTACTGTTTGTAAATTCAATATTAAAAATACTATTTCCTTTGTGACTAAATGAATTTCCAGAATTACTCGTGCCATTAATTGCGCTTCAGCACTTCAACTGCGCGTGATATTGTAGACGGCACCTCTTGCTCCAACAGTTTAAATTTTTTAACACTATCCAAAATATAATTAAACTGGACGTTGATGATTCGAATTTAGATTTAGCATCTAATGGTACTAACTCTTGTTTCCTGTACACCCGGTGAATCCAATAACGTGCACGTGCTTTCATCGTACGTAATTGTGAAACAGTTAAATCTACCGTACTACCCCTCAGGGGCTCACCTTATGTGAGTACGCGTTTTTGGCGCAACCGGGGGTTCCCGAGCCAATCATCGCCATATTCATCCCCTCACCCCCATCCGGTCGAGGTGGGTTCTTCAAGTGACCGGTGGACCCAAGGTAGGCTCTCGTGCGTTCTTTGCATTCCATTCATACCGCACCTCACCATCGTTTCTTTCTTCCCTTATCACTTTCCGGCCATTTCGCACCACGACATTCGCATATCTCTTTTTCTTCCCCGCCGGCCTACCTTGCGTGCGAAACGCCCACAGAGTTTTAGTTTCTTTTATCTTTTTATTTAAATATTCCGTGGACACAGCCTGACGGATACCCGCGCACTGGTGCGCAGCTGGGTGAGTGGGTAATGGCGTCATCCCCACCACCCGGGGTCGTCATGTAGGGTATGTGTTCGTATCCGCTGTTCAACTGCAGTCCCGCGGGGGGGGGGGCATTGCATGAGCTGCTGACTTCTGACGGCGATTGGGTCCCTCTGTCTATGTTCTGGGAGGTGTGACCCTGGGGTGAGTCTGGTATAGATAGGCCACTCACCCAAGCCGGGGTAACGCCCGAGAAGTCAGAGCCCGAGGTCGGAGACGGTTGCAATGGTGGAGGATTTATTTCGCTATGGAGCACCCTTCCTCCATTAATACTAACAAGCGCCGAAAAGTTTATGTAACAGAAGTGACACCACCGACAACTGGTTGTTACTTGGTCATTTCACGAACCGAAGAAGGACAAAGCTTTGAGAAGGTGAACCCTTTCATCATTCAAAAGGGAATTGATGCAATTGCTGGTGCGGTTCAGTCCTGCACTCGTCTACGGAATGGTTCGTTATTAGCCCAAACGAAATCCGATCAGCAAAGTAAGACCTTGTTGCGCGCTACGCTTCTCCACGGCTATCCCATCCGTGTGGAGAAGCACCGCACATTGAATTCCTGTCGAGGCGTTATTACCACCCATAGCCTCGATGGTATATCGGACGAGGACCTGGTAGAATATCTTGCAGACCAGAAGGTGACAGCGGTCCATCGAGTGCAGGCCAAACGCGACGGCGTATTGGTACCCACTCGTACCCTGTTTATTACATTTGATGGCGTCGATCTGCCCACGAGCATTTCCGCAGGGTACGAACGGATTTCTGTGAGGCCTTATATTCCTAGACCTCTGCGTTGTTTTAAATGCCAACGTTTTGAGCATACGCAAGTCTCATGTAAGAGTGCCTTTAACATCTGTGCAACATGTAGCCAGCCCTCACACGAAGGTACCTGTTCAACAGCCCCCGTCTGCGTTAATTGTAAAGGGTCTCATTCTGCTTCGTTTGCCGACTGTCCGCGGTACTTGGACGAGAAGGCGATCCAGGAGATCCGGGTAAAGGAAAAACTCTCCTTCGCTGAAGCCCGGAGGCGTTACCATGCGCGCCAACCTTCACTCCTGCGATCTGGCACATTTAGTTCTGTTGTTGCCTCGCCAGTACCACGAGTAGATGCCGAAACTCAGACCTGGACCTTGACTGGATTAACCGCCACTACCATCCGGCCGTCTATTTAGGCTACAGTTACCAAGCCGTATAAACCTGGTCCCAAGTCAATGAAGTCGCAAGCCGTTGAAAAGAAGCCCAAGCAGAAACTTCGTAGGGAAGATTTTTTGAAAGACCCTCCGCGTGCGCGCGGTAACAAAAGTTCACCTCCTCCTCGGAGGTCGATGTCCCAGGATGGGCCTGGGACAAGCCGCGCTCAGCGGCACACTTCACCCATCGCCACCCAGATCCGCTTCACGGCGCTTGAATCGGTTTCTGGCAATGAGCGCGTGGGCCCTCCCTCCGAGGAAGCTATGGAGTCTGACCAACTCCATACAAAAAGCCCGAGCCCAAAGGTTAAGCAAAAGATTCTTTTAAGCCGCCCTTCTAAGTAGACAGTTTATCCCTTTTATTCATGGCTATCCTGACCTGGAATGTACGTGGTGTACGATCGCATAGGGCGGAACTGCAACTTTTATTGCGTTCCCATTCACCTATGGTCGTGTGTTTGCAGGAGACCAAGCTTCGCCCTCACGACCCTTTCGATCTCCGAGGGTACACTCCGGTTCGCTACGATCTTGAACCGGAGGAGGGTGGTCCTGCTCATGGAGGTGTTATGTTGTTGGTGCGTAACGACGTTCATTTTCAGACTCTCGCTCTTACGCCCGACTTGCAAGCTGTTGCCATTAGATTACAGTTACCCGGTTTTTACTTTCTCTACTACGTATAGTAAGTAGGGGAAGTATTGCATTCCACCCAAAAATTCGATAACGAGATTTCACAGGAAATACATGTTTTGAAACCTCCTGAATCCAAAAAAAGCATTTTTGGAAACATGTCCGTGTGTGTGTCTGTGTGTGTCTGTGAACAGCATAACTCAAAAACGAACAGTCGGATAAACACCAAACTTGGTATTTAGATTCAGTATCTTCCAGAGATGCGACACGAAGGTTTTCAAGAAAATCCCCCCACCCCAGACTACCCTTTACATGGAACATTTTTTGAAAATTTTAATTTTCTCAAAAATGGCTCTAACGATTTTGATTAAAATATCAATTGTTTAAAATAATGTCATGAGAAATGAGATGTATATCTTGAATTTCCTGGGAATGTCTAAAAAGTATTCTTCATTGTGAACGACTTTTGCATAACTGGTAAACCATAAGAGATAGACAAAATTTTACTACACAAAAAATGTAGATCTCGTTAAAATACACAACTTATGTCATATACATTTCTTTTGTTGAGTGAACCTGTTTCGAGATGTTGCTTGTTATTCCCTTAAATTTTCCAATACTTATACTTTTTCTCAAATTCGTTATTCATTTTTTTATGTCCTGGACTTGCAAAGAGAATGGAATGCGCCGCATAGCAACCAGCGTTAAAATATTTGACCATCGCTTAAAAGCTACCATATTCCCCTTGCATCTACAAGAAAATTAGCAATAAGAAGGACATCTCGATATCTCGATTAACAAAGCATATGAAGAATAGGCGTTTGTAAAAATAGATTGTACAAGAGTAGAGAAAGTCATGTGAGTGTAACACATCAGATTTTTTGTTCTCTGTTTTCTCTGTATATTCACCTCCGTCATCTCCCCTCGCTCCCGCGGACATTCGAGCTCTCCTGTCCGCTCTCCCAACACCATTTCTTCTGTTGGGAGATTTTAATGCCCATCACCCACTTTGGGGTTCGCCAAGGGCTTGTGCGAGGGGGACTCTTCTTTCCGACGTTTTTGACCAATTCCATCTCTCTATTCTCAATACAGGCGAGCCTACGTTTCTTTCAGATTCTTCCGGTACATTTTCACATTTAGATCTTGCCGTTTGCTCACTCCAGCTTGCTAGTCGTCTTCAGTGGAACGTCGTCGCTGACACCTACTCCAGCGACTATTACCCCTGCATCGTTTCTCTTCTGTCGCACCACGTACAGCATTCCAGAGTACCTACCTGGATATTCGCAAAAGCCGACTGGAGCTTGTATTCCAGCCTCGTGCATTTTGACGACCAGCCCTTCTCCAACATTAACCAACTAGTGCAGCACCTTACGTCTATTATTTTATCTGCCGCCGAACGCACAATACCCCGTTCATCCTCCCAACCTCGGCGGCCACCTATTCCGTGGTGGAACGAGGATTGTCGGGACGCCGTTCGTGCCCGTAGGACTGCACTTAGGGTGTTTCGGCGACACCATACACTTGATAATTTGGTGACTTTTAAACAATCGCGCGCCAGGGCTCGTCGCATTATTCAGGATAGCAAGAAGGCATCTTGGGCTCGTTTTGTCGAGTCTTTTAATCGCTTTACGCCTTCATCCGTTGTTTGGGATAAACTTCGTCGCTTCTCAGGTAAAGTGTCACATTGTACTGTTTCTGGCCTTCAGGTTTCTAATGCCACCATAGTGGATCCGGCTGCCATCGCTAACACTCTGGGTGCTGCCTTTGAGGCGGTTTCCAGTTCAGACCATTATTCCGCCGGCTTTCGCTCTATTAAAGACCGGCTGGATACCGCATCATATACTTTTCGGTCTGCTAATGATGAATACTATAACGAACTATTCACAATGAGGGAGCTGGAGCACGCTCTTAATTGCTCTAGGCACTCCGCTCCTGGGCCGGACGGCATTCATGTCCTGATGTTAAAGCACCTTTCACCGACAGTAAACTCTTTCTCACAGGTCTATAACCGTATTTGGCAAGACGGCATTTTTCCTTCCGTTTGGCGCGAAGCCACCATTGTCCCTATTCTTAAGCCTGGGAAGGATCGCCAACTACCTTCCAGCTACCGCCCTATCTCCCTCACCAGTTGCATTTGCAAGGTGATGGAGCGCATGATCAACGGGCGGTTGACATGGTGGCTTGAGTCTCAGAAACTTTTAGCGAACGCTCAGTGCGGATTTCGTCGCTATCGCTCTACCGTCGACCATCTGGTGTCCCTGTCGACGCATGTTATGAATGGGTTTCTGAGAAAGTGTCAAACCGTGGCTGTGTTTTTTGACCTGGAGAAAGCTTATGACACTTGTTGGAGGGGCGGCATTTTACGTACACTTCATGCATGGAATATCCGCGGTCGTCTTCCCATATTTCTTCGGGAGTTCATGACGGACCGCGTCTTTCGTGTACGTGTGGGCTCGGTTTTATCTAGTCGTTTTATTCAAGAGAACGGAGTACCGCAGGGCTCTGTACTCAGTGTCACACTTTTTGCGATTGCTATCAACCCCATTGTTGATTGTATTCCACCTGGCATTTCATCGTCCCTTTTTGTTGATGATTTTGCCATTTATTGTAGTTCACGGCGGACATGTCTACTCGAACGCCGTCTGCAGAGCTGTATCGACCGTCTCTACGCCTGGAGTAACGCCAACGGCTTTAATTTCTCCGCCGAGAAATCCGTCTGCATCAACTATTGGCGCCGGAAGTATTTTTCTCCGCCCTCTCTCCATCTTGTGCCAGGGATACTTCCGTTTGCAGACGAGGCGAAATTTTTGGGGTTGATTTTTGATAGAAAGTTGTGTTGGACCTCGCACGTTTCCTTTTTAAAAGCAAAGTGTGACCGTTCTCTTAATATTTTACGTGTTTTAAGTGGCACATCCTGGGGAGCTGATCGGACCGTCCTTCTTCGCCTTTATCGCTCTTTGGTCCGATCCAAGCTTGATTACGGGTGTATTGTTTATTCGTCGGCACGTCCATCTGTGTTACGTCGATTGAATGTCATTCACCATTGTGGCATAAGAGTCGCTACAGGGGCCTTTCCAACTAGCCCTGTACCCAGTCTGCACGCAGAAGCTGCAGAGCCTCCGCTGTCCTTCCGGCGTGAGATGCTTTTGTGCAGCTATGCTTGTCGGCTCTCAAGCTTGCCTAACCACCCGTCCTTCGATGTATTTTACGAGGATTCGCTTGATCGCCAATATTTCGTTAGCTCCTCTGCATTGCTCCCTCCAGGGGTTCGATTTCGACTGCTACTTCGGCATTTGGACGTTACGCCAGCGCCGGCCCTTACCCGAGGGGAAACGCGTTTTCCTCCATGGTCGCGCGCTGAGGCCCACATCCACCTTGGGCTAACGTCGATGCCGAAAAATGCGACCCCTGCTTCTGTTCTTAGATCCGCCTTTTTAGAACTACAGGCGCAGTTCGGGGACTGTCATTTTATATATACTGATGGGTCTAAGACTGATGTTGGAGTAGGATGTGCCTTTGTTTTTGGTGTACAGAGTTTTACTTTTCGTTTACCTCGACAATGTTCAATTTTTACCCCCGAACTTTTTAGCATTTATCAATCCGTTTTATACATTCAGCGGCACGACTTACGGCACTGTTTTATTTGTACGGACTCTCTGAGTGCCCTTCAGAGTATTACTGCGCTGTACAATTACCACCCACTCGTACAGCGCATACATGACCTGCACCACTCGCTTGGTGTCTCTGGCATCAGCGTGTCCTTCATGTGGATTCCAGGTCATGTGGGCATCTCAGGTAATGAGTCTGCCGACGCCGCTGCCAAATCGGCGATTTTATTACCCAGATTTTTTACCTCTGTTGTTCCCTCGTCAGATTCGTGTGTTGTTTTACGTCGCCGCATCCTCTCGCGCTGGCGCGATGAGTGGACGGCCCTCCGGGGGAACAAGTTGCGGGAGGTTAAGCCTTTCCCGTTGATCTGGGGTACCTCTTCTCGTTCTTGTCGTCGGGAAGAGGTAATTTTAGCTCGTCTACGGATTGGACATTGTGTTTTTAGTCATAGGTATTTGCTCAGTGGTGACCCCGCACCACTCTGTGGGCAGTGTGACGTGCCCTTAACGGTGCGTCACATTTTAACAGAGTGTCAGGTTTTAGCTGCATTGCGTGCTCGTGTGGGTCTGCCTGTTGGCCTAGCCAACGTTTTGGCAGACGACACGCATGCTGTGGAATGTGTTTTACGTTTTATTCACGACAGTGATTTTAATCTGCGCATTTAATGCGTTGGGCGTCTGTTAGCTTCGTACTTTTATCCTGTCTGTTTTTATGGGAACTCTTATCCCCAGTGGACATATGGCGCTCATGTCCCTCGCATTCTACAGTTTCTGGTACGTTTTAATTCTTTACTGCCTATGCTTTTATTGTGTTGGTTTTTCAGAATTTGTATTGTTCTTATTGTTGTTATTGTTATTTTAGTTGTTATTGTTGTTATTGTTATTATTGTTATTGTTATTATTGTTGTTATTGTTATATTTGTTATTGTTATATTAATGTTAGTTTTAGCTTTTTGAACATCGTGGGTTTGTGTCCCGTTTTTAAATATGCGGTTCTTTTACCTGTTTTATATTTTGACCCTATCTTTTATACATTGTAAGGGCGCTGATGACCATAGCAGTTTAGCGCCCTTAAACCGTATATCATCATCATCTACCGTACTAAATTCCTGTATAAACAGATGTATCAAAGGTAAGTGTATTTTCGCACGACTGCAGTTCGGAACTCTGCTGATAACGAAGCTTGACCATGGTAATAGCTTTTTATTCTGCCTAATAGCCGCACGTAATCTGAGCTGTAAATCAGTAGCTGATTCCTCCTCAGCTAGCGTTTCGCATCGAATTTAGAGCTCATGCAGCAACTCCGCTGGATTCAAATAAACAGGCTGAAACAAGAAATCCATTTTCTAAGTTTCTGAAACATTTAGGGTGCGCCAATAAAATGTATCTGATTTAAAACATGCCTAGCTTCCAAAGTATTTAAGATTAACGTATCGTATTGGTACAGAGTTACCAAAGAAAGCTTGGAGAATACTTGCAAGCAACTGCTTTTGAAACATGTCCTAACATTTTTGACCATGTAGCTGTTGTTTGATTATTTCCACTGAAAGATTTGAACCCTAAAACCTCACATTCTGGCGATTCACGAGTCCATTAAGATGGAAATTAGCTTCGTCTGTGAACACCGTGTAGTGGTTACCATGCTAGCCTCTAGTTCCCAAGGTCATGGGATCAAACTCGTCGGAGGGCGATGGATTTTTTTCGGACGTAAAAATCCTTAGCATGGCTTCCTTAGGAAGGGAAGTAAAGCCGATGGTCCCGTGTCGTAGATTTGCGGTATGTGAAAGAATCTCAAGCTTCATAAAGAGGCCTCTGAGCAAAATTACGGTTTTTCACGTCCAATATAGGATGGGGCGCTAAGGACCATAGCAGTTAAAAAGCGTCCATAAATAAAATTAAATTTTGATTTGTCTGTAAACCATACATTGTTCACCCATCCATCTTCCATTCTTAGGTTAAAACTATTGCGCATTTACACGTCCACATTTTTGTTGAACTGTTAGTGGCTGCTTCACTTGCATTTATAGGAGAACAGTTTGAGCTGTTTCAAAATCCTCCTGATGGACATCGGACTTGGCTCGGTTCTCTTGCACGGATTGGGTGTCCTTTTTGGGGGGGCTCTGATTGACAACCTTGCAACTGCAATGTTTTCTTGCGTCCTCGCAGATCTCGGGCTACCTGAATTTCCTTTATTTAGGTTAAGAACAGTCCCTTGTTCATTACATTTACAATGCGTAGTATGGTCTTTGGTGCTACTCGACAATTAAATTTACCACGATATCTATATTGTGTCTGTACCACTGATGTTTCGAAATAAAATGTATCAATTTTAATTCTCTCAGCCGAGGTGAAACCACCATGAAAGTTTCTCCCAAGCTTGTACAACAATTATCTGAAAACAGAAAAAACGTTACCAACTTAGCGAAATATTTAACACTAAAAACGGAAATTTTATTGGCGCGCATGATGTATTTGTGTGTATAGAATCTCAGACATGACGAGTGAGACCTTGAAGTCGTCCTACGTGATGTAATGGTTAATATGCTAGTCTCTATTTCCCGAGGTCGCGGGTTAAAACCCGGTGGAGGGCAATGGATTTTTTCGGGCGTAAAAGTCCTTAGCATGGCTTCCTTCGGAATTGAAGTAAAGCCGGTGGGTGGTCCCATGGCGTAGATTTAGGGCACGTAAAAGTACCTCAAGCCTAATAGGCCTTTGAGGAAAAACATTTCCGGCATTTCACGCACAATAGCAGTTAAAAAGCGTTCATAAATAAAATTAAATTTTGATTTGTCTGTAAACCACACATTGTTCACCCATCCATCTTCCATTCTTAGGTTAAAACTATTGCGCATTTACACGTCCACATTTTTGTTGAACTGTTAGTGGCTGCTTCACTTGCAATTTATAGGGGAACAGTTTGAGCTGTTTCAAAATCCTCCTGATGGACATCGGACTTGACTCAGTTCTCTAGCACGGATTCGGTGTCCTTTTTGGGGGGGCTCTGATTGACAACCTTACAACTGCAATGTCTTCTTAGGTCCTCGCAGATCTCGGTCTACCTGAATTTCCTTTATTTAGGTCTCTTTTGAGATCTTGAAAGTGATTCTTACAACGCTAGCGAAAATAAGGTACCGTTATAACTCAGCACATAGTATGACTCGTTGAACGCAAACTACAGAAATATATGTTGTATAATATGGCCAATAAAGTTTACTGAAAACCATTCAATTTCCCGAAATGCACGTAACAAAATGCAAAACTACGACAGTAGTTGTTCAATGGCAGAAAAATAGCCGCGATATGCTAACAGAACCTGCAACGTACGTCCTTTTGTCAAGTTACATAAATCACTTGCCGAGGGTGTTTTTAGAATCCCTTAATTTCCTAGGTGGTTGGGTTATCTTGGAATCGTACTAGTGTAAGAGGCTAGGGAAACTCCGGGATCGATAGGAACAATTTATAGGGTTAACTGGTATGAGGAATAATTATTCAGCAAGCATATGAATACATTTTCTAACAATTTAACACACATAATATATAGTAAGATGTGTATAACATATATAAAATATTTGTCTGTGAACTGTATACAAATGAGAATGTAGGGACATGAATTTAGATGTTAAAGAATCACGTATTCCTTGCATTTCGTAATAATTTGAGCTATCCAAAGACCTGAATCCCTTATGTGCAACATAAAACAAGTGTTTAAAAGGGAGTATTCAATACAAGTCATCCACACTTGAACACAAGGCGAGTATAATATATAACCCTTAATTATATCTCTGGTATTAAACCAATGAAAAACCTGAAGTTAAGGCAATTAGTACCGCATATAATGTAATTCCCTGCTTGGTCAACAGGAAAGTTGATTTCGTAGTGAGTTAACTGCACCATTAAACCACGGCTGATAACAGCCCAATAACAAGGCCCACAACATGTAAGAGTTGAAAGAATCATCTCATCCTTTCGCGCTAAATCAGAATTAGGGTTTTGAATGGTCGACGGTATCCTAATGATATCCAAAAGTCTACCAAAGTTAAATACAAACAAATACATTACAAAGTACAATCATGATCTAACGTGGTCTCATTCGTGTCGACGACGAAAGCAATTGGCCAAAGTCAGAAGTGTTGAATCGTCGAAGGCTGAAATCGGTCGCTGAGTCGAAAATCAGGGTACGCCAGCCTAGCCCCCCTCCCAGGGGCTCAGTTCGCGTGGGTACGGGTTTGGCGCGCCCGGGGTCCCGGGCCTCTAATCGCCATCATCCCTCCACCCTCGTCCGGTCGAGGTGGTTTCGTCCTCGTGACGGGGAAAACAAGGTAGGCTCTCGTGCGTTCTTTGCATTTTGTTCGATGCCGCCCCTCGCCATAGTTTTTCTTCTCTAGTCTATTTACGAACATTTCGCATCACGACCATTCACACATCTCTTTTCCTTCCTCGCCGGCCTACCTTGCGTGCGAAACGCCCACACACTTTTGGTTTATTTTCCGATTTTCTTTTAATCCTCTGTGGACCCAGCCTGACGGATACCCGCGCACTGGGTGCGCAGCTGGGTGAGTGGATAATGGTGTCATTCCCTCCATCCGGGGTTTTCATGTAGGGCCTGTGTTCGTATCCGCTGTTCAACTGCAGTCACGCGGGGGGGCATTGCATGAGCTGCTGACTCCCCACGTCCATTGGGTCCCTCTGCCTATGTTCTGGGAGGTGTGACCCTGGGGTGAGACCGGTATGGATATGCCGCTTACCCAAGCCAGGGTAACACCCGGGAAGTCAGTGCCCGAGGTCGGAGACGGTTACAATGGTGGACGATTTCTTTCTCTATGGAGCCCTCTTTCTCCATTACTAACAAGCGCCGAAACGTATTTGTAACAGAAGTAGCACCACCGACATCTGGTTGTTACTTGGTCTCATTACGCGAACAGAGGAAGGACAACCTTTCGAGAAGGTGAACCCTTTTATAGTACAGAAGGGCATTGACTCTAATGCTGGATCGGTTCATTCCTGCACTCGACTTCCAAACGGTTCATTATTAGTGCAAAGCAAGTCCGATCAGCAAAGTAAGACCTTGTTGCGCGCTACGCTTCTCCACGGTTATCCCATCCGTGTTACGAAGCACCGCACCTTGAATTCCTGTCGAGGCGTCGTTACCACCCATAGCCTCGATGGTATGTCGGACGATGAACTTGTATTTCTTTCTGATCAAAAGGTGTCAACATTCATCGAGTGCAGGCTAAAGGCGACGGACGGTTGGTACCCACTCGCACCCTGTTTATAACTTTGGATGGCGTCGATATGCCCACGAATATTTCAGCAGGGTACAAGCGCATTGCGGTGAGGCCCTATATTCCGAGACCTCTGCGTTGTTTCAAATGTCAGCGTTTTGGGCATACGCAAGTCTCTTGTAAGAGTCCCGTTTTCATCTGTGTCTCCTGCAGTCAGCCCTCACACGATGGTACCTGTCCACACCCCCGTCAGCGTTAATTGCAAAGGGTCTCATTCTGCGTCATTTGCCGACTGTCCGCGGTACTTGGACGAGAAGGCGATCCAGGAGATCCGGGTAAAGGAAAAACTCTCCTTCGCTGAAGCCCGAAGGCGTTACCATACGCGCCAACCTGCCCTGCTATCGTATACATTCAGCTCTGTTGCCTCGTCGGTACCCCGGAAGGATGCCGAAACTCAGACCTGGACCATGACTGCCTTGACCGCAACTACGTTCCGGCCGTCCATCTCTAGTACACTTCTCAAGCCCTGGAAAGCTGGTCCTAAGGTACTGAAGTCTCAAGTCACTGCGAAGAAATCCAAGCAGAAACTTCGTAAGGAAGACTTTCTTAAAGACCCTCCTCGTGCGTGCGGTAAGAGAAGTTCACCTTCTCCTCGGAGGTTACAGTCCCAGGACGCTCCTGGGACAAGCCGCGCTCAGCGGCACCGGTCACCCATTGCCACCCAGAACCGTTTCTTGGCGCTTATATCACTGAGCGCGTGAGCCCTCCCTTCGAGGAGCCTATGGAGTCAACTCCATACCAAAGGCCCGAGCCCCAAGGTTAAGCAGAAGACCTTTGAGCCGCCCTTCTAAGTAGGAAGTTTTTCCCTTTTATTCATGGCATCCTGACCTGGAGTTTCCGTGGTGTACGATCGCATAGGGTGAAACTGCAACGTTTATTGCGTTCCCATTCACCTATGGTGTGTTTGAAGGTGACCAAGCTACACCCTCACGATCCTTTTGATCTCCGAGGGTATACTCCGGTTCGCTACGTTCTTGCACCTGATGAGGGTACTCCTGATCATAGAGGTGCCATGCTATCTGTGCAAAACGACGTTCATTTTCTGACACTCCCATTTACGTCCGACTTGCAAGCTGTTGCCGTTAGGCTTCAATTACCTGGCTTTTTCTTTTCTATTTGCTCCGTCTACTTACCTCCATCGTCTCCCCTCGCTAACGTGGACATTCGAGATCTGTCCGCTCTCCCAACACCATATCCTCTGTTGGGAGATTTTAATGCCCATCACCCCCTGTGGGGTTCGCCAAGGGCTTGTGCAAGGGGAACGCTTCTTTCCGACATTTTTTCTCAGTTCAACTTCTCCATCAATACAGGTAGGCCTACTTTTCTTTCTGATTCTCCTGGTACATTCTCTCACTTGGGCCTTGCCGTTTGCTCAATCCAGCTTGCTTGTCGTGTGCAGTGGTACGTCGTCGCTGACACCCACTCCAGCGATCATTACCCTTGCATCATTTCTCTTGTCTCACCACGTCTGGCAATACCATACAGCCGACTGGGGACTGTATTCCAGACTCGTGTGTTTTGAGGACCAGCCCTTCACTGACGTTAATCAAATGGTGCCTCACCTTACATTTATCATTCTATCTGCGCCGAACGCATAATTCCCCGTTCGTCCTCCCACCTTCGGCGTATTTCTGTTCCGTGGTGGACCGAGGACTGTCGGGACGCCGTTCGTGCGAGTAGAACTGCGCTTAGGATGTTTTGGCGACAGTCTACACTTCATAATTTGGTTACTTTTAAACCATCGCGCGCCAGGGCTCTTCGCATTATTCAGGATAGCAAAAAGGCGTCCTGGACTCGTTTTGTTGAGTCTTTTAATCGCTTCACGCCTTCCTCTGTTTGGGATAAACTTCGTCGCTCCTCCGGTAAAGTGTCGCATTGTACTGTGTCTGGCTTGAGGTTCCCAATGCCACCATAGTAGATCCTGTTGCCATTGCTAACACTCTGGATACTGCTTTTGAGGCTGTTTCCTGTTCCGACCATTATTCCGCCAGCTTTCACATTCTCAAAGACCGGCTGGATTTCGAGTACTATAGTTTTCGGTCTCCTAATCGGGAGTGTTATAATGAACTTTCCTCAATGAGGGAGCTGGAGCACGCTCTCCATTTGTCTAGGCATTCCGCTCCTGGGCCGGACAGCATTCATGTCCTGATGTGGAAGATCCTTTCAGCCGACAGTAAACTTTTTCTCTTACAGGCCTATAACCGTATTTGGCAAGACGGCGTTTTCCCTTCATTTTGCCGCGAAGCCACCATCGTCCCTTTACTTAAGCCTGGGAAGGATCGCCAACTACCTTCCAGCTACCGCTGTATCTCCCTCACCAGTTACATTTGCAAAGTGATGGAGGGCATGATCAACGGGCGGTTGACATGGTGGCTTCAGTCTCAGAAGCTCCTGACGAAACCTCAGCGCGGGTTTCGTCGCCATCGCTCTAGCGTCGACCATCTGGTATATTTGTCGCGCATATTATGAACGGGTTTCTGAGAAAGTGTCAAAACAGTGGCTTTGTTTTTTCGACCTGGGGAAGGCTTATGGCACTTGGAGGGGCGGAATTTTACGTACACTCACGCATGGAATATACGCGATCGTCCTCCCATATTTCTTCGGGAGTTTATGACGGATGGCGTCTTTCATGTACGTGTGGGCTCGGTGTTATCTAGTAGTTTTATTCAAGAGAACGGTGTACCGCAGGGCTCTACTCAGTGTCACACTTTTGCGATTGCTATCAACCGCATTATTGAGTGTATTCCCTCTCGTATTTCATCGTCCCTTTTCTTAGGCAATTTTGCTATTTATTGCAGTTCACGGCGGACCTGTCTGCTCGAACGCCGTCTCCAGATCTGTATCGACCGTATCTACGCCATGAGTAACACCAACGGCTTTAATTTATCCTCCGTGAAATCCGTCTATGTCCATTTCTGGCGCCGGAGCTTTCCCTTCCCCCTCTCTCCATCTTGAGCCACAGATACTTCCATTTGCAGACGAGGTGAAATTTTTAGGGTTGATCTTTGATCGAAAGGTGAGCTGGATTTCGCACAGTTCTTCTTTTAAAAGCAAAGCGTGACCGTAATTTTTTACGTGTTTTAAAGGCACATCCTGAGGAGGTGACCGTACCGTCCTGTGTCTTTATCGCTCTGTGGCCCGATCCAAGCTTGATTACGGATGCATTGTCTATTCATCGGCGCGTCCATCTGTGTTAAGTCGCCTGAATGTCATTTACCATCGTGGTATAGGAGGCTACAGGGGCGTTTCCAACCAGCCCTGTGCGCAGTCTATGCTGAAGCTTCAGAGCCTCCGCAGTCCTTCAGGCGTGAGATGCTTTTGTGCAGCTATTACTGTCGACTCTCCAGCTTACATGACCACCCGTCATTCGAGTTATTTTTCGAGGATTCGCTTGATCGCCAATATTTAGTTAGCTCCTCTGCATTACTCCCTCCAGGGGTTCGATTTCGCCGGCTTCTTCGGCAATTGGATGTTACGCCAGCGCCAACACTTCCCAGGGGGAACGCGATTTCCTCCTTGGTTGCGCGCTGAGACCCACTGTCACCTTGGGTTAACGTCGATGCCGAAGAATGAGACCCGTTCTTCAGTCCTTAAATCAGCCTTTTTAGAAATTCAGGCGAAATTCGGGTATTTTCATTTTATATGTACTGGTGGGTCTAAGCCTGATTTTGGAGTAGGGTGTGCCTTTATTTTTGATCAACGTAGTTTTACCTTTCGTTTACTGGGGCAATGTTCGATTTTTACTGCCAAACTTTGTAGTATTCATCAGTCACATTTATACATTCAGCGGCAGACTTACGGCACTGTGTTCTTTGCACAGACTCTCTGAGCGCCCTTCAAGGTATTAACGCGCTGTACAATTACCACCCACTCGTAAAGCATATAATTGATCTCCTCCACTCGCTCGGTGTTTCTGGCATCAGCGTCTCTTTTGTGTGGATTCCGGGTCATGTGGGCGTCTCTGGCAACGAGTCTGCGGAAGCCGCTGCCAATTCGGCCATTTTATCGCCCGGATGTTTTACTTCTATTATTCCCTCCACTGCTTTATATGTGATTTTACGTCACTGTATCTCGCGTTGGCGCGATGAGTGGACGGCCCTTAGGGTTGCGGGAGGTTGAACTTCCCCTGGTTGTCTGGGCCACCTCTTCTCGTGCTTGTCGGGAAGAGGTCATTTTTACAGGACTTCGTATCGGACATTGCCTTTTTAGTCATAGACACTTGCTTACTGGTGACCCCGCACGACTCTGTGAGCAGTGTGCGGCACCCTTAACTGTGCGTCACATTAACAGAGTGCAAGGGTTTAGCCCCATTGCGGTTCGTGTGTCTGCCTGTTGGCTTAGCCAACGTTTTGGCAGACGACGCGCATGCTGTAAAATGTCTTTTACGTTTTATCAGTGACAGTGGTTTTAGTCGGCGTATTTCCCCTCAGGGGCTCACCTTATGTGAGTACGGGTTTTTGGCGCACCCGGGGGTTCCCGAGCCAATCATCGCCACATTCATCCCCTCACCCCCATCCGGTCGACGTGGGTTCTTCTCGTGACCGGTGGACCCAAGGTAGGCTCTCGTGCGTTCTCTGCATTCCATTCATACCGCACCTCACCGTCGTTTCTTTCTTCCCTTATCACTTTCCGGCCATTTCGCACCACGACATTCGCATATCTCTTTTTCTTCCCCGCCGGCCTACCTTGCGTGCGAAACGCCCACACAGTTTTAGTTTCTTTTATCTTTTTATTTAAATCCTCCGTGGACACAGCCTGACTGATACCCGCGCACCGCGTGCGCAGCTGGGTGAGTGGGTAATGGCGTCATCCCCACCACCCGGGGTCGTCATGTAGGGTTTGTGTTCGTATCCGCTGTTCAACTGCAGTCCCGCGGGGGGGGCCATTGCATGAGCTGCTGGCTTCCGACGGCGATTGGGTCCCTCTGTCTATGTTCTGGGAGGTGTGACCCTGGGGTGAGCTAGGTATAGATAGGCCACTCACCCAAGCCTGGGTAACGCCCGGGAAGTCAGAGCCCGAGGTCGGAGACGGTTGCAATGGTGGAGGATTTTTTTCGCTATGGAGCACCCTTTCTCCATTATAAACAACAAGCGCCGAAAAGTTTTAGTAACAGAAGTAGCACCGCCAACAGCTGGTTGTTACTTAGTGATTACCCGAACAGAGGAAGGACAATCATTCGAGAAGGTGAACCCTTTTATCATCCAGAAGGGCATTGACTCAATGGCTGGTCCGGTTCTTTCCTGCACTCGGCTTCGTAATGGTTCGTTGTTAGTGCAAAGCAAATCCGAGGCACAAAGTAAGTCCTTGTTGAGCGCCACGCTTCTCCACGGTTATCCTATCCGTGTTGAGAAGCACCGCACCTTGAATTCTTGTCGAGGCGTTGTCACCACGCATAGCCTCGATGGCATATCGGACGAGGACCTGGTCGAATATCTTGCAGACCAGAAGCTGCCAGCGGTTCATCGAGTGCAGGCCAAACGCGACGGCGTATTGTTACCCACTCGTACCCTGTTTCTAACATTTGATGGCGCCGATCTGCCCACGAGGATCTCCGCAGGGTACGAACGTATTTCTGTGAGGGCTTATATTCCTAGACCTCTGCGTTGTTTTAAGTGCCAACGTTTTGGGCATACGCAAGTCTCATGTAAGAGTGCCGTTAACATCTGTGCAACATGTAGCCAGCCCTCACACGAAGGTGCCTGTTCAACAGCCCCCGTCTGCGTTAATTGTAAAGGGTCACATTCTGCTTCGTTTGCCGACTGTCCGCGGTATTTGGACGAGAAGGCGATCCAGGAGATCCGGGTAAAGGAAAAACTCTCCTTCGCCGAAGCCCGGAGGCGTTTCCATGCGCGCCAACCTTCACTCCTGCGATCTGACACATTTAGTTCTGTTGTTGCCTCGCCAGTAACACGAGTAGATGCCGAAACTCAGACCTGGACCTTGACTGGATTAACCGCCACTACCATCCGGCCGTCTATTAAAGCTACTGTTACCAAGCCCTATAAACCTGGTCCAAAGTCAATGAAATCGCAAGCCGCTGAAAAGAAGCCCAAGCAGAAACTACGTAGGGAAGATTTTTTGAAAGACCCTACGCGTGCGCGCGGTAACAAAAGTTCACCTTCTCCTCCTCGGAGGTCGCTGTCCCGTTCGCCACCCAGAACCGATTCACGGCGCTTGAATCGGTTTCTGGCACTGAGCGCGTGGGACCTTCCTCCGAGGAAGCTATGGAGTGTGACCAACTCCATACAAAAAGCCCGAGCCCCAAGGTTAAACAAAAGGTAATTTTAAGCCGGCTTTCTAAATAGACAGTATATCCCCTTTTTTCTTAATGGCTATCCTGACCTGGAATGTACGTGGTGTACGATCGCATAGGGCGGAACTGCAACTTTTATTGCGTTCCCATTCGCCTATGGTCGTATGTTTGCAGGAGACTAAGCTTCGCCCTCACGATCCTTTTGATCTCCGAGGATATACTCCGGTTCGCTACGACCTTGAACCGGAGGAGGGTACTCCTGCTCATGGTGGTGTCATGCTTTTGGTGCGTAATGACGTTCATTTTCAAACTATCACACTTACGTCCGACTTGCAAGCTGTTGCCATTAGACTGCAGTTACCCGGTTTTTTCTTTTCTGTTTGTTCTGTGTATACACCTCCATCGTCTTCTCTCGCTCCCGCGGACATTCGATCTCTCCTGTCCGCTCTCCCAACACCATTTCTTCTGTTGGGAGATTTTAATGCCCATCACCCACTATGGGGTTCGCCAAGGGCTTGTGCGAGGGGAACTCTTCTTTCCGACATTTTTTACCAGTTCAATCTTTCAATCCTCAATACAGGTGAGCCTACTTTTATTTCTGATTCTTCTGGTACATTCTCACACCTGGACCTTGCCATTTGCTCCCTCCAGCTTGCTAGTCGTCTTCAGTGGAACGTCGTCGCTGACACCTACTCCAGCGACCATTACACCTGTATCGACTCTCTTCTGTCGCACCACGTACAGCATTCCAGGGTACCTACCTGGATATTCCCAAAAGCCGACTGGAACCTGTATTCCAGCCTCGTGCATTTTTACGATCAGCCCTTCGCCGACATTAACCAACTAGTGCAGCACCTTACGTCTACGATTTTCTCTGCCGCCGAACGTGCAATTCCCCGTTCATCCTCTCAACCTCGGCGGCCACCTGTTCCGTGGTGAGAACGAGGATTGTCGGGACGCCGTTCGTGCCCGTAGGACTGCACTTAGGGTGTTTCGGCGACACCCTACACTTGATAATTTGGTGACTTTTAAACAATCGCACGCCAGGGCTCGTCGCATTATTCAGGATAGCAAGAAGGCATCTTGGGCTCGTTTTGTCGAGTCTTTTAATCGTTTTACGCCTTCATCCGTTGTTTGGGATAAACTTCGTCGCTTTTCAGGTAGTGTCACATGGTACTGTTTCTGGCCTTCAGGTTTCTAATGCTACCATAGTGGATCCGGCTGCCATCGCTAACACTCTGGGTGCTGCCTTTGAGGCGGTTTCCAGTTCAGACCATTATTCCGCCGGCTTTCGCTCTAATAAAGACCGGCTGGATTCCGCATCATATACTTTTCGGTCTGCTAATGATGAATGCTATAACGAACTGTTCACAATGAGGGAGCTGGAGCACGCTCTTCATTGCTCTCGGCACTCCGCTCCTGGGCCGGACGGCATTCATGTCCTGATGTTAAAGAACCTTTCAGCCGACAGTAAACTATTTCTCTTACAGGTCTATAACCGTATTTGGCAAGACGGCATTTTTCCTTCCGTTTGGCGCGAAGCCACCATTGTCCCTATACTTAAGCCTGGGAAGGATCGCCAACTACCTTCCAGCTACCGCCCTATCTCCCTCACCAGTTGCATTTGCAAGGTGATGGAGCGCATGATCAACGGGCGGTTGACATGGTGGCTTGAGTCTCAGAAACGTCTAGCGAACGCTCAGTGCGGGTTTCGTCGCTATCGCTCTACCGTCGACCATCTGGTGTCCTTGTCGACGCATATTATGAATGGATTTCTGAGAAAGTGTCAAACCGTGGCTGTATTTTTTGACCTGGAGAAAGCTTATGACACTTGTTGGAGGGGCGGCATTTTACGTACACTTCACGATTGGAATATCCGCGGTCGTCTTCCCATATTTCTTCGGGAGTTTATGACGGACCGCGTCTTTCGTGTACGTGTGGGCTCGGTTTTATCTCGTCGTTTTATTCAGGAGAACGGAGTACCGCAGGGCTCTGTACTCAGTGTCACACTTTTTGCGATTGCTATCAACCCCATTGTTGATTGTATTCCACCTGGCATTTCATCGTCCCTTTTTGTTGACGATTTCGCTATTTATTGCAGTTCCCGGCGGACCTGTCTACTCGAACACCGTCTCCAGAGCTGTATCGACCGTCTCTACGCCTGGAGTAACGCCAACGGCTTTAATTTCTCCGCCGAGAAGTCCGTCTGCATCAACTTTTGGCGCCGGAAGTATTTCCCTCCGCCCTCTCTCCATCTTGGGCCAGGGATGCTTCCGTTTGCAGACGAGGCGAAATTTTTGGGGTTGATTTTTGATAGGAAGTTGTGTTGGACCTCGCACGTTTCCTTTTTAAAAGCAAAGTGTGACCGTTCTCTTAATCTTTTACGTGTTTTAAGTGGCACATCCTGGGGAGCTGATCGGACCGTCCTTCGCCTTTATCGCTCTTTGGTCCGATCCAAGCTTGATAACGGGTGTATTGTTTATTCGTCGGCACGTCCATCTGTGTTACGTCGATTGAATGCCATTCACCATCGTGGCATAAGAGTCGCTACAGGGGCCTTTCCAACTAGCCCTGTACCCAGTCTGTACGCAGAAGCTGCAGAGCCTCCGCTGTCCTTCCGGCGTGAGATGCTTTTGTGCAGCTATGCTTGTCGACTCTCAAGCTTGCCTAACCACCCGTCCTTCGATGTATTTTACGAGGATTCGCTTGATCGCCAATATTTCGTTAGCTCCTCTGCATTGCTCCCTCCAGGGGTTCGATTTCGACTGCTACTTCGGCATTTGGACGTTACGCCAGCGCCGGCCCTTACCCGAGGGGAAACGCGCTTTCCTCCATGGTCGCGCGCTGAGGCCCACATCCACCTTGGGCTAAAGTCGATGCCGAAGAATGAGACCCCTGCTTCAGTCCTTAGATCCGCATTTTTAGAACTTCAGGCAACATTCGGAGACTGTCATTTTTTTTACTGATGGGTCTAAGACTGATGTTGGAGTAGGATGTGCCTTTGTTTTAGGTGCGCATTGTTTTACTTATCGTTTACCCGGGCAATGTTCGATTTATACCGCCGAACTTTTTAGTATCTATCAATGTGTTTTATACATTCAGCGGCAAGTCTTACGGCGTTGTGTTGTTTGTTCGGACTCTCTGAGTGCCCTTCAGAGTATTAACGCGCTGTAGACTTACCACCCCCTCGTACAGCGCATTCATGACCTGCTCCATTCGCTTGGTGCCTCTGGCATCAGCGTCTCTTTTCTGTGGATTCCAGGTCATGTGGGTATCTCAGGGAATGAGTCGGCCGACGCCGCTTCGAAATCGGCGATTTTATTACCCAGATTTTTTACCCCTGTTGTTCCCTCGTCAGATTCGTGTGTTATTTTACGTCGCCGCATCCTCTCGCGCTGGCGCGATGAGTGGACGGCCCTCCGGGGGAACAAGTTGCGGGAGGTTAAACCTCTTCCGCTAGTCTGGGCTACCTCTCACCGTGCTTCTCGTCGGGAAGAGGTACTTTTAACACGCCTTCGTATCGGACATTGCCTTTTTAGTCATAGATGCCTGTTAAGTGGTGATCCCGCACCTCTGTGTGGTCAGTGTGACGTGCCCTTAACGGTCCGTCGCATTTTAACCGAGTGTCAAGTTTTAGCTCCACTGCGCGTTCGCGTGGGTCTGCCTGTTGGCCTAGCCAACGTGTTGGCAGACGACGCGCATGCTGTAGAATGTCTTTTACGTTTTATCAGTGACATTGGTTTTAGCCGTCGCATTTGATGCGCTGAGTGCCTTTTAGCTGTTTGATTTTATATTGTTAGTTTTAATGGGGCCCTTCTTCCCGGTCATAAAGCGCTCATGTTCCTTGCATTCTACAGTCCTTGACACGTTTTATTCTTATAGTGACCATGATTTTAGTGTGTTGTTTTTTTTAGATATTTGTATTGTTATTATTGTTATTGTTGTTATTGTTGTTATTATTATTGTTGTTGTTATATTATTGTTAATTATAGCCTTTTTTGGACATCGCGGGTTTCTGTCCCGTTTTTTAATTATGCGGTTATTTTATCCTTTTGACTTAATATTTTATACATTGTAAGGGCGCTGATGACCTTAGTAGTTTAGCGCCCTTAAACCGCATCTCATCATCATCATCATCATCATCATCATCATCATCAGTCGGCGTATTTGATGCGGCGAGCGTCTTGTAGTTTTGTGATTTTATATTGTTCTATTTTAATGGGGCTCTTCTCCCCTGGGGACATATCGCGCTCTAGTACCTTGACTTCTACATTTTCTGACACGTAGCTTAATGTTTTATTGTTTTATTTACCATGATTTAGTGTGGTGGTTTTAGAATTTGTTGGTTGTTTTTAGTGTTTTAGACTATGCGGGTTTTTGTCCCGTATTTTAGTTTTTGGATTTTAAATTCTATACGTTGTAAGGGCGCTGATAACCTTTGATATTTAGCGCCCTTATACCCTACCAGCCCGCCCGACTGAGGAGATGAAGGGGTAACTTCCATGTTGCAATGACGTGGCGTAGCCGACCTAAGCTCCAAAGCAAACGGCGAAGATTATATATCGTCACACGATACATGCAGCACTGAAATACGTTATTTTTGTGCCCAATTTCATTAAAAAAAACGAGAATTAACTGTCGGATAGTCTGCCGATCACCTAATGGAAAATCGGCGTTCTACTGCAATTACCCAGAGACTTGCTTCAGTAGGGAAAGTCATGTAAACTTTGTTCTAGGAATCCAAAGGAATTCCTTTTGCTGACGTTCTCGAACCACAACAAACAGTAAAAGTTGAGGTAATCTACAACCTTGCGACGCTGCAAATCTACAATCCGTCATAAACACTCGTGAGCTCGCCGAAGTGTCTTTGATGACAACACTCAACCACATCCGCAATCCAATCCCAGCTGAAAATTGTACATTATTGGGAATGCATTCAACATCCTAGGCGCCTTGATGACTCATGTTTCCAACATTGAAAAAAGATTTGGAACATCAGCGTGTGTTCAGGACAATAGATAAGTCAATATAGCGGTGCGTACATTTTCTTGTATAGCCAGAGCCATGACTTCTTTGAAGAGGGCATTAAGAAATTGATACACCGATGGGTCAAACATCGAAGACGGTTTTGTGGAGAAATAATTCATGAATGGAGTTAAATGTTTTGACAAGATGGATGTAGTATAAGAACAATAAACTTATTTATCGAAAACCCCTCGTATATTAATTTGTCAGTATAAGTGATACAAAATCCACCTCTAATACCCGAGGTAGTGGATTCAAACCCGGCAGAGGGCGATGTTTTTCTTTCGGGCGTAAATATCCTTAGCATGACTTGCGTATCGTAGCTTTACGGCACGTATAAAACCTCAAGCCTGATAATGAGGCCTCTGAGCAAAATTACCGTCTTTCAGGCTCAATATAGAATGGAACGCTAAGTACCATAGCAGTTAAAGGGAGGGAATAAATAAAACTCAATTTCGATTTTTTCAACTATAATGCTAATTTGTGGATATACACATATTATATCTTATGTTCATTGTTATTTTTCAGGTTGCGGGTGGATGCATCGGGCAACGAAGGAGGTTCTGGTATGTCCACGTTTCGCAGCACTGCAATTTTGGTAGACACCTTTGAAAAACCAAGAGGAAACGGCTCTTATGAAACGAACGGTAAACATGATCTTCAAACTCATGCCACCAAATCGTCGCAGAGGAGAAAACAGAATTGCTCACAAGAACCCAAAGAATTGTATAAGTGTGAACATTGTGAAAAGACTTTCACTCGGATGTCATATTTAAAATCGCATAATTTGATTCATATTGGTAAAAAAGCGCATAAATGTGAAGTTTGCGAGAAAAGCTTCCTACGAATGTCAGATTTAAAAATGCACAAGTTTATTCACGAGGGTAAAAGACCATACAAGTGTGATGTTTGTGAAAGGAGTTTTACTAGAATATCAAACCTGAAAATGCACAATTTACTTCATTTAGGCAAACGACCGCACAAGTGTGAACTTTGCGAAAAGAGCTTTGTTCGGATGGTAGACTTGAAAATGCATCATTTAACTCATGAAAGCAAAAGGCCCCACAAGTGCCAAATTTGTGGGAAAACCTTCGTGCGTATGACTGATTTGAAATTACACAACTTTATTCATGAGGGCAGAAGGCCCCACAAATGTGAAATATGTGAGAAAAGTTTCACTCGAAAATCGCACTTAAAAAAACACAGTCTGATTCATGAAGACAAGAAACATAAGTGTGACTTTTGTGACAAGAGCTTCACTCTTAAATCCACTCTAAAAACCCACGTTATGCTTCACGAGGGCAACAGGCCGTACACATGTGAAATATGTGAAAAGAACTTCGTTCAGAAGTCAAACTTGAAAAAACACCTCTTAATTCACCAGAACGAAAGAGAGCATAAATGCAAGTTTTGTGTGAAGAGCTTTACTAGATTTTCAGATCTGAAACAGCATATTCTTATTCATGATGGGAAGAGACCTTACAAGTGCGAAGTTTGTGACAAGAGCTTTACACGAATGTCGCACTTGAAAGCACATAATTCAATTCATCAGGGTAAAACACACAAGTGTGAATTTTGTGAGAAGAGTTTTACTCTCTCATCAACATTAAGAACCCACTATTTGTTTCACTCAGGGAAAAGAGCCCACAAATGTAAAATTTGTGACAAGAGTTTTATTCTTAAGTCAAATTTGAAGGTACATAATCTGATACACGAGGGCAAAAGAACACACAAATGTGAACTTTGTGAGAAAGGTTTTATTCGTAAATCAGATTTAAAAAAACATAAGATGGTTCACGAGGGCAAAAAGTTACAAACTTCAAAGTTGCCCATCTGACGAAAGTTATGAAAGTGTGTGTATATATATATAGATATCAAATTTTCAGTTCAAATGTGAATACAGGACACTGCAGAAGTTGCTTTGATAAACATCCTAAATATCCCCACGAAATCGACCCTTTAGAGTAGCGGACGAGATTCGAGAGTATAGGCGAAGGCCATAGAGGTTTGGCTCTCTCGAGTTTGTCTGCCTATTGAAAGTTGTCTTTTTTCGTTTAAAACATTATTTAATGTCCATGCAGTGTACACTGAAGCTATCGTAAAGTGAGATCTTGATGTATATGAGGACTTGGTATTAGAATTGCTGGGAAGATCAATGCTCATCGTGGCGGTACTATTGACTTAGCAGCAATAGGCGTTTTGCCATAGTCTTGTTTAGGAATGGAACTGAGTAATTGTTTTAGGCGCGGCGTGACCTGTCTTGACTTGCACTGGCTGCCTTTTAATCCTTATTCAGAACTAACCTGAAGTTTATCCCTCTCGGGCTGAGAGTAAATCGGATGGCGAGCCTCACTACAGGAGTTTGGACCCTATGGCGCTTCATAAAGCCAACAGGACTGGCAACACGAATGCTTTTATGGACGAATAGATGCTTCCTTTTCCGCAACAGCTACTTGACTGGCTTACTCTGATAAGCACTACGTTGATGTTCGGCACGCAATCTAGCAGCGCCTTGATCGGCTCCGAATCGGATGTCTCCGGCATTTCTATACGCACCATACGTTTTGCCTTGCTCACCATCATGTGCATAGCGGATTGCTTGGCTTCGCTGTGAGTCGCTAGGTTGCATGCGGAGTGATCCGGAATTTTACTCTGCTTCGGTCTGAATCATAAAAAGCTGTGAGCTAGACGCTTTTCCTCTACATGTCTGGAGTTCCGGCATGCAAGATCAGTAACTGGGCCTTCTCCGAGGCGTTAACGTACCCCTCCAAGAGAAACTTCGAAATTATGGGTTACAGCTGCTGAAACACTTTGTTCAGCTTCTATCGTTCCATGTTCTTAAACACGGCGATGTAATTGGATTTGAGGGCATAGTCCCAAACTTCTTCCCCTGCGGAAGACGTTTTGCAACACGTAGATCAACCGAAGTTGTTCTGACGGTAGTCCGGTCCGGTGAAGAAATTGGCTGCATGTGGTCTTTGTACATTGTCCCTAGAAACACCAGGTCGCCCACCTTGATCTAGAAAGGGAATGGGTTTCATCACTTTGAAATCGTAATTGAACTACTTGCCGTTGTCCTATACTCAGGAGAATGGTACCGTAGGCGTCTTGATTAGAATTACTGTCCGCATCCTTTAGGAGATTTCGGAAGAACGTCGCTTCGCACAGTTTTAAGACCATTGATATTGTGTGTTTCTAGGAAATTCTAGTGTCGCAAATTTCCTATAGATTCTCCGAGTACAGCTGTTCTCCTTCGTTAAGGTGCTTGAATTTCCCGTGCCTTATTTCGAAGGACATTCCGATTGGGCGTTGCCGATTCTTCACATCTCCACGCTAATAGTTCATTTTGCGTTCGGTTTATCCTTACCATTGCTGTGGCATGTGCGGGCTTCGTGCAAATAGAATAAATGGGAAATTTGCCACGGGGGTCACTTTCTAGGACGCTAGTCTGACGGCCCATGGTTGGAAATCTCCGCCGGTGATTGCAACACCGGCCTTCTCGCTCTTGGAATGCCGTTGTGAGGTCGCCTGATTAGATAGCGATGTCCGAAGAGCAATGGAGGGTTTCAACGCCATTGCGTAACATGATTTTTCCTCATCATGCCGGACATGTTCTGCTTTCATTCTTTGCTCTTCAACTTTAATATCCGAAAGGAATCATGTCTGACAGGGCGTAAGGCCTTAATAGAGACTTGCATGATGGAAAACTATTCATGTCATGGTGACCACCATGTCTCCATTTTCGTCGTTGTTCACACTTGTGAGGTTTCCGGAACTCAGTGATACCATGGCTGAATTAATTTTCTTCCAAACCAACGATGTGTGTAGGACAAGTTTGGAGATGTAGAATCGCACGACTGAAAAGTTCAATGCCAAAGTTGGGATTTGAACCAGGGATCTCTCGGTTTCCGTCCGTTTGCTATCGATATTGCCCAAGACCTGAATCCTTTGTTGGGACCTTACCAGGACCTTGGAGGTGAATTTGTCAATGTGAGCGCCTTTGCATCGTTCATGCAATCCAAAGAAAGACTCGAGGGAGGGAAGGAGACCGTTTGTGGTTTCCATGTGTCGATGAATTAGTCCATGTCAAACTTGAAGTGCCTACACAGACGATTGAGATAACGGTAAAACAGCAGGCGCGAATGCGCTGTTATTTGGGTGATGGCATTCATCGTCGGTTCTCTTGGCACCGTGCTCCGGGAGGCTTCAGATGACTGTTTTGCCTCGATGCTGGGGTGTTTTCTCCGTGGTCTAGATGTACCAAGCTGGGCTCTAGTTATCGAGGTCGCGGGTTCAGGCCGGCGTAGAGCGATGGATTTTTTGGGCGTAAAAATCCTTAGCATGGCTTCCTTCGGAAGGGAAGTAAAGCCGGTGGTCTCGTGTCGTACATTGACGGCACGTAAAAGAACCTCAAGCCTAATAAGACAGAACTTTGCGCAAAGCTACCGGTCTTTCACGCCCAATATAGAATGGGACGCTAAGGACCACAACGATTAAAGAGCGTCAATAACTAGAACTCAATTTAACCATGCAGTTTAGTACTTCGTCCTTTATGGACATGGGATTCGGATCTCACCCTCGCAGTGGATAGCGGGTGACCCAAGGGATAGGCTTGTGTTTTTTTATTCTTGTTTTTTTTCATTAGGAATAGATGCAGTACACGTCATAGTAGGTCTCCCATTTTACCAGGTTTAGGACTTAGTGCTTGCGTTTGCACTAGAAGGCGTCATTGGTTCCACGGGTTCGGTTATGGTGACTAATGCCTCGAACTAGGCGAGCACGGGGTCCCTGTCGAGCAGATGCTGAACTTGCAGTCCGATAACTGGATCAAAGAGTATACTGCACTTCACATCTCGGCTCTTATCTCTTGATTCTCGAACATAGATCTCATGATTGCCGGCCGGCGCGAATATTGTTCGCTTTTTCTGGCCAGGAAGCAATGTGGACGTCCGTAGTTGAAAAATCCCTAAAAATTGTATATATGGCGCCGTTTTCCTTTTCTTCACTGTGTCCTACACTATCTGTTCAGTATGGCAACTGTGGAGGAAGTTTTTTGTCACCAAATTTTGCTCGCGGTCTAACCTGAATATCCTTCCCAAATGTGAAATGTGCTGCACCGTTGCCGATTATGAATATGGATACCCTGGGCATGATGCACTTTCTGTGTACGTTTCCGTAACAATCTCCTTCCGCTTCTGGGACATCACACCGGTACCATCTCTGTTTTGCCTTAACTCCTACTCTTCTGGGCTGCTCATTTGTCATTTCATATAAGTGATACTGAAGTATTACCTATGCAATCGCGGTTTTTGATCATGTCAAGGTAGGGCTTGCTCTCGAGGGAGAACGTCTTCGAAGACTGGTTTATGTTGGGGGTGTCCAGAAAGGACTTCCCCAATTTAGTAGATAAGCTTGGTGTTCGCGAAGACTTTGGACAACCACCGAAGTACCTCCACATGTAGTTTACCATCAGTTGCCCGTCCTAGGATTTGGTTTCATGATGGTCATCGCAATCTCAGGTTGGTTCGCGGTGGGGCTATTTGAGCAGTTCGCGCATCCGTTTTCGGTTCAACTTCCAATCCTTCACCACACACATGTGGCAATCTTCTTGGGATTTCTTATGCACCGTTTAAGAAGACCGTGCGTATGTTCAGCTAATGTTTGAGGGCAAACGGGGTTTCTAGATCCATTCAGAGGCGCAAAGACAGTTATTGCCATGCGGAAAATGTTTGTGGTGTTACACTTAACAGCGGTCACCGGACTCCACTTGCGTGGTGTGTAAACCACAGAATATCTCCCCGTAATCGTTCGGTACCTTCCTCTTGAGGTTGCATAACCCACGAGAATCGATGCAAATCGACACGCAGAGGGAATTTAATGTGTTATTACTCAGATTTTCGTAGTTGACGCGGCCTCCAACATTCGTGGTTGCACGCGTCAAAAAGTTCCATGCCTCGGAGACATTTCCTCTTATTCGCATTGACAGTGCTATACTCCCTTGTTCTTGAAGGGGACACCTCACCCTCCAAAGTGGTACTTACGTGTCTCCTTTGCAAATTGACGACAATAGGTTCATGCGCATTCTGTCCCTGTTATAGTTGGAGATCAGCTCCGACATAATTAAAGCATCTTCAAGGGTGTTTCCGTTATTCTATGACTTGCCGAAGATGAAATGTGGCTTGTCTGCGTCCTGTCGTTCCAAATAAATCCCTCGAAGTCAGAATATCCGTTTAAATTCGGTGGTCCAGACTGCCACCGTCATAAGCAGACACAGGGAATGGGAATATATCATCACAGTATACTTGTTTCTGTCTCACTTTTGCATTCTATGAGCCACTATGACTGTTAAGGTGTACACCCACGCGAATTCTGAGGGCCATTCTGGATGGAATTCTGGTCGCTCTGTAAGACTGCAGGGAGTTAAAAATGGTATCCATTTTGAATCATTCCTGCTCGGTTGTTCCGATTCCCCATGGACACGCCGAAATAATTTTGTTGATGACGGAGTAAGTGCTCATGCAGGAATTCGAGGTATCAGGTGAAAATCCAAAGCTTCAACTCGTTTGTATCGATCTCTTCCGAAACTTCGGAATGTACTCGACCATTGTCTCCGAGAAAGCCATATAAAACGTAATTAGGGTTCTGGTGCGATGCTTTTTGATCTTGAAGCATAGGGTGAGGTTGAAGCCTCGCCCCGCTTTTGTTTGACAATTCAGATTGCCACACCTCATTTGTATTGCGTTTCCCGTCTGAGCTATATACACTGCGTGACAGAAGATGTAAACACCTGGAAGAAACAGTCCAATGGCGATGCAACATTTTACACGTGCACGCCATAGGTGAATATGTAGATAATTAGAGTTGCAATGCTCTGTAACAGCTAGAATGTCCACCAGAGTACATTTGTGTTGTCATCTGGCCTTGTTAATAGGCATGATATGTATAATGGCCGTGAGTAGCGTGCAGAGCTTATAGATTACCATGAAGGACACAGAGAATGCTACATACTAGTGTTAGACGGAGTTACCTGCATCTGAAGGAGGTTGAACGTGGCCTTGTGTGTCTCGATGTGGCCGACTGGTCCAATTGGGCAATATCCAGGCAGTTCGGGCATTGGAATGTGACAGTAGCCCGATGTTGGATTGAATGAGAACGTGAGGGCAAGTCGTCCTCCATGGTGTAGTTGTTACCATGCTAGCCTCTAGATCCCGAGATCGCAGTTTCGAAACCGGCGTAGGGCATTGGGTTTTTTTTTGGGCGTAAAACTCCTTAGCATGGCTTCCTTCGGAAGGGAAGTAAAGCCGGTGGTCCCGTACCGTACATTAACGGCACGTAAAAGAACCTCAAGCCTAATAAGAGAGACCTCTGAGTAAAGTTACCTGTCTTTCTTGCACAATATGGAATGGGACGCTGAGGACTACAGCATTTAAAGGGCGTCTATAAATAACTCAACTTTGTTTTTACGTAAGGGAACCACGCTCGTCGTGAAGGTTACGGTCGACCACGTGTAACCACCACAAGGAAGGATCCCCATATTCTGTTCCAGGCCCATCGCAACCCCTTGAGATCTGTCCTGCCATCAGGGACCATGTAATCGACTCACTGAAACACCCCGTGTTTCCCCGCAGCATTTGTCAGAGACTAACAGCGGCTGGACAAGGAATTACCGTCTCGTGCGTAAGCTGCAGAAACGGCTTCATTTGGAGTGGTGCCATACCCGCGAAGGATGGAGTACTGATGAATGTTTTCGCATTGTGTTTAGTGATGAATCCCGGCTCTACATTATTTCGATGACAGTCGTGTGCGAGTGTGTCGGCAACCTGGGGAGAGGTGCCATTCTGCCGATATTTGGAGAAGCACAGCGATCTTATTCCTGGCGCCATGGCGAATTACTACCAAGTGATAGCTGGTAGTGATTCGGGGAACTGATAGCACAACGGCACGTCACAGAAATCCTGTGTTCTCATGTGGTAGTATCCTGGTATCATTTCATCAAAAGGACAATGTTCATCCAATGGCACATTGTCTATAAGCTGCCTGCTTGGAGTTGAGGTACTGCCATGGCCAGCAAGATCTCCAGATTTTTCACGTATAGAACATGTCTGGGACCAGGATATCTGGACTAGTTAACAACAGTTGCGGGTCAACTGACCTCGGGAGCGTATACGCCGGCTATAAGACACTTCCCATCCGAATTCGTGCATGGATCCAGCTCAGGAGGTGCAATATCATACTGATAAGTGGGCTTATACTGTCAACATTGTTCAATGCATCACTGTATTTTGTAATCATTGAAATATAGTCGCATAACCCTTCAACACGAAGTTCCGCTTCATTTTCTCTACTCCTATGTGCTTAACATTTTTTGTCAGCCAGTGTATGTATGCTGATATCTGTAGAGTTGATGTGCCCCCGACCCCAACACCAACTACTATGATGCCAGAGGTGACGAAGGGTTCCTAATGCAACCTTTTCCCCGTGCACAGCATAAGTGTATATGTGAGCTTTATGCTATTCTTTTACAGCGTGGCTAAATAGTTAAGCTGCTTATTGCATGGTTCTACGCTACAGCGGGTATTGTTGCTTTGACATTTTGCTGCATACTTTTTTAAATTGCATTCAGTCCTGTATGTTCTATTTGCACAGGTAGAGACGATCAAGATTATATAGGCCGAATAAGTATCTCTCTCACACACACATACAAATGTTCAAACATATTTCGAACTTCCTCTCAATACCACTCCCTTTCATTTTGGTGAATTGTTCGCAGATACTCTGGGCCACTGAATCGGTCTTATCTGAATCGCGTCTCCGGACAGCTTGGAAAAGGGAAATTTTATTGTGGAGTGTATCTAGGATTAACGGCGTCCCCGTGGGCCACCTCGGAGTGACTTGCGGACATGAAATTTCTTTTGAAACGGTCTTCCCCTAGGAAGAACGCAAATTGATCGCGGAGTTCGGAGGTCCAACCACGCGACTGCGTGGTAGCCCTAAGGCCCGACAGTTTCCTCATTCAACTCTTTGTGGTGTATGTGGTTAATATTCATGGTCTCCCCGTCTTTCTCGTATCCGGAGCTGTGCGTTCTCACCAGAAGGAGCAATACTTCCTTATTGTCTGAGATGCTGACAATCTCCGACTGCTTGAGGGTCTCTAGTTCCCGAGTTCGCGGCTTCACGCCCGGCAAGAGTGGTTATGCTTTTTTCGGGCATAAAAATGCTTAGCGTGCCTTCGTTCGAAAGGGGAGTAGAGCCGCTGATCTCGTGTCGTAGATTTACGCCACGTAACAGAACCTAATCCTGATAAAGAAGGCTCTGAGCAAAATTTCCGGCCTTTCGCGCTCAATATACAATGGGATCCTAAGAACCATAGTAGTTACAGAGCGTTCATAATTAAAGCTCTGTTTAATTCAAAGCCTTTTTTTCGGATCTGCAAGTACGCCGCTGTTTTAAGAGCCATATCCAATTGTGTGTTTTCTATAGTGCCCTTCAGAGAGTATTGTGGAGTATACCTAAATGGTCAAAATGAGCTTCCAAAAGTCCCTTCTAAAAGCACGGGATCTTATCGGTGTAAACGAAGCACGTTTTTTTAAGTGGATACCTAACACTTCCAACGAAACTTACAATTTTTTGGCCTCTAGATGAGAGCGGAAAATTAAAGGTGAACGCGAAGGAACCAAAAGGATCTTCCTAAAACCTAACGGTTTCTACGCAGCTCTCTTTTCCCTTTTTTCCGGAACAAAGTGCGCAAGGGAGCTCTGCATTGTTCCTCCATAGAGCAGTGCGGGATCGTATATGCATATCCTTTTGTGGTAGAGGAACCTTAATTCTGCCTGTGAGGGTAGCTTCACCAGCAGTTGGCCGACTTAAAAGACAAATTGTGCATTACGGCTAATGATGTTTCGGGGGTGTGATCTCCCGCTATCTTGCGTGCCATGCCTTACTTGAACCCTCCGAGCAATCCATACAAGTACAACCACAACAATTTCTTCATCTGCCACGGGTTCTGTTTGCCCTTCGAGAGGAATGTAATGTTCTTTTATATCCACGTGGTTGCGTAGACACGCTGTACTTTTGCGATGTGCAAGATTGTACATTGTCATACGTTTTAATAATCCTGTTGTACCTCTTTTTACAGATTGGTGGAGAATCCAAGCTCCTCAGTCTTATGTAATTATCCTTCGTGGTGCAGTGGTTACCATGCTAGCCTCCAGGTCCTGAAATTGCGGGTTCAAACTTGGCAGGGGGCGATGGATTTTTTCGGGCGCAAAATTCTTAGCATGACTTCCTTCGGAAGGGAAGTAAAGTCGGTGGTCCCATGTCGTAGATTTTCTGCACGTAAAAGAACTTCAGGCCTGATAAAGGGGCCTGTGATCAATTTTTCTGGTCTTTCATTCCCAATATAGAATGAGATTCTAAGGACAACAGCAGTTAAAAAGCGTCCATAAATAAGACTCAGTTCAGTTCCGAATGTAATTTGTTTGCTAAATAATGGAGATTTGTCTTGTATGGAAGAAACAGGTCAAAGAGAAAGCTATATTTTTTCTTCTATTTTTTGTGTTATAGTTTATTGCGTTCATTGCATGTCCAAGTGGCTGGACAACAGGACCCAAAACTTAACATGTTTGGATGTTCCAACTACTGACAAGTGCGCAAACAAATGTAAAAATAGCCTATCGAAAAGTAAAGCGAGTTCCACAATTGAAGAAGTGATTATGGCATTCAGAAAACATCCTGTTTCTCCAAAGGTATTCCTCTAACAAGACAAGCACTAGTAATTGTGAAATAAAAAATTCTCTCTCTCCAGTGATACAAGTAAATACATTACAAGCAGAACACTTGAAATTTGTCTTGCCATTACAGTTTTGTTGTGACATCTTATCCATATCTGTGACTCCTCTAAATAGAAGACGATTATTCTGTAGCTCTTCATTCTTTTGTTGGTATTGCTGCAGGTCTTGAACTTCTTCGGAGGTTGAGTTCCTCTTCTTCAAGATCAGAATCAGATGATTAAATTCCTCCTCCTCCTTAGCTGTGGCTGCATGGCTTGGGGACCCGTCTATGTACAGCTTGAATTCCAGGAGATCCAGTAGGTGCTTACTCTCCCCCAAGGCTCTTTGATCTTACTTGTACTCCAGCCATGAATTTACAATGACCTTATCTACAAAATGGAGGAAATCACGAGCAGGCCATTTTTGTTCGCATGGAGATACAATAAAATGAAGTGCTGTCGCACTAATCTACCCCATTCATTGACATATCGTGCGCATAGATCGATTTTGGCTGTTCTACATTGATATATTCCTTTGTTTTTCTTTCCATCTTACAGCATTTGTTGAATTTCACCACAGGAAGTGCTTGCCACTAAGACTGAACAATTTTCCATCCAGTTGAATACCGACATACTTGCATATTCTCGGACATTTTTTTTTCAAAGGACCCTCATCCTTTTTTGCCAAATTTGCCGGAAGAAAGTTTTGTATTTAACAAACCTAGGGATTTGGCCAGCAAGAAACGTTTTTACTGCATAGATATGTACGTCTCTCATTATGTAAAATAACTATTACAGGAAATTACATGTTCCTTACAGCGTTCCCTTCAACTAACTTTTTTTTCATGTGAATCTCTTATCCGCAGTTCTGATTCAAGATGCCCACCCGGCAAAGTGATGGCAGCTTGATAAATAAATAAAACAAACACCATTCCACGTGAAATGGTAGAACGAAGTTCTTCAAATCACCAGGATTTGACTTGTTTTACATATTGTCTCGGAAGTAGTTCCATAGAACGCTATCATTTGTTCATCCACAGACAAATCATGAGACACTGGTAATATTAAACGCTTCTTTCTAACACTATCGATTACCAGTCGCACTTTCCATACTTTATTCTGCTGTTTCTCTTAAGGTGAAGCGTTCAAATTATCCACAAAGTGCAAATAATTTCTTAATTCGAACATTCGATCCCTTGAGATCATTATGATAACTCGTACCCTTATACTAGCGCACTAATATATCCTTAGCCTTGGCCGCCTCAAACATCCTGTGATTATATGGGCTCCTACAACGTAACTAATGGCATTTGATCATCCTGCAGAGATCTTATATTTGCTTGTGCGGAGATGTTGCTCCACATTTCATCGTGAAATACTTTTCAAAATACCTTAGTGGTGTCTATAATTCCGTGCTTCCCACTCTTCTGAAATGTTGCGCCCCTTGTGCTGTACCCGCCAGGGACTCACTTCGTGTGAGTACGGGTTTGGCGTTCCCGTGGTGCCCGAGCCAGTCCTCACCATTATCATCCCTTCACTCCATCTGGACTATCCACGTTATCTTTAGTTACTTTACTCTTACTCTTCTACAATTATTCCTTATACTAGGTTTAGGCTTCTTAGGTTTATTCACTCCTGTCTCACCAACAGGGATGTTTTCTACCTCCGTGGTTGCTGTCCCACGGTTTCAGCACAGCTTCCAACCTGTGTGCTCTCCGGAGGTCTCAAGCGTGAAGGTCAAGTGCACCCTCCTCACTACCCCTTTCATGCGACTCTAGGTGCGGAGCCGTTCCAATGTCATGTACACCCACGTAGCTCCATAGGGGCCGGGTCCCCTCGGGTGGTTAGGTGGCCACGCGTGGCTGGGTCGACCGGGGAACTCGACGTGTTACCGCTGTCTGGGGCCCGATGTAAACAACCACAAGTCCCCTGAATCCACGTTGACTCTGTTGAGGCAGCCTTGCCTAAACTGGGGGGCCACCGGTGGTAGGGGCATAAAGTCGGGCCTGCCTGTGGTGAAAGTGTTGCATACCGGTAAGTAGTGACAGTTGGAGGGTAACTCCTCTGAGGTATTCTTTGAGATCGGGCCTGGAACAAGTGCCGATGGTTCCGGAAGGGGGCTCTTTCCATGATGGCTCCTCTGCGCTTAACCTCCTCAACACCTGGTTTTTTTGTATTGCGGCTGATTTGTGAAGGCAAGAGGATATCAGTCCGTTTTATATACAAAAGGAAATAGATCGCATCTGTGGAAAAGATAAAAAACGCAACGCGTTGTAGGGATGGCACGCTTCTAATTGAAGTGTTACGTGACGACCAACCGGCGATGTTACTGAACGCAACTCTCCTGGGTTCCTACCCCATTACGGTGGTAAAACACAAAACCCTGAACAGCAGCCGAGGTGTGGTAACAACTGCCAGTTTGCACGGCCTTTCCAATGAGGAAATTGTGAATTGCCTGTCAGATCAAGGAGTTACTGCCTCATATCGACTCATTGGAAAAAGAGATGATCAGCCGTTTCCTCTCCGCACGGTGTTTCTGACGTTTGAGTGGACCTTCTTCCAGACCATTTCAGGTTCCATCTCTGGCACTGTTTCTGACCGAACCAACCGCAAATCTCCCACACGTCCCACGAGTCGCTCCCGCTCTCGTACTCGGACGACGTGCTCTGACACAGGTACTAGCGACGGTGACGCGGATAGCTTCCAGGTTGTCGGTCGTACCAGACAGCCTTAGTCCTGCGCGCAAGAAAAAGCTCAAGTTAAACAGCACCGTTGTAGCCAAAGGTGCTTCATAAGTGTCTTGCGGTATACGCCTTTTTAGACCCATCTGCTTTTTCGTCTTTCTAATGGCTCTCCTCCAGTGGAATATACGTGGTGTGCGGGCACGAGCTGAATTGGAGGTTCTATTACGTCGTCGTTCACCACTTAGAGACCAAACTTCGTCCTCTAGGTGCATTTATTTTGCACAGTTTCTCAGTGGTGCGCTACGATCTAGCCCCGGAGGTGGGTTCTCCTGCTCATGGTGGAGTTCGTACCTTGATTCACGACGTTGTGTTTTATGAACCTCTTCCGCTCAACACTCCCTTGCAAGCTGTTGCTGTGCATGTTTCTGGCTTCCGTTTTTCCATTTGCAACATTTATGTTCCGCCTTCCTCTCCCCTCGCATTGGCCGATCTCCATCTAGTGTCGCAACTACCGTCACCTTACTTATTTTTGGGGGACTTCAATGCTCATCCGCTTTGGAGATCTCCACGGATCTGCGCGAGGGGAGGCCTTCTTTCTGGCCTTATTAATCAATTCAATCTTTGCGTCCTGAACACTGGGGAACCAACATGTCTCTGACGCATCTGGGACTCCTTCATATTTGGATTTGAGCTTTTGTTCTGCACAGCTTGCCAGTCGTTTGGTATGGAACATTATTTCCGATACGCATTCTAGGAATCATTTCCCGTGCATCATCACTTTACTTACAGCTACTGTATCTTCCACTGGTGTATCTAAGTTTCAGTTCAATAAGGCAGACTGGGAACTTTATTCACGTCTTGCCTGCTTCTCTAGCTGCGAATTTCCAACTATTGACCGCATGATAGCGTACCTCACTTCAGTGGTAATGGCCGCCGCTGAACGCTTCATTCCTCATACGTATTCCCACCTCAATCGTCTACCAGTTCCTTGGTGGAACGAAGATTGTCGGACAGCAATTCGTGAACGAAGGGGTGCGCTGAGAATCTTTATGCGGCATTCTACTACAGAGAACTTGATAATTTATAAACAACTGCGGGGGCTCGAAGGACTATTCGCAGTAGTAAACAGGCCTCTTAGTCCCGCTATGTGGCAAGTTTTAAATGATTTATCCCCACGTCCGTTATTTGGGACAAACTTAAGTGTGTGGCTGGTAAATCCAGCTTCACTACTATACCCGGTCTTAGAATGGGTACTGACCTCCTGGTTGATCCTACCGTTATCGCAGTCACCCTGGGCACTACGTTTGAAGCCACATCCAGTTCTACCAATTACCATTTTGAATTTCTTGCTCATAAGGTTGCGATGGAACCTGAGGAAGTATCCTTTCGCTCGGGCAACAGGGAGGATTGTAACCGTCCGTTTTCGTTGCGCGAGTTGGAACATGCCCTAGCTACCTCTTGGCCTTCTGCCCCTGGGCCTGATGGCGTACACGTGTTACTGCTCCAGCGTGTGTCTACTGATGGTAAGCGCTTTCTCCTCCAGGTGTATAACCGTATCTGGCAAGATGGTACGTTTCCCTCAGTATGGCGTGAAGCCACCATTGTTCCGATATTGAAACCTGGGAAGGATCGTCAATTACCTTCCAGTTACCGCCCGATTTCCCTAACCAGTTGCGTTTGCAAGGTTATGGAACGCATGATCAACGGGCGGTTAACATGGTGGCTGGAATTTCGGAAACTTTTAACGTACGTGCAGTGCGGTTTCCGCCGGTACCGCTCCACTGTTGACCTTCTCGTAAACCTTTGGACAGTTATAATGAATGTATTTGTATATCGGTGTCATACTGTAGACGTATTTTTCGGCTAAGAGAAAGCTTACGATACATGCTGGAGGACAGGCGTGTTTGCTGTTCTGCATCGATGGGGTTTTCGTGGTCGTCTTCGTTCGGGAGTTTATGAAGGACCGGGTATTTCGTGTACGTGTGGATTCGGCTTTATCCAAGCTTTTTACTCGGGAGAACGGTGTACCTCAGGGCTCTGTGCTCAGCATCACACTGTTTGCTGCAGCTATTAACTCTATTGTAGACTGTGTCCCACCAGGAATTTCAGCGTCACTTTTTGTTGACGATTTTGCTATTTACCTTACCTCTCGGCGGACCGTTCTCATGGAACGACTACTCCAGCGTTGCCTTGACAGTCTGTACTCCTGGAGTATTACACACGGGTTCCGGTTTTCTGTCGAAAAGACCGTGTGTGTCAATTTCTGGCGCCGAAAAGAGTTCCCCCAGCCTATCCTCCGGCTCGACCCAGAAGCTCTGCCTTTCGCAGACCAAGTGAAATTCCTGGGTTTATTCTTTGACCGAAAACTCTGTTGGTCCTCCCACATAGCATACTTGAAAGCTCGGTGTAATCGTTCTCTTTCTATTTTACGGGTTTTAAGCGGCACATCCTGGGGAGCTGATCGGACCGTTGTTTTACGTCTTTATCGGCTGTTGGTCCGCTCCAATTTGGACTACGGATGTATTGTGTATGGTTCTGCGCGACCCTCCATTTTACGTTGCCTAAACGCCACTAACCACCTTGGTATTCGGCTATCAACAGGCGCATTTCACACCAGCCCTGTAATGAGTCTTTGTGCTGAAGCTGCCGAACCTCCGTTGTCTTATAGGCGTAACGATTTTCTTTGCGGTTATGCTTGCCGCCTCTCCAGCATGCCGGAACACCCAACACATGGACCCTTTTTTAATGATTCTCGAGATCGTCTATATTAGTCTCGCTCCCTGGCACTTCTTCCCCCAGGGGTACGTTTTCGGTAGTTGCTTCGGGGATTGAACGTAGAACTTCCTTGTGTGGTTTCGCGGGGAGAAAGCTGTTTCCCCCGTGGCTGTGCCCAGAATCCACTTTTTATCAGGGGCTAGCGTCTATGCCAAAGGTCACAACACCGGCTTCATCTTTCGATCTGTCTTTTTATCGCTTCAAGACTCTTTTGGGGGTGGTGTTTTTATATATACTGATGGTTCGAAGGACGATCGGGGTGTAGGAGGTGACTGTTGTAGGTCCCCGCAGTTTTAAACTTCGTCTCTCACGGCAGTGTTCCTTTTTTACAGCCGAGCTTTTTGGTATACTCCAGGCTCTTTTTTATGTACGGCGACTTGTTATACAACGATGTTTTATATGTTCGGATTCCCTGAGCGCACTTCAGAGCCTCCAGCCGTTGTACACTTTCCATCCTATTGTGCAGCGTATTCAGGATTGTCTTCACGCTCTCGGCCCCCCTCAGGGGCTCACCTTATGTGAGTACGGGTTTTTGGCGCACCCGGGGGTTCCCGAGCCAATCATCGCCATATTCATCCCCTCACCCCCATCCGGTCGAGGTGGGTTCTTCAAGTGACCGGTGGACCCAAGGTAGGCTCTCGTGCGTTCTTTGCATTCCATTCATACCGCACCTCACCATCGTTTCTTTCTTCCCTTATCACTTTCCGGCCATTTCGCACCACGACATTCGCATATCTCTTTTTCTTCCCCGCCGGCCTACCTTGCGTGCGAAACGCCCACACAGTTTTAGTTTCTTTTACCTTTTTATTTAAATCCTCCGTGGACACAGCCTGACGGATACCCGCGCACCGCGTGCGCAGCTGGGTGAGTGGGTAATGGCGTCATCCCCACCACCCGGGGTCGTCATGTAGGGTTTGTGTTCGTATCCGCTGTTCAACTGCAGTCCCGCGGGGGGGCCATTGCATGAGCTGCTGACTTCTGACGGCGATTGGGTCCCTCTGTCTATGTTCTGGGAGGTGTGACCCTGGGGTGAGTCTGGTATAGATAGGCCACTCACCCAAGCCGGGGTAACGCCCGAGAAGTCAGAGCCCGAGGTCGGAGACGGTTGCAATGGTGGAGGATATTTTTCGCTATGGAGCACCCTTTCTCCATTATTAACAACAAGCGCCGAAAAGTCATTGTAACAGAAGTAGCACCGCCGTCATCTGGTTGTTACTTGGTCATTTCGAGAACAGAAGAAGGACAAAACTTTGAGAAGGTGAACCCTTTTATTATTCAGAAGGGCATAGATGCTATTGCTGGTGCGGTTCAATCATGCACTCGTCTACGGAATGGTTCCTTATTGGCACAAACTAAGTCCGATCAGCAAAGTAAGACCTTGTTGCGCGCTACGCTTCTCCACGGTTACCCCATCCGTGTTGAGAAGCACCGCACATTGAACTCCTGTCGGGGCGTCGTTACCACCCATAGCCTCGATGGTATATCGGACGAGGATCTCGTAGAATATCTATCCGATCAAAAGGTGACTGCAGTGCATCGAGTGCAGGCCAAACGCGACGGCGTATTGGTACCCACTCGTACCCTGTTTATTACATTTGATGGCGTCGATCTGCCCACGAGCATTTCCGAAGGGTACGAACGGATTTCTGTGAGGCCTTATATTCCTAGACCTCTGCGTTGTTTTAAATGCCAACGTTTTGGGCATACGCAAGTCTCATGTAAGAGTGCCGTTAACATCTGTGCAACCTGTAGCCAGCCCTCACACGAAGGTACCTGTTCAACAGCCCCCGTCTGCGTTAATTGTAAAGGGTCTCATTCTGCTTCGTTTGCCGACTGTCCGCGGTACTTGGACGAGAAGGCGATCCAGGAGATCCGGGTAAAGGAAAAACTCCTTCGCTGAAGCCCGGAGGCGTTACCATGCGCGCCAACCTTCACTCCTGCGATCTGGCACATTTAGTTCTGTTGTTGCCTCGCCAGTACCACGAGTAGATGCCGAAACTCAGACCTGGACCTTGACTGGATTAACCGCCACTACCATCCGGCCGTCTATTAAGGCTACAGTTACCAAGCCGTATAAACCTGGTCCCAAGTCAATGAAGTCGCAAGCCGTTGAAAAGAAGCCCAAGCAGAAACTTCGTAGGGAAGATTTTTTGAAAGACCCTCCGCGTGTGCGCGGTAACAAAAGTTCACCTTCTCCTCCTCGGAGGTCGCTGTCCCAGGATGGTCCTGGGACAAGCCGCGCTCAGCGGCACCCTTCACCCATCGCCACCCAGAACCGATTCACGGCGCTTGAATCGGTTTCTGGCACTGAGCGCGTGGGCCCTCCCTCCGAGGAAGCTATGGAGTCTGACCAACTCCATACCAAAAGCCCGAGCCCAAAGGTTAAACAAAAGGTAATTTTAAACCGCCCTTCTAAATAGAAAGTTTATCCCCTTATTCTTAATGGCTATCCTGACCTGGAATGTACGTGGTGTACGATCGCATAGGGCGGAACTGCAACTTTTATTGCGTTCCCATTCGCCTATGGTCGTATGTTTGCAGGAGACTAAGCTTCGCCCTCACGATCCTTTTGATCTCCGAGGATATACTCCGGTTCGCTACGACCTTGAACCGGAGGAGGGTACTCCTGCTCATGGTGGTGTCATGATTTTGGTGCGTACTGACGTTCATTTTCAAACTATCACACTTACGTCCGACTTGCAAGCTGTTGCCATTAGACTGCAGTTACCCGGTTTTTTCTTTTCTGTTTGTTCTGTGTATACACCTCCATCGTCTCCCCTCGCTCCCGCGGACATTCGATCTCTCCTGTCCGCTCTCCCAACACCATTTCTTCTGTTGGGAGATTTTAATGCCCATCACCCACTATGGGGTTCGCCAAGGGCTTGTGCGAGGGGAACTCTTCTTTCCGACATTTTGTATCAGTTCAATCTTTCCATCCTCAATACAGGTGCACCTACTTTTATTTCTGATTCTTCTGGTACATTTTCTCACCTGGACCTTGCCATTTGCTCACTCCAGCTTGCACGTCGTCTTCAGTGGAACGTCGTCGCTGACACCTACTCCAGCGACCATTACCCCTGCATCATTTCTCTTCTGTCGCACCACGTACAGCATTCCAGAGTACCTATCTGGATATTCGCAAAAGCCGACTGGAGCTTGTATTCCAGCCTCGTGTATTTTGACGACCAGCCCTTCTCCGACATTAACCAACTAGTGCAGCACCTTACGTCTGTTATTTTCTCTGCCGCCGAACGCGCAATACCCCGTTCATCCTCCCAACCTCGGCGGCCACCTGTTCCGTGGTGGAACGAGGATTGTCGGGACGCCGTTCGTGCCCGTAGGACTGCACTAAGGGTGTTTCGGCGCCACCCTACACTTGATAATTTGGTGACTTTTAAGCAATCGCGCGCCAGGGCTCGTCGCATTATTCAGGATAGCAAGAAGGCATCTTGGGCTCGTTTTGTCGAGTCTTTTAATCGTTTTACGCCTTCATCCGTTGTTTGGGATAAACTTCGTCGCTTCTCAGGTAAAGTGTCACATTGTACTGTTTCTGGCCTTCAGGTTTCTAATGCCACCATAGTGGATCCGGCTGCCATCGCTAACACTCTGGGTGCTGCCTTTGAGGTGGTATCCCATTCAGACCATTATTCCGCCGGCTTTCGCTCTATTAAAGACCGGCTGGATTCCGCTTCATATACTTTTCGGTCTGCTAATGCTGAATGCTATAACGAACTATTCACAATGAGGGAGCTGGAGCACGCTCTTCATTGCTCTCGGCACTCCGCTCCTGGGCCGGACGGCATTCATGTCCTGATGTTAAAGCACCTTTCAGCCGACAGTAAACTATTTCTCTTACAGGTCTATAACCGTATTTGGCAAGACGGCATTTTTCCTTCCGTTTGGCGCGAAGCCACCATTGTCCCTATACTTAAGCCTGGGAAGGATCGCCAACTACCTTCCAGCTACCGCCCTATCTCCCTCACCAGTTGCATTTGCAAGGTGATGGAGCGCATGATCAACGGGCGGTTGACATGGTGGCTTGAGTCTCAGAAACTTCTAGCGAACGCTCAGTGCGGGTTTCGTCGCTATCGCTCTACCGTCGACCATCTGGTGTCCTTGTCGACGCATATTATGAATGGATTTCTGAGAAAGTGTCAAACCGTGGCTGTATTTTTTGACCTGGAGAAAGCTTATGACACTTGTTGGAGGGGCGGCATTTTACGTACACTTCACGATTGGAATATCCGCGGTCGTCTTCCCATATTTCTTCGGGAGTTTATGACGGACCGCGTCTTTCGTGTGCGTGTGGGCTCGGTTTTATCTCGTCGTTTTATTCAAGAGAACGGAGTACCGCAGGGCTCTGTACTCAGTGTCACACTTTTTGCGATTGCTATCAACCCCATTGTTGATTGTATTTCACCTGGCATTTCATCGTCCCTTTTTGTTGACGATTTCGCTATTTATTGTAGTTCACGGCGGACCTGTCTACTCGAACGCCGTCTCCAGAGCTGTATCGACCGTCTCTACGCCTGGAGTAACGCCAACGGCTTTAATTTCTCCGTCGAGAAATCCGTCTGCATCAACTTTTGGCGCCGGAAGTATTTCCCTCCGCCCTCTCTCCATCTTGGGCCAGGGATACTTCCGTTTGCAGACGAGGCGAAATTTTTGGGGTTGATTTTTGACAGCAAGTTGTGTTGGACCTCGCACGTTTCCTTTTTAAAAGCAAAGTGTGACCGTTCTCTTAATATTTTACGTGTTTTAAGTGGCACATCCTGGGGAGCTGATCGGACCGTCCTTCTTCGGCTTTATCGCTCTTTGGTCCGATCCAAGCTTGATTACGGGTGTATTGTTTATTCGTCGGCACGTCCATCTGTGTTACGTCGATTGAATGCCATTCATCATCGTGGCATAAGAGTCGCTACAGGGGCCTTTCCAACCAGCCCTGTTTTTAGCCTGTATGCTGAAGCTGCAGAGCCTCCGCTGTCCTTCAGGCGTGATGTGCTCTTGTGCAGCTATGCTTGTCGACTCTCAAGCTTGCCTAACCACCCGTCCTTCGAGTTATTTTTCGAGGAGTCACTTGATCGTCACTATTTTATTAGCTCCTCTGCCTTGCTCCCACCAGGGGTACGCTTTCGACAGCTCCTTCGGCATTTAGACGTTCCGCCAGCGCCGGCCCTTCCACGGGGGGAAACGCGTTTTCCTCCATGGTCTCGCGCTGAGGCCCACTGTCACCTTGGGCTAACGTCGATGCCGAAGACTGAGACCCCTGCTTCAGTCTTTAGATCGGCTTTTTTAGAAGTACGGGCTCAATTCGGAGACTACAATTTTATCTTCACCGATGGATCTAAGACTGAAGCTGGAGTTGGATGTGCCTTTGTGTCTGGTCACTGTAGTTTTAAGTTTCGTTTACCTGGACAATGTTCAATTTTTACTGCCGAACTTTTTAGCATTTATCAATCTATTTTATACATTCAGCGGCACGCCTTACAGCACTGTTTTATTTGTACGGACTCTCTGAGTGCCCTTCAGACTATTACTGCGCTGTACCATTACCACCCGCTTGTACAGCGCATACATGACCTGCTCCACTCGCTTGGTGTCACTGGCATCAGCGTGTCCTTCATGTGGATTCCAGGTCATGTGGGCATCTCAGGTAATGAGTCTGCCGACGCCGCTGCGAAATCGGCGATTTTATTACCCAGATTTTTTACCTCTGTTGTTCCCTCGTCAGATTCGTGTGTTATTTTACGTCGCCGCATCCTCTCGCGCTGGCGCGATGAGTGGACGGCCCTCCGGGGGAACAAGTTGCGGGAGGTTAAGCCTCTCCCGTTAATCTGGGGTACCTCTTCTCGTTCTTTACGTCGGGAAGAGGTACTTTTAGCCCGTTTACGAATTGGACATTGTCGTTTTAGTCATAGTTACCTGCTCAGTGGTGATCCCGCTCCGCTGTGTCAGCAGTGTGACGTGCCCTTAACGGTGCGTCACATTTTAACTGAGTGTCAAGTTTTAGCTCCACTGCGCGTTCGCCTGGGTCTGCCTGTTGGCATAGCCGACGTCTTGGCAGACGACGCGCATGCTGTAGAATGTCTTTTACGTTTTATAAGTGACATTGATTTTAATCGTCGCATTTGATGCGCTGAGCGTCTTTTAGCCTTGTTATTTTATTCTGTCTGTTTTCATAGGGACTTACTCCCCAATGACATATGGCGCTCATGTCCCGCATTCTACAGTTCTTGACACGTTTTAATCTTTTATTGGCTATGCTTTTAGTGTGTTGGTTTTTGAGATATATTTATTGTTATTATTGTTGTTATTGTTATTCTTGTTATTTTTATTATTGTTGTTATTGTTATTGTTATGGTATTGTTAGTTTTAACTTTTTGGACATCGCGGGTTTGTGTCCCGTTTTTTAATTATGCGGTTTTTTTACCTTTTATATTTTGACCTTATATTTTACACATTGTAAGGACGCTGATGACCCTAGCAGTTTAGCGCCCTTAAACCGCATATCATCATCATCATCACAACGCTCTCGGCCGTGTTGGCGCACACGTGTGGTTTGTGTGCGTTGCTGGTCATGTAGGCCTGCCAGGGAACGAGACCGCTGATATGGCTGCTAAGGTTGCTATTTCATCGCCCAGGTGTTTTAGCTCATCTGTTCCTCTGTGCGATTTAATCTTGTTTTTACGCCGCGCCATTTATTTGCGGAGAGAGGAATGGTCCATGGTCCAGGGGAACAAACTCCGAGAGGTTAAGCTCATTCCTTTTACCTGGGTTACCTCTATCGCCCCTCTCGTCGTGAAGAGGTTGTTTTAACCAGACTGAGATTTGGACATTGCCGTTTTAGTCATAGTTATTTATTAAATGGTGACCCCGCACCATTTTGCGTGCACTGTGGCGTACCATTGACGGTCCGTCACATTTTACTGCAGTGTAACTTTTTAGCTGCTTTACGCCGGCGTCTGTCTCTGCCAGGCCGTATTTCCGATCTGCTTGCAGATGATTTTACTGTTGTAGGACATCTTTTAGACTTTATCTCACAAAGTGGTTTTAATGATCGGATATAGATTGTCCTATGAGTTTTTATCTGACTCAGAGATTTATGCAGCTTGTTTTTAACAGTTTTATCTCTGTCTTTAATGCTCTAGGACTTGCACTTGATGTTCTACCGCAAGTGCCACTGTTTGTTTTTTACTCTTGTACTTCTGTGTTTTAACTGCTCCTTTAGACTCTATTTTATCGTACTTTTATTTTAACTGTTGACGCTTTTAACTTAGTGAGGGCGCTTATAACCTGAGCTGTTGTGCGCTCTTAAACTCTATTGCACTCTCTCTCTCTCCCTTTTGTCCTCTAAACCTGGGTTACCTCTTTTTCCCTCCACTTGTATTTTGACTTCGTATTTTGACTTTCTATCAAAGTCTGTTGAACACATATTTCGGGTTCACTTTCGCCCTGAAAAGGAGGAAATAATAGAAGTGGGTAATGTGTCGCATGCCTAACTCAAATTTATTGTACTACATATGAATAACAATTACAGAAAAACGGTGTTACCGCATCTGAACTGTTATGAAACTCCTGGGTTTTGTAGACATGTTGTGATTCATTGACATCTTCATCCAAAGTACTATCACTAACAGCTCTTATTGGATTTTTTGTTGCGTAAGAGGTTCATGGTTGCCTTTAAAAATAACAGGAAGTACCGCAACATAGTGCAAAGAAAATAATTTTAAAAACAAACAAGCACATTCTGCAAAGGAGACATAGGTGGTGCTAAGGCGAAACTGCACGGACCAAGACCTAGTATCCAGCCTACTGGACATCAAGAAATAAGCAATGTTACTGTGGAAAATCCTCATACTACTTTTATTATGAACAATGCAGAAATATAACCATGTCTTTACAACGTATTAACACGGGGATTCTATGTGAAACAAATAAAAAGCTATAAATATTCATTCTTGAAGGGCCTTAAAGCCAATTAAAATATTTGCAAAGTGCGCAAAAATTCCAAGTGCAGAAAAAATGTTCCGCCTGATGGACACAGTTTCAACCATGATAGTGACATTTTTTAAATACCAGCAGCCTATAAATTACGTCCAACCGGCTGGACACAAGGACTGAGGAGGCTAAATCCTGCTTGAGCGGCCCTCACCTGGAGTTGGCCGAACTAATACAGGACATAAGAGTACTCCTCTCTAGTCGCACCGGGGAGTATAGCTCCTAATGCCTCATATCATGTCCTGCCCATGGTGGTTTACTTGAATTCTGCAAGTTACGCCAAGAACATAAATCCTTCCTCACCTCAAATGTGTCTTGCTGGTGGAGGGGTTGGCTGACTCGCGAGAGATACAAAGTTGACCATCTACAACCAGAAGACCGTCTAGTCTCGTTGAGTTCGTTGAACCTCGGAGTTGATTTCAAAATGACTAGTTTGACATATTGCCGACGTATCCTGTAGAAGTCTACATTTACAAGTTTCTGTTTCAGAGATCGCCTGAACTTCCTAAACTACACTTTCGATATTGCGCAAATTGCAAACCGGAAAACATGTTCTGAGATACCCAGAAGTGCCCTCTATCAGAAAATTGAATTTGTCGTGCTCATCCTGCAGAACGGGTGCTCATGACGTAAATTCTATCACGATTTTCATGTGTTGGTGACCAGTGAATACGTGTAATATCAATGGTACTACACAGGGGATCATGGTGATCACGTTTTGCGGCTGTTTCTATCTAGAATCCATCTGCACTTACCTAAACAGAAAGTTTGATGGACTGTTGCAGACATATTCCGAAATGCGCTGATTCGTCATTTCAATCTGCATCTTAGCGAATACGACTTTTGATTGTTGCCAAAGAGGCAGTTCTACAATTGTTTTCAACCCATGAAGAGAGCCTTTCAGTTGGTGACAGCTTTTCAGCTTCCCGTGCATGGTGTAAATTCTATATATTGATGACTACGATGTTTGCTGCCTGGTTACCCACCAGTAAACTCAGGCGTGCGGTCTCGTAGCGCTAAATTATTAGTACATATATTCCAAACCTAGCAAGTATGGTGATATGTAGTAGCAGTTGACAAATGAATACCAATCCGTGTACAGTGGTTGAAACCCGAGATGCGTGAAATATATCTGTGCTGCATTGGGGTACCTCTCAAAACGTGTTAAGAATTTGATTCATGAAGGTCAGTTGAAATGAGCGTTTTTCTTACTTTTCTGCATCTCAACCTTTATCTCTGCACTTGTACAAACGGACAGGCAATTTTAACGCTAGTTTCATAGGAATTACGAGGACGGGTGCGGAGCCATTTGCGAACTAAGTCTTTCAGCTCGGGTGTGAAATGATGTCCAGCAAGACTCTCTTTGAACGGACCAAACATGAAAGTCACAAGGCGAGAGAGTCGGGCTGTAGGTGGATGTGGAAGGGCAGTCCAATAAATATCGGCCAGTTTTTGGTATGTTGATGCGGCGTGGTTTGGCATTGTCGAACAGAATCAACGCGTCGATTGGGCTTTCGCGATTTTTCACCAGAAGGCAGTTCAAGCTTGACGGAGGTCACAGTAGTAGGCAGCATTAATGGTCCGTCGTCCTTGGAGAAAATCAATTAGAAGACCTTTCGAGTCCCAAAACCGTGGCCAAAAGTTTCCCTACAGTCACTGAAATTCACTGGCGGATCCTCTCCGGTTCACTCCATGCTGGCCCTCTTTGATTTGAGTGTGTAATGGTGCACTCAAGTCTCATCAACGTGATGATTCTGTCCCAAAAAGCACCACTTTCCTCTTCGTAATGCGTGGTAACGGTGCGTTACATTTGAACTCGCACACCTTTTTACTCTGCAGTGGACCAGCTGCGGAACCCAACGAAATAACACTCATTTCAGCTGCCTCCGAATAAGTGATTGGGCAGTCTTAGTTTATGAGATGTTCTCGAGAACTGTCAACCACTGTGATTTCTCGAACAGTTTGGAATGTTTTCTGGAGTGATGCTCGTGCACGGCAGTGTGTGAAGGCCATGTTTTCAACACGTTCATGTCCATTAATCTGGTGGCACCAATGTTTCACTCGGGACCATGAAAGGTTTTTTTCTCTAAGCTGTGAGATTAACCAACTTCGGATTTGAGCCAATTGGCATTCTCGTTTATCGAGAAACTTGAACACTCGCGCAACAGCTGGATGTACTTCTGTCGCTCTTCTCGACAGCAACCGACAAATGGAACAAGGTTCCCAAGGGCACTGCTCTTCAGAGACCCCAACGCACGTGTTGTAAAATCCTCGAGCCATCCGACGCTCTGCAAGTGCGCAGTAAAGAAGGCCTTGTTTAAATTTGATTCATCCTCCTATTTTATTTATGGACTCTCTTTAACCGCTGTAGTCTTTAGCATCCCATTCTACAGGGTGGCGCACGATAAGTCACCTGATTTGCTTCATGAATAACACATTTGTTGTTGACAAGTTTTGTAATTTACTGATGTAGAAATAAAAAATACAGCTTGGAAACACAACCTAATGAATCGCATGTTCAATATGACTGCCGTTTTGGTTTACAACTTTTGCAAATCGCATACGTGCATTTGTGATGACTCTCCGACACAAACCTTGTGGAATGGAGCGGCATAACTCCACAATGATGGCCCTAAGTTGCACTGCATTTTCGGGTTTTCTGCGGTACACCTCTTTAAGGAACTCCAAAGGAAGAAGTCGCATGGGTTAATGTCCGTGCTGTGGGGCGGCCACTTTCCTCTTCGTTCTGGAAATCTGTTTGACAATACCCTAAGGCCAAGTCTTTCGTGTAGGAAATCAAGCACAACGTTGGCAGTATGGGGCTCCATCCTGCATGAACCATTGTGTCTGCAATAGAAGACATATGGCCATGAGTTGAGGAAAGAACTGGTTTCACAGCAATCTAGATAGCGTTGACCGGTTACTGTAGCATCGAAGAATGGACCGATGGTTCCATGGCTTGACATCGCGACTCACACGCACACTTTCTCCCGGTAGGTGTCTTTCATGTGGATTATTCGCGGAGGTTCACGTGCCCAGAATCGAACGTTGTTTGTTCACAACACCGTTCACGTAAAAATAAGCTTCGTCAGAGAACCATTTGTTGTGTAGCACTGCCTCTTGGTTCTTCTCGATTGCTCACCTTGCAAACTGTAGTCTCCGCTCCGCTCCCAGTAAGCTTATGCGTCAGTCATCTTGCATGGATTCACCCTCGTATCGTAAGAGACATTGTATGCTTATAGGCTGCACTAAATGCAACCTTAAGTTGTAGTCCACCGAAGCGTTTTAACTGGCATTGTGCTCCTATTATAGCTTAAACAGAGCATCGTGCAAGGCGACATACAATAAAATTATTCCTGTGAAACTCAAGTTTGCTTCCCCAATTTTAATAGAAACATACACAAAATGTTGAATCGTATCCACATGGGGACATGTTCTTCATCGCTCGATATTACGTTCGTATAATATAGCATCTATAGTAGTGTGACCCAACATGCATATTGCATCACTGTCTTCACATGAACATTGGCTTTTTAATGTGGAAAATAAAATGCGTGTTGCTTATACTTCCCTCTCTTTATTCTCAGCTGTTCAGTATGCTAAACCGTGTGTTCATGCTCTTTCAGTTTAAACTCGTCCTTGCCACAATTTGTCCTATATTTCCTTACACTACCTTTCTTCCACGCCGCTGCAGATTCCCATCTTCAGTTCGGTCACCATCTCGTTCAACCCTTGGAACTCTATAAATATCGTGTTGACATTATTAGTAACCCTATAGTTCGTCAGGTTATGCTCCGTCAATTTGAGGGCGTTTTTAAAGTTTTCCAACTGCGAGCGCCGATTCCAAATCTGTTCTGATCCAACCTCATATTGCACTACTTCTCTAGCTTCGTTTTTTTCTTTCATTGCTATTTACATATTTGAGTTTACGTTTGCCTGGACAACGCTCTACCTCCGATGTAGAAGCACTAGTCTGTATTCTGATCAGATTCTGAGCGCGTCTTCCGTCAACCTTCCGTTATCTCTCGTAACACTTCCCGACACGCCGTTTCTACCCAATTTGAAGTTCCAATTTGCCTGTTTGGCTTTTGTGGAATATCTGAATGTAGTTGTTGAAAAATGTCTTCACCTCACGTTTTATATTGTACACGGCCACCAGTTCGTCTCTGCCAGAGAGATTCTCTACTTCAGTCCTAGTTCTGCAGACAAATTAAAATGTATCAACTCTGGACAGTTCGTTATCTTGTATTGCAATGGAATTATTCGAATCTGCCAGCATTTACAATGGCGAATAGTTTCACAACTGGCAATTTCATCTCAGCTCCCTCCGTTTCCACTCAATCGTGCGTTTCGCCCACTCGATGTTCCTTCTCATATTGAGGTGGGCAATATACAAAGTATCATATCGGCCCACACCGATAGACAATTTTGCCATTTATTGCAGTTCACGGCGGACCTGTCTGCTCGAACGCCGTCCCCAGAGGTGTATTGACCGTCTCTACGCCTGGAGTAACGCCAACGGCTTTAATTTCTCTGCCGAAAAAACCCGTCTTTATCAATTTCTGGCGCTGGAAAGCTTTCCCTCCGCCCTCTCTCCATCTTGGGCCGGAGGTCCTTCCATTTGCAGACGATGTAAAACTTTTGGGGTTGATCCTTGATAGAAACTTAGCTGGAGTTCACACATTTTGTTTTTAAAAGCAAAGTGTGACCGTTCTCCTAATCTTTTACGTGTTTTAAGTGGCACATCCTTGGAGGTTGATCGGACCATACTTCAGCGTCTTTATCGCTCTTTGGTCCGGTCCAAGCTTGATTACGGGTGTATTGTGTATTCATAGGCACGTCCATCTGTTACGTCGCCTTAATGCTATCCACCATCGTGGCATAAGAGTCGCTACAGGGGCCTTTCCAACCAGCCCTGTTCCCAATCTGTACGCCTCCGCTGCAGAGCCTCCGCTGCCCTTCAGGCGTGAGATGCTTTTGTGCAGCTATACATGTCTACTCTCAAGCTTGCCTGACCACCCGTCCTTCGACTTATTTTTCGCGGATTCGCTTGTTCGACTATATTTGGTTAGCTCCTCTGCATTGCTCCCTCCAGGGGTTCAATTTCGACAGCTTCTTCGGCATCTGGATTACGCCAGCGCCGGCCCTTCCCGGGGGGGGGGAACGCATTTTCCTCCATGGTTGAGCACAGATGCTCACTGTCATCTTGGGTTAACGTCGATGCCGAAGAGTGTGACCCCTTCAGTCTTTAGATCAGCGTTTTTAGAATTACAGGCGCAATTCGGGGAATGCCATTTTATATATACTGATGGTTCTAAGACTGGTGTTGGAGTAGGGTGTGCCTTTGTTTTTGGTCAATGTAGTTTTGCGTTTCGTTTACCTGTTCAATGTTCATTTTTTTACCGCGGAACGTTTTAGTATTTATCAATCTCTTTTATACATTTAGCGGCACGACTTACGGCACTGTGTTTGTACGGACTCTCTGAGTGCCCTTTAGAGTATTAACGCGCTGTACCATTACCACTCACTCGTACAGCGCATACATGACCTGCTGCACTCGCTTGGTGCCTCTGGCATCAGCGCCTCTTTCCTGTGGATTCCAGGTCATGCGGGCATCTCAGGGAACGAGTCTGCCGACGCCGCTGCCAAATCGGCGATTTTATCACCCAAATGTTTTACCTGTGTTGTTCCCTCCTCAGATTCTTATGTTATTTTACGATACCGCATCCTATCGCGTTGGCGCGATGAGTGGGTGGCGCTTAGTCGGAACAAGTTGTTGGAGGTTAAATCTCTCCCGGTTGTCTGGGCACCTCTTCTCGTGCTTCTCGTCGGGAAGAGGTGATTTTAACACGACTTCGTATCGGACATTGCGTTTTTAGTCATAGACACTTGCTAGTGCTGATCCCGCACCACACTGTGGCCAGTGTGCGGCACCCTTACGGTGTGTCATATTTTAACAGAGTGTCAAGTTTTGGCCCAATTGCGCGTTCGTGTGTCTTTGCCTGTTGGTATAGCCAACGTTTTGGCAGACGACGCGCATACTGTAGAATGTCTTTTACGTTTTATTAGTGACAGTAGTTTTAGCCGACGCATTTAATGCGCTGAACGTGTTTTAGAGTTTTGGATTTATATTGGCCGTTTTAATGGGGGGCTACTGTCTCCTGGGGACATATGGCGCTGTAGTCCCTTGACTTCTACAGGACCTGACACGTAATTTAATTTTTTATCGTTTTATTTACTATGTCTTTAGTGGTGGTTTTTAGTCTTTGACATGTTTTTATTGTTTAGACTTAGAGGGTTTATGTCCCGGATTTTCATTTCTGGATTTTAAATTTTATACATTGTAAGGGCGCTGATGACCATAGCTGTTTAGCGTCCTTAACCCCTATATCATCATCGAAACGCACTCCATGAAGTCACCTACAATTAAACGTTCCGTAATGTATATTCTGCCTTAAAACAGCGATCACCGTGATGGCCTTACTAGAGATAGACAATAATTACCCACGAAGGCTATCATGGCGTGTATTCAAGGCTGTATTTCTTATTGCAGAATCATACAAGTTGTACATATATTATTAAGTTCTGACCTAGAGTAGATCCTGTAAAAGAATGTAGATTCTGTACATAATGAAGTACGTTTTTGATGTAAACTAAATATGAAATGGTTTCGTTTTCCGCTTTCCTCGAAATTCTGGTTACATGAACAAAAATCCCCCAGGGGCCTACTATGGTAGGTACGGGATATGCGCTTCCGGGGTTCCAGGCATTCTCTCGATTTGGCTCCTTAAAGAGGAGAGAGCTTATGCCAAACGCCCAATCAACTTCGGGCCACAAGCTGTTTGACCAACTACAAATTACCTTCCTGAACATAGTCTGACGATTACCGCTGTGTGAGGCGGAGGAGGCGAGACGCAAGGGGTGACGGGGATGTGTGATACTGCCACATATAATGGAGGACTGATCGTATCCGCTGAGAAAGTTGAGTCCCGTAAAGGGACCATTACTTGAGCGGTTAAATCTGAAGGCGATTGGGCCCCTCTTATGAATTGGGAGGCGAGACCTTAAGGTGAGCCAGGACTTTCATCTAAGCTGTGTTGGCGCCCAAGAATTGAGCATGCCATGGAGGCATTTCAAATGGTGATTTTTTTCGGCATGAAACAATCTAATACAACAAAATCTGTAAAAGTAAGTGGGCTTTTATGGTCCTCACTACTTAGTAATTAGCGGAACAGAGGAGCGTAAAAAGTTTATATCGGTAAACCCATTTACAATTCAAAAAGTTCTCGATAAGATTGTTGGTCCGGATAATTCGTGCATTAGATCACGCAACGGCACGCTCCTGGTTTAACCACACGCAGCAACCTAGGCAGCGAAAATACTTGAAGCCAATATATTAGGCAGCTATCCTGTTAAGGTTGAAATGCAGAAGACCTTGAACTCGCGTTGTGTGGTAAACACGTGCGTTGGATGGTATGGCCAATGAGGAGATTCAAGGAAATCTTGATGAGCAAGATGTTTGATTTGTGTTTAAGAGCGCTCAACTGCTAGATCATAAGTGCCCTAGTAAAACGGATCTCGGCAAAGGGCAGAGATAAACATGAATATAAAAATCATAGCAAAAGACAGAAATAAATATCAATATAAAAATCAAAACACAAGTCATAAATATATAAAACTTAACCGAGAAGTACGAAACACCGGATATTAAGATTAAATCCGCATTTGGAAATTTACTCTGACACAAAATTTAGAATCTTACCAACCGCTTCTTATCATCCGGTAAGACTTCTGCAAGACTGGCCAGTAGTTGCAGTGTGTCCCGCAGATGTGCTAGAGCAGCACGTGACGGAGCGAAAGACCTTCGCTCCAAAGCGGACAAGCAGGAGCAGGATCACCCTTAAAAAGATAACCGCGCGTAAAATGCCAGTGGCCAACACGCAACCGAGCCAAAATTAACTCACCACGAGATACGCGAGAGGAAGTTACCCAGTTTATCGGAATGTCCTTAACTACTCTAAGCTTATTTCCCCGGAGACGTATCAACTTCTCGCGCCAGCACCACTCTCCGCACAACATGCCTCAAGTCTTCCGACGTTACCCGAGGTTCTGTGGTTTCCGCTCTATCTCCCAAATCAGTAGGTTCATTCTCCGGCAAGCCACACGCTCCACATTAACGCCAGAAGCGTATAAAACAGAGGGCATCCAGGATTCGCTAAACAATGAGACGATAGCTGTACGGCTCACGAAGTCTGAAGTGCACATTGTAATCACTCAAAATGAGAGTCCCAATTTTCGACAGCGCATATACAAAATGGCTGGGTACATGACATACAGCTCTGCACTATAAATTGATGTGCTATCATGAAAACCAAATGTATAGGGTTCGGTATCATAAACATCAGCACATCCGGCACTGTTGGTGCATTTAGATCCATCAGTGTATATCAAAATTCGGTCACTAACAGGACAGAAATTCTAAACAGGTGCGGATACTAAAGGTAGACATTGTGGCCTTCCATAATACCGGCATGCCAAGATCTACGTGAGATGCACGTAACTAAGGGGGGAACACCCTCTCCCCCTTAGCAAACATGCTAGGTATTTGAATGTCATACTTCCTTAAAAGCTCCCGGAAACGAACACCTGCAGGCCGTGGTTTAATGTAGGTATTCCTATAATGTTCGTCCAGCGCAGTATGAAATAAAGAATTGAACGTTGGATGTTGAGGCATACGTTTAAGCGCACAACCATAATTTCCTAAAAGGACATAATTCCGATAACACAGAGGAGGTTCTTCCGATTCGGCATAAAAGGCTCAATTGGGCTAGTGGGAAAAGCACCAATACACTCGAATGTCCCGGTTATGGACTGCGTCTAATCTCCTCAGGGCAACCATCTCAACGATTAGTCTATTTTTGATCGGATCAGTGCGCGATACAGTCACAGGAAAAGTGCAATCCGCTCCCCAAGATTTGCTATTTAATATCCGCAACGCATTCAGAGAACGGTCACATCGCGCTTTCAACTATGCTATATACGATGACCAGTTTAGTTTTCTATCGAAGGTCAACGCCAGGAATCTCATGGAATCTGCGAATGGTAGTAAGTTCAGATTGAAAGTGGTAATCGTCTCCTACGGCGCCAGAAGTTCACGCAGATTGACTTCTCAGTTGAGAAACGAAATCCATTTTAGAACCCCATTGTGGATTATCTAATCATTGCTGCATACGGCGTTCCAAAATCGGCGTACGCAGAGAAGTACAATAGATGGCAAAGTCGTGTACGAATAAGGATGACGATACCCTGTGTTGGAGGAACACAATTCGAGTTAATTGCTATAGCAAACACTGTAACGCTTAGTACCGATCTCTGAGGTACTCCGTTCTCCTGAACAAAAGGGGTAGAAATAACCGAGTCGACCCATACTCGGAAAATGCTGCCCTTCATGAACTCCTGAATGAATAGCCATAAGTGTCCACGTACACTCCAGGCGAATAGGGAACGTAGTATCCCTGCTCGCAAACACGTATCATAAGGCTTCTCAAGGTCAAACAATATTGCAACGGTTTCACAAATCTTCATGATTCCGTTTATCTGTATCGATAATGACACAAGGTGATCCATTGTTGAACGACGTCTACGAAAACTGGCCTTTGGTCAGCAGTTTGAGAGTTTCCAACCACCATACCATACGTCTATTGATCATGCGTTCCATCACTTGCAAACGCAACTGCTGAGGGAAATAGGATGGGAGATGACGGTCGTTTCCAGCTTTCAAAATGGCCTCCCGACTTTTCTGGAAAAGTGGCGTCAACCCAAACACGATTGTAGACCTCTAGTAGGCAAGTCGTAATTTCAAGAGAGAGCTGTTGCAACATCTGTACATGAATATGATCTGGTCCTGGTGTTGATAGTGGCAAAGATGAAAGAGCGTCTTCTAACTCCGCCATGGTGAAAAGGCGATTGTAGTCATCATGATTTTCTGAACGAAAAAAGAAACCTTGATGTTCCACCTGAGGCTTAACAGAAACGAACCTGGGCTAATAGTTATCTGAGCTAGACAATTCAGCGAAAGCATGGCCGAATGTGTTAGCCAAGTCAAATGTATCAACAGCAGCTCCTGCAGCTGTTTAGCGCCAGCAATTGGCATGTGAGTCGATTTTCCGGCCACATCTCTTAACTTATCCCAAACGACAGATGAAGGTGTATATCGATTAAATGGAGGTACAAACGTGTTCTATGATGTCTTTTTGCTATCCTTTATAACATGTCTAGAATTGGCACGAATTTTCTTGGATTATGGACTTGGACTTTGAATTAGATTATCTAGTGTGGGGCGACGCTGGAAAACCCTAAGAGCACGCCTGCGAGCACGAATGGCATTTCAGCATCTTAAATCCAGCAAGGGACTGCACATCGACGAGGATTGGCAGTTGACCGTGGAATAGCTTGCTCAGCAGCAGAAAGAATCTTTTCTGTAAGATGTTCACCAAAAGATTCAGTCATGCTCATTGTAATTAAACAGCCAATTCGGTGTAAAGGTTCCAGTTGGCATGATATAAGCGCCATATAGGTAAGCGTGTGGAACATATATCTTGTGTTAAGAGACCAAAAACACATGGAAGGTGGTCACTAGAGTGTAAATCAGAGCTCATATTCCATTATAAGGAAACTGCTAACTTTGGCGAACAAACTGTAGTATGAAGGTGTGAAAAACTTGGAGTAAAAGAAATGTAGGCATTCGGGGGTTCAAAAGAGCTGAGTTATAGTTGTCAAAAAATATGCAATTTCCCTCTCGCACAAACCCGAGATGAAGCCCATAGACGATGATGGGCATTAACGTCTCCCACCAACGGAAAAGGCGTTGGTAACTGGGAAACTAAATCTAAATCCGTGAGCGAGAGAAAATGTTACAAATGGTAAATTGGATGTTTGGCATTTTAATCCTTACAGCCACTGACTGGATTTCAGACGGCATGGATACAGATTCCACAAATATATCATCTGATGTCCCGTGGGCAGGATTACCTTATTCGGGTTTAAGATCACACGGCACTGTGTTATACCGCCTGATTTGAAAGCTATCATGCGCACGGAGCTTGGTCTCTTGTACGCATACTTCAAAGAATTATTCTTGTTGAGTGAAAGTTCAAGCTTTGGTCGATGTGTTCTAATTCCACTTATATTCCACTGTAGGATAGCCATAGTATTCATAATGGGATAAGTTCTCAATCCTATGGATCCACTTCCTTGAGGACGACGGTGTTCTGATAAATTTGCCCTTTTTTGTGACGTGCTAGCACCTTTAACGCAGGAAGTATCCTGCCTCTTTTTCACTGTCGTTGTGGCAGTGCGGGCCGAATCCTGTTTTATCTCCTCCACGGGAGGGACCCTTTTTCAATTGAAAACTTTGGTTCGAGAACCTCGAACCGTCTGGAAGTGAAGATAGGTGAAGATGTAAATCGCCGATCCGAGTCTTTGCAATGTGATTCCTCAGAAGTGGACCTTCGTGGACCGTTCTTGCCTTTAGAAACTCTAGGTATCTTATCACTTTCGTTGAGGAAGTCCGTTCTTTCATAGCTGGTCTTGAACTTTTTTGGCGATGCATTATGTATTACAGGAATGCTAGACTTGTTGGTTGAGGTCGACTGTTTTGATGGTGATTTTACCAATGTGATCTTTTGAGTAACGGACTTTGCAGACGTTGATGGTGTGGTCGGTGTTGATTGATGGCTTTGGTCATGTTATAGCAACGAGAATCTTTTCTGAGATAGTGGCCCCGTTTTTAATGCTCGTGTGGGTTGCGATTTCCCGACTCGGTGCCTGTTTAGCTGCAACTGAGCTATAGGTACCGGACTTAAGAACAAAGTACTGGCGGATGCATAAGTTTCTGGGCTTCCGAGAAGGGCATCTCCCTAACGCGCATCTCTTAGTTCGCTCTTTCTTCTGTCTCCATTCTCTGGAACTTAATAGATGTTCTCTGCAGTTAACGCACGTTGGAGCTGATGTACATGCTCCATCGTGAGAGACGATTCCACAGTTAACGTAGGTAGACTCACCGCTACAGAAATCACTGGTGTGCTCAAAGCACCGACAACTATAACATCTCGGCGGATTTGATATGAATGGCCTCACTTCGATGGCTTTATACCTTGCCTTAATCTTTTGAGGGCGATCTGCCTATGAAAGGTAAGGAACGGTACAGGTAGGCACTAATTCACCTCTTTCCGCTGGACAGGATATACCGATGTCACACCTTGCTCTTCAAATTTTTTTTGAATCTCTTCATTGGTCATGGGATCCAATGCACGGGTGTTTACTACCCCGCGCGAGCAGTTCAATGTGTTGTGCATCTCAGCCTTAAGTAGATAGCTGCCTAAAATGTTGGCTTTAAGTATTTTCGCTGCCTGGGTGCTGAATGTGCTTCAACCCGGAGCGTGCCATTGCGAGATCTAATGCACGACCTAACCGGATCAGCAATCTTGTCGAGATCCTTGTGAACTATAAATGGGTTCACTGCTGTAAATTTTCTTGCTTCCTCCGTTCTATTAATAACAAACAACCGAGTACAACAAGACTCGACTACCTATTTTCCATTAACTTTGTGTTTATTTTGGATTTTTTTTGGATCCATAGCGCTTTTATCCCCTCCGGCGGCTTCTGCGCGCGTCTCCACTGCTTCGATGGCCCAGGCTCCGTCGTAGTTTACACCATTTAAAGTTTGCCGGACTATTTAGGTTTTGCTCAGGGCGTAGGATGGGAATCTGATTTATGTTCTTGTTTTAACAAAAACAGGTTGAAGATCTCGGGCGTACAGGTTCTGGATGAGGACGGGTAGTAATGAAATTCACGGGACTCACCAATACTAGGTTTCTTTTCCGTAGCAGCAAAACAACATTTCACTTTGCATACTTTGTTCCTGGCACGAGATGGCCTAAACCCTAACTTCTTTAATATAGCGTATTTAACAAATCGATATGTGCCAGACGTATCAGAACCCCGATCACTACTGGTGTCTAACGCGGCTGCTTTGTTTCAAATACCCAGGTGCACTGCCTTGATCACTCACACGATTGTAATTTACATCAGCGTCGGCGGAATTATATTTAACACTGCGGCATACTTATCGCGGGAATTCTAGAGGCAAGAGACGCGGATTCTGCGTCGTGCACATTACGAAGACTGGGGCTTAGCCAAATTTTGTTGGTCTTTTATACCCTACACACCCTACTCTAGGGTCACCATGCTAAATCTTTCTTATTGGCTATCTCTTCGCGGGCCTCGAAGCGTGGGCTTTCAATTTTGTACTGATAGGCTGAATTTATAAGTCACATGATACAAACGTCACACGGGACTTTATTTAGTTTCGCGCGAATTTTCTTTCCTGTGAACACGGAAGCGTCGATCCTTGCTAACAAAGGCATGAAAGAATCGTACCCTCTCTTTATTTTAACAAAAGACTACAGCCAAACAGAGCAATAAAATGTGCTGCGTTTCCCTAAAACGTACAACTTCTAGCCTGCCACATTCGTCTTGCCAGGAACATGTTTCCATACAGAAAAAAATGAGATTACAAAAATAATATTTACACAGAAATGATTAATAAAAACTACATAAGCATATATGTTGAAAATAACACAATAACACGGGCTATCTACCGATACCAAACACGAGGTAGGCATAACCCGTTTCACATCCACGACAGCAGAAGGAAGGTGTGCTACACCGGGATAGCAATATAATATTAACAATAACAATCAAAGACAGTGATTCATGAGAAGAAGGAGAAGAAATTATTGTATTCTCTACATAGTCTGCTAAAGCACCGATACACAGATACAATTCATCAGTCTACGACATATTTTCGCGTAAATCTCTAGGTGTACTCCCTTGGAGTAATACTATAGTGGATACAAAAATTACCATAAATCTTCCTAAAGATATCTACGGCCAACTGGCTACACGGTCGAGTTCAATTCAAAATTTAATAGTATAAGGTGGTGTAATAGACCAAGACTACATTGGTACTATTAATGTCATACTATTTAATCTTTCAAATAAAATTATTTCAATTAAAAACTTATGCTATTGTGCATTTAATTGTCCATTCAATATAAACACCTCAAACAAAACAAATTAGGAAACTCAAACTAATTACCTTAAAAGGTGAAAAAATTTGGATCTACCAACAAAAAGTAATGATGAATTGTGTGATAAAAATAATACTAGACAAAATTCCTTTAGGTAAATATGCAAAAATTAACAAACAAATACTAACTAATATATTTGGTATGTATGGCAGTTTATATCATCATAGGGCATATGATATTCCTGTTTTCGAAAATATAATTTCAAAAGTCATTGAAGTCGAATCAGTGTACTTCAAATTTTTTCTTTTGATGTAATTCATAAATTTCATACAAAGTTTAATTGGTCAGCCATTTCAACATATTTTAACTTTGAATGAGAAATTTATAATAGAATTTAAGGAATACTTAGACTGGATGTATATATGCGAGTTTCAAAAATTGTCACAAATAACAATAGAGTTGTGTGAAGAATACATATGTTGGCTCTTTTTGTGCGAAAATTAAATTTTGTCAGAAAGATTGCTGAGGAAATATATCCACAAATCATATCCTTCTGATGTGGCTAAATTACAACCCGGTATAGAAAGCTTTGTTAGAGGCTATAAAGGATAGTTTAAATGGGAAGACTTACTAATGAATGGCAGTTTAAAAGAAGGGTTTATAGTTGAAACATACGATCTCTTAAAACATCCAGAGCAAAGGGAAATATATACAAAATATGTTTTAAGAAATTTATAATAATGTACAGACATGAAAAAGCTTACAAATTAGTTAAAAACATATCATCACTTCTACTTTTCTGGAAGTAGGTGGGCCTATGTCCAAAAAACTATGAATAAAAATATATATTACCTTTTTTCTTTGTTATATATTTTAAAAATCCTTACTTCCTCTTCCTTTATAACTCCTTAGCATTAGGTTTTCATGTAATATACGAAAATTTATCACCGTGGTTTTTCAACTTCTTTCTTTTCTCTTCACTTCTTCGTCCAATCTAATGAAAAAAAAGCAAAACTTATCTTACAACTTAAGTATATGATAATGTACAAACATGAAAATGCTTACAAATTAAGTAAAAACATAACATCACTTCTACTTTTCTGGAAGTAGCTGGACCATTGTCGCGTTGCCCAAAAGAAACTGAATATATATTACCTTTCTTTGCTTTGTTATGTATTTAAAAATCCTTATTTCCTCTTCCTTTATATCTCCTTTACATTAGTTTTTTCATGTAATATACGAAAGTTCGTGACTATGGTTTCTAACTTCTTCCTTTGCCTCTTATGCACATTTCGCCCCACGCCCATTCATTTACTCATCTCTTTTACTTCTTCGCCGGCCGGCCTACCTTGCGTGCGAAACGCCCACACACTTTTAGTTTCTTTTATCCTTTTATTTAAATCCTCCGTAGACACAGCCTGACGGATACCCGCGCACTGTGTGCGCAGCTGGGTGAGTGGGTAATGGCGTCATCCCCACCACCCGGGGTCGTCATGTAGGGTATGTGTTCGTATCCGCTGTTCAACTGCAGTCCCGCGGGGGGGCCATTGCATGAGCTGCTGACTTCTGACGGCGATTGGGTCCCTCTGTCTATGTTCTGGGAGGTGTGACCCTGGGGTGAGATAGGTATAGATAGGCCACTCACCCAAGCCGGGGTAACGCCCGGGAAGTCAGAGCCCGAGGGCGGAGATGGTTGCAATGGTGGAGGATTTATTTCGCTATGGAGCACCCTTTCTCCATTAATACCAACAAGCGCCGAAAAGTTTATGTAACAAGCGACATCACCGACAACTGGTTGTTACTTGGTCATTTCACGAACCGAAGAAGGGCAAAGTTTTGAGAAGCTGAACCGTTTCATCATTCAAAAGGGCATTGATGCTATTGCTGGTGCGGTTCAGTCCTGCACTCGTCTACGGAATGGTTCCTTATTAGCACAAACGAAGTGCGATCAGCAAAGTAAGACCTTGTTGCGCGCTACGCTTCTCCACGGCTATCCCATCCGTGTGGAGAAGCACCGCACATTGAATTCCTGTCGAGGCGTTATTACCACCCATAACCTCGATGGTATGTCGGACGATCAACTCGTAGACTATCTTTCAGACCAAAAGGTGACAGCAGTGCATCGAGTGCAGGCCAAACGCGACGGAGTATTGGTACACACTCGTACCCTGTTTATAACATTTGATGGCGTCGATCTGCCCACGAGCATTCCAGCAGGGTACGAAAGAATTGCGGTGAGGCGCTATATTCCTAGACCTCTGCGTTGTTTTTAATGCCAAAATTGTGGGCATACGCAAGTCTCGTGTAAGAGTGCCGTTACCATCTGTGCCTCATGTAGCCAGCCGTCGCACGAACGTACCTGTTCCACAGCCCCCGTCTGCGTAAACTGCAAAGGGTCCCATTCTGCGTCATTTGCCGACTGTCCGCGGTACTTGGACGAGAAGGAGATCCGGGTAAAGGAGAAACTCTCCTTCGCCGAGGCCGGGAGGCGTTACCATGCGCGCCAACCTTCTCTCCTGCGATCTGGTACATTTTGTTCTGTTGTTGTCTCGCCAGTACCACGAGTAGATGCCGAAACTCAGACTCGGACCATGACTGCATTAACCGCCACTACCATCCGGCCGTCCATTTCTGGTATAGTTAGCAAGCCATATAAAGCTGGTCCCAAGTCAATGAAGTCGCAAACCGCTGAAAAGAAACCAAAGCAGAAACTTCGTAGGGAAGATTTTCTGAAGGACCCTCCGCGTGCGCGCGGTAAGAAAAGTTCACCTCCACGGAGTTGGCAGTCCCAGGACGCTCCTGGGACAAGCCTCGCTCAACGGCACCCATCGCCACCCAGAACCGATTCCCGGCGCTTGAATCGGTTTCTGGCTCTGAGCGCGTGGGCCCTCCCTTCGAGGAGGCTATGGAGTCTGACAAACGCCATACCAAAAGCCCGAGCCCAAAGGTTAAACAAAAGGTAATTTTAAGCCGCCCTTCTAAGTAGACAGTTTATCCCTTTTTTCTTAATGGCTATCCTGAACTGGAATGTACGTGGTGTACGATCGCATAGGGCGGAACTGCAACTTTTATTGCGTTCCCATTCGCCTATGGTCGTGTGTTTGCAGGAGACTAAGCTTCGCCCTCACGATCCTTTTGATCTCCGAGGATATACTCCGGTTCGCTACGACCTTGAACCGGAGGAGGGTACTCTTGCTCATGGAGGTGTCATGTTGTTAGTGCGTAACGACGTTCATATTCAAGTTCTCACTCTTACGTCCGACTTGCAAGCTGTTGCCATTAGACTGAAGTTATCCGGTTTTTTCTTTTCTGTTTGCTCTGTGTATTCACCTCCATCGTCTCCCCTTGCTCCGGCGGACATTTAAGCTCTCCTGTCCGCTCTCCCAACACCATTTCTTCTGTTGGCAGATTTTAATGCCCATCGCCCCTTGTGGGGTTCGCCAAGGGCTTGTCCGAGGGGAACTCTTCTTTCCGACATTTTTGATCAGTTCAATCTCTCTATACTCAATACCGGTGAGCCTACGTTTCTTTCTAATTCTTCCGGTACATTTTATCACTTGGACCTTACCGTTTGCTCACTCCAGCTTGCTAGTCGTCTGCAGTGGAACGTCGTCGCTGACACCTACTCCAGGGACCATTACACCTGCATCGTTTCTCTTTTGTCTCACCACGTACAGCATTCCAGAGTACCTACCTGGATATTCACAAAAGCGGACTGGAGCTTGTATTCCAGCCTCGTGCATTTCGACGACCAGCCCTTCACCGACATTAACCAACTAGTGCAGCACCTTACGTCTACGATTTTCTCTGCCGTCGAACGTGCAATTCCCCATTCATCCGAATGCGATCCAGCAGATCCGGGTAAAGGAAAAACTCTCCTTCGCTGAAGCCCGGAGGCGTTGCCATGCGCGCCAACCTTCTCTCCTGCGATCTGGCACATTTAGTTCTGTTGTTGCCTCGCCAGTACCACGAGTAGATGCCGAAACTCAGACCTGGACCATGACTGGATTAACCGCCACTACCATCCGGCCGTCCATTAAAGCTACAGTTTCCAAGCCCTATAAATCTGGTCCAAAGTCAATGAAGTCGCAAGCCGCTGAAAAGAAACCCAAGCAGAAACTTCGTAGGGAAGATTTTTTGAAAGACCCTCCGCGTGCGCGCGGTAACAAAAATTCACCTTTTCCTCCTCGGAGGTCGCTGTCCCAGGAAGCTCCTGGGACAAGCTGCGCTCAGCGGCACCCCTCACCCATCGCCACCCAGAAACGATTCACGGCGCTTGAATCGGTTTCTGGCACAGCGCGTGGGCCCTCCCTCCGAGGAAGCTATGGAGTCTGACCAACTCCATACAAAAAGCCCGAGCCCAAAGGTTAAGCAAAAGATTCTTTTAAGCCGCCCTTCTAAGTAGACCGTTTATCCCTTTTATTCATGGCTATCCTGAGCTGGAATTTACGTGGTGTTCGATCGCATAGGGCGGAACTGCAACTTTTATTGCGTTCCCATTCACCTATGGTCGTATGTTTGCAGGAGACCAAGCTTCGCCCTCAAGACTCTTTCGATCTCCGAGGGTACACTCCGGTTCGCTACGACCTTGAACCGGAGGAGGGTACTCCTGCTCATGGTGGTGTCATGATTTTGGTGCGTAATGACGTTCATTTTCAAACTATCACACTTACGTCCGACTTGCAAGCTGTGTCCATTAGACTGCAGTTACCCGTTTTTTTCTTTTCTGTTTGTTCTGTGTATTCACCTCCATCGTCTCCCCTCGCTCCCGCGGACATTCGAGCTCTCCTGTCCGCTCTCCCAACACCAGTTCTTCTGTTGGGAGATTTTAATGCTCATCACCCACTATGGGGTTTGCCAAGGGCTTGTGCGAGGGGAACTCTTCTTTCCGACATTTTTTACCAGTTCAATCTTTCAATCCTCAATACAGGTGAGCCTACTTTTATTTCTGATTCTTCTGGTACATTCTCACACCTGGACCTTGCCGTTTGCTCACTCCAGCTTGCTAGTCGTCTGCAGTAGAACGTCGTCGCTGACACCTACTCCAGCGACCATTACCCCTGCATCGTTTCTCTTCTGTCACACCACGTACAACATTCCAGAGTAACTACCTGGATATTCCCAAAAGTCGACTGGAGTTTGTATTCCAGCCTCGTGCATTTTGACGACCAGCCCTTCACCGACATTAACCAACTAGTGCAGTACCTTACGTCTACTATTTTCTCTGCTGCCGAACGCGCAATTCCCCGTTCATCCTCTCAACCTCGGCGAATGCCTGTTCCGTGGTGGAACGAGGATTGTCGGGCCGCCGTTCGTGCTCGTAGGACTGCACTTAGGGTGTTTCGGCGCCACCCTACACTTGATAATTTGGTGACGTTTAAACAATCGCACGCCAGGGCTCGTCGCACTATTCAGGATAGCAAGAAGGCGTCGTGGGCTCGTTTTGTCGAGTCTTTTAATCGCTTTACGCCTTCATCTGTTGTTTGGGATAAACTTCGTCGCTTCTCAGGTAAAGTGTCGCATTGTACTGTTTCTGGCCTTCAGGTTTCTAATGCCACCATAGTGGATCCGGCTGCCATCGCTAACACCCTGGGATCTGCCTTTGAGGCGGTTTCCAGTTCAGACCATTATTCCGCCGGCTTTCGCTCTATTAAAGACTGGCTGGATTCTGCACCATATAATTTTCGGTCTGCTAACACTGAATGTTATAACGAACTTTTTACAATGAGGGAGCTGGAGCATGCTCTTCATTGCTCTAGGCACTCCGCTCCTGGCCCGGATGGCATACATGTCCTGATGTTAAAGCACCTTTCAGCCGACAGTAAACTCTTTCTCTTACAGGTCTATAACCGTATTTGGCAAGACGGCTTTTTTCCTTCCGTTTGGCGCGAAGCCACCATTGTCCCTATACTTAAGCCTGGGAAGGATCGCCAACTTCCTTCCAGCTACCGCCCTATCTCCCTCACCAGTATCATTTGCAAGGTGATGGAGCGCATGATCAACGGGCGGTTGACATGGTGGCTTGAGTCTCAGAAACTTCTAGCGAACGCTCAGTGCGGATTTCGTCGCTATCGCTCTACGGTCGACCATCTGGTGTCCCTGTCGACGCATATTATGAATGGATTTCTGAGAAAGTGTTAAACCGTGGCTGTGTTTTTTGACCTGGAGAAAGCTTATGAAACTTGTTGGAGGGGCGGCATTTTACGTACACTTCAAGCATGGTGGTCTTCACATATTTCCTCGGAAGTTTATGACGGACCGCGTCTTTCGTGTACGTGTGGGCTCGGTTTTATCTAGTCGTTTTATTCAAGAGAACGGAGTACCGCACGGCTCTGTACTTAGTGTCACACTTTCTGCGATTGCTATCAACCCCATTGTTGATTGTATTCCACCTGGCATTTCATCGTCCCTTTTCTTTGACGATTTTGCCATTTATTGTAGTTCACGGCGGACGTGTCTGCTCGAACGCCGTCTGCAGAGCTGTATCGACCGTCTCTACGCCTGGAGTAACGCAAACGCCTTTAATTTCTCCGTCGAGAAATCCGTCTGCATCAATTTCTGGCGGTGGAAGCCTTTCCCTCCGCCCTCTCTCCATCTTAGGGTGGTGGTCCTTACATTTGCAGACGAGGCGAAAATTTTGGGGTTGATCTTTGATCAAAAGTTTAGTCGGACTTCTCGCGTTGCCTTTTTAAAAGCAAAGTGTGACCGTTCTCTTCTTCTTTTACGTGTTTTAAGTGGCCAATCCTGGGAAGCTGATCGGACCATCTTTCTACATCTTTATCGCTCTTTGGTCCAATCCAAGCTTGATTACGGGTGCATTGTCTATTCGTTGGCGCGTCCATTTGTATTACGTCGATTGGACGCCATTCGCCATCGTGGCATAAGAGTCGCTACAGGGGCCTTTACAACCAGCCCTAAACCTAGCCTGTATGCTGAAGCTGCAGAGCCTGCGCTGTCCTTCAGACTTGAGATGCTGTTGTGCAGCTATGCCTGTCGACTCTCCAGCTGGCCTGACCACCCGTCCTTCGCGATATTTTACGAGGATTTGCTTGATCGGCAATATTTAGTTAGCTCCTCTGCATTGCTCCCTCCAGGGGTTCGATTTCGACTGCTACTTCGGCATTAGGACGTTACGCCAGCGCCGGCCCTTACCCGAGGGGAAACGCGTTTTCCTCCATGGTCACGCGCTGAGGCCCACATCCACCTTGGGCTAACGTCGATGCCGAAAAATGCGACCACTGCTTCTGTTCTTAGATCCGCCTTTTTAGAACTACAGGCGCAGTTCGGGGACTGTCATTTTATATATACTGATGGGTCTAAGACTGATGTTGGAGTAGGATGTGCCTTTGTTTTTGGTGTACAGAGTTTTACTTTTCGTTTACCTTGACAATGTTCAATTTTTACCGCCGAACTTTTTAGCATTTATCAATCCGTTTTATACATTCAGCGGCACGACTTACGGCACTGTTTTATTTGTACGGATTCTCTGAGTGCCCTTCAGAGTATTACTGCGCTGTACCATTACCACCCACTCGTACAGCGCATACATGACCTGCTGCACTCGCTTGGTGTCTCTGGCATCAGCGTCTCCTTCATGTGGATTCCAGGTCATGTGGGCATCTCAGGTAATGAGTCTGCCGACGCCGCTGCGAAATCGGCGATTTTATTACCCAGATTTTTTTACCTCTGTTGTTCCCTCGTCAGATTCGTGTGTTATTTTACGTCGCCGCATCCACTCGCGCTGGCGCGATGAGTGGACGACCCTCCGGGGGAACAAGTGTCGGGAGGTTAAGCCTCTCCCGTTAATCTGGGGTACCTCTTCTCGTTCTTCACGTCGGGAAGAGGTACTTTTAGCCCGTTTACGAATTGGACTTTGCCGTTTTAGTCATAGTTACCTGCTCAGTCGTGATCCCGCTCCACTGTGTCAGCAGTGTGACGTGCCCTTAACGGTGCGTCACATTTTAACTGAGTGTCAAGTTTTAGCTCCACTGCGCGTTCGCGTGGTTCTGCCTGTAGGCATAGCCAACGTTTTGGCAGACGACGCGCATGCTGTAGAACGTCTTTTACGTTTTATAAGTGACAATGGTTTTAATCGTCGCATTTGATGCGCTGAGCGTCTTTTAGATTTTGTTATTTTATTCTGTATGTTTTAATAGGGACTTACTCCCCAGTGGACATATGGCGCTCATGTCCCTCGCATTCTAAAGTTCTTGACACGTTTTAATCTTTTATTGCCTATGCTTTTAGTGTGTTGGTTTTTCGGATATTTGTATTGTTATTACTGTTGTTATTGTTATTATTGTTGTTATTGTTATTATTGTTATTGTATTATTGTTATTTTTAGCTTTCTGGACATTGCAGGTTTGTGTCCCGTTTTTTAATTATGCGGTTCTTTTACCTGTCCTTTATATTTTGACTATATTTTATACATTGTAAGGCCGCTGATGACCTTAGCAGTTTAGCGCCTTTAAACCGCATATCATCATTAAATCCAGGTGATGTGGCCATCTCAGGGAACCAGTGTGCCGACGCCGCTGCCAAATCGGCGATTTTATCACCCAGAACTTTTACCTGTGTTGTTCCCTCGTCGGATTTTAGTGTTGATTTACGCGACCGCATCCTCACGCGTTGGCGCGATGAGTCGGCTTCGCTTAGTGGGAACACGATGCGGAAGGGTAAACCTGTCCCGGTTGTCTGGGTCAGCTCTTCTCGTGCTTCTCGTCGGGAAGAGGTGATTTTAACCCAACTTCGTGTCGGACATTGTGCTTTTAGTCATAGATACCTGCTCAGTGATGACCCGCACCACTCTGTGAGCAGTGTGGTGCGCCCTTAACGGTGCGTCACATTTTAACAGAGTGTCAAGTTTTAGCTCCATTGCGCGTTCGTGTGGGTCTGCGTGTTGTTATAGCTGACGTTTTGGCAGACGACGCTCCTGCTGTAGAATTTGATTTACGTTTTATTCGTGACAATGATTTTAATCAGCGTCCTTTAGCTTTGTAGTTATATATTGTCTGTTTTAATGGGGACTCTACTCCCCAGTGGAGATATGGCGCTCATGTCCCATGCGTTCTACAGTTCTTGACACGTGGTTTTACTCTTATTGTTTTGTGTAACATGTTTTAGTGTGGTGGTTTTATCATTTGTGTGCGTGTTTTGTTTATTGATTTTGACTTTGCGGATTTTTCCGTATTTTAGTTCTTGAATTTTATATTTTACACGTTGTGAGGGCGCTGATGACCTTTGATGTTTAGCGCTCTTAACCCCATGTCATCATCATCATGCTACTGCACGTTTGCCGAAATTTACAAGAGTAACTTGTCAAACTTTATACTCGAAAATAAGCAAATTCAGTTTTATAGAGCAAACTTCATGTTAGAAAGCTGATAGAACTCGAACTTGTATTCATTGGAAGACTATTAAGATGTGATTGTAGAAGAGGTATGTCAGTGATATGAAAAAACTGTGCCATATGTGAAAGTAAGTCCTTCCTTTCTCGACCGTTGAAAGAGCTTTAAATGGAGTGCCATGTGTAGAAATAATTCAATGGCAAATGCTTAGATGTGCTTAAAATGGAGCCTGTTTTTCATAATTCTGTATAGGTGGCAACGTTTTGTGTTATATTTCCTATTTTTCAAAGCTAGAAACCATATACCTGGCAGTCGAATAAAATGAACAAGTCACTGTGCACGCAGTATTATAATTCTGGAAAAACTAATACAAAGTGAAAATCTATAATTCAATTCATGAGGGTAAAAGGCCATACATGCGTGTAATAGATAACAGCGGCCTGCACTTACAAGTGAAGGAGTTTACACGGATATCCATGGAAAATATAGATTTTATATCATGGGGGAAGATTACGGTATATGTGTAAACGTTTATAAAGTAGTACACTGACAGTCTAAAGAACGTGGTCTAATTAGAGATTAGGTAGCCTAGTTAATATAGCTCCCTTACGTCCACCTTAAATTAACCTTTTCTCTTAGTCCGGCCTTTTATGGGGATACTTCTACGCCATCCAAAGCCGATAATTGACCTGGGAGGCGTTCACTTTGATTATTAGCAATTGAAGAAGGAATAAAATTTCATTAGTTGAGGTGTCTAGTAATAAAATCTACGACATAGGCTTTCGTAGTTTTAGAGAAAAATGAGAAGGATCTATGGCTGATTCAATAAAACGCGTTTCCATGTTTTTCTTTTTCTTATAAGTTGCATTCGTTAAAATTTAACACATTAAGATTTTACACAATTTAACTGATACTCACGAAATCATTCACTTAAAAACAACATTTTATGAATGGATTTCTGAGAAAGTGTCAAACCGTGGCTGTGTTTTTTGTCATGAAGAAAGCTTATGACACTTGTTGGAGGGGCGGCGGTTTACGTACACTTCACGCATGGAATATCCGTGGTCGTCTTCCCATATTTCTTCGGGTGTTTATGACGGACCGCGTCTTTCGTGTACGTGTGGGTTCGGTTTTAACTATTCGTTATATTCAAGAGAACGGAGTACCGCAGGGCTCTGTACACAGTGTCACACTTTTTGCGATAGCTATCAACCCCATTGTTGATTGTGTTCCATCTGGCATTTCATGGTCCCTTTTCGTTGACGATTTTGCCATTTATTGTAGTTCACGGCGGACCTGTCTGCTCGAACGCTGTCTTCAGAGCTGTATCGACCGTCTCTACGCATGGAGTAACGCCAACGACTTTAATTTCTCCGCCGATAAATCCGTCTGCATCAACTTCTGATGCCGGAAGGCTTTTCCTCCGCCGTCTCTCCATCTTGGGTCGGAGGTCCTTCCATTTGCAGACGAGGTGAAATTTTTGGGGTTGATCTTTGATCGAAAGCTGAGCTGGACTTCTCACGTTTCCTTTTTAAATGCTAAGTGTGACCGTTCTCTTAATCTTTTAAGTGGCACATCCTGGGGAGGTGATCGAACCGTACTTCTACATCTTTATCGCTGTTTGGTCCAATCCAAGCTTGATTACGGGTGCATTGCTTATTCGTCGGCGCGTCCATCTGTATTACGTCGATTGAATGGCATTCACCATCGTGGCATAAAACTCGCTACAGGGCTTTTCCAACCAGCTCTGTACCTAGCCTATATGCTGAGGCTGCAGAGCCTCCGCTGTCCTTCAGGCGAGAGATGCTCTTGTGCAGCTATGCCTGTCGACTCTCCAGCTTGCCTGACCACCCGTCCTTCGCGATATTTTACGAGGATTCGCTTGATCGACAATATTTAGTTAGCTTCCTCCAGGGGTTCGATTTCGACTGCTACTTCGGCATTTGGACGTTACGTCAGCGCCGGCCCTTCCACGGGGGGAAACTCGTTTTCCTCCATGGTCGCGCGCTGAGACCCACTGTCACCTTGGGTTACGTCGATGCCGAAAAAGGAGACAGATGCTTCCGTCCTTCCATCCGCTTTTTTAGAACTACAGGCGCAGTTCGGGGAATGTAATTTTATATTTACTGATGGGTCTGAGTCTAATGTCGGAGTAGGGTGTGCCTTTTTTTGGCGACCTAAGCTTTAGCTTTCGTTTACCCGGGCAGAGTTTGATTTTTACCGCCGAACTTTTTAGTAATTATCAGTCACTTTTATACGTCCAGCGGCAAGACTTACGGCACTGTTTCATTTGCTCAGACTCCCTGAGTGCTCTTCAAAGTATTAGCCCGCTGTACAGTTACCACCCCCACGTATAGCTCATTGATGACCTGTTCCAGTCGCTTGGTGTTTCCGGCATCAGCATCTCCTTCGTGTGTATTCCAGGTGATGTGGCCATCTCAGGGAACCAGTGTGCCGACGCCGCTGCCAAATCGGCGATTTTATCACCCAGAAGTTTTACCTGTGTTGTTCCCTCGTCGGATTTTAGTGTTGATTTACGCGACCGCATCCTCACGCGTTGGCGCGATGAGTCGGCTTCGCTTAGTGGGAACACGATGCGGAAGGGAAATCTGTCCCGGTTGTCTGGGGCAGCTCTTCTCGTGCTTCTCGTCGGGAGGAGGTGATTTTAACCCAACTTCGTGTCGGACATTGTGCTTTTAGTCATAGATACCTGCTCAGTGGTGACCCCACACCACTCTGTGAGCAGTATGGTGCGCCCTTAACGGTGCGTCACATTTTAACAGAGTGTCAAGTTTTAGCTCCATTGCGCGTTCGTGTGGGTCTGCCTGTTTTTATAGCTGACGTTTTGGCAGACGACGGTCGTGCTGTAGAATCTGTTTTACGTTTTATTCGTGACAATGATTTTAATCGGCGCATTTGATGCGCCGAGCGTCCTTTAGCTTTGTAATTATATATTGTCTGTTTTAATGGGGACTCTACACACCAGTGGACATATGGCGGTCATGTCCCATGCGTTCTACAGTTCTTGACACGTGGTTTTACTCTTATTGTTTTGTGTAACATGTTTTAGTGTGGTGGTTTTATCATTTGTGTGCGTGTTTTGTTTATTGATTTTGACTTTGCGGATTTTTCCGTATTTTAGTTCTTGAATTTTATATTTTACACGTTGTCAGGGCGCTGATGACCTTTGATGTTTAGCGCTCTTAACCCCATGTCATCATCATCATCATCATGCTACTGCACTTTTGCCAAAATTTACAAGAGTAACTTGTCAAACTTTATACTCGAAAATAAGCAAATTCAGTTTTATAGAGCAAACTTCATGTTAGAAAGCTGATAGAACTCGAACTTGTATTCATTGGAAGACTATTAAGATGTGATTGTAGAAGAGGTATGTCAGTGATATGAAAAAACTGTGCCATATGTGAAAGTAAGTCCTTCCTTTCTCGACCGTTGAAAGAGCTTTAAATGGAGTGCCATGTGTAGAAATAATTCAAAGGCAAATGCCTTAGATGTGCTTAAAATGGAGCCTTTTTTTCATAATTCTGTATAGGTGGCAACGATTTGTGTTATATTTCCTATTTTTCAAAGCTAGAAATCGTATACCTGAGAGTCGAATAAAATGAACAAGTCACTGTGCACGCAGTATTATAATTCTGGAAAAACTAATACAAAGTGAAAATGTATAATTCAATTCATGACGGTAAAAAGCCATACATGCGTGTAATAGAGAACAGCGGCCTGCACTTACAAGTGAAGGATTTTACACGGATATCCATGGAAAATATAGATTTTATATCATGGGGGAAGATTACGGTATATGTGTAAACGTTTATAAAGTAGTACACTGACAGTCTAAAGAACGTGGTCTAATTAGAGATTAGGTAGCCTAGTTAATATAGCTCCCTTACGTCCACCTTAAATTAACCTTTTCTCTTAGTCCGGCCTTTTATGGGGATACTTCTACGCCATCCAAAGCCGATAATTGACCTGGGAGGCGTTCACTTTGATTATTAGCAATTGAAGGAGGAATAAAATTTCATTAGTTGAGGTGTCTAGTAATAAAATCTACGACAGGCTTTCGTAGTTTTAGAGAAAAATGAGAAGGATCTATGGCTGATTCAATAAAACGCGTTTCCATGTGTTTCTTTTTCTTATAAGGTGCATTCGTTAAAATTTAACACATTAAGATTTTACACAATTTAACTGATACTCACGAAATCATTCACTTAAAAACAACATTTTATGAATGGATTTCTGAGAAAGTGTCAAACCGTGGCTGTTTTTTTTTGTCATGAAGAAAGCTTATGACACTTGTTGGAGGGGCGGCGGTTTACGTACACTTCACGCATGGAATATCCGTGGTCTTCTTCCCATATTTCCCCCTCAGGGGCTCACCTTATGTGAGTACGGGTTTTTGGCGCACCCGGGGGTTCCCGAGCCAATCATCGCCATATTCATCCCCTCACCCCCATCCGGTCGAGGTGGGTTCTTCTCGTGACCGGTGGACACAAGGTAGGCTCTCGTGCGTTCTTTACATTTCATTCATACCGCACCTCACCATCGTTTCTTTCTTCCCTTATCACTTTCCGGCCATTTCGCACCACGACATTCGCATATCTCTTTTTCTTCCCCGCCGGCCTACCTTGCGTGCGAAACGCCCACACAGTTTTAGTTTCTTTTATCTTTTTATTTAAATCCTCCGTGGACACAGCCTGACGCATACCCGCGCACCGCGTGCGCAGCTGGGTGAGTGGGTAATGGCGTCATCCCCACCACCCGGGGTCGTCATGTAGGGTATGTGTTCGTATCCGCTGTTCAACTGCAGTCCCGCGGGGGGGCCATTGCATGAGCTGCTGACTTCTGACGGCGATTGGGTCCCTCTGTCTATGTTCTGGGAGGTGTGACCCTGGGGTGAGTCTGGTATAGATAGGCCACTCACCCAAGCCGGGGTAACGCCCGAGAAGTCAGAGCCCGAGGTCGGAGACGGTTGCAATGGTGGAGGATTTATTTCGCTATGGAGCACCCTTCCTCCATTACTACTAACAAGCGCCGAAACGTTTATGTAACAGAAGTGACACCACCGACAACTGGTTGTTACTTGGTCATTTCACGAACCGAAGAAGGACAAAGCTTTGAGAAGGTGAACCCTTTCATCATTCAAAAGGGCATTGATGCAATTGCTGGTGCGGTTCAGTCCTGCACTCGTCTACGGAATGGTTCCTTATTAGCCCAAACGAAATCCGATCAGCAAAGTAAGACCTTGTTGCGCGCTACGCTTCTCCACGGCTATCCCATCCGTGTGGAGAAGCACCGCACATTGAATTCCTGTCGAGGCGTTATTACCACCCATAGCCTCGATGGTATATCGGACGAGGACCTGGTAGAATATCTTGCAGACCAGAAGGTGACAGCGGTCCATCCAGTGCAGGCCAAACGCGACGGCGTATTGGTACCCACTCGTACCCTGTTTATTACATTTGATGGCGTCGATCTGCCCACGAGCATTTCCGCAGGGTACGAACGGATTTCTGTGAGGCCTTATATTCCTAGACCTCTGCGTTGTTTTAAATGCCAACGTTTTGGGCATACGCAAGTCTCATGTAAGAGTGCCGTTAACATCTGTGCAACATGTAGCCAGCCCTCACACGAAGGTACCCGTTCAACAGCCCCCGTCTGCGTTAATTGTAAAGGGTCTCATTCTGCTTCGTTTGCCGACTGTCCGCGGTACTTGGACGAGAAGGCGATCCAGGAGATCCGGGTAAAGGAAAAACTCTCCTTCGCCGAAGCCCGGAGGCGTTACCATGCGCGCCAACCTTCACTCCTGCGATCTGGCACATTTAGTTCTGTTGTTGCCTCGCCAGTACCACGAGTAGATGCCGAAACTCAGACTTGGACCTTGACTGGATTAACCGCCACTACCTTCCGGCCGTCTATTAAGGCTACAGTTACCAAGCCGTATAAACCTGGTCCCAAGTCAATGAAGTCGCAAGCCTTTGAAAAGAAGCCCAAGCAGAAACTTCGTAGGGAAGATTTTTTGAAAGACCCTCCGCGTGCGCGCGGTAACAAAAGTTCACCTTCTCCTCCTCGGAGGTCGCTGTCCCAGGAAGGTCCTGGGACAAGCCGCGCTCAGCGGCACCCTTCACCCATCGCCACCCAGAACCGATTCACGGCGCTTGAATCGGTTTCTGGCACTGAGCGCGTGGGCCCTCCCTCCGAGGAAGCTATGGAGTCTGACCAACTCCATACAAAAAGCCCGAGCCCAAAGGTTAAACAAAAGGTAATTTTAAGCCGCCCTTCTAAATAGACAGTTTATCCCCTTATTCTTAATGGCTATCCTGACCTGGAATGTACGTGGTGTACGATCGCATAGGGCGGAACTGCAACTTTTATTGCGTTCCCATTCACCTATGGTCGTGTGTTTGCAGGAGACCAAGCTTCGCCCTCACGATCCTTTTGATCTCCGAGGATATACTCCGGTTCGCTACGACCTTGAACCGGAGGAGGGTACTCCTGCTCATGGAGGTGTCATGTTCTTAGTGCGTAACGACGTTCATTTTACACCTGTCACACTTACATCCGACTTGCAAGCTGTTGCCGTACGCCTTCACTTACCCGACTTTTTGTTTTCTGTTTGCTCTGTATATTCACCTCCATCGTCTCCCCTCGCTCCCGCGGACATTCGAGCTCTCCTGTCCGCTCTCCCAACACCATTTCTTCTGCTGGGAGATTTTAATGCCCATCACCCACTATGGGGTTCGCCAAGGGCTTGTGCGAGGGGAAATCTTCTTTCCGACATTTTTTATCAGTTCAATCTTTCCATCCTCAATACAGGTGCACCTACTTTTATTTCTGATTCTTCCGGTACATTCTCTCACCTGGACCTTGCCATATGCTCAGTCCAGCTTGCACGTCGTCTTCAGTGGAACGTCGTCGCTGACACCTACTCCAGCGACCATTTCCCCTGCATCGTTTCTCTTCTGTCGCACCACGTACAGCATTCCAGAGTACCTACCTGGATATTCGCAAAAGCCGACTAGAGCTTGTATTCCAGCCTCGTGCATTTTGACGACCAGCCCTTCTCCGACATTAATCAACTAGTGCAGCACCTTACGTCTATTATTTTCTCAGCCGCCGAACGTGCAATACCCCGTTCCTCCTCCCAACCTCGGCGGCCACCTGTTCCGTGGTGGAACGAGGATTGTCGGGACGCCGTTCGTGCCCGTAGGACTGCACTTAGGGTGTTTCGGCGCCACCCTACACTTGATAATTTGGTGACTTTTAAACAAACGCGCGCCAGGGCTCGTCGCATTATTCAGGATAGCAAGAAGGCATCTTGGGCTCGTTTTGTCGAGTCTTTTAATCGTTTTACGCCTTCATCCGTTGTTTGGGATAAACTTCGTCGCTTCTCAGGTAAAGTGTCACATTGTACTGTTTCTGGCCTTCAGGTTTTTAATGCCACCATAGTGGATCCGGCTGCCATCGCTACCACTCTGGGTTCTGCCTTTGAGGCGGTTTCCAGTTCAGACCATTATTCCGCCGGCTTTCGCTCTATTAAAGACCGGCAGGATTCCGCATCATATACTTTTCGGTCTGCTAATGATGAATGCTATAACGAACTATTCACAATGAGGGAGCTGGAGCACGCTCTTCATTGCTCTCGGCACTCCGCTCCCGGGCCGGACGGCATTCATGTCCTGATGTTAAAGAACCTTTCAGCCGACAGTAAACTATTTCTCTTACAGGTCTATAACCGTATTTGGCAAGACGGCATTTTCCCTTCCGTTTGGCGCGAAGCCACCATTGTCCCTATACTTAAGCCTGGGAAGGGTCGCCAACTACCTTCCAGCTACCGCCCTATCTCCCTCACCAGTTGCGTTTGCAAGGTGATGGAGCGCATGATCAACGGGCGGTTGACATGGTGGCTTGAGTCTCAGAAACTTCTAGCGAACGCTCAGTGCGGGTTTCGTCGCTATCGCTCTACAATCGACCATCTGGTGTCCTTGTCGACGTATATTATGAATGGATTTCTGAGAAAGTGTCAAACCGTGGCTGTGTTTTTTGACCTGGAGAAAGCTTATGACACTTGTTGGAGGGGCGGCATTTTACGTACACTTCACGATTGGAATATCCGCGGTCGTCTTCCCATATTTCTTCGGGAGTTTATGACGGACCGCGTCTTTCGTGTACGTGTGGGCTCGGTTTTATCTCGTCGTTTTATTCAAGAGAACGGAGTACCGCAGGGCTCTGTACTCAGTGTCACACTTTTTGCGATTGCTATCAACCCCATTGTTGATTGTATTCCACCTGGCATTTCATCGTCCCTTTTTGTTGACGATTTCGCTATTTATTGTAGTTCCCGGCGGACCTGTCTACTCGAACGCCGTCTCCAGAGCTGTATCGACCGTCTCTACGCCTGGAGTAACGCCAACGGCTTTAATTTCTCCGCCGAGAAATCCGTCTGCATCAACTTTTGGCGCCGGAAGTATTTCCCTCCGCCCTCTCTCCATCTTGGGCCAGGGATACTTCCGTTTCCAGACGAGGCGAAATTTTTGGGGTTGATTTTTGACAGGAAGTTGTGTTGGACCTCGCACTTTTCCTTTTTAAAAGCAAAGTGTGGCCGTTCTCTTAATCTTTTACGTGTTTTAAGTGGCACATCCTGGGGAGCTGATCGGTCCGTCCTTCTTCGCCTTTATCGCTCTTTGGTCCGATCCAAGCTTGATTACGGGTGTATTGTTTATTCGTCGGCACGTCCATCTGTGTTACGTCGATTGAATGCCATTCACCATCGTGGCATAAGAGTCGCTACAGGGGCCTTTCCAACTAGCCCTGTACCCAGTCTGTACGCAGAAGCTGCAGAGCCTCCGCTGTCCTTCCGGCGTGAGATGCTTTTGTGCAGCTATGCTTGTCGACTCTCAAGCTTGCCTAACCACCCGTCCTTCGATGTATTTTACGAGGATTCGCTTGATCGCCAATATTTTGTTAGCTCCTCTGCATTGCTCCCTCCAGGGGTTCGATTTCGACTGCTACTTCGGCATTTGGACGTTACGCCAGCGCCGGCCCTTACCCGAGGGGAAACGCGCTTTCCTCCATGGTCGCGCGCTGAGGCCCACATCCAACTTGGGCTGACGTCGATGCCGAAAAATGCGACCCCTGCTTCTGTTCTTCGATCCGCCTTTTTAGAACTACAGGCGCATTTCGGGGACTGTCATTTTATATATACTGATGGGTCTAAGACTGATGTTGGAGTAGGATGTGCCTTTGTTTTTGGTGTACAGAGTTTTACTTTTCGTTTACCTCGACAATGTTCAATTTTTACCGCCGAACTTTTTAGCATTTATCAATCTGTTTTATTCATTCAGCGGCACGACTTACGGCACTGTTTTATTTGTACCGACTCTCTGAGTGCCCTTCAGGCTATTCATGCGCTGTACAATTACCACCCACTCGTACAGCGCATACATGACCTGCTCCACTCGCTCGGTGTCTCTGGCATCAGCGTCTCCTTCATGTGGATTCCAGGTCATGTGGGCATCTCAGGTAACGAGTCTGCCGACGCCGCTGCGAAATCGGCGATTTTATTACCCAGATTTTTTACTTCTGTTGTTCCCTCGTCTGATTCGTATGTTATTTTACGTCGCCGCATCCTCTCGCGCTGGCTGGGAACAAGTGCTGGAGGTTAAGCCTTTCCCGTTGATCTGGGGTACCTCTTCTCGTTCTTGTCGTCGGGAAGAGGTAATTTTAGCTCGTCTACGGATTGGACATTGTGTTTTTAGTCATAGGTATTTGCTCAGTGGTGACCCCGCACCCGTCTGTGGGCAGTGTGACGTGCCCTTAACGGTGCGTCACATTTTAACAGAGTGTCAGGTTTTAGCTGCTTTGCGTGCTCAAGTGGGCCTGCCTGTTGGCCTAGCCAACGTTTTGGCAGACGACACGCGTGCTGTAGAATGTGTTTTACGTTTTATTCACGACAGTGCTTTTAATCTGCGCATTTAATGCGTTCCCCTCAGGGGCTCACCTTATGTGAGTACGGGTTTTTGGCGCACCCGGGGGTTCCCGAGCCATTCATCGCCACATTCATCCCCTCACCCCCATCCGGTCGAGGTGGGTTCTTCAAGTGACCGGTGGACCCAAGGTAGGCTCTCGTGCGTTCTTTGCATTCCATCCATACCGCACCTCACCATCGTTTCTTTCTTCCCTGATCACTTTCCGGCCATTTCGTACCACGACATTCGCATATCTCTTTTTCTTCCCCGCCGGCCTACCTTGCGTGCGAAACGCCCACACAGTTTTAGTTTCTTTTATCTTTTTATTTAAATCCTCCGTGGACACAGCCTGACGGATACCCGCGCACCGCGTGCGCAGCTGGGTGAGTAGGTAATGGCGTCATCCCCACCACCCGGGGTCGTCATGTAGGGTTGTTGTTCGTATCCGCTGTTCAACTGCAGTCCCGCGGGGGGGCCATTGCATGAGCTGCTGGCTTCCGACGGCGATTGGGTCCCTCTGTCAATGTTCTGGGAGGTGTGACCCTGGGGTGAGATCGGTATAGATAGGCCACTCACCCAAGCCAGGGTAACGCCCGGGAAGTCAGAGCCCGAGGTCGGAGACGGTTGCAATGGTGGAGGATTTCTTTTCGCTATGGAGCACCCTTTCTCCATTAATACAAACAAGCGCCGAAAAACTATTGTAACAGAAGTAGCACCGCCGACATCTGGTTGTTACTTAGTCATTTCAAGAACAGAAGAAGGACAAAATTTTGAGAAGGTGAACCCTTTTATAATTCAGAAGGGAATAGATGCTATTGCTGGTGCGGTTCAATCATGCACTCGTCTACGGAATGGTTCCTTATTGGCACAAACTAAGTCCGATCAGCAAAGTAAGACCTTGTTGCGCGCTACGCTTCTCCACGGTTACCCCATCCGTGTTGAGAAGCACCGCACATTGAACTCCTGTCGGGGCGTCGTTACCACCCATAGCCTCGATGGTATATCGGACGAGGATCTCGTAGAATATCTATCCGCTCAAAAGGTGACTGCAGTGCATCGAGTGCAGGCCAAACGCGACGGCGTATTGGTACCCACTCGTACCCTGTTTATTACATTTGATGGCGTCGATCTGCCCACGAGCATTTCCGCAGGGTACGAACGGATTTCTGTGAGGCCTTATATTCCTAGACCTCTGCGTTGTTTTAAATGCCAACGTTTTGGGCATACGCAAGTCTCCTGTAAGAGTGCCGTTAACATCTGTGCAACATGTAGCCAGCCCTCACACGAAGGTACCTGTTCAACAGCCCCCGTCTGCGTTAATTGTAAAGGGTCACATTCTGCTTCGTTTGCCGACTGTCCGCGGTATTTGGACGAGAAGGCGATCCAGGAGATCCGGGTAAAGGAAAAACTCTCCTTCGCTGAAGCCCGGAGGCGTTTCCATGCGCGCCAACCTTCACTCCTGCGATCTGGCACATTTAGTTCTGTTGTTGCCTCGCCAGTACCACGAGTAGATGCCGAAACTCAGACCTGGACCTTGACTGGATTAACCGCCACTACCATCCGGCCGTCTATTAAGGCTACAGTTACCAAGCCGTATAAACCTGGTCCCAAGTCAATGAAGTCGCAAGCCGTTGAAAAGAAGCCCAAGCAGAAACTTCGTAGGGAAGATTTTTTGAAAGACCCTCCGCGTGCGCGCGGTAACAAAGGTTCACCTTCTCCTCCTCGGAGGTCGCTGTCCCAGGATGGTCCTGGGACAAGCCGCGCTCAGCGGCACCCTTCACCCATCGCCACCCAGAACCGATTCACGGCGCTTGAATCGGTTTCTGGCACTGAGCGCGTGGGCCCTCCCTCCGAGGAAGCTATGGAGTCTGACCAACTCCATACAAAAAGCCCGAGCCCAAAGGTTAAACAAAAGGTAATTTTAAGCCGCCCTTCTAAATAGAGAGTTTATCCCCTTATTCTTAATGGCTATCCTGACCTGGAATGTACGTGGTGTACGATCGCATAGGGCGGAACTGCAACTTTTATTGCGTTCCCATTCGCCTATGGTCGTATGTCTGCAGGAGACTAAGCTTCGCTCTCACGATCCTTTTGATCTCCGAGGATATACTCCGGTTCGCTACGACCTTGAACCGGAGGGGGGTACTCCTGCTCATGGTGGTGTCATGATTTTGGTGCGTACTGACGTTCATTTTCAAACTATCACACTTACGTCCGACTTGCAAGCTGTTGCCATTAGACTGCAGTTACCCGGTTTTTTCTTTTCTGTTTGCTCTGTGTATACACCTCCATCGTCTCCCCTCGCTCCCGCGGACATTCGATCTCTCCTGTCCGCTCTCCCAACACCATTTCTTCTGTTGGGAGATTTTAATGCCCATCACCCACTATGGGGTTCGCCAAGGGCTTGTGCGAGGGGAACTCTTCTTTCCGACATTTTATATCAGTTCAATCTTTCCATCCTCAATACAGGTGCACCTACTTTTATTTCTGATTCTTCCGGTACATTCTCTCACCTGGACCTTGCCATATGCTCAATCCAGCTTGCACGTCGTCTTCAGTGGAACGTCGTCGCTGATACCTACTCCAGCGACCATTTCCCCTGCATCGTTTCTCTTCTGTCGCACCACGTACAGCATTCCAGAGTACCTACCTGGATATTCGCAAAAGCCGACTGGAGCTTGTATTCCAGCCTCGTGCATTTTGACGACCAGCCCTTCTCCGACATTAATCAACTAGTGCAGCACCTTACGTCTATTATTTTCTCAGCCGCCGAACGTGCAATACCCCGTTCATCCTCCCAACCTCGGCGGCCACCTGTTCCGTGGTGGAACGAGGATTGTCGGGACGCCGTTCGTGCCCGTAGGACTGCACTTAGGGTGTTTCGGCGCCACCCTACACTTGATAATTTGGTGACTTTTAAACAATCGCGCGCCAGGGCTCGTCGCATTATTCAGGATAGCAAGAAGGCATCTTGGGCTCGTTTTGTCGAGTCTTTTAATCGTTTTACGCCTTCATCCGTTGTTTGGGATAAACTTCGTCGCTTCTCAGGTAAAGTGTCACATTGTACTGTTTCTGGCCTTCAGGTTTCTAATGCCACCATAGTGGATCCGGCTGCCATCGCTAACACTCTGGGTACTGCCTTTGAGGCCGTATCCAGTTCAGACCATTATTCCGCCGGCTTTCGCTCTATCAAAGACCGGCTGGATTTCGACACCTTTCATTTTCGGTCTGCTAATAATGAGTGTTATAATGAACTTTTCACACTGAGGGAGCTGGAGCGCGCTCTTAATTGCTCTAGGCACTCCGCTCCTGGCCCGGACGGCATTCATGTCCTGATGTTAAAGCACCTTTCAGCCGACAGTAAACTCTTTCTCTTACAGGTCTATAACCGTATTTGGCAAGACGGCATTTTTCCTTCCGTTTGGCGCGAAGCCACCATTGTCCCTATTCTTAAGCCTGGGAAGGATCGCCAACTACCTTCCAGCTACCGCCCTATCTCCCTCACCAGTTGCATTTGCAAGGTGATGGAGCGCATGATCAACGGGCGGTTGACATGGTGGCTTGAGTCTCAGAAACTTTTAGCGAACGCTCAGTGCGGATTTCGTCGCTATCGCTCTACCGTCGACCATCTGGTGTCCCTGTCGACGCATGTTATGAATGGATTTCTGAGAAAGTGTCAAACCGTGGCTGTGTTTTTTGACCTGGAGAAAGCTTATGACACTTGTTGGAGGGGCGGCATTTTACGTACACTTCACGATTGGAATTTACGCGGTCGTCTTCCCATATTTCTTCGGGAGTTTATGACGGACCGCGTCTTTCGTGTACGTGTGGGCTCGGTTTTATCTCGTCGTTTTATTCAAGAGAACGGAGTACCGCAGGGCTCTGTACTCAGTGTCACACTTTTTGCGATTGCTATCAACCCCATTGTTGATTGTATTCCACCTGGCATTTCATCGTCCCTTTTTGTTGACGATTTCGCTATTTATTGCAGTTCACGGCGGACCTGTCTACTCGAACGCCGTCTCCAGAGCTGTATCGACCGTCTCTACGCCTGGAGTAACGCCAACGGCTTTAATTTCTCCGCCGAGAAATCCGTCTGCATCAACTTCTGGCGCCGGAAGTATTTCCCTCCGCCCTCTCTCCATCTTGGGCCAGGGATACTTCCGTTTGCAGACGAGGCGAAATTTTTGGGGTTGATTTTTGACAGGAAGTTGTGTTGGACCTCGCACGTTTCCTTTTTAAAAGCAAAGTGTGACCGTTCTCTTAATCTTTTACGTGTTTTAAGTGGCACATCCTGGGGAGCTGATCGGACCGTCCTTCTTCGCCTTTATCGCTCTTTGGTCCGATCCAAACTTGATTACGGGTGTATAGTTTATTCGTCGGCACGTCCATCTGTGTTACGTCGTTTGAATCCCATTCATCATCGTGGTATTAGAGTCGCTACAGGGGCCTTTCCAACTAGCCCCGTGCCCAGTCTTTACGCTGAGGCTGCAGAGCCTCCGCTGTCTTTCAGGCGTGAGATGCTCTTATGTAGCTATGCTTGTCGGCTCTCAAGCTTGCCTAACCACCCGTCCTTCGATGTATTTTACGAGGATTCGCTAGATCGACAATATTTCGTTAGCTCCTCTGCATTGCTCCCCCCAGGGGTTCGATTTCGACTGCTACTTCGGCATTTGGACGTTACGCCAGCGCCGGCCCTTACCCGAGGGGAAACGCGTTTTCCTCCATGGTCGCGCGCTGAGGCCCACATCCACCTTGGGCTAACGTCGATGCCGAAAAATGCGACCCCTGCTTCTGTTCTTAGATCCGCCTTTTTAGAACTACAGGCGCAGTTCGGGGACTGTCATTTTATATATACTGATGGGTCTAAGACTGATGTTGGAGTAGGATGTGCCTTTGTTTTTGGTGTACAGAGTTTTACTTTTCGTTTACCTCAACAATGTTCAATTTTTACCGCCGAACTTTTTAGCATTTATCAATCTGTTTTATTCATTCAGCGGCACGCCTTACGGCACTGTTTTATTTGTACGGACTCTCTGAGTGCCCTTCAGGCTATTCATGCGCTGTACCATTACCACCCACTCGTACAGCGCATACATGACCTGCTCCACTCGCTCGGTGTCTCTGGCATCAGCGTCTCCTTCATGTGGATTCCAGGTCATGTGGGCATCTCAGGTAACGAGTCTGCCGACGCCGCTGCGAAATCGGCGATTTTATTACCCAGATTTTTTACCTCTGTAGTTCCCTCGTCAGATTCGTGTGCTATTTTACGTCGCCGCATCCTCTCGCGCTGGCGCGATGAGTGGACGGCCCTCCGGGGGAACACGTTGCGGGAGGTTAAGCCTCTCCCGTTAATCTGGGGTACCTCTTCTCGTTCTTCACGTCGGGACGAGGTACTTTTAGCCCGTTTACGAATTGGACATTGTGTTTTTAGTCATAGGTATTTGCTCAGTGGTGACCCCGCACCACTCTGTGGGCGGTGTGACGTGCCCTTAACGGTGCGTCACATTTTAACAGAGTGTCAGGTTTTAGCTGCATTGCGTGCTCGTGTAGGTCTGCCTGTTGGCTTAGCCAACGTTTTGGCAGACGACACGCATGCTGTGGAATGTGTTTTACGTTTTATTCATGACAGTGATTTTAATCTGCGCATTTAATGCGTTGAGCGTCTTTTAACTTATTACTTTTATTCTGTCAGTTTTTATGGGGACTCTATTCCCCAGTGGAAATATGGCGCTCATGTCCCTCGCATTCCATAGTTCTTGACACGTTTTAATCGTTTATTGCCTATGCTTTTAGTGTGTTGGTTTTTTCAGATATTTGTATTGTTATTGTTGTTGTTATTGATTTTATTGTTGTTATTGATTTTATTGTTGTTATTGTTATTCTTGTTGTTACTGTTATCATTCTTGTTATTGTTCTCTTATTGTTATTTTTAGCCTTTTGGACATCGCGGGTTTACGTCCCGTTTTTTAATTATGCGGTTCTTTTACTTGTTTTTATCTTTTGACTTTATATTTTTTACATTGTAAGGGCGCTGATAACCTCAGCAGTTTAGCGCCCTTAAGCCGCATATCATCATCATCATCATCATTTAATGCGTTGGGCGTCTGTTAGCTTGGTACTTTTATTCTGTCTGTTTTTTATGGGAACTCTTATCCCCAGTGGACATATGGCGCTCATGTCCCTCGCATTCTACAGTTCCTGACACGTTTTAATCCTTTACTGCCTATGCTTTTAGTGTGTTGGTTTTCAGATATTTGTCTTGTTCTTTTTATTGTTGTTATTGTTATTATTGTTGTTATTGTTATTATTGTTATTATTGTTGTTATTGTTATATTTGTTATTGTTATATTTGTTATTGTTATATTGTTAGTTTTAGCCTTTTGAACATCGCGGGTTTGTGTCCCGTTTTTAACTATGCGGTTCTTTTACCTGTTTTATATTTTGACCTTATCTTTTATACACTGTAAAGGCGCTGATGACCATAGCAGTTTAGCGCCCTTAAACCGCATATCATCATCATTCCCATATTTCTTCGGGAGTTTATGACGGACCGCGTCTTTCGTGTACGTGTGGGTTCGGTTTTAACTATTCGTTATATTCAAGAGAACGGAGTACCGCAGGGCTCTGTACACAGTGTCACACTTTTTGCGATAGCTATCAACCCCATTGTTGATTGTGTTCCATCTGGCATTTCATGGTCCCTTTTCGTTGACGATTTTGCCATTTATTGTAATTCACTGCGGACCTGTCTGCTCGAACGCTGTCTTCAGAGCTGTATCGACCGTCTCTACGCATGGAGTAACGCCAACGACTTTAATTTCTCCGCCGATAAATCCGTCTGCATCAACTTCTGATGCCGGAAGGCTTTTCCTCCGCCGTCTCTCCATCTTGGGTCGGAGGTCCTTCCATTTGCAGACGAGGTGAAACTTTTGGGGTTGATCTTTGATCGAAAGCTGAGCTGGACTTCTCACGTTTCCTTTTTAAATGCTAAGTGTGACCGTTCTCTTAATCTTTTAAGTGGCACATCCTGGGGAGGTGATCGGACCGTACTTCTACATCTTTATCGCTCTTTGGTCCAATCCAAGCTTGATTACGGGTGCATTGTTTATTCGTCGGCGCGTCCATCTGTATTACGTCGATACAATGGCATTCACCATCGTGGCATAAACCTCGCTACAGGGGCCTTTCCAACCAACCCTGTACCTAGCCTATATGCTGAGGCTGCAGAGCCTCCGCTGTCCTTCAGACGTGAGATGCTCTTGTGCAGCTATGCCTGTCGACTTTCCAGCTCTCCTGAGCACCCGTCCTTCGCGATATTTTACGAGGATTCGCTTGAACGACAATATTTATTTAGCTTCCTCCAGGGGTTCGATTTCCACTGCTACTTCGGCATTTGGACGTTACGTCAGCGCCGATCCTTCCACGGGGGAAACACGTTTTCCTCCATGGTCGCGCGCTGAGACCCACTGTCACCTTGGGTTAACGTCGATGCCGAGAAAGGAGACACCTGCTTCCGTCCTTCCCCCCTCAGGGGTCACCTTATGTGAGTACGGGTTTTTGGCGCACCCGGGGGTTTCCGAGCCAATCATCGCCATTTTCATCCCCTCACCCCCATCCGGTCGAGGTGGGTTCTTCAAGTGACCGGTGGACAAAAGGTAGGCTCTCGTGCGTTCTTTGCATTCCATCCATACCGCACCTCACCATCGTTTCTTTCTTCCCTTATCACTTTCCGACCATTTCGCACCACGACATTCGCATATTTCTTTTTCTTCCCCGCCGGCCTACCTTGCGTGCGAAACGCCCACACTGTTTTAGTTTCTTTTATCCTTTTATTTAAATCCTCCGTAAACACAGCCTGACGGATACCCGCGCACCGCGTGCGCAGCTGGATGAGTGGATAATGGCGTCATCCCCACCACCCGGGGTCGTCATGTAGGGTTTGTGTTCGTATCCGCTGTTCAACTGCAGTCCCGCGGGGGGGCCATTGCATGAGCTGCTGACTTCTGACGGCGATTGGGTCCCTCTGTCTATGTTCTGGGAGGTGTGACCCTGGGGTGAGTCTGGTATAGATAGGCCACTCACCCAAGCCGGGGTAACGCCCGAGGTCGGAGACGGTTGCAATGGTGGAGGATTTTTTTTCGCTATGGAGCACCCTTTCTCCATTATTAACAACAAGCGCCGAAAAGTCATTGTAACAGAAGTAGCACCGCCGTCATCTGGTTGTTACTTGGTAATTTCGAGAACAGAAGAAGGACAAAACTTTGAGAAGGTGAACCCTTTTATAATTCAGAAGGGCATAGATGCTATTGCTGGTGCGGTTCAATCATGCACTCGTCTACGGAATGGTTCCTTATTGGCACAAACTAAGTCTGATCAGCAAAGTAAGACCTTGTTGCGCGCTACGCTTCTCCACGGTTACCCCATCCGTGTTGAGAAGCACCGCACATTGAACTCCTGTCGGGGCGTCGTTACCACCCATAGCCTCGATGGTATATCGGACGAGGATCTCGTAGAATATCTATCCGATCAAAAGGTGACTGCAGTGCATCGAGTGCAGGCCAAACGCGACGGCGTATTGGTACCCACTCGTACCCTGTTTATTACATTTGATGGCGTCGATCTGCCCACGAGCATTTCCGCAGGTTACGAACGGATTTCTGTGAGGCCTTATATTCCTAGACCTCTGCGTTGTTTTAAATGCCAACGTTTTGGGCATACGCAAGTCTCATGTAAGAGTGCCGTTAACATCTGTGCAACATGTAGCCAGCCCTCACACGAAGGTGCCTGTTCAACAGCCCCCGTCTGCGTTAATTGTAAAGGGTCACATTCTGCTTCGTTTGCCGACTGTCCGCGGTATTTGGACGAGAAGGCGATCCAGGAGATCCGGGTAAAGGAGAAACTCTCCTTCGCCGAAGCCCGGAGGCGTTTCCATGCGCGCCAACCTTCACTCCTGCGATCTGGCACATTTAGTTCTGTTGTTGCCTCGCCAGTACCACGAGTAGATGCCGAAACTCAGACCTGGACCTTGACTGGATTAACCGCCACTACCATCTGGCCGTCTATTAAAGCTACTATTACCAAGCCTTATAAACCTGGTCCAAAGTCAATGAAGTCGCAAGCCGCTGAAAAGAAGCCCAAGCAGAAACTACGTAGGGAAGATTTTTTGAAAGACCCTCCGCGTGCGCGCGGTAACAAAAGTTCACCTTCTCCTCCTCGGAGGTCGCTGTCCCAGGAAGGTCCTGGGACAAGCCGCGCTCATGCGGCACCCCTCACCCATCGCCACCCAGAACCGATTCACGGCGCTTGAATCGGTTTCTGGCACTGAGCGCGTGGGCCCTCCCTCCGAGGAAGCTATGGAGTCTGACCAACTCCATACAAAAAGCCCGAGCCCAAAGGTTAAACAAAAGTTAATTTTAAGCCGCCCTTCTAAATAGACAGTTTATCCCCTTTTTCTTAATGGCTATCCTGACCTGGAATGTACGTGGTGTACGATCACATAGGGCGGAACTGCAACTTTTATTGCGTTCCCATTCACCTATGGTCGTGTGTTTGCAGGAGACCAAGCTTCGCCCTCACTTTCCTTTTGATCTCCGAGGATATACCCCGGTTCGCTACGACCTTGAACCGAAGGAGGGTACTCCTGCTCATGGAGGTGTCATGTTCTTAGTGCGTAACGACGTTCATTTTACACCTGTCACACTTACATCCGACTTGCAAGCTGTTGCCGTACGCCTTCACTTACCCGACTTTTTGTTTTCTGTTTGCTCTGTATATTCACCTCCATCGTCTCCCCTCGCTCCCGCGGACATTCGAGCTCTCCTGTCCGCTCTCCCAACACCATTTCTTCTGTTGGGAGATTTTAATGCCCATCACCCACTATGGGGTTCGCCAAGGGCTTGTGCGAGGGGAAATCTTCTTTCCGACATTTTTTATCAGTTCAATCTTTCCATCCTCAATACAGGTGCACCTACTTTTATTTCTGATTCTTCCGGTACATTCTCTCACCTGGACCTTGCCATATGCTCAGTCCAGCTTGCACGTCGTCTTCAGTGGAACGTCGTCGCTGACACCTACTCCAGCGACCATTTCCCCTGCATCGTTTCTCTTCTGTCGCACCACGTACAGCATTCCAGAGTACCTACCTGGATATTCGCAAAAGCCGACTGGAGCTTGTATTCCAGCCTCGTGCATTTTGACGACCAGCCCTTCTCCGACATTAATCAACTAGTGCAGCACCTTACGTCTATTATTTTCTCAGCCGCCGAACGTGCAATACCCCGTTCCTCCTCCCAACCTCGGCGGCCACCTGTTCCGTGGTGGAACGAGGATTGTCGGGACGCCGTTCGTGCCCGTAGGACTGCACTTAGGTTGTTTCGGCGCCACCCTACACTTGATAATTTGGTGACTTTTAAACAAACGCGCGCCAGGGCTCGTCGCATTATTCAGGATAGCAAGAAGGCATCTTGGGCTCGTTTTGTCGAGTCTTTTAATCGTTTTACGCCTTCATCCGTTGTTTGGGATAAACTTCGTCGCTTCTCAGGTAAAGTGTCACATTGTACTGTTTCTGGCCTTCAGGTTTCTAATGCCACCATAGTGGATCCGGCTGCCATCGCTAACACTCTGGGTTCTGCCTTTGAGGCGGTTTCCAGTTCAGACCATTATTCCGCCGGCTTTCGCTCTATTAAAGACCGGCAGGATTCCGCATCATATACTTTTCGGTCTGCTAATGATGAATGCTATAACGAACTATTCACAATGAGGGAGCTGGAGCACGCTCTTCATTGCTCTCGGCACTCCGCTCCCGGGCCGGACGGCATTCATGTCCTGATGTTAAAGAACCTTTCAGCCGACAGTAAACTATTTCTCTTACAGGTCTATAACCGTATTTGGCAAGACGGCATTTTCCCTTCCGTTTGGCGCGAAGCCACCATTGTCCCTATACTTAAGCCTGGGAAGGATCGCCAACTACCTTCCAGCTACCGCCCTATCTCCCTCACCAGTTGCGTTTGCAAGGTGATGGAGCGCATGATCAACGGGCGGTTGACATGGTGGCTTGAGTCTCAGAAACTTCTAGCGAACGCTCAGTGCGGGTTTCGTCGCTATCGCTCTACAGTCGACCATCTGGTGTCCTTGTCGACGTATATTATGAATGGATTTCTGAGAAAGTGTCAAACCGTGGCTGTATTTTTTGACCTGGAGAAAGCTTATGACACTTGTTGGAGGGGCGGCATTTTACGTACACTTCACGATTGGAATATCCGCGGTCGTCTTCCCATATTTCTTCGGGAGTTTATGACGGACCGCGTCTTTCGTGTACGTGTGGGCTCGGTTTTATCTCGTCGTTTTATTCAAGAGAACGGAGTACCGCAGGGCTCTGTACTCAGTGTCACACTTTTTGCGATTGCTATCAACCCCATTGTTGATTGTATTCCACCTGGCATTTCATCGTCCCTTTTTGTTGACGATTTCGCTATTTATTGTAGTTCCCGGCGGACCTGTCTACTCGAACGCCGTCTCCAGAGCTGTATCGACCGTCTCTACGCCTGGAGTAACGCCAACGGCTTTAATTTCTCCGCCGAGAAATCCGTCTGCATCAACTTTTGGCACCGGAAGTATTTCCCTCCGCCCTCTCTCCATCTTGGGCCAGGGATACTTCCGTTTCCAGACGAGGCGAAATTTTTGGGGTTGATTTTTGACAGGAAGTTGTGTTGGACCTCGCACGTTTCCTTTTTAAAAGCAAAGTGTGACCGTTCTCTTAATCTTTTACGTGTTTTAAGTGGCACATCCTGGGGAGCTGATCGGACCGTCCTTCTTCGCCTTTATCGCTCTTTGGTCCGATCCAAGCTTGATTACGGGTGTATTGTTTATTCGTCGGCACGTCCATCTGTGTTACGTCGATTGAATGCCATTCACCATCGTGGCATAAGAGTCGCTACAGGGGCCTTTCCAACTAGCCCTGTACCCAGTCTGTACGCAGAAGCTGCAGAGCCTCCGCTGTCCTTCCGGCGTGAGATGCTTTTGTGTAGCTATGCTTGTCGACTCTCAAGCTTGCCTAACCACCCGTCCTTCGATGTATTTTACGAGGATTCGCTTGATCGCCAATATTTTGTTAGCTCCTCTGCATTGCTCCCTCCAGGGGTTCGATTTCGACTGCTACTTCGGCATTTGGACGTTACGCCAGCGCCGGCCCTTACCCGAGGGGAAACGCGCTTTCCTCCATGGTCGCGCGCTGAGGATCACATCCAACTTGGGCTGACGTCGATGCCGAAAAATGCGACCCCTGCTTCTGTTCTTCGATCCGCCTTTTTAGAACTACAGGCGCAGTTCGGGGACTGTCATTTTATATATACTGATGGGTCTAAGACTGATGTTGGAGTAGGATGTGCCTTTGTTTTTGGTGTACAGAGTTTTACTTTTCGTTTACCTCGACAATGTTCAATTTTTACCGCCGAACTTTTTAGCATTTATCAATCTGTTTTATTCATTCAGCGGCACGACTTACGGCACTGTTTTATTTGTACGGACTCTCTGAGTGCCCTTCAGGCTATTCATGCGCTGTACAATTACCACCCACTCGTACAGCGCATACATGACCTGCTCCACTCGCTCGGTGTCTCTGGCATCAGCGTCTCCTTCATGTGGATTCCAGGTCATGTGGGCATCTCAGGTAACGAGTCTGCCGACACCGCTGCGAAATCGGCGATTTTATTACCCTGATTTTTTACTTCTGTTGTTCCCTCGTCTGATTCGTATGTTATTTTACGTCGCCGCATCCTCTCGCGCTGGCGCGATGAGTGGACGGCCCTCCGGGGGAACAAGTGCTGGAGGTTAAGCCTTTCCCGTTGATCTGGGGTACCTCTTCTCGTTCTTGCCGTCGGGAAGAGGTAATTTTAGCTCGTCTACGGATTGGACATTGTGTTTTTAGTCATAGGTATTTGCTCAGTGGTGACCCCGCACCCGTCTGTGGGCAGTGTGACGTGCCCTTAACGGTGCGTCACATTTTAAAGGGAGTGTCAGGTTTTAGCTGCTTTGCGTGCTCAAGTGGGCCTGCCTGTTGGCCTAGCCAACGTTTTGGCAGACGACACGCGTGCTGTAGAATGTGTTTTACGTTTTATTCACGACAGTGCTTTTAATCTGCGCATTTAATGCGTTGGGCGTCTGTTAGCTTGGTACTTTTATTCTGTCTGTTTTTTATGGGAACTCTTATCCCCAGTGGACATATGGCGCTCATGTCCCTCGCATTCTACAGTTCCTGACACGTTTTAATCCTTTACTGCCTATGCTTTTAGTGTGTTGGTTTTCAGATATTTGTCTTGTTCTTTTTATTGTTGTTATTGTTATTATTGTTGTTATTGTTATTATTGTTATTATTGTTGTTATTGTTATATGTGTTATTGTTATATTTGTTATTGTTATATTGTTAGTTTTAGCCTTTTGAACATCGCGGGTTTGTGTCCCGTTTTTAACTATGCGGTTCTTTTACCTGTTTTATATTTTGACCTTATCTTTTATACACTGTAAGGGCGCTGATGACCATAGCAGTTTAGCGCCCTTAAACCGCATATCATCATCATTCCCATATTTCTTCGGGAGTTTATGACGGACCGCGTCTTTCGTGTACGTGTGGGTTCGGTTTTAACTATTCGTTATATTCAAGAGAACGGAGTACCGCAGGGCTCTGTACACAGTGTCACACTTTTTGCGATAGCTATCAACCCCATTGTTGATTGTGTTCCATCTGGCATTTCATGGTCCCTTTTCGTTGACGATTTTGCCATTTATTGTAATTCACTGCGGATCTGTCTGCTCGAACGCTGTCTTCAGAGCTGTATCGACCGTCTCTACGCATGGAGTAACGCCAACGACTTTAATTTCTCCGCCGATAAATCCGTCTGCATCAACTTCTGATGCCGGAAGGCTTTTCCTCCGCCGTCTCTCCATCTTGGGTCGGAGGTCCTTCCATTTGCAGACGAGGTGAAACTTTTGGGGTTGATCTTTGATCGAAAGCTGAGCTGGACTTCTCACGTTTCCTTTTTAAATGCTAAGTGTGACCGTTCTCTTAATCTTTTAAATGGCACATCCTGGGGAGGTGATCGGACCGTACTTCTACATCTTTATCGCTCTTTGGTCCAATCCAAGCTTGATTACGGGTGCATTGTTTATTCGTCGGCGCGTCCATCTGTATTACGTCGATACAATGGCATTCACCATCGTGGCATAAACCTCGCTACAGGGGCCTTTCCAACCAGCCCTGTACCTAGCCTATATGCTGAGGCTGCAGAGCCTCCGCTGTCCTTCAGGCGTGAGATGCTCTTGTGCAGCTATGCCTGTCGACTCTCCAGCTTGCCTGACCACCCGTCCTTCGCGATATTTTACGAGGATTCGCTTGATCGACAATATTTAGTTAGCTTCCTCCAGGGGTTCGATTTCGACTGCTACTTCGGCATTTGGACGTTACGTCAGCGCCGGCCCTTCCAATGGGGGGAAACACGTTTTCCTCCATGGTCGCGCGCTGAGACCCACTGTCACCTTGGGTTACGTCGATGCCGAAAAAGGAGACAGATGCTTCCGTCCTTCCATCCGCTTTTTTAGAACTACAGGCGCAGTTCGGGGAATGTAATTTTATATTTACTGATGGGTCTGAGTCTAATGTCGGAGTAGGGTGTGCCTTTTTTGGCGACCTAAGTTTTAGCTTTCGTTTACCCGGGCAGAGTTTGATTTTTACCGCCGAACTTTTTAGTAATTATCAGTCACTTTTATACGTCCAGCGGCAAGACTTACGGCACTGTTTCATTTGTTCAGACTCCCTGAGTGCTCTTCAAAGTATTAGCGCGCTGTACAGTTACCACCCCCACGTATAGCTCATTGATGACCTGTTCCAGTCGTTTGGTGTTTCCAGCATCAGCATCTCCTTCGTGTGTATTCCAGGTGATGTGGCCATCTCAGGGAACCAGTGTGCCAACGCCGCTGCCAAATCGGCGATTTTATCACCCAGAAGTTTTACCTGTGTTGTTCCCTCGTCGGATTTTAGTGTTGATTTACGCGACCCCATCCTCACGCGTTGGCGCGATGAGTCGGCTTCGCTTAGTGGGAACACGATGCGGAAGGGTAAACCTGTCCCGGTTGTCTGGGGCAGCTCTTCTCGTGCTTCTCGTCGGGAAGAGGTGATTTTAACCCAACTTCGTGTCGGACATTGTGCTTTTAGTCATAGATACCTGCTCAGTGGTGACCCCGCACCACTCTGTGAGCAGTATGGTGCGCCCTTAACGGTGCGTCACATTTTAACAGAGTGTCAAGTTTTAGCTCCATTGCGCGTTCGTGTGGGTCTGCCTGTTGTTATAGCTGACGTTTTGGCAGACGACGGTCGTGCTGTAGAATCTGTTTTACGTTTTATTCGTGACAATGATTTTAATCGGCGCATTTGATGCGCCGAGCGTCCTTTAGCTTTGTAATTATATATTGTCTGTTTTAATGGGGACTCTACACCCCAGTGGACATATGGCGGTCATGCCATATGCGTTCTACAGTTCTTGACACGTGGTTTTACTCTTATTGTTTTGTGTAACATGTTTTAGTGTGGTGGTTTTATCATTTGTGTGCGTGTTTTGTTTATTGATTTTGACTTTGCGGATTTTTCCGTATTTTAGTTCTTGAATTTTATATTTTACACGTTGTCAGGGCGCTGATGACCTTTCATGTTTAGCGCTCTTAACCCCATGTCATCATCATCATCATCATGCTACTGCACTTTTGCCAAAATTTACAAGAGTAACTTGTCAAACTTTATACTCGAAAATAAGCAAATTCAGTTTTATAGAGCAAACTTCATGTTAGAAAGCTGATAGAACTCGAACTTGTGTTCATTGGAAGACTATTAAGATGTGATTGTAGAAGAGGTATGTCAGTGATATGAAAAAACTGTGCCATATGTGAAAGTAAGTCCTTCCTTTCTCGACCTTTGAAAGAGCTTTAAATGGAGTGCCATGTGTAGAAATAATTCAAAGGCAAATGCCTTAGATGACTTAAAATGGAGCCTTTTTTCATAATTCTGTATAGGTGGCAACGATTTGTGTTATATTTCCTATTTTTCAAAGCTAGAAACCGTATACCTGGCAGTCGAATAAAATGAACAAGTCACTGTGCACGCAGTATTATAATTCTGGAAAAACTAATACAAAGTGAAAATGTATAATTCAATTCATGAGGGTAAAAAACCATACATGCGTGTAATAGAGAACAGCGGCCTGCACTTACAAGTGAAGGATTTTACACGGATATCCATGGAAAATATAGATTTTATATCATGGGGGAAGATTACGGTATATGTGTAAACGTTTATAAAGTAGTACACTGACAGTCTAAAGAACGTGGTCTAATTAGAGATTAGGTAGCCTAGTTAATATAGCTCCCTTACATCCACCTTAAATTAACCTTTTCTCTTAGTCCAGCCTTTTATGGGGATACTTCTACGCCATCCAAAGCCGATAATTGACCTGGGAGGCGTTCACTTTGATTATTAGCAATTGAAGAAGGAATAAAATTTCATTAGTTGAGGTGTCTAGTAATACAATCTACGACATAGGCTTTCGTAGTTTTAGAGAAAAATGAGAAGGATCTATGGCTGATTCAATAAAACGCGTTTCCATGTTTTTCTTTTTCTTATAACCCCTCAGGGGCTCACCTTATGTGAGTACGGGTTTTTGGCGCACCCGGGGGTTCCCGAGCCATTCATCGCCACATTCATCCCCTCACCCCCATCCGGTCGAGGTGGGTTCTTCAAGTGACCGGTGGACCCAAGGTAGGCTCTCGTGCGTTCTTTGCATTCCATCCATACCGCACCTCACCATCGTTTCTTTCTTCCCTAATCACTTTCCGGCCATTTCGTACCACGACATTCGCATATCTCTTTTTCTTCCCCGCCCCCCTCAGGGGCTCACCTTATGTGAGTACGGGTTTTTGGCGCACCCGGGGGTTCCCGAGCCATTCATCGCCACATTCATCCCCTCACCCCCATCCGGTCGAGGTGGGTTCTTCAAGTGACCGGTGGACCCAAGGTAGGCTCTCGTGCGTTCTTTGCATTCCATCCATACCGCACCTCACCATCGTTTCTTTCTTCCCTAATCACTTTCCGGCCATTTCGTACCACGACATTCGCATATCTCTTTTTCTTCCCCGCCGGCCTACCTTGCGTGCGAAACGCCCACACAGTTTTAGTTTCTTTTATCTTTTTATTTAAATCCTCCGTGGACACAGCCTGACGGATACCCGCGCACCGCGTGCGCAGCTGGGTGAGTGGGTAATGGCGTCATCCCCACCACCCGGGGTCGTCATGTAGGGTATGTGTTCGTATCCGCTGTTCAACTGCAGTCCCGCGGGGGGGCCATTGCATGAGCTGCTGACTTCTGACGGCGATTGGGTCCCTCTGTCTATGTTCTGGGAGGTGTGACCCTGGGGTGAGTCTGGTATAGATAGGCCACTCACCCAAGCCGGGGTAACGCCCGAGAAGTCAGAGCCCGAGGTCGGAGACGGTTGCAATGGTGGAGGATTTATTTCGCTATGGAGCACCCTTCCTCCATTACTACTAACAAGCGCCGAAAAGTCTATGTAACAGAAGTGACACGACCGACAACTGGTTGTTACTTGGTCATTTCACGAACCGAAGAAGGACAAAGCTTTGAGAAGGTGAACCCTTTCATCATTCAAAAGGGCATTGATGCAATTGCTGGTGCGGTTCAGTCCTGCACTCGTCTACGGAATGGTTCCTTATTAGCCCAAACGAAATCCGATCTGCAAAGTAAGACCTTGTTGCGCGCTACGCTTCTCCACGGCTATCCTATCCGTGTCGAGAAGCACCGCACATTGAATTCCTGTCGAGGCGTTATTACCACCCATAGCCTCGATGGTATATCGGACGAGGACCTGGTAGAATATCTTGCAGACCAGAAGGTGACAGCGGTCCATCGAGTGCAGGCCAAACGCGACGGCGTATTGGTACCCACTCGTACCCTGTTTATTACATTTGATGGCGTCGATCTGCCCACGAGCATTTCCGCAGGGTACGAACGGATTTCTGTGAGGCCTTATATTCCTAGACCTCTGCGTTGTTTTAAATGCCAACGTTTTGGGCATACGCAAGTCTCATGTAAGAGTGCCGTTAACATCTGTGCAACATGTAGCCAGCCCTCACACGAAGGTACCTGTTCAACAGCCCCCGTCTGCGTTAATTGCAAAGGGTCTCATTCTGCTTCGTTTGCCGACTGTCCGCGGTACTTGGACGAGAAGGCGATCCAGGAGATCCGGGTAAAGGAAAAACTCTCCTTCGCTGAAGCCCGGAGGCGTTACCATGCGCGCCAACCTTCACTCCTGCGATCTGGCACATTTAGTTCTGTTGTTGCCTCGCCAGTACCACGAGTAGATGCCGAAACTCAGACCTGGACCTTGACTGGATTAACCGCCACTACCATCCGGCCGTCTATTAAAGCTACTGTTACCAAGCCTTATAAACCTGGTCCAAAGTCAATGAAGTCGCAAGCCGCTGAAAAGAAGCCCAAGCAGAAACTACGTAGGGAAGATTTCTTGAAAGACCTTCCGCGTGCGCGCGGTAGCAAAAGTTCACCTTCTCCTCCTCGGAGGTCGCTGTCCCAGGAAGGTCCTGGGACAAGCCGCGCTCAGCGGCACCCCTCACCCATCGCCACCCAGAACCGATTCACGGCGCTTGAATCGGTTTCTGGCACTGAGCGCGTGGGCCCTCCCTCCGAGGAAGCTATGGAGTCTGACCAACTCCATACAAAAAGCCCGAGCCCAAAAGTTAAACAAAAGGTAATTTTAAGCCGCCCTTCTAAGTAGACAGTTTATCCCTTTTATTCATGGCTATCCTGAGCTGGAATGTACGTGGTGTACGATCGCATAGGGCGGAACTGCAACTTTTATTGCGTTCCCATTCACCTATGGTCGTGTGTTTGCAGGAGACCAAGCTTCGCCCTCACGACCCTTTCGATCTCCGAGGGTACACTCCGGTTCGCTACGATCTTGAACCGGAGGAGGGTGCTCCTGCTCATGGAGGTGCCATGTTGTTGGTGCGTAATGACGTTCATTTTCATCCTATCACACTTACGTCCGACTTGCAAGCTGTTGCCATTAGACTGCAGTTACCCGGTTTTTTCTTTTCTGTTTGTTCTGTGTATACACCTCCATCGTCTCCCCTCGCTCCCGCGGACATTCGATCTCTCCTGTCCGCTCTCCCAACACCATTTCTTCTGTTGGGAGATTTTAATGCCCGTCACCCACTATGGGGTTCTCCAAGGGCTTGTGCGAGGGGAACTCTTCTTTCCGACATTTTTTATCAGTTCAATCTTTCCATCCTCAATACAGGTGCACCTACTTTTATTTCTGATTCTTCTGGTACATTCTCTCACCTGGACCTTGCGATTTGCTCAATCCAGCTTGCACGTCGTCTTCAGTGGAACGTCGTCGCTGACACCTACTCCAGCGACCATTTCCCCTGCATCGTTTCTCTTCTGTCGCACCACGTACAGCATTCCAGAGTACCTACCTGGATATTCGCAAAAGCCGACTGGAGCTTGTATTCCAGCCTCGTGCATTTTGACGACCAGCCCTTCTCCGACATTAATCAACTAGTGCAGCACCTTACGTCTATTATTTTCTCAGCCGCCGAACGTGCAATACCCCGTTCATCCTCCCAACCTCGGCGGCCACCTGTTCCATGGTGGAACGAGGATTGTCGGGACGCCGTTCGTGCCCGTAGGACTGCACTTAGGGTGTTTCGGCGCCACCCTACACTTGATAATTTGGTGACTTTTAAACAATCGCGCGCCAGGGCTCGTCGCATTATTCAGGATAGCAAGAAGGCATCTTGGGCTCGTTTTGTCGACTCTTTTAATCGTTATACGCCTTCATCCGTTGTTTGGGATAAACTTCGTCGCTTCTCAGGTAAAGTGTCACATTGTACTGTTTCTGGCCTTCAGGTTTCTAATGCCACCATAGTGGATCCGGCTGCCATCGCTAACACTCTGGGTTCTGCCTTTGAGGCGGTTTCCAGTTCAGACCATTATTCCGCCGGCTTTCGCTCTATTAAAGACCGGCAGGATTCCGCATCATTTACTTTTCGGTCTGCTAATGATGACTGCTATAACGAACTATTCACAATGAGGGAGCTGGAGCACGCTCTTCATTGCTCTCGGCACTCCGCTCCCGGGCCGGACGGCATTCATGTCCTGATGTTAAAGAACCTTTCAGCCGACAGTAAACTATTTCTCTTACAGGTCTATAACCGTATTTGGCAAGACGGCATTTTTCCTTCCGTTTGGCGCGAAGCCACCATTGTCCCTATACTTAAGCCTGGGAAGGATCGCCAACTACCTTCCAGCTACCGCCCTATCTCCCTCACCATTTGCATTTGTAAGGTGATGGAGCGCATGATCAACGGGCGGTTGACATGGTGGCTTGAGTCTCAGAAACTTCTAGCGAACGCTCAGTGCGGGTTTCGTCGCTATCGCTCTACCGTCGACCATCTGGTGTCCTTGTCGACGCATATTATGAATGGATTTCTGAGAAAGTGTCAAACCGTGGCGGTATTTTTTGACCTGGAGAAAGCTTATGACACTTGTTGGAGGGGCGGCATTTTACGTACACTTCACGATTGGAATATCCGCGGTCGTCTTCCCATATTTCTTCGGGAGTTTATGACGGACCGCGTCTTTCGTGTACGTGTGGGCTCGGTTTTATCTCGTCGTTTTATTCAAGAGAACGGAGTACCGCAGGGCTCTGTACTCAGTGTCACACTTTTTGCGATTGCTATCAACCCCATTGTTGATTGTATTCCACCTGGCATTTCATCGTCCCTTTTTGTTGACGATTTCGCTATTTATTGCAGTTCACGGCGGACCTGTCTACTCGAACGCCGTCTCCAGAGCTGTATCGACCGTCTCTACGCCTGGAGTAACGCCAACGGCTTTAATTTCTCCGCCGAGAAATCCGTCTGCATCAACTTCTGGCGCCGGAAGTATTTCCCTCCGCCCTCTCTCCATCTTGGGCCAGGGATACTTCCGTTTGCAGACGAGGCGAACTTTTTGGGGTTGATTTTTGACAGGAAGTTGTGTTGGACCTCGCACGTTTCCTTTTTAAAAGCAAAGTGTGACCGTTCTCTTAATATTTTACGTGTTTTAAGTGGCACATCCTGGGGAGCTGATCGGACCGTCCTTCTTCGCCTTTATCGCTCTTTGGTCCGATCCAAGCTTGATTACGGGTGTATTGTTTATTCGTCGGCACGTCCATCTGTGTTACGTCGATTGAATGCCATTCACCATCGTGGCATCAGAGTCGCTACAGGGGCCTTTCCAACTAGCCCTGTACCCAGTCTGTACGCAGAAGCTGCAGAGCCTCCGCTGTCCTTCAGGCGTGAGATGCTCTTGTGCAGCTATGCTTGTCGACTCTCAAGCTTGCCTAACCACCCGTCCTTCGAGTTATTTTTCGAGGAGTCACTTGATCGTCACTATTTTATTAGCTCCTCTGCCTTGCTCCCACCAGGGGTTCGCTTTTGACAGCTCCTTCGGCATTTAGACGTTCCGCCAGCGCCGGCCCTTCCACGGGGGGAAACGCGTTTTCCTCCATGGTCTCGCGCTGAGGCCCACTGTCACCTTGGGCTAACGTCGATGCCGAAGACTGAGACCCCTGCTTCAGTCTTTAGATCGGCTTTTTTAGAAGTACGGGCTCAATTCGGAGACTACTATTTTATCTATACCGATGGATCTAAGACTGAAGCTGGAGTTGGATGTGCCTTTGTGTCTGGTCGCTGTAGTTTTAAGTTTCGTTTACCTGGACAATGTTCAATTTTTACTGCCGAACGTTTTAGCATTTATCAATCTATTTTATACATTCAGCGGCACGCCTTACAGCACTGTTTTATTTGTACGGACTCTCTGAGTGCCCTTCAGACTATTACTGCGCTGTACCATTACCACCCGCTTGTACAGCGCATACATGACCTGCTCCACTCGCTTGGTGTCACTGGCATCAGCGTGTCCTTCATGTGGATTCCAGGTCATGTGGGCATCTCAGGTAATGAGTCTGCCGACGCCGCTGCGAAATCGGCGATTTTATTACCCAGATTTTTTACCTCTGTTGTTCCCTCGTCAGATTCGTGTGTTATTTTACGTCGCCGCATCCTCTCGCGCTGGCGCGATGAGTGGACGGCCCTCCCGGGGAACAAGTTGCGGGAGGTTAAGCCTCTCCCGTTAATCTGGGGTACCTCTTCTCGTTCTTCACGTCGGGAAGAGGTACTTTTAGCCCGTTTACGAATTGGACATTGTCGTTTTAGTCATAGTTACCTGCTCAGTGGTGATCCTGCTCCGCTGTGTCAGCAGTGTGACGTGCCCTTAACGGTGCGTCACATTTTAACTGAGTGTCAAGTTTTAGCTCCACTGCGCGTTCGCCTGGGTCTGCCTGTTGGCATAGCCAACGTTTTGGCAGACGACGCGCATGCTGTAGAATGTCTTTTACGTTTTATAAGTGACATTGATTTTAATCGTCGCATTTGATGCGCTGAGCGTCTTTTAGCTTTGTTATTTTCTTCTGTATGTTTTTATAGGGACTTACTCCCCAGTGACATGTGGCGCTCATGTCCCGCATTCTACAGTTCTTGACACGTTTTAATCTTTTATTGGCTATGCTTTTAGTGTGTTGGTTTTTGAGATATAATTATTATTATTGTTGTTATTGTTATTCTTGTTGTTATTGTTATTCTTGTTGTTATTTTTATTCTTGTTGTTATTGTTATTGTTATACTATTGTTAGTTTTAACTTTTTGGACATCGCGGGTTTGTGTCCCGTTTTTTAATTATGCGGTTTTTTTACCTTTTATACTTTGACCTTATATTTTACACATTGTAAGGGCGCTGATGACCCTAGCAGTTTAGCGCCCTTAAACCGCATATCATCATCATCATCATCATTCTTCCCCGCCGGCCTACCTTGCGTGCGAAACGCCCACACAGTTTTAGTTTCTTTTATCTTTTTATTTAAATCCTCCGTGGACACAGCCTGACGGATACCCGCGCACCGCGTGCGCAGCTGGGTGAGTGGGTAATGGCGTCATCCCCACCACCCGGGGTCGTCATGTAGGGTTGTTGTTCGTATCCGCTGTTCAACTGCAGTGCCGCGGGGGGGCCATTGCATGAGCTGCTGGCTTCCGAGGGCGATTGGGTCCCTCTGTCAATGTTCTGGGAGGTGTGACCCTGGGGTGAGATCGGTATAGATAGGCCACTCACCCAAGCCGGGGTAACGCCCGGGAAGTCAGAGCCCGAGGTCGGAGACGGTTGCAATGGTGGAGGATTTCTTTTCGCTATGGAGCACCCTTTCTCCATTAATACAAACAAGCGCCGAAAAACTATTGTAACAGAAGTAGCACCGCCGACATCTGGTTGTTACTTAGTCATTTCAAGAACAGAAGAAGGACAAAATTTTGAGAAGGTGAACCCTTTTATCATTCAGAAGGGAATAGATGCTATTGCTGGTGCGGTTCAATCATGCACTCGTCTACGGAATGGTTCCTTATTGGCACAAACTAAGTCCGATCAGCAAAGTAAGACCTTGTTGCGCGCTACGCTTCTCCACGGCTATCCTATCCGTGTCGAGAAGCACCGCACATTGAATTCCTGTCGAGGCGTTATTACCACCCATAGCCTCGATGGTATATCGGACGAGGACCTGGTAGAATATCTTGCAGACCAGAAGGTGACAGCGGTCCATCGAGTGCAGGCCAAACGCGACGGCGTATTGGTACCCACTCGTACCCTGTTTATTACATTTGATGGCGTCGATCTGCCCACGAGCATTTCCGCAGGGTACGAACGGATTTCTGTGAGGCCTTATATTCCTAGACCTCTGCGTTGTTTTAAATGCCAACGTTTTGGGCATACGCAAGTCTCATGTAAGAGTGCCGTTAACATCTGTGCAACATGTAGCCAGCCCTCACACGAAGGTACCTGTTCAACAGCCCCCGTCTGCGTTAATTGCAAAGGGTCTCATTCTGCTTCGTTTGCCGACTGTCCGCGGTACTTGGACGAGAAGGCGATCCAGGAGATCCGGGTAAAGGAAAAACTCTCCTTCGCTGAAGCCCGGAGGCGTTACCATGCGCGCCAACCTTCCCTCCTGCGATCTGGCACATTTAGTTCTGTTGTTGCCTCGCCAGTACCACGAGTAGATGCCGAAACTCAGACCTGGACCTTGACTGGATTAACCGCCACTACCATCCGGCCGTCTATTAAAGCTACTGTTACCAAGCCTTATAAACCTGGTCCAAAGTCAATGAAGTCGCAAGCCGCTGAAAAGAAGCCCAAGCAGAAACTACGTAGGGAAGATTTCTTGAAAGACCCTCCGCGTGCGCGCGGTAGCAAAAGTTCACCTTCTCCTCCTCGGAGGTCGCTGTCCCAGGAAGGTCCTGGGACAAGCCGCGCTCAGCGGCACCCCTCACCCATCGCCACCCAGAACCGATTCACGGCGCTTGAATCGGTTTCTGGCACTGAGCGCGTGGGCCCTCCCTCCGAGGAAGCTATGGAGTCTGACCAACTCCATACAAAAAGCCCGAGCCCAAAGGTTAAACAAAAGGTAATTTTAAGCCGCCCTTCTAAGTAGACAGTTTATCCCTTTTATTCATGGCTATCCTGAGCTGGAATGTACGTGGTGTACGATCGCATAGGGCGGAACTGCAACTTTTATTGCGTTCCCATTCACCTATGGTCGTGTGTTTGCAGGAGACCAAGCTTCGCCCTCACGACCCTTTCGATCTCCGAGGGTACACTCCGGTTCGCTACGATCTTGAACCGGAGGAGGGTGCTCCTGCTCATGGAGGTGTCATGTTGTTGATGCGTAATGACGTTCATTTTCATCCTATCACACTTACGTCCGACTTGCAAGCTGTTGCCATTAGACTGCAGTTACCCGGTTTTTTCTTTTCTGTTTGTTCTGTGTATACACCTCCATCGTCTCCCCTCGCTCCCGCGGACATTCGATCTCTCCTGTCTGCTCTCCCAACACCATTTCTTCTGTTGGGAGATTTTAATGCCCATCACCCACTATGGGGTTCTCCAAGGGCTTGTGCGAGGGGAACTCTTCTTTCCGACATTTTTTATCAGTTCAATCTTTCCATCCTCAATACAGGTGCACCTACTTTTATTTCTGATTCTTCCGTTACATTCTCTCACCTGGACCTTGCCATATGCTCAATCCAGCTTGCACGTCGTCTTCAGTGGAACGTCGTCGCTGACACCTACTCCAGCGACCATTTCCCCTGCATCGCTTCTCTTCTGTCGCACCACGTACAGCATTCCAGAGTACCTACCTGGATATTCGCAAAAGCCGACTGGAGCTTGTATTCCAGCATCGTGCATTTTGACGACCAGCCCTTCTCCGACATTAATCAACTTGTGCAGCACCTTACGTCTATTATTTTCTCAGCCGCCGAACGTGCAATACCCCGTTCATCCTCCCAACCTCGGCGGCCACCTGTTCCGTGGTGGAACGAGGATTGTCGGGACGCCGTTCGTGCCCGTAGGACTGCACTTAGGGTGTTTCGGCGCCACCCTACACTTGATAATTTGGTGACTTTTAAACAATCGCGCGCCAGGGCTCGTCGCATTATTCAGGATAGCAAGAAGGCATCTTGGGCTCGTTTTGTCGAGTCTTTTAATCGTTTTACGCCTTCATCCGTTGTTTGGGATAAACTTCGTCGCTTCTCAGGTAAAGTGTCACATTGTACTGTTTCTGGCCTTCAGGTTTCTAATGCCACCATAGTGGATCCGGCTGCCATCGCTAACACTCTGGGTTCTGCCTTTGAGGCGGTTTCCAGTTCAGACCATTATTCCGCCGGCTTTCGCTCTATTAAAGACCGGCAGGATTCCGCATCATATACTTTTCGGTCTGCTAATGCTGAATGCTATAACGAACTATTCACAATGAGGGAGCTGGAGCACGCTCTTCATTGCTCTCGGCACTCCGCTCCCGGGCCGGACGGCATTCATGTCCTGATGTTAAAGAACCTTTCAGCCGACAGTAAACTATTTCTCTTACAGGTCTATAACCGTATTTGGCAAGACGGCATTTTCCCTTCCGTTTGGCGCGAAGCCACCATTGTCCCTATACTTAAGCCTGGGAAGGATCGCCAACTACCTTCCAGCTACCGCCCTATCTCCCTCACCAGTTGCATTTGCAAGGTGATGGAGCGCATGATCAACGGGCGGTTGACATGGTGGCTTGAGTCTCAGAAACTTCTAGCGAACGCTCAGTGCGGGTTTCGTCGCTATCGCTCTACCGTCGACCATCTGGTGTCCTTGTCGACGCATATTATGAATGGGTTTCTGAGAAAGTGTCAAACCGTGGCTGTATTTTTTGACCTGGAGAAAGCTTATGACACTTGTTGGAGGGGCGGCATTTTACGTACACTTCACGATTGGAATATCCGCGGTCCTCTTCCCATATTTCTTCGGGAGTTTATGACGGACCGCGTCTTTCGTGTACGTGTGGGCTCGGTTTTATCTCGTCGTTTTATTCAAGAGAACGGAGTACCGCAGGGCTCTGTACTCAGTGTCACACTTTTTGCGATTGCTATCAACCCCATTGTTGATTGTATTCCACCTGGCATTTCATCGTCCCTTTTTGTTGACGATTTCGCTATTTATTGCAGTTCACGGCGGACCTGTCTACTCGAACGCCGTGTCCAGAGCTGTATCGACCATCTCTACGCCTGGAGTAACGCCAACGGCTTTAAATTCTCCGCCGAGAAATCCGTCTGCATCAACTTCTGGCGCCGGAAGTATTTCCCTCCCCCCTCTCTCCGTCTTGGGCCAGGGATACTTCCGTTTGCAGACGAGGCGAAATTTTTGGGGTTGATTTTTGCTAGGAAGTTGTGTTGGACCTCGCACGTTTCCTTTTTAAAAGCAAAGTGTGACCGTTCTCTTAATCTTTTACGTGTTTTAAGTGGCACATCCTGGGGAGCTGATCGGACCGTCCTTCTTCGCCTTTATCGCTCTTTGGTCCGATCCAAACTTGATTACGGGTGTTTTGTTTATTCGTCGGCACGTCCATCTGTGTTACGTCGTTTGAATCCCATTCATCATCGTGGTCTTAGAGTCGCTACAGGGGCCTTTCCAACTAGCCCCGTGCCCAGTATTTATGCTGAAGCTGCAGAGCCTCCGCTGTCCTCCAGGCGTGAGATGCTCTTGTGCAGCTATGCCTGTCGACTCTCAAGCTTACCTGACCACCCGTCTTTCGCGGCATTTTTCGAGGATTCACTTGACCGGCAATATTTAGTTAGCTCCTCTGCATTGCTCCCTCCAGGGGTTCGATTTCGAGTGCTCCTTCGGCATTTGGACGTTACGCCAGCGCCGGCCCTTCCAAGGGGGGAAACGCGTTTTCCTCCATGGTCGCGCGCTGAGGCCCACTGTCACCTTGGGTTATCGTCAATGCCGAAGAATGAGACCCCTTCTTCAGTCTTTAGATCAGCGTTTTTAGAACTTCAGTCGCAATTCGGGGACTTGCCTTTTATCTTTACTGATGGATCTAAGACTGATGCTGGAGTAGGATGTGCCTTTTTTTGTGGTGGAAATAGTTTTACCTTTCGTTTACCAGAGCAATGTTCGATTTTTACCGCCGAACTTTTTAGCATTTATCAGTCTCTTTTATATATTCAGCGGCACGACTTACGGCACTGTTTTATTTGTTCCGACTCCCTGAGTGCTCTTCAAAGTATTAGCTCGCTGTACAGTTACCACCCGCTCGTACAGCGCATTCATGACCTGCTCCACTCGCTTGATGTCTCTGGCATCAGCGTCTCCTTCTTGTGGATTCCAGGTCATGTGGGCATCTCAGGTAATGAGTCTGCCGATGTCGCTGCCAAGTCGGCGATTTTATCACCCAGACGTTTTACCTCTGTTGTTCCCTCGTCAGATTTGTTTATTGTTTTACGTCGCCGCATCCTCTCGCTTTGGAGCGATGAGTGGATGGCCCTCCGGGGGAACAAGTTGCGGGAGGTTAAGCCTCTCCCGTTAGTCTGGGCTACATCTTCCCGTGCTTCTCGTCGGGAAGAGGTAATTTTAACACGCCTTCGTATCGGACATTGCATTTTTAGTCATAAGTATTTGCTGAGTGGTGACCCCGCGCCACTCTGTGGGCAGTGTGACGTGCCCTTAACGGTGCGTCACATTTTAACAGAGTGTCAGGTTTTAGCTGCATTGCGTGCTCGTGTGGGTCTGCCTGTTGGCCTAGCCAACGTTTTGGCAGACGACACGCATGCTGTGGAATGTGTTTTACGTTTTATTCATAACAGTGATTTTAATCTGCGCATTTAATGCGTTGAGCGTCTGTTAGCTTCGTACTTTTATCCTGTCGGTTTTTATGGGAACTCTTATCCCCAGTGGACATATGGCGCTCATGTCCCTCGCATTCTACAGTTCCTGACACGTTTTACTCCTTTACTGCCTATGCTTTTAGTGTGTTGTTTTTCAGGTCTTTGTCTTGTTATTATTGCTGTTATTGTTATTATTGTTTTTATTGTTATTGTTGTTATTGTTATTATTGTTATTGTTATATTTGTTATTGTTATATTGTTAGTTTTAGCTTTTTGACATCGCGGGTTTGTGTCCCGTTTTTTAATTATGCGGTTTTTTACCTATCTTTTATTTTTTGACTTTATATTTTATACCTTGTAAGGGCGCTGATGACCTCAGCAGTTTAGCGCCCTTAAGCCGCATATCATCATCATCATCATTTTTCTTATAAGTTGCATTCGTTAAAATTTAACACTCAGATTTTACACAATTTAACTGATACGAAATCATTCACTTAAAAACAACATTTTATGAATGGATTTCTGAGAAAGTGTCAAACCGTGGCTGTGTTTTTTGTCATGAAGAAAGCTTATGACACTTGTTGGAGGGGCGGCGGTTTACGTACACTTCACGCATGGAATATCCGTGGTCTTCTTCCCATATTTCTTCGGGAGTTTATGACGGACCGCGTCTTTCGTGTACGTGTGGGTTCGGTTTTAACTATTCGTTATATTCAAGAGAACGGAGTACCGCAGGGCTCTGTACACAGTGTCACACTTTTTGCGATAGCTATCAACCCCATTGTTGATTGTGTTCCATCTGGCATTTCATGGTCCCTTTTCGTTGACGATTTTTCCATTTATTGTAATTCACTGCGGACCTGTCTGCTCGAACGCTGTCTTCAGAGCTGTATCGACCGTCTCTACGCATGGAGTAACGCCAACGACTTTAATTTCTCCGCCGATAAATCCGTCTGCATCAACTTCTGATGCCGGAAGGCTTTTCCTCCGCCGTCTCTCCATCTTGGGTCGGAGGTCCTTCCATTTGCAGACGAGGTGAAACTTTTGGGGTTGATCTTTGATCGAAAGCTGAGCTGGACTTCTCACGTTTCCTTTTTAAATGCTAAGTGTGACCGTTCTCTTAATCTTTTAAGTGGCACATCCTGGGGAGGTGATCGGACCGTACTTCTACATCTTTATCGCTCTTTGGTCCAATCCAAGCTTGATTACGGGTGCATTGTTTATTCGTCGGCGCGTCCATCTGTATTACGTCGATACAATGGCATTCACCATCGTGGCATAAACCTCGCTACAGGGGCCTTTCCAACCAGCCCTGTACCTAGCCTATATGCTGAGGCTGCAGAGCCTCCGCTGTCCTTCAGACGTGAGATGCTCTTGTGCAGCTATGCCTGTCGACTCTCCAGCTCTCCTGAGCACCCGTCCTTCGCGATATTTTACGAGGATTCGCTTGATCGACAATATTTATTTAGCTTCCTCCAGGGGTTCGATTTCGACTGCTACTTCGGCATTTGGACGTTACGTCAGCGCCGATCCTTCCACGGGGGAAACACGTTTTCCTCCATGGTCGCGCGCTGAGACCCACTGTCACCTTGGGTTAACGTCGATGCCGAAAAAGGAGACACCTGCTTCCGTCCTTCCCCCCTCAGGGGTCACCTTATGTGAGTACGGGTTTTTGGCGCACCCGGGGGTTCCCGAGCCAATCATCGCCATATTCATCCCCTCACCCCCATCCGGTCGAGGTGGGTTCTTCAAGTGACCGGTGGACAAAAGGTAGGCTCTCGTGCGTTCTTTGCATTCCATCCATACCGCACCTCACCATCGTTTCTTTCTTCCCTTATCACTTTCCGACCATTCCGCACCACGACATTCGCATATTTCTTTTTCTTCCCCGCCGGCCTACCTTGCGTGCGAAACGCCCACACTGTTTTAGTTTCTTTTATCCTTTTATTTAACTCCTCCGTGAACACAGCCTGACGGATACCCGCGCACCGCGTGCGCAGCTGGATGAGTGGATAATGGCGTCATCCCCACCACCCGGGGTCGTCATGTAGGGTTTGTGTTCGTATCCGCTGTTCAACTGCAGTCCCGCGGGGGGGCCATTGCATGAGCTGCTGACTTCTGACGGCGATTGGGTCCCTCTGTCTATGTTCTGGGAGGTGTGACCCTGGGGTGAGTCTGGTATAGATAGGCCACTCACCCAAGCCGGGGTAACGCCCGAGGTCGGAGACGGTTGCAATGGTGGAGGATTTTTTTTCGCTATGGAGCACCCTTTCTCCATTATTAACAACAAGCGCCGAAAAGTCATTGTAACAGAAGTAGCACCGCCGTCATCTGGTTGTTACTTGGTAATTTCGAGAACAGAAGAAGGACAAAACTTTGAGGTGAACCCTTTTATAATTCAGAAGGGCATAGATGCTATTGCTGGTGCGGTTCAATCATGCACTCGTCTACGGAATGGTTCCTTATTGGCACAAACTAAGTCTGATCAGCAAAGTAAGACCTTGTTGCGCGCTACGCTTCTCCACGGTTACCCCATCCGTGTTGAGAAGCACCGCACATTGAACTCCTGTCGGGGCGTCGTTACCACCCATAGCCTCGATGGTATATCGGACGAGGATCTCGTAGAATATCTATCCGATCAAAAGGTGACTGCAGTGCATCGAGTGCAGGCCAAACGCGACGGCGTATTGGTACCCACTCGTACCCTGTTTATTACATTTGATGGCGTCGATCTGCCCACGAGCATTTCCGCAGGTTACGAACGGATTTCTGTGAGGCCTTATATTCCTAGACCTCTGCGTTGTTTTAAATGCCAACGTTTTGGGCATACGCAAGTCTCATGTAAGAGTGCCGTTAACATCTGTGCAACATGTAGCCAGCCCTCACACGAAGGTACCTGTTCAACAGCCCCCGTCTGCGTTAATTGTAAAGGGTCACATTCTGCTTCGTTTGCCGACTGTCCGCGGTATTTGGACGAGAAGGCGATCCAGGAGATCCGGGTAAAGGAGAAACTCTCCTTCGCCGAAGCCCGGAGGCGTTTCCATGCGCGCCAACCTTCACTCCTGCGATCTGGCACATTTAGTTCTGTTGTTGCCTCGCCAGTACCACGAGTAGATGCCGAAACTCAGACCTGGACCTTGACTGGATTAACCGCCACTACCATCTGGCCGTCTATTAAAGCTACTGTTACCAAGCCTTATAAACCTGGTCCAAAGTCAATGAAGTCGCAAGCCGCTGAAAAGAAGCCCAAGCAGAAACTACGTAGGGAAGATTTTTTGAAAGATCCTCCGCGTGCGCGCGGTAACAAAAGTTCACCTTCTCCTCCTCGGAGGTCGCTGTCCCAGGAAGGTCCTGGGACAAGCCGCGCTCATGCGGCACCCCTCACCCATCGCCACCCAGAACCGATTCACGGCGCTTGAATCGGTTTCTGGCACTGAGCGCGTGGGCCCTCCCTCCGAGGAAGCTATGGAGTCTGACCAACTCCATACAAAAAGCCCGAGCCCAAAGGTTAAACAAAAGGTAATTTTAAGCCGCCCTTCTAAATAGACAGTTTATCCCCTTTTTCTTAATGGCTATCCTGACCTGGAATGTACGTGGTGTACGATCGCATAGGGCGGAACTGCAACTTTTATTGCGTTCCCATTCGCCTATGGTCATATGTTTGCAGGAGACTAAGCTTCGCTCTCACGATCCTTTTGATCTCCGAGGATATACTCCGGTTCGCTACGACCTTGAACCGGAGGAGGGTACTCCTGCTCCTGGTGGTGTCATGATTTTGGTGCGTAATGACGTTCATTTTCAAACTATCACACTTACGTCCGACTTGCAAGCTGTTGCCATTAGACTGCAGTTACCCGGTTTTTTCTTTTCTGTTTGTTCTGTGTATACACCTCCATCGTCTCCCCTCGCTCCCGCGGACATTCGATCTCTCCTGTCCGCTCTCCCAACACCATTTTTCTGTTGGGAGATTTTAATGCCCATCACCCACTATGGGGTTCGCCAAGGGCTTGTGCGAGGGGAACTCTTCTTTCCGACATTTTTTATCAGTTCAATCTTTCCATCCTCAATACAGGTGCACCTACGTTTATTTCTGATTCTTCTGGTACATTTTCTCACCTGGACCTTGCCATTTGCTCACTCCAGCTTGCACGTCTTCAGTGGAACGTCGTCGCTGACACCTACTCCAGCGAGCATTACCCCTGCATCGTTTCTCTTCTGTCGCACCACGTACAGCATTCCAGAGTACCTACCTGGATATTCGCAAAAGCCGACTGGAGCTTGTATTCCAGCCTCGTGCATTTTGACGACCAGCCCTTCTCCGACATTAACCAACTAGTGCAGCACCTTAGGTCTATTATTTTCTCTGCTGCCGAACGCGCAATACCCCGTTCATCCTCCCAACCTCGGCGGCCACCTGTTCCGTGGTGGAACGAGGATTGTCGGGACGCCGTTCGTGCCCGTAGCACTGCACTTAGGGTGTTTCGGCGCCACCCTACACTTGATAATTTGGTGACTTTTAAACAATCGCGCGCCAGGGCTCATCGCATTATTCAGGATAGCAAGAAGGCATCTTGGGCTCGTTTTGTCGAGTCTTTTAATCGTTTTACGCCTTCATCCGTTGTCTGGGATAAACTTCGTCGCTTCTCAGGTAAAGTGTCACATTGTACTGTTTCTGGCCTTCAGGTTTCTAATGCCACCATAGTGGATCCGGCTGCCATCGCTAACACTCTGGGTGCTGCCTTTGAGTCGGTTTCACGTTCAGACCATTATTCCGCCGGCTTTCGCTCTCTTAAAGACCGGCTGCATTCCGCATCATATACTTTTCGGTCTGCTAATGATGAATGCTATAACAACCTATTCACAATGAGGGAGCTGGAGCACGCTCTTCATTGCTCTAGGCACTCCGCTCCTGGGCCGGACGGCATTCATGTCCTGATGTTAAAGCACCTTTCAGCCGACAGTAAACTCTTTCTCCTACAGGTCTATAACCGTATTTGGCAAGACGGCCTTTTTCCTTCCGTTTGGCGCGAAGCCACCATTGTCCCTATTCTTAAGCCTGGGAAGGATCGCCAACTACCTTCCAGCTACCGCCCTATCTCCCTCACCAGTTGCATTTGCAAGGTGATGGAGCGCCTGATCAACGGGCGGTTGACATGGTGGCTTGAGTCTCAGAAACTTTTAGCGAACGCTCAGTGCGGATTTCGTCGCTATCGCTCTACCGTCGATCATCTGGTGTCCCTGTCGACGCATGTTATGAATGGATTTCTGAGAAAGTGTCAAACCGTGGCTGTATTTTTTGACCTGGAGAAAGCTTATGACACTTGTTGGAGGGGCGGCATTTTACGTACACTTCACGATTGGAATATCCGCGGTCGTCTTCCCATATTTCTTCGGGAGTTTATGACGGACCGCGTCTTTCGTGTACGTTTGGGCTCGGTTTATCTCGTCGTTTTATTCAAGAGAACGGATTACCGCAGGGCTCTGTACTCAGTGTCACACTTTTTGCGATTGCTATCAACCCCATTGTTGATTGTATTCCACCTGGCATTTCATCGTCCCTTTTTGTTGACGATTTCGCTATTTATTGCAGTTCACGGCGGACCTGTCTACTCGAACGCCGTCTCCAGAGCTGTATCGACCGTCTCTACGCCTGGAGTAACGCCAACGGCTTTAATTTCTCCGCCGAGAAATCCGTCTGCATCAACTTCTGGCGCCGGAAGTATTTCCCTCCGCCCTCTCTCCATCTTGGGCCAGGGATACTTCCGTTTGCAGACGAGGCGAAATTTTTGGGGTTGATTTTTGATAGAAAGTTGTGTTGGACCTCGCACGTTTCCTTTTTAAAAGCAAAGTGTGACCGTTCTCTTAATCTTTTACGTGTTTTAAGTGGCACATCCTGGGGAGCTGATCGGACCGTCCTTCGCCTTTATCGCTCTTTGGTCCGATCCAAACTTGATTACGGGTGTATTGTTTATTCGTCGGCACGTCCCTCTGTCTTACGTCGTTTGAATCCCATTCATCATCGTGGTATTAGAGTCGCTACAGGGGCCTTTCCAACTAGCCCCGTGCCCAGTCTTTACGCTAAGGCTGAAGAGCCTCCGCTGTCTTTCAGGCGTGAGATGCTCTTATGTAGCTATGCTTGTCGGCTCTCAAGCTTGCCTAACCACCCGTCCTTCGATGTATTTTACGAGGATTCGCTTGATCGGCAATATTTAGTTAGCTCCTCTGCATTGCTCCCCCCAGGGGTTCGATATCGACTGCTACTTCGGCATTTGGACGTTTCGCCAGCGCCGGCCCTTACCCGAGGGGAAACGCGTTTTCCTCCATGGTCGCGCGCTGAGGCCCACATCCACCTTGGGCTGACGTCGATGCCGAAAAATGCGACCCCTGCTTCTGTTCTTAGATCCGCCTTTTTAGAACTACAGGCGCAGTTCGGGGACTGTCATTTTATATATACCGATGGGTCTAAGACTGATGTTGGAGTAGGATGTGCCTTTGTTTTTGGTGTACAGAGTTTTACTTTTCGTTTACCTCGACAATGTTCAATTTTTACCGCCGAACTTTTTAGCATTTATCAATCCGTTTTATACATTCAGAGGCACGACTTACGGCACTGTCTTATTTGTACGGACTCTGAGTGCCCTTCAGAGTATTACTGCGCTGTACAATTACCACCCACTCGTACAGCGCATACATGACCTGCTCCACTCGCTGGGTGTCTCTGGCATCAGCGTGTCTTTCATGTGGATTCCAGGTCATGTGGGCATCTCAGGTAATGAGTCTGCCGACGCCGCTGCGAAATCGGCGATTTTATTACCCAGATTTTTTACCTCTGTTGTTCCCTCGTCAGATTCGTGTGTTGTTTTACGTCGCCGCATCCTCTCGCGCTGACGCGATGAGTGGACGGCCCTCCGGGGGAACAAGTTGCGGGAGGTTAAGCCTTTCCCGTTGATCTGGGATACCTCTTCTCGTTCTTGTCGTCGGGAAGAGGTAATTTTAGCTCGTTTACGGATTGGACATTGTGTTTTTAGTCATAGGAATTTGCTCAGTGGTGACCCCGCACCACTCTGTGGGCAGTGTGACGTGCCCTTGACGGTGCGTCATATTTTAACACAGTGTCAGGTTTTAGCTGCATTGCGTGCCCGCGTGGGTGTGCCTATTGGCCTAGCCAACGTTTTGGCAGACGACACGCGTGCTGTAGAATGTGTTTTACGTTTTATTCATGATAGTGATTTTACTCTGCGCATTTAATGCGTTGAGCGTCTTTTAGCTTAATACTTTTTTCTGTAAGTTTTTATGGGGACTCTAATCCCCAGTGGACATATGGCGCTCATGTCCCTCGCATTCTATAGTTCTTGACACGTTTTAATCGTTTATTGCCTATGCTTTTAGTGTGTTGGTTTTTTCAGATATTTATATTGTTATTATTGTTGTTATTGATTTTATTGTTGTTATTGATATTATTGTTGTTATTGATTTTATTGTTGTTATTATTGTTGTTATTGTTATCTTATTGTTATTTTTAGCCTTTTGGACATCGCGGGTTTACGTCCTGTTTTTAATTATGCGGTTCTTTTACCTGTTTTTATATTTTGACTTTATATTTTATACATTGTAAGGGCGCTGATGACCTCAGTAGTTTAGCGCCCTTAAGCCGCATATCATCATCATCATCATCCGTCCTTCCATCCGCTTTTTTAGAACTACAGGCGCAGTTCGGGGAATGTAATTTTATATTTACTGATGGCTCTGAGTCTAATGTCGGAGTAGGGTGTGCCTTTTTTTGGCGACCTAAGTTTTAGTTTCGTTTACCCGGGCAAAGTTTGATTTTTACCGCCGAACTTTTTAGTGTTTATCAGTCACGTTTATACGTCCAGCGGCAAGACTTACCGCACTGTTTCATTTGTTCAGACTCCCTGATTGCTCTTCAAAGTATTAGCGCTCTGTACAGTTACCACCCCCACGTATAGCTCATTGATGACCTGCTCCACTCGCTTGGTGTTTCCGGCATCAGCATCTCCTTCGTGTGTATTCCAGGTAATGTGGCCATCTCAGGGAACCAGTGTGCCGACGCCGCTGCCAAATCGGCGATTTTATCACCCAGAAGTTTTACCTGTGTTGTTCCCTCGTCGCATTTTAGTGTTGATTTACGCGACAGCATCCTCACGCGTTGGCGCGATGAGTCGGCTTCGCTTAGTGGGAACACGATGCGGAAGGGTAAACCTGTCCCGGTTGTCTGGGTCAGCTCTTCTCGTGCTTCTCGTCGGGAGGAGGTGATTTTAACCCAACTTCGTGTCGGACATTGTGCTTTTAGTCTTAGATATCTGCTCAGTGGTGACCCCGCACCACTCTGTGAGCAGTATGGTGCGCCCTTAACGGTGCGTCACATTTTAACAGAGTGTCAAGTTTTAGCTCCATTGCGCGTTCGTGTGGGTCTGCCTGTTGTTATAGCTGACGTTTTGGCAGACGACGGTCGTGCTGTAGAATCTGTTTTACGTTTTATTCGTGACAATGATTTTAATCGGCGCATTTGATGCGCCAAGCGTCCTTTAGCTTTGTAATTATATATTGTCTGTTTTAATGGGGACTCTACACCCCAGTGGACATATGGCGCTCATGTCCCATGCGTTCTACAGTTCTTGACACTTGGTTTTGCTCTTATTGTTTTGTGTAACATGTTTTAGTGTGGTGGTTTTATCATTTGTGTGCGTGTTATGTTTATTGATTTTGACTTTGCGGATTTTTTCGTATTTTAGTTCTTGAATTTTATATTTTACACGTTGTCAGGGCGCTGATGACCTTTGATGTTTAGCGCTCTTAACCCCATGTCATCATCATCATCATGCTACTGCACTTTTGCCAAAATTTACAAGAGTAACTTGTCAAACTTTATACTCGAAAACAAGCAAATTCAGTTTTATAGAGCAAACTTCATGTTAGAAAGCTGATAGAACTCGAACTTGTATTCATTGGAAGACTATTAAGATGTGATTGTAGAAGAGGTATGTCAGTGATATGAAAAAACTGTGCCATATGTGAAAGTAAGTCCTTCCTTTCTCGACCGTTGAAAGAGCTTTAAATGGAGTGCCATGTGTAGAAATAATTCAAAGGCAAATGCCTTAGATGTGCTTAAAATGGAGCCTTTTTTTCATAATTCTGTATAGGTGGCAACGTTTTGTGTTATATTTCCTATTTTTCAAAGCTAGAAACCATATACCTGGCAGTCGAATAAAATGAACAAGTCACTGTGCACGCAGTATTATAATTCTGGAAAAACTAATACAAAGTGAAAATCTATAATTCAATTCATGAGGGTAAAAGGCCATACATGCGTGTAATAGATAACAGCGGCCTGCACTTACAAGTGAAGGAGTTTACACGGATATCCATGGAAAATGTAGATTTTATATCATGGGGGAAGATTACGGTATATGTGTAAACGTTTATAAAGTAGTACACTGACAGTCTAAAGAACGTGGTCTAATTAGAGATTAGGTAGCCTAGTTAATATAGCTCCCTTACGTCCACCTTAAATTAACCTTTTCTCTTAGTCCGGCCTTTTATGGGGACACTTCTACGCCATCCAAAGCCGATAATTGACCTGGGAGGCGTTCACTTTGACTATTAGCAATTGAAGAAGGAATAAAATTTCATTAGTTGAGGTGTCTAGTAATAAAATCTACGACATAGGCTTTCGTAGTTTTAGAGAAAAATGAGAAGGATCTATGGCTGATTCAATAAAACGCGTTTCCATGTTTTTCTTTTTCTTATAAGTTGCATTCGTTAAAATTTAACACTCAGATTTTACACAATTTAACTGATACTCACGAAATCATTCACTTAAAAACATTTTATGAATGGATTTCTGAGAAAGTGTCAAACCGTGGCTGTGTTTTTTGTCATGGAGAAAGCTTATGACACTTGTTGGAGGGGCGGCGGTTTACGTACACTTCACGCATGGAATATCCGTGGTCGTCTTCCCATATTTCTTCGGGAGTTTATGACGGACCAAGTCTTTCGTGTACGTGTGGGTTCGGTTTTAACTATTCGTTATATTCAAGAGAACGGAGTACCGCAGGGCTCTGTACACAGTGTCACATTTTTTGCGATAGCTATCAACCCCATTGTTGATTGTGTTCCACCTATCATTTCATCGTCCCTTTTCGTTGACGATTTTGCCATTTATTGTAGTTCACGGCGGACCTTTCTGCTCGAACGCTGTCTTCAGAGTTGTATCGACTGTCTCTACGCATGGAGTAACGCCAACACTTTAATTTCTCCGCCGATATATCCGTCTGCATCAACTTCTCCCTCAGGGGCTCACCTTCTGTGAGTACGGGTTTTTGGCGCACCCGGGGGTTCCCGAGCCAATCATCGCCATATTCATCCCCTCACCCCCATCCGGTCGAGGTGGGTTCTTCAAGTGACCGGTGGACCCAAGGTAGGCTCTCGTGCGTTCTTTGCATTCCATTCATACCGCACCTCACCATCGTTTCTTTCTTCCCTTATCACTTTCCGGCCATTTCGCACCACGACATTCGCATATCTCTTTTTCTTCCCCGCCGGCCTACCTTGCGTGCGAAACGCCCACACAGTTTTAGTTTCTTTTACCTTTTTATTTAAATCCTCCGTGGACACAGCCTGACGGATACCCGCGCACCGCGTGCGCAGCTGGGTGAGTGGGTAATGGCGTCATCCCCACCACCCGGGGTCGTCATGTAGGGTTTGTGTTCGTATCCGCTGTTCAACTGCAGTCCCGCGGGGGGGCCATTGCATGAGCTGCTGACTTCTGACGGCGATTGGGTCCCTCTGTCTATGTGCTGGGAGGTGTGACCCTGGGGTCAGTCTGGTATAGATAGGCCACTCACCCAAGCCGGGGTAACGCCCGGGAAGTCAGAGCCCGAGGTCGGAGACGGTTGCAATGGTGGAGGATATTTTTCGCTATGGAGCACCCTTTCTCCATTATTCACAACAAGCGCCGAAAAGTCATTGTAACAGAAGTAGCACCGCCGTCATCTGGTTGTTACTTGGTCATTTCGAGAACAGAAGAAGGACAAAACTTTGAGAAGGTGAACCCTTTTATTATTCAGAAGGGCATAGATGCTATTGCTGGTGCGGTTCAATCATGCACTCGTCTACGGAATGGTTCCTTATTGGCACAAACTAAGTCCGATCAGCAAAGTAAGACCTTGTTGCGCGCTACGATTCTCCACGGTTACCCCATCCGTGTTGAGAAGCACCGCACATTGAACTCCTGTCGGGGCGTCGTTACCACCCATAGCCTCGATGGTATATCGGACGAGGATCTCGTAGAATATCTATCCGATCAAAAGGTGACTGCAGTGCATCGAGTGCAGGCCAAACGCGACGGCGTATTGGTACCCACTCGTACCCTGTTTATTACATTTGATGGCGTCGATCTGCCCACGAGCATTTCCGCAGGGTACGAACGGATTTCTGTGAGGCCTTATATTCCTAGACCTCTGCGTTGTTTTAAATGCCAACGTTTTGGGCATACGCAAGTCTCATGTAAGAGTGCCGTTAACATCTGTGCAACATGTAGCCAGCCCTCACACGAAGGTACCTGTTCAACAGCCCCCGTCTGCGTTAATTGCAAAGGGTCTCATTCTGCTTCGTTTGCCGACTGTCCGCGGTACTTGGACGAGAAGGCGATCCAGGAGATCCGGGTAAAGGAAAAACTCTCCTTCGCTGAAGCCCGGAGGCGTTACCATGCGCGCTAACCTTCCCTCCTGCGATCTGGCACATTTAGTTCTGTTGTTGCCTCGCCAGTACCACGAGTAGATGCCGAAACTCAGACCTGGACCTTGACTGGATTAACCGCCACTACCATCCGGCCGTCTATTAAAGCTACTGTTACCAAGCCTTATAAACCTGGTCCAAAGTCAATGAAGTCGCAAGCCGCTGAAAAGAAGCCCAAGCAGAAACTACGTAGGGAAGATTTCTTGAAAGACCCTCCGCGTGCGCGCGGTAGCAAAAGTTCACCTTCTCCTCCTCGGAGGTCGCTGTCCCAGGAAGGTCCTGGGACAAGCCGCGCTCAGCGGCACCCCTCACCCATCGCCACCCAGAACCGATTCACGGCGCTTGAATCGGTTTCTGGCACTGAGCGCGTGGGCCCTCCCTCCGAGGAAGCTATGGAGTCTGACCAACTCCATACAAAAAGCCCGAGCCCAAAGGTTAAACAAAAGGTAATTTTAAGCCGCCCTTCTAAGTAGACAGTTTATCCCTTTTATTCATGGCTATCCTGAGCTGGAATGTACGTGGTGTACGATCGCATAGGGCGGAACTGCAACTTTTATTGCGTTCCCATTCACCTATGGTCGTGTGTTTGCAGGAGACCAAGCTTCGCCCTCACGACCCTTTCGATCTCCGAAAGTACACTCCGGTTCGCTACGATCTTGAACCGGAGGAGGGTGCTCCTGCTCATGGAGGTGTCCTGTTGTTGGTGCGTAATGACGTTCATTTTCATCCTATCACACTTACGTCCGACTTGCAAGCTGTTGCCATTAGACTGCAGTTACCCGGTTTTTTCTTTTCTGTTTGTTCTGTGTATACACCTCCATCGTCTCCCCTCGCTCCCGCGGACATTCGATCTCTCCTGTCCGCTCTCCCAACACCATTTCTTCTGTTGGGAGATTTTAATGCCCATCACCCACTATGGGGTTCGCCAAGGGCTTGTGCGAGGGGAACTCTTCTTTCCGATATTTTTTATCAGTTCAATCTTTCCATCCTCAATACAGGTGCACCTACTTTTATTTCTGATTCTTCCGGTACATTCTCTCACCTGGACCTTGCCATATGCTCAATCCAGCTTGCACGTCGTCTTCAGTGGAACGTCATCGCTGACACCTACTCCAGCGACCATTTCCCCTGCATCGTTTCTCTTCTGTCGCACCACGTACAGCATTCCAGAGTACCTACCTGGATATTCGCAAAAGCCGACTGGAGCTTGTATTCCAGCATCGTGCGTTTTGACGACCAGCCCTTCTCCGACATTAATCAACTAGTGCAGCACCTTACGTCTATTATTTTCTCAGCCGCCGAACGTGCAATACCCCGTTCATCCTCCCAACCTCGGCGGCCACCTGTTCCATGGTGGAACGAGGATTGTCGGGACGCCGTTCGTGCCCGTAGGACTGCACTTAGGGTGTTTCGGCGCCACCCTACACTTGATAATTTGGTGACTTTTAAACAATCGCGCGCCAGGGCTCGTCGCATTATTCAGGATAGCAAGAAGGCATCTTGGGCTCGTTTTGTCGAGTCTTTTAATCGCTTTACGCCTTCATCCGTTGTTTGGGATAAACTTCGTCGCTTCTCAGGTAAAGTGTCACATTGTACTGTTTCTGGCCTTCAGGTTTCTAATGCCACCATAGTGGATCCGGCTGCCATCGCTAACACTCTGGGTGCTGCCTTTGAGGCGGTATCCCATTCAGACCATTATTCCGCCGGCTTTCGCTCTATTAAAGACCGGCAGGATTCCGCATCATATACTTTTCGGTCTGCTAATGATGAATGCTATAACGAACTATTCACAATGAGGGAGCTGGAGCACGCTCTTCATTGCTCTCGGCACTCCGCTCCCGGGCCGGACGGCATTCATGTCCTGATGTTAAAGAACCTTTCAGCCGACAGTAAACTATTTCTCTTACAGGTCTATAACCGTATTTGGCAAGACGGCATTTTTCCTTCCGTTTGGCGCGAAGCCACCATTGTCCCTATTCTTAAGCCTGGGAAGGATCGCCAACTACCTTCCAGCTACCGCCCTATCTCCCTCACCAGTTGCATTTGCAAGGTGATGGAGCGCATGATCAACGGGCGGTTGACATGGTGGCTTGAGTCTCAGAAACTTCTAGCGAACGCTCAGTGCGGGTTTCGTCGTTATCGCTCTACCGTCGACCATCTGGTGTCCTTGTCGACGCATATTATGAATGGATTTCTGAGAAAGTGTCAAACCGTGGCTGTATTTTTTGACCTGGAGAAAGCTTATGACACTTGTTGGAGGGGCGGCATTTTACGTACACTTCACGATTGGAATATCCGCGGTCGTCTTCCCATATTTCTTCGGGAGTTTATGACGGACCGCGTCTTTCGTGTACGTGTGGGCTCGGTTTTATCTCGTCGTTTTATTCAAGAGAACGGAGTACCGCAGGGCTCTGTACTCAGTGTCACACTTTTTGCGATTGCTATCAACCCCATTGTTGATTGTATTCCACCTGGCATTTCATCGTCCCTTTTTGTTGACGATTTCGCTATTTATTGTAGTTCACGGCGGACCTGTCTACTCGAACGCCGTCTCCAGAGCTGTATCGACCGTCTCTACGCCTGGAGTAACGCCAACGGCTTTAATTTCTCCGCCGAGAAATCCGTCTGCATCAACTTTTGGCGCCGGAAGTATTTCCCTCCACCCTCACTCCATCTTGGGCCTGGGATACTTCCGTTTGCAGACGAGGCGAAATTTTTGGGGTTGATTTTTGACAGGAAGTTGTGTTGGACCTCGCACGTTTCCTTTTTAAAAGCAAAGTGTGACCGTTCTCTTAATATTTTACGTGTTTTAAGTGGCACATCCTGGGGAGCTGATCGGACCGTCCTTCTTCGCCTTTATCGCTCTTTGGTCCGATCCAAGCTTGATTACGGGTGTATTGTTTATTCGTCGGCACGTCCATCTGTGTTACGTCGATTGAATGCCATTCACCATCGTGGCATAAGAGTCGCTACAGGGGCCTTTCCAACTAGCCCTGTACCCAGTCTGTACGCAGAAGCTGCAGAGCCTCCGCTGTCCTTCAGGCGTGAGATGCTCTTGTGCAGCTATGCTTGTCGACTCTCAAGCTTGCCTAACCACCCGTCCTTCGATGTATTTTACGAAGATTCGCTTGACCGGCAATATTTAGTTAGCTCCTCTGCATTGCTCCCTCCAGGGGTTCGATTTCGACTGCTACTTCGGCATTTGGACGTTACGCCAGCGCCGGCCCTTCCACGGGGAGAAACGCGTTTTCCTCCATGGTCCCGCGCTGAGGCCCACTGTCACCTTGGGCTAACGTCAATGCCGAAGGCTGAGACCCCTGCTTCAGTCTTTAGATCGGCTTTTTTAGAAGTACGGGCTCAATTCGGGGACTTCCATTTTATCTTTACCGATGGATCTAAGACTGAAGCTGGAGTTGGATGTGCCTTTGTTTCTGGTCACTGTAGTTTTAAGTTTCGTTTACCTGCACAATGTTCAATTTTTACCGCCGAACTTTTTAGCATTTATCAATCTATTTTATACATTCAGCGGCACGCCTTACAGCACTGTTTTATTTGTACGGACTCTCTGAGTGCCCTTCAGACTATTACTGCGCTGTACCATTACCACCCGCTTGTACAGCGCATACATGACCTGCTCCACTCGCTTGGTGTCTCTGGCATCAGCGTGTCCTTCATGTGGATTCCAGGTCATGTGGGCATCTCAGGGAATGAGTCTGCCGACGCCGCTGCGAAATCGGCGATTTTATTACCCAGATTTTTTACCTCTGTTGTTCCCTCGTCAGATTCGTGTGCTATTTTACGTCGCCGCATCCTCTCGCGCTGGCGCGATGAGTGGACGGCCCTCCGGGGGAACAAGTTGCGGGAGGTTAAGCCTCTCCCGTTAATCTGGGGTACCTCTTCTCGTTCTTGTCGTCGGGAAGAGGTAATTTTAGCTCGTCTACGGATTGGACATTGTGTTTTTAGTCATAGGTATTTGCTCAGTGGTGACCCCGCACCACTCTGTGGGCAGTGTGACGTGCCCTTATCGGTGCGTCACATTTTAACAGAGTGTCAGGTTTTAGCTGCATTGCGTGCTCGTGTGGGTCTGCCTGTTGGCCTAGCCAACGTTTTGGCAGACGACACGCGTGCTGTAGAATGTGTTTTACGTTTTATTCATGACAGTGATTTTAATCTGCGCATTTAATGCGTTGGGCGTCTGTTGGCTTAGTACTTTTCTTCTGTCTGTTTTATGGGAACTCTTATCCCCAGTGGACATATGACGCTCATGTCCCTCGCGTTCTACAGTTCCTGACACGTTTTAATCTTTTATAGCCCTTGCTTTTAGTGTGTTGGTTTTTCAGACCTTTGTATTGTTGTTATTGTTATTCTTGTTATTATTGTTGTTCTTGTTATTGTTATTGTTATTATTGTTATTGTTATTGTTATTATTGTTGTTATTGTTATTTTGTTATTGTTCTGTTGTTGGTTTTAGCTATTTGAACATCGCGGGTTTGTGTCCCGTTTTTACCTATGCGGTTCTTTTACCTGTTTTATATTTTGACATTATCTTTTATACATTGTAAGGGCTCTGATGACCGTAGCAGTTTAGCGCCCTTAAACCGCATCTCTTACTTACTTACTTGCATCAACTTCTGATGCCGGAAGGCTTTTCCTCCGCCGTCTCTCCATCTTGGGTCGGAGGTCCTTCCATTTGCAGACGAGGTGAAACTTTTGGGGTTGATCTTTGATCGAAAGCTGAGCTGGACTTCTCACGTGTCCTTTTTAAATGCTAAGTGACCGTTCTCTTAATCTTTTAAGTGGCACATCCTGGGGAGGTGATCGGACCGTACTTCTACATCTTTATCGCTCTTTGGTCCAATCCAAGCTTGATTACGGGTGCATTGTTTATTCGTCGGCGCGTCCATCTGTATTACGTCCATTGAATGGCATTCACCATCGTGGCATAAAACTCGCTACAGGGGCCTTTCCAACCAGCCCTGTACCTAGCCTATATGCTGAGGCTGCAGAGCCTCCGCTGTCTTTCAGACGAGAGATGCTCTTGTGCAGCTATGGCTGTCGACTCTCCAGCTTGCCTGACCACCCGTCCTTCGCGATATTTTACGAGGATTCGCTTGATCGACAATATTTAGTTAGCTTCCTCCAGGGGTTCGATTTCGACTGCTACTTCGGCATTTGCACGTTACGTCAGCGCCGGCCCTTCCAAGGGGGGAAACACGTTTTCCTCCATGGTCTCGCGCTGAGACCCACTGTCACCTTGGGTTAACGTCGAGGCCGAAAAAGGAGACATCTGCTTCCGTCCTTCCATCCGCTTTTTTAGAACTACAGGCGCAGTTCGGGGAATGTAATTTTATATTTACTGATGGGTCTGAGTCTAATGTCAGAGTAGGGTGCGCCTTTTTTTGGCGACCTAAGTTTTAGCTTTCGTTTACCCGGGCAGAGTTTGATTTTTACCGCCGAACTTTTTAGTATTTATCAGTCACTTTTATACGTCCAGTGGAGAGACTTACGGCACTGTTTCATTTGTTCAGACTCCCTGAATGCTCTTCAAAGAATTAGCGCGCTGTACAGTTACCACCCCCACGTATAGCTCATTGATGACCTGCTCCACTTGCTTGGTGTTTCCGGCATCAGCATCTCCTTCGTGTGTATTCCAGGTGATGTGGCCATCTCAGGGAACCAGTGTGCCGACGCCGCTGCCAAATCGGCGATTTCATCACCCAGAAGTTTTACCTGTGTTGTTCCCTCGTCGGATTTTAGTGTTGACTTACGCGACCGCATCCTCACGCGTTAGCGCGATGAGTCGGCTTCGCTTAGTGGGAACACGATGCGGAAGGGTAAACCTGTCCCGGTTGTCTGGGGCAGCTCTTCTCGTGCTTCTCGTCGGGAAGAGGTGATTTTAACCCAACTTCGTGTCGGACATTGTGCTTTTAGTCATAGATACCTGCTCAGTGGTGACCCCGCACCACTCTGTGAGCAGTATGGTGCGCCCTTAACGGTGCGTCACATTTTAACAGAGTGTCAAGTTTTAGCTCCATTGCGCGTTCGTGTGGGTCTGCCTGTTGTTATAGCTGAGGTTTTGGAAGACGACGGTCGTGCTGTAGAATCTATTTTACGTTTTATTCGTGACAATGATTTTAATCGGCGCATTTGATGCGCCGAGCGTCCTTTAGCTTTGTAATTATATATTGTCTGTTTTAATGGGGACTCTACACCCCAGTGGACATATGGCGCTCATGTCCCATGCGTTCTACAGTTCTTGACACGTGGTTTTACTCTTATTGTTTTGTGTAACATGTTTTAGTGTGGTGGTTTTATCATTTGTGTGCGTGTTTTGTTTATTGATTTTGACTTTGCGGATTTTTCCGTATTTTAGTTCTTGAATTTTATATTTTACACGTTGTCAGGGCGCTGATGACCTTTGATGTTTAGCGCTCTTAACCCCATGTCATCATCATCATGCTACTGCACTTTTGCCAAAATTTACAAGAGTAACTTGTCAAACTTTATACTCGAAAATAAGCAAATTCAGTTTTATAGAGCAAACTTCATGTTAGAAAGCTGATAGAACTCGAACTTGTATTCATTGGAAGACTATTAAGATGTGATTGTAGAAGAGGTATGTCAGTGATATGAAAAAAGCTGTGCCATATGTGAAAGTAAGTCCTTCCTTTCTCGACCGTTGAAAGAGCTTTAAATGGAGTGCCATGTGTAGAAATAATTCAAAGGCAAATGCCTTAGATGTGCTTAAAATGGAGCCTTTTTTCATAATTCTGTATAGGTGGCAACGTTTTGTGTTATATTTCCTATTTTTCAAAGCTAGAAACCATATACCTGGCAGTCGAATAAAATGAACAAGTCACTGTGCACGCAGTATTATAATTCTGGAAAAACTAATACAAAGTGAAAATGTATAATTCAATTCATGAGGGTAAAAAACCATACATGCGTGTAATAGAGAACAGCGGCCTGCACTTACAAGTGAAGGATTTTACACGGATATCCATAGAAAATATAGATTTTATATCATGGGGGAAGATTACGGTATATGTGTAAACGTTTATAAAGTAGTACACTGACAGTCTAAAGAACGTGGTCTAATTAGAGATTAGGTAGCCTAGTTAATATAGCTCCCTTACGTCCACCTTAAATTAACCTTTTCTCTTAGTTCGGCCTTTTATGGGGATACGTCTACGCCATCCAAAGCCGATAATTGACCTGGGAGGCGTTCACTTTGATTATTAGCAATTGAAGAAGGAATAAAATTTCATTAGTTGAGGTGTCTAGTAATAAAATCTACGACATAGGCTTTCGTAGTTTTAGAGAAAAATGAGAAGGATCTATGGCTGATTCAATAAAACGCGTTTCCATGTTTTTCTTTTTCTTATAAGTTGCATTCGTTAAAATTTAGCACTCAGATTTTACACAATTTAACTGATACTCACGAAATCATTCACTTAAAAACATTTTATGAATGGATTTCTGAGAAAGTGTCAAACCGTGGCTGTGTTTTTTGTCATGAAGAAAGCTTATGACACTTGTTGGAGGGGCGGCGGTTTACGTACACTTCACGCATGGAATATCCGTGGTCTTCTTCCCATATTTCTTCGGGAGTTTATGACGGACCGCGTCTTTCGTGTACGTGTGGGTTCGGTTTTAACTATTCGTTATATTCTTGAGAACGGAGTACCGCAGGGCTCTGTACACAGTGTCACGCTTTTTGCGATAGCTATCAATCCCATTGTTGATTGTGTTCCATCTGGCATTTCATGGTCCCTTTTCGTTGACGATTTTGCCATTTATTGTAATTCACGGCGGACCTGTCTGCTCGAACGCTGTCTTCAGAGCTGTATCGACCGTCTCTACGCATGGAGTAACGCCAACGACTTTAATTTCTCCGCCGATAAATCCGTCTGCATCAACTTCTGATGCCGGAAGGCTTTTCCTCCGCCGTCTCTCCATCTTGGGTCGGAGGTCCTTCCATTTGCAGACGAGGAGAAATTTTTGGGGTTGATCTTTGATCGAAAGCTGAGCTGGACTTCTCACGTTTCCTTTTTAAATGCTAAGTGTGACCGTTCTCTTAATCTTTTAAGTGGCACATCCTGGGGAGGTGATCGGACCGTACTTCTACATCTTTATCGCTCTTTGGTCCAATCCAAGCTTGATTACGGGTGCATTGTTTATTCGTCGGCGCGTCCATCTGTATTACGTCGATACGATGGCATTCACCATCGTGGCATAAACCTCGCTACAGGGGCCTTTCCAACCAGCCCTGTACCTAGCCTATATGCTGAGGCTGCAGAGCCTCCGCTGTCCTTCAGACGTGAGATGCTCTTGTGCAGCTATGCCTGTCGACTCTCCAGCTTGCCTGACCCCCACCTCGCGATATTTTACGAGGATTCGCTTGATCGACAATATTTATTTAGCTTCCTCCAGGGGTTCGATTTCCACTGCTACTTCGGCATTTGGACTTACGTCAGCGCCGGTCCTTCCACGGGGGAAACACGTTTTCCTCCATGGTCGCGCGCTGAGACCCACTGTCACTTTGGGTTAACGTCGATGCCGAAAAAGGAGACACCTGCTTCCGTCCTTCCATCCGCTTTTTTAGAACTACAGGCGCAGTTCGGGAAATGTCATTTTATATTTACTGATGGCTCTGAGTCTAATGTCGGAGTAGGGTGTGCCTTTTTTTTGGCGACCTAAGTTTTAGTTTCGTTTACCCGGGCAAAGTTTGATTTTTACCGCCGAACTTTTTAGTGTTTATCAGTCACTTTTATTCATCCAGCGGCAATACTTACGGCACTGTTTCATTTGTTCAGACTCCCTGATTGCTCTTCAAAGTATTAGCGCGCTGTACAGTTACCACCCCCACGTATAGCTCATTGATGACCTGCTCCACTCGCTTGCCCCTCAGGGGCTCACCTTATGTGAGTACGGGTTTTTGGCGCACCCGGGGGTTCCCGAGCGAATCGTCGCCATATTCATCCCCTCACACCCATCCGGTCGAGGTGGGTTCTTCAAGTGACCGGTGGACCCAAGGTAGGCTCTCGTGCGTTCTTTTCATTCCATCCATACCGCACCTCACCATCGTTTCTTTCTTCCCTTGTCACTTTCCGGCCATTTCGCACCACGACATTCGCATATCTCTCTTTTTCTTCCCCGCCGGCCTACCTTGCGTGCGAAACGCCCACCCAGTTTTAGTTTCTTTTATCTTTTTATTTAAATCCTCCGTGGACACAGCGTGACGGATACCCGCGCACCGGGTGCTCAGCTGGGTGAGTGGGTAATGGCGTCATCCCCACCACCCGGGGTCGTCATGTAGGGTTTGTGTTCGTATCCGCTGTTCAACTGCAGTCCCGCGGGGGCCCATTGCATGAGCTGCTGACTTCTGACGGCGATTGGGTCCCTCTGTCTATGTTCTGGGAGGTGTGACCCTGGGGTGAGTCTGGTATAGATAGGCCACTCACCCAAGCCGGGGTAACGCCCGAGAAGTCAGAGCCCGAGGTCGGAGACGGTTGCAATGGTGGAGGATATTTTTCGCTATGGAGCACCCTTTCTCCATTATTAACAACAAGCGCCGAAAAGTCATTGTAACAGAAGTAGCACCGCCGTCATCTGGTTGTTACTTGGTCATTTCGAGAACAGAAGAAGGACAAAACTTTGAGAAGGTGAACCCTTTTATAATTCAGAAGGGCATAGATGCTATTGCTGGTGCGGTTCAATCATGCACTCGTCTACGGAATGGTTCCTTATTGGCACAAACTAAGTCCGATCAGCAAAGTAAGACCTTGTTGCGCGCTACGCTTCTCCACGGTTACCCCATCCGTGTTGAGAAGCACCGCACATTGAACTCCTGTCGGGGCGTCGTTACCACCCATAGCCTCGATGGTATATCGGACGAGGATCTCGTAGAATATCTATCCGATCAAAAGGTGACTGCAGTGCATCGAGTGCAGGCCAAACGCGACGGCGTATTGGTACCCACTCGTACCCTGTTTATTACATTTGATGGCGTCGATCTGCCCACGAGCATTTCCGCAGGGTACGAACGGATTTCTGTGAGGCCTTATATTCCTAGACCTCTGCGTTGTTTTAAATGCCAACGTTTTGGGCATACGCAAGTCTCATGTAAGAGTGCCGTTAACATCTGTGCAACCTGTAGCCAGCCCTCACACGAAGGTACCTGTTCAACAGCCCCCGTCTGCGTTAATTGTAAAGGGTCTCATTCTGCTTCGTTTGCCGACTGTCCGCGGTACTTGGACGAGAAGGCGATCCAGGAGATCCGGGTAAAGGAAAAACTCTCCTTCGCTGAAGCCCGGAGGCGTTACCATGCGCGCCAACCTTCACTCCTGCGATCTGGCACATTTAGTTCTGTTGTTGCCTCGCCAGTACCACGAGTGGATGCCGAAACTCAGACCTGGACCTTGACTGGATTAACCGCCACTACCATCCGGCCGTCTATTAAGGCTACAGTTACCAAGCCGTATAAACCTGGTCCCAAGTCAATGAAGTCGCAAGCTGTTGAAAAGAAGCCCAAGCAGAAACTTCGTAGGGAAGATTTTTTGAAAGACCCTCCGCGTGCGCGCGGTAACAAAAGTTCACCTTCTCCTCCTCGGAGGTCGATGTCCCAGGATGGTCCTGGGACAAGCCGCGCTCAGCGGCACACTTCACCCATCGCCACCCAGAACCGATTCACGGCGCTTGAATCGGTTTCTGGCACTGAGCGCGTGGGCCCTCCCTCCGAGGAAGCTATGGAGTCTGACCAACTCCATACAAAAAGCCCGAGCCCAAAGGTTAAACAAAAGGTAATTTTAAGCCGCCCTTCTAAATAGACAGTTTATCCCCGTATTCTTAATGGCTATCCTGACCTGGAATGTACGTGGTGTACGATCGCATAGGGCAGAACTGCAACTTTTATTGCGTTCCCATTCGCCTATGGTCGTATGTTTGCAGGAGACTAAGCTTCGCCCTCACGATCCTTTTGATCTCCGAGGATATACTCCGGTTCGCTACGACCTTGAACCGGAGGAGGGTACTCCTGCTCATGGTGGTGTCATGATTTTGGTGCGTACTGACGTTCATTTTCAAACTATCACACTTACGTCCGACTTGCAAGCTGTTGCCATTAGACTGCAGTTACCCGGTTTTTTCTTTTCTGTTTGTTCTGTGTATACACCTCCATCGTCTCCCCTCGCTCCCGCGGACATTCGATCTCTCCTGTCCGCTCTCCCAACACCATTTCTTCTGTTGGGAGATTTTAATGCCCATCACCCACTATGGGGTTCGTCAAGGGCTTGTGCGAGGGGAACTCTTCTTTCCGACATTTTTTATCAGTTCAACCTTTCCATCCTCAATACAGGTGCACCTACTTTTATTTCTGATTCTTCTGGTACATTTTCTCACCTGGACCTTGCCATTTGTTCACTCCAGCTTCCACGTCGTCTTCAGTGGAACGTCGTCGCTGACACCTACTCCAGCGACCATTACCCCTGCATCGTTTCTCTTCTGTCGCACCACTTACAGCATTCCAGAGTACCTACCTGGACATTCGCAAAAGCCGACTGGAGCTTGTATTCCAGCCTCGTGCATTTTGACGACCAGCCCTTCTCCGACATTAATCAACTAGTGCAGCACCTTACGTCTATTATTTTCTCAGCCGCCGAACGTGCAATACCCCGTTCATCCTCCCAACCTCGGCGGCCACCTGTTCCGTGGTGGAACGAGGATTGTCAGGACGCCGTTCGTGCCCGTAGGACTGCACTTAGGGTGTTTCGGCGCCACCCTACACTTGATAATTTGGTGACTTTTAAACAATCGCGCGCCAGGGCTCGTGGCATTATTCAGGATAGCAAGAAGGCATCTTGGGCTCGTTTTGTCGAGTCTTTTAATCGTTTTACGCCTTCATCCGTTGTTTGGGATAAACTTCGTCGCTTCTCAGGTAAAGTGTCACATTGTACTGTTTCTGGCCTTCAGGTTTCTAATGCCACCATAGTGGATCCGGCTGCCATCGCTAACACTCTGGGTTCTGCCTTTGAGGCGGTTTCCAGTTCAGACCATTATTCCGCCGGCTTTCGCTCTATTAAAGACCGGCAGGATTCCGCATCATATACTTTTCGAACTGCTAATGATGAATGCTATAACGAACTATTCACAATGAGGGAGCTGGAGCACGCTCTTCATTGCTCTCGGCACTCCGCTCCCGGGCCGGACGGCATTCATGTCCTGATGTTAAAGAACCTTTCATCCGACAGTAAACTATTTCTCTTACAGGTCTATAACCGTATTTGGCAAGACGGCATTTTTCCTTCCGTTTGGCGCGAAGCCACCATTGTCCCTATACTTAAGCCTGGGAAGGATCGCCAACTACCTTCCAGCTACCGCCCTATCTCCCTCACCAGTTGCATTTGCAAGGTGATGGAGCGCATGATCAACGGGCGGTTGACATGGTGGCTTGAGTCTCAGAAACTTCTAGCGAACGCTCAGTGCGGGTTTCGTCGCTATCGCTCTACCGTCGACCATCTGGTGTCCTTGTCGACGCATATTATGAATGGATTTCTGAGAAAGTGTCAAACCGTGGCTGTATTTTTTGACCTGGAGAAAGCTTATGACACTTGTTGGAGGGGCGGCATTTTACGTACACTTCACGATTGGAATATCCGCGGTCGTCTTCCCATATTTCTTCGGGAGTTTATGACGGACCGCGTCTTTCGTGTACGTGTGGGCTCGGTTTTATCTCGTCGTTTTATTCAAGAGAACGGAGTACCGCAGGGCTCTGTACTCAGTGTCACACTTTTTGCGATTGCTATCAACCCCATTGTTGATTGTATTCCACCTGGCATTTCATCGTCCCTTTTTGTTGACGATTTCGCTATTTATTGCAGTTCACGGCGGACCTGTCTACTCGAACGCCGTCTCCAGAGCTGTATCGACCGTCTCTACGCCTGGAGTAACGCCAACGGCTTTAATTTCTCCGCCGAGAAATCCGTCTGCATCAACTTCTGGCGCCGGAAGTATTTCCCTCCGCCCTCTCTCCATCTTGGGCTAGGGATACTTCCGTTTGCAGACGAGGCGAAATTTTTGGGGTTGATTTTTGATAGGAAGTTGTGTTGGACCTCGCACGTTTCCTTTTTAAAAGCAAAGTGTGACCGTTCTCTTAATCTTTTACGTGTTTTAAGTGGCACATCCTGGGGAGCTGATCGGACCGTCCTTCTTCGCCTTTATCACTCTTTGGTCCGATCCAAACGAAGCTGCAGAGCCTCCGCTGTCCTCCAGGCGTGAGATGCTCTTGTGCAGCTATGCCTGTCGACTCTCAAGCTTACCTGACCACCCGTCTTTCGCGGCATTTTTCGAGGATTCACTTGACCGGCAATATTTAGTTAGCTCCTCTGCATTGCTCCCTCCAGGGGTTCGATTTCGACTGCTCCTTCGGCATTTGGACGTTACGCCAGCGCCGGCCCTTCCAAGGGGGGAAACGCGTTTTCCTCCATGGTCGCGCGCTGAGGCCCTCTGTCACCTTGGGTTATCGTCAATGCCGAAGAATGAGACCCCTTCTTCAGTCTTTAGATCAGCGTTTTTAGAACTTCAGTCGCAATTCGGGGACTTGCCTTTTATCTTTACTGATGGATCTAAGACTGATGCTGGAGTAGGATGTGCCTTTTTTGTGGTGGAAATAGTTTTACCTTTCGTTTACCAGAGCAATGTTCGATTTTTACCGCCGAACTTTTTAGCATTTATCAGTCTCTTTTATATATTCAGCGGCACGACATACGGCACTGTTTTATTTGTTCCGACTCCCTGAGTGCTCTTCAAAGTATTAGCTCGCTGTACAGTTACCACCCGCTCGTACAGCGCATTCATGACCTGCTCCACTCGCTTGATGTCTCTGGCATCAGCGTCTCCTTCTTGTGGATTCCAGGTCATGTGGGCATCTCAGGTAATGAGTCTGCCGATGTCGCTGCCAAGTCGGCGATTTTATCACCCAGACGTTTTACCTCTGTTGTTCCCTCGTCAGATTTGTTTATTGTTTTACGTCGCCGCATCCTCTCGCTTTGGAGCGATGAGTGGACGGCCCTCCGGGGGAACAAGTTGCGGGAGGTTAAGCCTCTCCCGTTAGTCTGGGCTACCTCTTCCCGTGCTTCTCTCCCTCAGGGGCTCACCTTCTGTGAGTACGGGTTTTTGGCGCACCCGGGGGTTCCCGAGCCAATCATCGCCATATTCATCCCCTCACCCCCATCCGGTCGAGGTGGGTTCTTCAAGTGACCGGTGGACACAAGGTAGGCTCTCGTGCGTTCGTAACATTCCATTCATACCGCACCTCACCATCGTTTCTTTCTTCTCTTGTCACTTTCCGGCCATTTCGCACCACGACATTCGCATATCTCTCTTTTTCTTCCCCGCCGGCCTACCTTGCGTGCGAAACGCCCACACAGTTTTAGTTTCTTTTATCTTTTTATTTAAATCCTCCGTGGACACAGCCTGACGGATACCCGCGCACCGCGTGCGCAGCTGGGTGAGTGGGTAATGGCGTCATCCCCACCACCCGGGGTCGTCATGTAGGGTTGTTGTTCGTATCCGCTGTTCAACTGCAGTCCCGCGGGGGGGCCATTGCATGAGCTGCTGGCTTCCGACGGCGATTGGGTCCCTCTGTCTATGTTCTGGGAGGTGTGACCCTGGGGTGAGCTAGGTATAGAGAGGCCACTCACCCAAGCCGGGGTAACGCCCGGGAAGTCAGAGCCCGAGGTCGGAGACGGTTGCAATGGTGGAGGATTTCTTTTCGCTATGGAGCACCCTTTCTCCATTAATACAAACAAGCGCCGAAAAACTATTGTAACAGAAGTAGCACCGCCGACATCTGGTTGTTACTTAGTCATTTCAAGAACAGAAGAAGGACAAAATTTTGAGAAGGTGAACCCTTTTATCATTCAGAAGGGAATAGATGCTATTGCTGGTGCGGTTCAATCATGCACTCGTCTACGGAATGGTTCCTTATTGGCACAAACTAAGTCCGATCAGCAAAGTAAGACCTTGTTGCGCGCTACGCTTCTCCACGGTTACCCCATCCGTGTTGAGAAGCACCGCACATTGAACTCCTGTCGGGGCGTCGTTACCACCCATAGCCTCGATGGTATATCGGACGAGGATCTCGTAGAATATCTATCCGATCAAAAGGTGACTGCAGTGCATCGAGTGCAGGCCAAACGCGACGGCGTATTGGTACCCACTCGTACCCTGTTTATTACATTTGATGGCGTCGATCTGCCCACGAGCATTTCCGCAGGGTACGAACGGATTTCTGTGAGGCCTTATATTCCTAGACCTCTGCGTTGTTTTAAATGCCAACGTTTTGGGCATACGCAAGTCTCCTGTAAGAGTGCCGTTAACATCTGTGCAACATGTAGCCAGCCCTCACACGAAGGTACCTGTTCAACAGCCCCCGTCTGCGTTAATTGTAAAGGGTCACATTCTGCTTCGTTTGCCGACTGTCCGCGGTATTTGGACGAGAAGGCGATCCAGGAGATCCGGGTAAAGGAAAAACTCTCCTTCGCTGAAGCCCGGAGGCGTTTCCATGCGCGCCAACCTTCCCTCCTGCGATCTGGCACATTTAGTTCTGTTGTTGCCTCGCCAGTACCACGAGTTGATGCCGAAACTCAGACTTGGACCTTGACTGGATTAACCGCCACTACCATCCGGCCGTCTATTAAGGCTACAGTTACCAAGCCGTATAAACCTGGTCCCAAGTCAATGAAGTCGCAAGCCGTTGAAAAGAAGCCCAAGCAGAAACTTCGTAGGGAAGATTTTTTAAAAGACCCTCCGCGTGCGCGCGGTAACAAAGGTTCACCTTCTCCTCCTCGGAGGTCGCTGTCCCAGGATGGTCCTGGGACAAGCCGCGCTCAGCGGCACCCTTCACCCATCGCCACCTAGAACCGATTCACGGCGCTTGAATCGGTTTCTGGCACTGAGCGCGTGGGCCCTCCCTCCGAGGAAGCTATGGAGTCTGACCAACTCCATACAAAAAGCCCGAGCCCAAAGGTTAAACAAAAGGTAATTTTAAGCCGCCCTTCTAAATAGACAGTTTATCCCCTTATTCTTAATGGCTATCCTGACCTGGAATGTACGTGGTGTACGATCGCATAGGGCGGAACTGCAACTTTTATTGCGTTCCCATTCGCCTATGGTCGTATGTTTGCAGGAGACTAAGCTTCGCCCTCACGATCCTTTTGATCTCCGAGGATATACTCCGGTTCGCTACGACCTTGAACCGGAGGAGGGTACTCCTGCTCATGGTGGTGTCATGATTTTGGTGCGTAATGACGTTCATTTTACACCTGTCACACTTACATCTGACTTGCAAGCTGTTGCCGTTCGCCTTCACTTACCCGGCTTTTTGTTTTCTGTTTGCTCTGTGTATACACCTCCATCGTCTCCCCTCGCTCCCGCGGACATTCGATCTCTCCTGTCCGCTCTCCCAACACCATTTCTTCTGTTGGGAGATTTTAATGCCCATCACCCACTATGGGGTTCGCCAAGGGCTTGTGCGAGGGGAACTCTTCTTTCCGACATTTTTTATCAGTTCAATCTTTCCATCCTCAATACAGGTGCACCTACTTTTATTTCTGATTCTTCTGGTACATTTTCTCACCTGGACCTTGCAATTTGCTCACTCCAGCTTGCACGTCGTCTTCAGTGGAACGTCGTCGCTGACACCTACTCCAGCGACCATTACCCCTGCATCGTTTCTCTTCTGTCGCACCACGTACAGCATTCCAGAGTACCTACCTGGATATTCGCAAAAGCCGACTGGAGCTTGTATTCCAGCCTCGTGCATTTTGACGACCAGCCCTTCTCCGACATTAATCAACTAGTGCAGCACCTTACGTCTATTATTTTCTCAGCCGCCGAACGTGCAATACCCCGTTCCTCCTCCCAACCTCGGCGGCCACCTGTTCCGTGGTGGAACGAGGATTGTCGGGACGCCGTTCGTGCCCGTAGGACTGCACTTAGGGTGTTTCGGCGCCACCCTACACTTGATAATTTGGTGACTTTTAAACAATCGCGCGCCAGGGCTCGTCGCATTCTTCAGGATAGCAAGAAGGCATCTTGGGCTCGTTTTGTCGAGTCTTTTAATCGTTTTACGCCTTCATCCGTTGTTTGGGATAAACTTCGTCGCTTCTCAGGTAAAGTGTCACATTGTACTGTTTCTGGCCTTCAGGTTTCTAATGCCACCATAGTGGATCCGGCTGCCATCGCTAACACTCTAGGTTCTGCCTTTGAGGCGGTTTCCAGTTCAGACCATTATTCCGCCGGCTTTCGCTCTATTAAGGACCGGCAGGATTCCGCATCATATACTTTTCGGTCTGCTAATGATGAATGCTATAACGAACTATTCACAATGAGGGAGCTGGAGCACGCTCTTCATTGCTCTCGGCACTCCGCTCCCGGGCCGGACGGCATTCATGTCCTGATGTTAAAGAACCTTTCAGCCGACAGTAAACTCTTTCTCTTACAGGTCTATAACCGTATTTGGCAAAACGGCATTTTTCCTTCCGTTTGGCGCGAAGCCACCATTGTCCCTATACTTAAGCCTGGAAAGGATCGCCAACTACCTTCCAGCTACCGCCCTATCTCCCTCACCAGTTGCATTTGCAAGGTGATGGAGCGCATGATCAACGGGCGGTTGACATGGTGGCTTGAGTCTCAGAAACTTCTAGCGAACGCTCAGTGCGGGTTTCGTCGCTATCGCTCTACCGTCGACCATCTGGTGTCCTTGTCGACGCATATTATGAATGGATTTCTGAGAAAGTGTCAAACCGTGGCTGTATTTTTTGACCTGGAGAAAGCTTATGACACTTGTTGGAGGGGCGGCATTTTACGTACACTTCACGATTGGAATATCCGCGGTCGTCTTCCCATATTTCTTCGGGAGTTTATGACGGACCGCGTCTTTCGTGTACGTGTGGGCTCGGTTTTATCTCGCCGTTTTATTCAAGAGAACGGAGTACCGCAGGGCTCTGTACTCAGTGTCACACTTTTTGCGATTGCTGTCAACCCCATTGTTGATTGTATTCCACCTGGCATTTCATCGTCCCTTTTTGTTGACGATTTCGCTATTTATTGCAGTTCAAGGCGGACCTGTCTACTCGAACGCCGTCTCCAGAGCTGTATCGACCGTCTCTACGCCTGGAGTAACGCCAACGGCTTTAATTTCTCCGCCGAGAAATCCGTCTGCATCAACTTCTGGCGCCGGAAGTATTTCCCTCCGCCCTCTCTCCATCTTGGGCCAGGGATACTTCCGTTTGCAGACGAGGCGAAATTTTTGGGGTTGATTTTTGATAGGAAGTTGTGTTGGACCTCGCACGTTTCCTTTTTAAAAGCAAAGTGTGACCGTTCTCTTAATCTTATACGTGTTTTAAGTGGCACATCCTGGGGAGCTGATCGGACCGTCCTTCTTCGCCTTTATCGCTCTTTGGTCCGATCCAAACTTGATTACGGGTGTATAGTTTATTCGTCGGCACGTCCATCTGTGTTACGTCGTTTGAATCCCATTCATCATCGTGGTATTAGAGTCGCTACAGGGGCCTTTCCAACTAGCCCCGTGCCCAGTCTTTACGCTGAGGCTGCAGAGCCTCCGCTGTCTTTCAGGCGTGAGATGCTCTTATGTAGCTATGCTTGTCGGCTCTCAAGCTTGCCTAACCACCCGTCCTTCGATGTATTTTACGAGGATTCGCTAGATCGGCAATATTTCGTTAGCTCCTCTGCATTGCTCCCCCCAGGGGTTCGATTTCGACTGCTACTTCGGCATTTGGACGTTACGCCAGCGCCGGCCCTTACCCGAGGGGAAACGCGTTTTCCTCCATGGTCGCGCGCTGAGGCCCACATCCACCTTGGGCTAACGTCGATGCCGAAAAATGCGACCCCTGCTTCTGTTCTTAGATCCGCCTTTTTAGAACTACAGGCGCAGTTCGGGGACTGTCATTTTATATATACTGATGGGTCTAAGACTGATGTTGGAGTAGGATGTGCCTTTGTTTTTGGTGTTCAGAGTTTTACTTTTCGTTTACCTCAACAATGTTCAATTTTTACCGCCGAACTTTTTAGCATTTATCAATCTGTTTTATTCATTCAGCGGCAGGACTTACGGCACTGTTTTATTTGTACGGACTCTCTGAGTGCCCTTCAGGCTATTCATGCGCTGTACAATTACCACCCACTCGTACAGCGCATACATGACCTGCTCCACTCGCTCGGTGTCTCTGGCATCAGCGTCTCCTTCATGTGGATTCCAGGTCATGTGGGCATCTCAGGTAACGAGTCTGCCGACGCCGCTGCGAAATCGGCGATTTTATTACCCAGATTTTTTACCTCTGTAGTTCCCTCGTCAGATTCGTGTGCTCTTTTACGTCGCCGCATCCTCTCGCGCTGGCGCGATGAGTGGACGGCCCTCCGGGGGAACAAGTTGCGGGAGGTTAAGCCTCTCCCGTTAATCTGGGGTACCTCTTCTCGTTCTTCACGTCGGGAGGAGGTACTTTTAGCCCGCTTACGAATTGGACATTGTGTTTTTAGTCATAGGTATTTGCTCAGTGGTGACCCCGCACCACTCTGTGGGCAGTGTGACGTGCCCTTAACGGTGCGTCACATTTTAACAGAGTGTCAGGTTTTAGCTGCATTGCGTGCTCGTGTAGGTCTGCCTGTTGGCTTAGCCAACGTTTTGGCAGACGACACGCATGCTGTGGAATGTGTTTTACGTTTTATTCATGACAGTGATTTTAATCTGCGCATTTAATGCGTTGAGCGTCTGTTAGCTTGGTACTTTTATTCTGTCTGTTTTTTATGGGAACTCTTATCCCCAGTGGACATATGGCGCTCATGTCCCTCGCATTCTACAGTTCCTGACACGTTTTAATCCTTTACTGCCTATGCTTTTAGTGTGTTGGTTTTCAGATATTTGTCTTGTTCTTTTTATTGTTGTTATTGTTATTATTGTTGTTATTGTTGTTATTGTTATTATTGTTATTGTTATATTTGTTATTGTTATATTGTTAGTTTTAGCCTTTTGAACATCGCGGGTTAGTGTCCCGTTTTTAACTATGCGGTTCTTTTACCTGTTTTATATTTTGACCTTCTCTTTTATACACTGTAAGGGCGCTGATGACCATAGCAGTTTAGCGCCCTTAAACCGCATATCATCATCATCCGTGCTTCTCGTCGGGAAGAGGTAATTTTAACACGCCTTCGTATCGGACATTGCATTTTTAGTCATAAGTATTTGCTGAGTGGTGACCCCGCGCCACTCTGTGGTCAGTGTGACGTGCCCTTAACGGTGCCTCACATTTTAACAGAGTGTCAGGGTTTAGCTGCATTGCGTGCTCGTGTGGGTCTGCCTGTTGGCCTAGCCAACGTTTTGGCAGACGACACGCATGCTGTGGAATGTGTTTTACGTTTTATTCATGACAGTGATTTTAATCTGCGCATTTAATGCGTTGAGCGTCTGTTAGCTTCGTACTTTTATCCTGTCGGTTTTTTATGGGAACTCTTATCCCCAGTGGACATATGACGCTCATGTCCCTCGCATTCTACAGTTCCTGACACGTTTTAATCCTTTACTGCCTATGCTTTTAGTGTGTTGTTTTTCAGATCTTTGTCTTGTTCTTATTATTGTTGTTAGTTATTATTGTTTTTATTGTTGTTATTGTTATTATTGTTATTGTTATATTTGTTATTGTTATATTGTTAGTTTTAGCTTTTTGACATCGCGGGTTTGTGTCCCGTTTTTTAATTATGCGGTTTTTTACCTGTCTTTTATTTTTTGACTTTATATTTTATATCTTGTAAGGGCGCTGATGACCTCAGCAGTTTAGCGCCCTTAAGCCGCATATCATCATCATCATCATCATCATCCACTCGCTTGGTGTTTCCGGCATCAGCATCTCCTTCGTGTGTATTCCAGGTAATGTGGCCATCTCAGGGAACCAGTGTGCCGACGCCGCTGCCAAATCGGCGATTTTATCACCCAGAAGTTTTACCTGTGTTGTTCCCTCGTCGGATTTTAGTGTTGATTTACGCGACAGCATCCTCACGCGTTGGCGCGATGAGTCGGCTTCGCTTAGTGGGAACACGATGCGGAAGGGTAAACCTGTCCCGGTTGTCTGGGTCAGCTCTTCTCGTGCTTCTCGTCGGGAAGAGGTGATTTTAACCCAACTTCGTGTCGGACATTGTGCTTTTAGTCATAGATATCTGCTCAGTGGTGACCCCGCACCACTCTGAGCAGTATGGTGCGCCCTTAACGGTGCGTCACATTTTAACAGAGTGTCAAGTTTTAGCTCCATTGCGCGCTCGTGTGGGTCTGCCTGTTGTTATAGCTGACGTTTTGGCAGACGACGGTCGTGCTGTAGAATCTGTTTTACGTTTTATTCGTGACAATGATTTTAATCGGCGCATTTGATGCGCCGAGCGTCCTTTAGCTTTGTAATTATATATTGTCTGTTTTAATGGGGACTCTACACCCCAGTGGACATATGGCGCTCATGTCCCATGCGTTCTACAGTTCTTGACACGTTTTTTTGCTCTTATTGTTTTGTGTAACATGCTTTAGTGTGGTGGTTTTATCATTTGTGTGCGTGTTTTGTTTATTGATTTTGACTTTGCGGATTTTTTCGTATTTTAGTTCTTGAATTTTATATTTTACACGTTGTCAGGGCGCTGATGACCTTTGATGTTTAGCGCTCTTAACCCCATGTCATCATCATCATGCTACTGCACGTTTGCCAAAATTTACAAGAGTAACTTGTCAAACTTTATACTCGAAAATAAGCAAATTCAGTTTTATAGAGCAAACTTCATGTTAGAAAGCTGATAGAACTCGAACTTGTATTCATTGGAAGACTATTAAGATGTGATTGTAGAAGAGGTATGTCAGTGATATGAAAAAACTGTGCCATATGTGAAAGTAAGTCCTTCCTTTCTCGACCGTTGAAAGAGCTTTAAATGGAGTGCAATGTGTAGAAATAATTCAAAGGCAAATGCCTTAGATGTGCTTAAAATGGAGCCTTTTTTTCATAATTCTGTATAGGTGGCAACGTTTTGTGTTATATTTCCTATTTTTCAAAGCAAGAAACCATATACCTGGCAGTCGAATAAAATGAACAAGTCACTGTGCACGCAGTATTATAATTCTGGAAAAACTAATACAAAGTGAAAATGTATAATTCAATTCATGAGGGTAAAAAGCCATACATGCGTGTAATAGAGAACAGCGGCCTGCACTTACAAGTGAAGGATTTTACACGGATATCCATGGAAAATATAGATTTTATATCATGGGGGAAGATTACGGTATATGTGTAAACGTTTATAAAGTAGTACACTGACAGTCTAAAGAACGTGGTCTAATTAGAGATTAGGTAGCCTAGTTAATATAGCTCCCTTACGTCCACCTTAAATTAACCTTTTCTCTTAGTCCGGCCTTTTATGGAGACACTTCTACGCCATCCAAAGCCGATAATTGACCTGGGAGGCGTTCACTTTGACCATTAGCAATTGAAGAAGGAATAAAATTTCATTAGTTGAGGTGTCTAGTAATAAAATCTACGACATAGGCTTTCGTAGTTTTAGAGAAAAATGAGAAGGATCTATGGCTGATTCAATAAAACGCGTTTCCATGTTTTTCTTTTTCTTATAAGTTGCATTCGTTAAAATTTAACACTCAGATTTTACACAATTTAACTGATACTCACGAAATCATTCACTTAAAAACATTTTATGAATGGATTTCTGAGAAAGTGTCAAACCGTGGCTGTGTTTTTTGTCATGGAGAAAGCTTATGACACTTGTTGGAGGGGCGGCGGTTTACGCACACTTCACGCATGGAATATCCGTGGTCTTCTTCCCATATTTCTTCGGGAGTTTATGACGGACCGCGTCTTTCGTGTACGTGTGGGTTCGGTTTTAACTATTCGTTATATTCAAGAGAACTGAGTACCGCAGGTCTCTGTACACAGTGTCACACTTTTTGCGATAGCTATCAACCCCATTGTTGATTGTGTTCCTTCTGGCATTTCATGGTCCCTTTTCGTTGACGATTTTGCCATTGATTGTAATTCACTGCGGACCTGTCTGCTCGAACGCTGTCTTCAGAGCTGTATCGACCGTCTCTACGCATGGAGTAACGCCAACGACTTTAATTTCTCCGCCGATAAATCCGTCTGCATCAACTTCTGATGCCGGAAGGCTTTTCCTCCGCCGTCTCTCCATCTTGGGTCGGAGGTCCTTCCATTTGCAGACGAGGTGAAACTTTTGGGGTTGATCTTTGATCGAAAGCTGAGCTGGACTTCTCACGTTTCCTTTTTAAATGCTAAGTGTGACCGTTCTCTTAATCTTTTAAGTGGCACATCCTGGGGAGGTGATCGGACCGTACTTCTACATCTTTATCGCTCTTTGGTCCAATCCAAGCTTGATTACGGGTGCATTGTTTATTCGTCGGCGCGTCCATCTGTATTACGTCGATACAATGGCATTCACCATCGTGGCATAAAGCTCGCTACAGGGGCCTTTCCAACCAGCCCTGTACCTAGCCTATATGCTGAGGCTGCAGAGCCTCCGCTGTCCTTCAGACGTGAGATGCTCTTGTGCAGCTATGCCTGTCGACTCTCCAGCTTGCCTGAGCACCGGTCCTTCGCGATATTTTACGAGGATTCGCTTGATCGACAATATTTATTTAGCTTCCTCCAGGGGTTCGATTTCCACTGCTACTTCGGCATTTGGACGTTACGTCAGCGCCGATCCTTCCACGGGGGAAACACGTTTTCCTCCATGGTCGCGCGCTGAGACCCACTGTCACCTTGGGTTAACGTCGATGCCGAAAAAGGAGACACCTGCTTCCGTCCTTCCATCCGCTTTTTTAGAACTACAGGCGCAGTTCGGGGAATGTAATTTTATATTTACTGATGGCTCTGAGTCTAATGTCGGAGTAGGGTGTGCCTTTTTTTGGCGACCTAAGTTTTAGTTTCGTTTACCCGGGCAAAGTTTGATTTTTACCGCCGAACTTTTTAGTGTTTATCAGTCACTTTTATACGTCCAGCGGCAAGACTTACGGCACTGTTTCATTTGTTCAGACTCCCTGAGTGCTCTTCAAAGAATTAGCGCGCTGTACAGTTACCACCCCCACGTATAGCTCATTGATGACGTGCTCCACTTGCTTGGTGTTTCCGGCATCAGCATCTCCTTCGTGTGTATTCCAGGTGATGTGGCCATCTCAGGGAACCAGTGTGCCGACGCCGCTGCCAAATCGGCGATTTTATCACCCAGAAGTTTTACCTGTGTTGTTCCCTCGTCGGATTTTAGTGTTGACTTACGCGACCGCATCCTCACGCGTTAGCGCGATGAGTCCGCTTCGCTTAGTGGGAACACGATGCGGAAGGGTAAACCTGTCCCGGTTGTCTGGGGCAGCTCTTCTCGTGCTTCTCGTCGGGAAGAGGTGATTTTAACCCAACTTCGTGTCGGACATTGTGCTTTTAGTCATAGATACCTGCTCAGTGGTGACCCCGCACCACTCTGTGAGCAGTATGGTGCGCCCTTAACGGTGCGTCACATTTTAACAGAGTGTCAAGTTTTAGCTCCATTGCGCGTTCGTGTGGGTCTGCCTGTTGTTATAGCTGACGTTTTGGCAGACGACGGTCGTGCTGTAGAATCTATTTTACGTTTTATTCGTGACAATGATTTTAATCGGCGCATTTGATGCGCCGAGCTTCCTTTAGCTTTGCAATTATACATTGTCTGTTTTAATGGGGACTCTACACCCCAGTGGACATATGCCGCTCATGTCCCATGCGTTCTACAGTTCTTGACACGTGGTTTTACTCTTATTGTTTTGTGTAACATGTTTTAGTGTGGGGGTTTTATCATTTGTGTGCGTGTTTTGTTTATTGATTTTGACTTTGCGGATTTTTCCGTATTTTAGTTCTTGAATTTTATATTTTACACGTTGTCAGGGCGCTGATGACCTTTGATGTTTAGCGCTCTTAACCCCATGTCATCATCATCATGCTAATGCACTTTTGCCAAAATTTACAAGAGTAACTTGTCCAACTTTATACTCGAAAATAAGCTAATTCAGTTTTATAGAGCAAACTTCATGTTAGAAAGCTGATAGAACTCGAAGTTGTATTCATTGGAAGACTATTAAGATGTGGTTGTAGAAGAGGTATGTCAGTGATATGAAAAAACTGTGCCATATGTGAAAGTAAGTCCTTCCTTTCTCGACCGTTGAAAGAGCTTTAAATGGAGTGCCATGTGTAGAAGTAATTCAATGACAAATGCCTTAGATGTGCTTAAAATGGAGCCTTTTTTCATAATTCTGTATAGGTGGCAACGTTTTGTGTTATATTTCCTATTTTTCAAAGCTAGAAACCGTATACCTGGCAGTCGAATAAAATGAACAAGTCACTGTGCACGCAGTATTATAATTCTGGAAAAACTAATACAAAGTGAAAATGTATAATTCAATTCATGAGGGTAAAAAACCATACATGCGTGTAATAGAGAACAGCGGCCTGCACTTACAAGTGAAGGATTTTACACGGATATCCATGGAAAATATAGATTTTATATCATGGGGGAAGATTACGGTATATGTGTAAACGTTTATAAAGTAGTACACTGACAGCTAAAGAACGTGTTCTAATTAGAGATTAGGTAGCCTAGTTAATATAGCTCCCTTACGTCCACCTTAAATTAACCTTTTCTCTTAGTCCGGCCTTTTATGGGGATACTTCTACGCCATCCAAAGCCGATAATTGACCTGGGAGGCGTTCACTTTGATTATTAGCAATTGAAGAAGGCAAAAAATTTCATTAGTTGAGGTGTCTAGTAATAAAATCTACGACATATGCTTTCGTAGTTTTAGAGAAAAATGAGAAGGATCTATGGCTGATTCAATAAAACGCGTTTCCATGTTTTTCTTTTTCTTATAAGTTGCATTCGTTAAAATTTAGCACTCAGATTTTACACAATTTAACATACTCGCGAAATCATTCACTTAAAAACAACATTTTATGAATGGATTTCTGAGAAAGTGTCAAACCGTGGCTGTGTTTTTTGTCATGAAGAAAGCTTATGACACTTGTTGGAGGGGCGGCGGTTTACGTACACTTCACGCATGGAATATCCGTGGTCTTCTTCCCATATTTCTTCGGGAGTTTATGACGGACCGCGTCTTTCGTGTACGTGTGGGTTCGGTTTTAACTATTCGTTATATTCAAGAGAACGGAGTACCGCAGGGCTCTGTACACAGTGTCACACTTTTTGCGATAGCTATCAACCCCATTGTTGATTGTGTTCCATCTGGCATTTCATGGTCCCTTTTCGTTGACGATTTTGCCATTTATTGTAATTCACGGCGGACCTGTCTGCTCGAACGCTGTCTTCAGAGCTGTATCGACCGTCTCTACGCATGGAGTAACGCCAACGACTTTAATTTCTCCGCCGATAAATCCGTCTGCATCAACTTCTGATGCCGGAAGGCTTTTCCTCCGCTGTCTCTCCATCTTGGGTCGGAGGTCCTTCCATTTGCAGACGAGGAGAAATTTTTGGGGTTGATCTTTGATCGAAAGCTGAGCTGGACTTCTCACGTTTCCTTTTTAAATGCTAAGTGTGACCGTTCTCTTAATCTTTTAAGTGGCACATCCTGGGGAGGTGATCGGACCGTACTTCTACATCTTTATCGCTCTTTGGTCCAATCCAAGCTTGATTACGGGTGCATTGTTTATTCGTCGGCACGTCCATCTGTATTACGTCGATACAATGGCATTCACCATCATGGCATAAACCTCGCTACAGGGGCCTTTCCAACCAGCCCTGTACCTAGCCTATATGCCGAGGCTGCAGAGCCTCCGCTGTCCTTCAGGCGTGAGATACTCTTGTGCAGCTATGCCTGTCGACTCTCCAGCTTGCCTGACCACCCGTCCTTCGCGATATTTTACGAGGATTCGCTTGATCGACAATATTTATTTAGCTTCCTCCAGGGGTTCGATTTCCACTGCTACTTCGGCATTTGGACGTTACGTCAGCGCCCGGCCTTCCACGGGGGAAACACGTTTTCCTCCATGGTCGCGCGCTGAGACCCACTGTCACCTTGGGTTAACGTCGATGCCGAAAAAGGAGACACCTGCTTCCGTCCTTCCATCCGCTTTTTTAGAACTACAGGCGCAGTTCGGGAAATGTCATTTTATATTTACTGATGGCTCTGAGTCTAATGTCGGAGTAGGGTGTGCCTTTTTTTGGCGACCTAAGTTTTAGTTTCGTTTACCCGGGCAAAGTTTGATTTTTACCGCCGAACTTTTTAGTGTTTATCAGTCACTTTTATACGTCCAGCGGCAAGACTTACGGCACTGTTTCATTTGTTCAGTCTCCCTGATTGCTCTTCAAAGTATTAGCGAGCTGTACAGTTACCACCCCCACGTATAGCTCATTGATGACCTGCTCCACTCGCTTGATGTTTCCGGCATCAGCATCTCCTTCGTGTGTATTCAGGTAATGTGGCCATCTCAGGGAACCAGTGTGCCGACGCCGCTGCCAAATCGGCGATTTTATCACCCAGAAGTTTTACCTGTGTTGTTCCCTCGTCGGATTTTAGTGTTGATTTACGCGACAGCATCCTCACGCGTTGGCGCGATGAGTCGGCTTCGCTTAGTGGGAACACGATGCGGAAGGGTAAACCTGTCCCGGTTGTCTGGGTCAGCTCTTCTCGTGCTTCTCGTCGGGAAGAGGTGATTTTAACCCAACTTCGTGTCGGACATTGTGCTTTTAGTCATAGATATCTGCTCAGTGGTGACCCCGCACCACTCTGAGCAGTATGGTGCGCCCTTAACGGTGCGTCACATTTTAACAGAGTGTCAAGTTTTAGCTCCATTGCGCGCTCGTGTGGGTCTGCCTGTTGTTATAGCTGACGTTTTGGCAGACGACGGTCGTGCTGTAGAATCTGTTTTACGTTTTATTCGTGACAATGATTTTAATCGGCGCATTTGATGCGCCGAGCGTCCTTTAGCTTTGTAATTATATATTGTCTGTTTTAATGGGGACTCTACACCCCAGTGGACATATGGCGCTCATGTCCCATGCGTTCTACAGTTCTTGACACGTGGTTTTGCTCTTATTGTTTTGTGTAACATGCTTTAGTGTGGTGGTTTTATCATTTGTGTGCGTGTTTTGTTTATTGATTTTGACTTTGCGGATTTTTTCGTATTTTAGTTCTTGAATTTTATATTTTACACGTTGTCAGGGCGCTGATGACCTTTGATGTTTAGCGCTCTTAACCCCATGTCATCATCATCATGCTACTGCACGTTTGCCAAAATTTACAAGAGTAACTTGTCAAACTTTATACTCGAAAATAAGCAAATTCAGTTTTATAGAGCAAACTTCATGTTACAAAGCTGATAGAACTCGAACTTGTATTCATTGGAAGACTATTAAGATGTGATTGTAGAAGAGGTATGTCAGTGATATGAAAAAACTGTGCCATATGTGAAAGTAAGTCCTTCCTTTCTCGACCGTTGAAAGAGCTTTAAATGGAGTGCAATATGTAGAAATAATTCAAAGGCAAATGCCTTAGATGTGCTTAAAATGGAGCCTTTTTTTCATAATTCTGTATAGGTGGCAACGTTTTGTGTTATATTTCCTATTTTTCAAAGCTAGAAACCATATACCTGGCAGTCGAATAAAATGAACAAGTCACTGTGCACGCAGTGTTATAATTCTGGAAAAACTAATACAAAGTGAAAATGTATAATTCAATTCATGAGGGTAAAAAGCCATACATGCGTGTAATAGAGAACAGCGGCCTGCACTTACAAGTGAAGGATTTTACACGGATATCCATGGAAAATATAGATTTTATATCATGGGGGAAGATTACGGTATATGTGTAAACGTTTATAAAGTAGTACACTGACAGTCTAAAGAACGTGGTCTAATTAGAGATTAGGTAGCCTAGTTAATATAGCTCCCTTACGTCCACCTTAAATTAACCTTTTCTCTTAGTCCGGCCTTTTATGGAGACACTTCTACGCCATCCAAAGCCGATAATTGACCTGGGAGGCGTTCACTTTGACCATTAGCAATTGAAGAAGGAATAAAATTTCATTAGTTGAGGTGTCTAGTAATAAAATCTACGACATAGGCTTTCGTAGTTTTAGAGAAAAATGAGAAGGATCTATGGCTGATTCAATAAAACGCGTTTCCATGTTTTTCGTTTTCTTATAAGTTGCATTCGTTAAAATTTAACACTCAGATTTTACACAATTTAACTGATACTCACGAAATCATTCACTTAAAAACATTTTATGAATGGATTTCTGAGAAAGTGTCAAACCGTGGCTGTGTTTTTTGTCATGGAGAAAGCTTATGACACTTGTTGGAGGGGCGGCGGTTTACGTACACTTCACGCATGGAATATCCGTGGTCTTCTTCCCATATTTCTTCGGGAGTTTATGACGGATCGCGTCTTTCGTGTACGTGTGGGTTCGGTTTTAACTATTCGTTATATTCAAGAGAACTGAGTACCGCAGGTCTCTGTACACAGTGTCACACTTTTTGCGATAGCTATCAACCCCATTGTTGATTGTGTTCCTTCTGGCATTTCATGGTCCCTTTTCGTTGACGATTTTGCCATTGATTGTAATTCACTGCGGACCTGTCTGCTCGAACGCTGTCTTCAGAGCTGTATCGACCGTCTCTACGCATGGAGTAACGCCAACGACTTTAATTTCTCCGCCGATAAATCCGTCTGCATCAACTTCTGATGCCGGAAGGCTTTTCCTCCGCCGTCTCTCCATCTTGGGTCGGAGGTCCTTCCATTTGCAGACGAGGTGAAACTTTTGGGGTTGATCTTTGATCGAAAGCTGAGCTGGACTTCTCACGTTTCCTTTTTAAATGCTAAGTGTGACCGTTCTCTTAATCTTTTAAGTGGCACATCCTGGGGAGGTGATCGGACCGTACTTCTACATCTTTATCGCTCTTTGGTCCAATCCAAGCTTGATTACGGGTGCATTGTTTATTCGTCGGCGCGTCCATCTGTATTACGTCGATACAATGGCATTCACCATCGTGGCATAAACCTCGCTACAGGGGCCTTTCCAACCAGCCCTGTACCTAGCCTATATGCTGAGGCTGCAGAGCCTCCGCTGTCCTTCAGACGTGAGATGCTCTTGTGCAGCTATGCCTGTCGACTCTCCAGCTTGCCTGAGCACCCGTCCTTCGCGATATTTTACGAGGATTCGCTTGATCGACAATATTTATTTAGCTTCCTGCAGGGGTTCGATTTCCACTGCTACTTCGGCATTTGGACGTTACGTCAGCGCCGATCCTTCCACGGGGGAAACACGTTTTCCTCCATGGTCGCGCGCTGAGACCCACTGTCACCTTGGGTTAACGTCGATGCCGAAAAAGGAGACACCTGCTTCCGTCCTTCCATCCGCTTTTTTAGAACTACAGGCGCAGTTCGTGGAATGTAATTTTATATTTACTGATGGCTCCGAGTCTAATGTCGGATTAGGGTGTGCCTTTTTTTGGCGACCTAAGTTTTAGTTTCGTTTACCCGGGCAAAGTTTGATTTTTACCGCCGAACTTTTTAGTGTTTATCAGTCACTTTTATACGTCCAGCGGCAAGACTTACGGCACTGTTTCATTTGTTCAGACTCCCTGATTGCTCTTCAAAGTATTAGCGAGCTGTACAGTTACCACCCCCACGTATAGCTCATTGATGACCTGCTCCACTCGCTTGATGTTTCCGGCATCAGCATCTCCTTCGTGTGTATTCAGGTAATGTGGCCATCTCAGGGAACCAGTGTGCCGACGCCGCTGCCAAATCGGCGATTTTATCACCCAGAAGTTTTACCTGTGTTGTTCCCTCGTCGGATTTTAGTGTTGATTTACGCGACAGCATCCTCACGCGTTGGCGCGATGAGTCGGCTTCGCTTAGTGGGAACACGATGCGGAAGGGTAAACCTGTCCCGGTTGTCTGGGTCAGCTCTTCTCGTGCTTCTCGTCGGGAAGAGGTGATTTTAACCCAACTTCGTGTCGGACATTGTGCTTTTAGTCATAGATATCTGCTCAGTGGTGACCCCGCACCACTCTGAGCAGTATGGTGCGCCCTTAACGGTGCGTCACATTTTAACAGAGTGTCAAGTTTTAGCTCCATTGCGCGCTCGTGTGGGTCTGCCTGTTGTTATAGCTGACGTTTTGGCAGACGACGGTCGTGCTGTAGAATCTGTTTTACGTTTTATTCGTGACAATGATTTTAATCGGCGCATTTGATGCGCCGAGCGTCCTTTAGCTTTGTAATTCTATATTGTCTGTTTTAATGGGGACTCTACACCCCAGTGGACATATGGCGCTCATGTCCCATGCGTTCTACAGTTCTTGACACGTTGTTTTGCTCTTATTGTTTTGTGTAACATGCTTTAGTGTGGTGGTTTTATCATTTGTGTGCGTGTTTTGTTTATTGATTTTGACTTTGCGGATTTTTTCGTATTTTAGTTCTTGAATTTTATATTTTACACGTTGTCAGGGCGCTGATGACCTTTGATGTTTAGCGCTCTTAACCCCATGTCATCATCATCATGCTACTGCACGTTTGCCAAAATTTACAAGAGTAACTTGTCAAACTTTATACTCGAAAATAAGCAAATTCAGTTTTATAGAGCAAACTTCATGTTAGAAAGCTGATAGAACTCGAACTTGTATTCATTGGAAGACTATTAAGATGTGATTGTAGAAGAGGTATGTCAGTGATATGAAAAAACTGTGCCATATGTGAAAGTAAGTCCTTCCTTTCTCGACCGTTGAAAGAGCTTTAAATGGAGTGCAATGTGTAGAAATAATTCAAAGGCAAATGCCTTAGATGTGCTTAAAATGGAGCCTTTTTTTCATAATTCTGTATAGGTGGCAACGTTTTGTGTTATATTTCCTATTTTTCAAAGCTAGAAACCATATACCTGGCAGTCGAATAAAATGAACAAGTCACTGTGCACGCAGTATTATAATTCTGGAAAAACTAATACAAAGTGAAAATGTATAATGCAATTCATGAGGGTAAAAAGCCATACATGCGTGTAATAGAGAACAGCGGCCTGCACTTACAAGTGAAGGATTTTACACGGATATCCATGGAAAATATAGATTTTATATCATGGGGGAAGATTACGGTATATGTGTAAACGTTTATAAAGTAGTACACTGACAGTCTAAAGAACGTGGTCTAATTAGAGATTACGTAGCCTAGTTAATATAGCTCCCTTACGTCCACCTTAAATTAACCTTTTCTCTTAGTCCGGCCTTTTATGGAGACACTTCTACGCCATCCAAAGCCGATAATTGACCTGGGAGGCGTTCACTTTGACCATTAGCAATTGAAGAAGGAATAAAATTTCATTAGTTGAGGTGTCTAGTAATAAAATCTACGACATAGGCTTTCGTAGTTTTAGAGAAAAATGAGAAGGATCTATGGCTGATTCAATAAAACGCGTTTCCATGTTTTTCTTTTTCTTATAAGTTGCATTCGTTAAAATTTAACACTCAGATTTTACACAATTTAACTGATACTCACGAAATCATTCACTTAAAAACATTTTATGAATGGATTTCTGAGAAAGTGTCAAACCGTGGCTGTGTTTTTTGTCATGGAGAAAGCTTATGACACTTGTTGGAGGGGCGGCGGTTTACGCACACTTCACGCATGGAATATCCGTGGTCTTCTTCCCATATTTCTTCGGGAGTTTATGACGGACCGCGTCTTTCGTGTACGTGTGGGTTCGGTTTTAACTATTCGTTATATTCAAGAGAACTGAGTACCGCAGGGCTCTGTACGCAGTGTCACACTTTTTGCGATAGCTATCAACCCCATTGTTGATTGTGTTCCTTCTGGCATTTCATGGTCCCTTTTCGTTGACGATTTTGCCATTGATTGTAATTCACTGCGGACCTGTCTGCTCGAACGCTGTCTTCAGAGCTGTATCGACCGTCTCTACGCATGGAGTAACGCCAACGACTTTAATTTCTCCGCCGATAAATCCGTCTGCATCAACTTCTGATGCCGGAAGGCTTTTCCTCCGCCGTCTCTCCATCTTGGGTCGGAGGTCCTTCCATTTGCAGACGAGGTGAAACTTTTGGGGTTGATCTTTGATCGAAAGCTGAGCTGGACTACTCACGTTTCCTTTTTAAATGCTAAGTGTGACCGTTCTCTTAATCTTTTAAGTGGCACATCCTGGGGAGGTGATCGGACCGTACTTCTACATCTTTATCGCTCTTTGGTCCAATCCAAGCTTGATTACGGGTGCATTGTTTATTCGTCGGCGCGTCCATCTGTATTACGTCGATACAATGGCATTCACCATCGTGGCATAAACCTCGCTACAGGGGCCTTTCCAACCAGCCCTGTACCTAGCCTATATGCTGAGGCTGCAGAGCCTCCGCTGTCCTTCAGACGTGAGATGCTCTTGTGCAGCTATGCCTGTCGACTCTCCAGCTTGCCTGAGCACCGGTCCTTCGCGATATTTTACGAGGATTCGCTTGATCGACAATATTTATTTAGCTTCCTCCAGGGGTTCGATTTCCACTGCTACTTCGGCATTTGGACGTTACGTCAGCGCCGATCCTTCCACGGGGGAAACACGTTTTCCTCCATGGTCGCGCGCTGAGACCCACTGTCACCTTGGGTTAACGTCGATGCCGAAAAAGGAGACACCTGCTTCCGTCCTTCCATCCGCTTTTTTAGAACTACAGGCGCAGTTCGGGAAATGTCATTTTATATTTACTGATGGCTCTGAGTCTAATGTCGGAGTAGGGTGTGCCTTTTTTTGGCGACCTAAGTTTTAGTTTCGTTTACCCGGGCAAAGTTTGATTTTTACCGCCGAACTTTTTAGTGTTTATCAGTCACTTTTATACGTCCAGCGGCATGACTTACGGCACTGTTTCATTTGTTCAGACTCCCTGAGTGCTCTTCAAAGAATTAGCGCGCTGTACAGTTACCACCCCCACGTATAGCTCATTGATGACCTGCTCCACTTGCTTGGTGTTTCCGGCATCAGCATCTCCTTCGTGTGTATTCCAGGTGATGTGGCCATCTCAGGGAACCAGTGTGCCGACGCCGCTGCCAAATCGGCGATTTTATCACCCAGAAGTTTTACCTGTGTTGTTCCCTCGTCGGATTTTAGTGTTGACTTACGCGACCGCATCCTCACGCGTTAGCGCGATGAGTCCGCTTCGCTTAGTGGGAACACGATGCGGAAGGGTAAACCTGTCCCGGTTGTCTGGGGCAGCTCTTCTCGTGCTTCTCGTCGGGAAGAGGTGATTTTAACCCAACTTCGTGTCGGACATTGTGCTTTTAGTCATAGATACCTGCTCAGTGGTGACCCCGCACCACTCTGTGAGCAGTATGGTGCGCCCTTAACGGTGCGTCACATTTTAACAGAGTGTCAAGTTTTAGCTCCATTGCGCGTTCGTGTGGGTCTGCCTGTTGTTATAGCTGACGTTTTGGCAGACGACGGTCGTGCTGTAGAATCTATTTTACGTTTTATTCGTGACAATGATTTTAATCGGCGCATTTGATGCGCCGAGCGTCCTTTAGCTTTGCAATTATACATTGTCTGTTTTAATGGGGACTCTACACCCCAGTGGACATATGCCGCTCATGTCCCATGCGTTCTACAGTTCTTGACACGTGGTTTTACTCTTATTGTTTTGTGTAACATGTTTTAGTGTGGGGGTTTTATCATTTGTGTGCGTGTTTTGTTTATTGATTTTGACTTTGCGGATTTTTCCGTATTTTAGTTCTTGAATTTTATATTTTACACCCCCTCAGGGGCTCACCTTATGTGAGTACGGGTTTTTGGCGCACCCGGGGGTTCCCGAGCCAGTCATCGCCACCTTCATCCCCTCACCCCCATCCGGTCGAGGTGGGTTCTTCAAGTGACCGGTGGACCCAAGGTAGGCTCTCGTGCGTTCTTTGCATTCCATACATACCGCACCTCACCATCGTTTCTTTCTTCCCTTATCACTTTCCGACCATTTCGCACCACGTCATTCGCATATCTCTTTTTCTTCCCCGCCGGCCTACCTTGCGTGCGAAACGCCCACACTGTTTTAGTTTCTTTTATCCTTTTATTTAAATCCTCCGTGGACACAGCCTGACGGATACCCGCGCACCGCGTGCGCAGCTGGGTGAGTGGGTAATGGCGTCATCCCCACCACCCGGGGTCGTCATGTAGGGTTTGTGTTCGTATCCGCTGTTCAACTGCAGTCCCGCGGGGGGGCCATTGCATGAGCTGCTGACTTCTGACGGCGATTGGGTCCCTCTGTCTATGTTCTGGGAGGTGTGACCCTGGGGTGAGTCTGGTATAGATAGTCCACTCACCCAAGCCGGGGTAACGCCCGAGAAGTCAGAGCCCGAGGTCGGAGACGGTTGCAATGGTGGAGGATTTTTTTCGCTATGGAGCACCCTTTCTCCATTAATACAAACAAGCGCCGAAAAACTATTGTAACAGAAGTAGCACCGCCGACATCTGGTTGTTACTTAGTCATTTCAAGAACAGAAGAAGGACAAAATTTTGAGAAGGTGAACCCTTTTATCATTCAGAAGGGAATAGATGCTATTGCTGGTGCGGTTCAATCATGCACTCGTCTACGGAATGGTTCCTTATTGGCACAAACTAAGTCCGATCAGCAAAGTAAGACCTTGTTGCGCGCTACGCTTCTCCACGGTTACCCCATCCGTGTTGAGAAGCACCGCACATTGAACTCCTGTCGGGGCGTCGTTACCACCCATAGCCTCGATGGTATATCGGACGAGGATCTCGTAGAATATCTATCCGATCAAAAGGTGACTGCAGTGCATCGAGTGCAGGCCAAACGCGACGGCGTATTGGTACCCACTCGTACCCTGTTTATTACATTTGATGGCGTCGATCTGCCCACGAGCATTTCCGCAGGGTACGAACGGATTTCTGTGAGGCCTTATATTCCTAGACCTCTGCGTTGTTTTAAATGCCAACGTTTTGGGCATACGCAAGTCTCCTGTAAGAGTGCCGTTAACATCTGTGCAACATGTAGCCAGCCCTCACACGAAGGTACCTGTTCAACAGCCCCCGTCTGCGTTAATTGTAAAGGGTCACATTCTGCTTCGTTTGCCGACTGTCCGCGGTATTTGGACGAGAAGGCGATCCAGGAGATCCGGGTAAAGGAAAAACTCTCCTTCGCTGAAGCCCGGAGGCGTTTCCATGCGCGCCAACCTTCACTCCTGCGATGTGGCACATTTAGTTCTGTTGTTGCCTCGCCAGTACCACGAGTAGATGCCGAAACTCAGACCTGGACCTTGACTGGATTAACCGCCACTACCATCCGGCCGTCTATTAAGGCTACAGTTACCAAGCCGTATAAACCTGGTCCCAAGTCAATGAAATCGCAAGCCGTTGAAAAGAAGCCCAAGCAGAAACTTCGTAGGGAAGATTTTTTAAAAGACCCTCCGCGTGCGCGCGGTAACAAAGGTTCACCTTCTCCTCCTCGGAGGTCGCTGTCCCAGGATGGTCCTGGGACAAGCCGCGCTCAGCGGCACCCTTCACCCATCGCCACCCAGAACCGATTCACGGCGCTTGAATCGGTTTCTGGCACTGAGCGCGTGGGCCCTCCCTCCGAGGAAGCTATGGAGTCTGACCAACTCCATACCAAAAGCCCGAGCCCAAAGGTTAAACAAAAGGTAATTTTAAGCCGCCCTTCTAAATAGAAAGTTTATCCCCTTATTGTTAATGGCTATCCTGACCTGGAATGTACGTGGTGTACGATCGCATAGGGCGGAACTGCAACTTTTATTGCGTTCCCATTCGCCTATGGTCGTATGTTTGCAGGAGACTAAACTTCGCCCTCACGATCCTTTTGATCTCCGAGGATATACTCCGGTTCGCTACGACCTTGAACCGGAGGAGGGTACTCCTGCTCATGGTGGTGTCATGATTTTGGTGCGTACTGACGTTCATTTTCAAACTATCAGACTTACGTCCGACTTGCAAGCTGTTGCCATTAAACTGCAGTTACCCGGTTTTTTCTTTTCTGTTTGTTCTGTGTATACACCTCCATCGTCTCCCCTCGCTCCCGCGGACATTCGATCTCTCCTGTCCGCTCTCCCAACACCATTTCTTCTGTTGGGAGATTTTAATGCCCATCACCCACTATGGGGTTCGCCAAGGGCTTGTGCGAGGGGAACTCTTCTTTCCGACATTTTGTATCAGTTCAATCTTTCCATCCTCAATACAGGTGCACCTACTTTTATTTCTGATTCTTCTGGTACATTTTCTCACCTGGACCTTGCCATTTGCTCACTCCAGCTTGCACGTCGTCTTCAGTGGAACGTCGTCGCTGACACCTACTCCAGCGACCATTACCCCTGCATCGTTTCTCTTCTGTCGCACCACGTACAGCATTCCAGAGTACCTACCTGGATATTCGTAAAAGCCGACTGGAGCTTGTATTCCAGCCTCGTGCATTTTGACGACCAGCCCTTCTCCGACATTAATCAACTAGTGCAGCACCTTACGTCTATTATTTTCTCAGCCGCCGAACGTGCAATACCCCGTTCATCCTCCCATCCTCGGCGGCCACCTGTTCCGTGGTGGAACGAGGATTGTCGGGACGCCGTTCGTGCCCGTAGGACTGCACTTAGGGTGTTTCGGCGCCACCCTACACTTGATAATTTGGTGACTTTTAAACAATCGCGCGCCAGGGCTCGTCGCATTATTCAGGATAGCAAGAAGGCATCTTGGGCTCGTTTTGTCGAGTCTTTTAATCGTTTTACGCCTTCATCCGTTGTTTGGGATAAACTTCGTTGCTTCTCAGGTAAAGTGTCACATAATACTGTTTCTGGCCTTCAGGTTTCTAATGCCACCATAGTGGATCCGGCTGCCATCGCTAACACTCTGGGTTCTGCCTTTGAGGCGGTTTCCAGCTCAGACCATTATTCCGCCGGCTTTCGCTCTATTAAAGACCGGCAGGATTCCGCATCATATACTTTTCGAACTGCTAATGATGAATGCTATAATGAACTATTCACAATGAGGGAGCTGGAGCACGCTCTTCATTGCTCTCGGCACTCCGCTCCCGGGCCGGACGGCATTCATGTCCTGATGTTAAAGAACCTTTCAGCCGACAGTAAACTATTTCTCTTACAGGTCTATAACCGTATTTGGCAAGACGGCATTTTTCCTTCCGTTTGGCGCGAAGCCACCATTGTCCCTATACTTAAGCCTGGGAAGGATCGCCAACTACCTTCCAGCTACCGCCCTATCTCCCTCACCAGTTGCATTTGTAAGGTGATGGAGCGCATGATCAACGGGCGGTTGACATGGTGGCTTGAGTCTCAGAATCTTCTAGCGAACGCTCAGTGCGGGTTTCGTCGCTATCGTTCTACCGTCGACCATCTGGTGTCCTTGTCGACGCATATTATGAATGGATTTCTGAGAAAGTGTCAAACCGTGGCTGTATTTTTTGACCTGGAGAAAGCTTATGACACTTGTTGGAGGGGCGGCATTTTACGTACACTTCACGATTGGAATATCCGCGGTCGTCTTCCCATATTTCTTCGGGAGTTTATGACGGACCGCGTCTTTCGTGTACGTGTGGGCTCGGTTTTATCTCGTCGTTTTATTCAAGAGAACGGAGTACCGCAGGGCTCTGTACTCAGTGTCACACTTTTTGCGATTGCTATCAACCCCATTGTTGATTGTCTTCCACCTGGCATTTTATCGTCCCTTTTTGTTGACGATTTCGCTATTTATTGTAGTTCACGGCGGACCTGTCTACTCGAACGCCGTCTCCAGAGCTGTATCGACCGTCTCTACGCCTGGAGTAACGCCAACGGCTTTAATTTCTCCGCCGAGAAATCCGTCTGCATCAACTTCTGGCGCCGGAAGTATTTCCCTCCGCCCTCTCTCCATCTTGGGCCAGGGATACTTCCGTTTGCAGACGAGGCGAAATTTTTGGGGTTGATTTTTGATAGGAAGTTGTGTTGGACCTCGCACGTTTCCTTTTTAAAAGCAAAGTATGACCGTTCTCTTAACCTTTTACGTGTTTTAAGTGGCACATCCTGGGGAGCTGATCGGACCGTCCTTCTTCGCCTTTATCGCTCTTTGGTCCGATCCAAACTTGATTACGGGTGTTTTGTTTATTCGTCGGCACGTCCATCTGTGTTGCGTCGTTTGAATCCCATTCATCATCGTGGTCTTAGAGTCGCTACAGGGGCCTTTCCAACTAGCCCCGTGCCCAGTCTTTATGCTGAAGCTGCAGAGCCTCCGCTGTCCTCCAGGCGTGAGATGCTCTTGTGCAGCTATGCCTGTCGACTCTCAAGCTTACCTGACCACCCGTCTTTCGCGGCATTTTTCGAGGATTCACTTGACCGGCAATATTTAGTTAGCTCCTCTGCATTGCTCCCTCCAGGGGTTCGATTTCGACTGCTCCTTCGGCATTTGGACGTTACGCCAGCGCCGGCCCTTCCAAGGGGGGAAACGCGTTTTCCTCCATGGTCGCGCGCTGAGGCCCTCTGTCACCTTGGGTTATCGTCAATGCCGAAGAATGAGACCCCTTCTTCAGTCTTTAGATCAGCGTTTTTAGAACTTCAGTCGCAATTCGGGGACTTGCCTTTTATCTTTACTGATGGATCTAAGACTGATGCTGGAGTAGGATGTGCCTTTTTTTGTGGTGGAAATAGTTTTACCTTTCGTTTACGAGAGCAATGTTCGATTTTTACCGCCGAACTTTTTAGCATTTATCAGTCTCTTTTACATATTCAGCGGCACGACATACGGCACTGTTTTATTTGTTCCGACTCCCTGAGTGCTCTTCAAAGTATTAGCTCGCTGTACAGTTACCACCCGCTCGTACAGCGCATTCATGACCTGCTCCACTCGCTTGATGTCTCTGGCATCAGCGTCTCCTTCTTGTGGATTCCAGGTCATGTGGGCATCTCAGGTAATGAGTCTGCCGATGTCGCTGCCAAGTCGGCGATTTTATCACCCAGACGTTTTACTTCTGTTGTTCCCTCGTCAGATTTGTTTATTGTTTTACGTCGCCGCATCCTCTCGCTTTGGAGCGATGAGTGGACGGCCCTTCGGGGGAACAAGTTGCGGGAGGTTAAGCCTCTCCCGTTAGTCTGGGCTACCTCTTCCCGTGCTTCTCGTCGGGAAGAGGTAATTTTAACGCGCCTTCGTATCGGACATTGCATTTTTAGTCATAAGTATTTGCTGAGTGGTGACCCCGCGCCACTCTGTGGGCAGTGTGACGTGCCCTTAACGGTGCGTCACATTTTAACAGAGTGTCAGGTTTTAGCTGCATTGCGTGCTCGTGTGGGTCTGCCTGTTGGCCTAGCCAACGTTTTGGCAGACGACACGCATGCTGTGGAATGTGTTTTACGTTTTATTGATGACAGTGATTTTAATCTGCGCATTTAATGCGTTGAGCGTCTGTTAGCTTCGTACTTTTATCCTGTCGGTTTTTTATGGGAACTCTTATCCCCAGTGGACATATGACGCTCATGTCCCTCGCATTCTACAGTTCCTGACACGTTTTAATCCTTTACTGCCTATGCTTTTAGTGTGTTGTTTTTCAGATCTTTGTTTTGTTCTTATTATTGTTGTTATTGTTATTACTGTTTTTATTGTTATTGTTGTTATTGTTATTATTGTTATTGTTATATTTGTTATTGTTATATTGTTAGTTTTAGCTTTTTGACATCGCGGGTTTGTGTCCCGTTTTTTAATTATGCGGTTTTTTACCTGTCTTTTATTTTTTGACTTTATATTTTATACCTTGTAAGGGCGCTGATGACCCCAGCAGTTTAGCGCCCTTAAGCCGCATATCATCATCATCATCATCATCATATATTTTACACGTTGTCAGGGCGCTGATGACCTTTGATGTTTAGCGCTCTTAACCCCATGTCATCATCATCATGCTACTGCACTTTTGCCAAAATTTACAAGAGTAACTTGTCCAACTTTATACTCGAAAATAAGCTAATTCAGTTTTATAGAGCAAACTTCATGTTAGAAAGCTGATAGAACTCGAAGTTGTATTCATTGGAAGACTATTAAGATGTGATTGTAGAAGAGGTATGTCAGTGATATGAAAAAACTGTGCCATATGTGAAAGTAAGTCCTTCCTTTCTCGACCGTTGAAAGAGCTTTAAATGGAGTGCCATGTGTAGAAGTAATTCAATGACAAATGCCTTAGATGTGCTTATAATGGAGCCTTTTTTTCATAATTCTGTATAGGTGGCAACGTTTTGTGTTATATTTCCTATTTTTCAAAGCTAGAAACCGTATACCTGGCAGTCGAATAAAATGAACAAGTCACTGTGCACGCAGTATTATAATTCTGGAAAAACTAATACAAAGTGAAAATGTATAATTCAATTCATGAGGGTAAAAAACCATACATGCGTGTAATAGAGAACAGCGGCCTGCACTTACAAGTGAAGGATTTTACACGGATATCCATGGAAAATATAGATTTTATATCATGGGGGAAGATTACGGTATATGTGTAAACGTTTATAAAGTAGTACACTGACAGCTAAAGAACGTGTTCTAATTAGAGATTAGGTAGCCTAGTTAATATAGCTCCCTTACGTCCACCTTAAATTAACCTTTTCTCTTAGTCCGGCCTTTTATGGGGATACTTCTACGCCATCCAAAGCCGATAATTGACCTGGGAGGCGTTCACTTTGATTATTAGCAATTGAAGAAGGCAAAAAATTTCATTAGTTGAGGTGTCTAGTAATAAAATCTACGACATATGCTTTCGTAGTTTTAGAGAAAAATGAGAAGGATCTATGGCTGATTCAATAAAACGCGTTTCCATGTTTTTCTTTTTCTTATAAGTTGCATTCGTTAAAATTTAGCACTCAGATTTTACACAATTTAACATACTCGCGAAATCATTCACTTAAAAACAACATTTTATGAATGGATTTCTGAGAAAGTGTCAAACCGTGGCTGTTTTTTTTGTCATGAGGAAAGCTTATGACACTTGTTGGAGGGGCGGCGGTTTACGTACACTTCACGCATGGAATATCCGTGGTCTTCTTCCCATATTTCTTCGGGAGTTTATGACGGACCGCGTCTTTCGTGTACGTGTGGGTTCGGTTTTAACTATTCGTTATATTCAAGAGAACGGAGTACCGCAGGGCTCTGTACACAGTGTCACACTTTTTGCGATAGCTATCAACCCCATTGTTGATTGTGTTCCATCTGGCATTTTATGGTCCCTTTTCGTTGACGATTTTGCCATTTATTGTAATTCACGGCGGACCTGTCTGCTCGAACGCTGTCTTCAGAGCTGTATCGACCGTCTCTACGCATGGAGTAACGCCAACGACTTTAATTTCTCCGCCGATAAATCCGTCTGCATCAACTTCTGATGCCGGAAGGCTTTTCCTCCGCCGTCTCTCCATCTTGGGTCGGAGGTCCTTCCATTTGCAGACGAGGAGAAATTTTTGGGGTTGATCTTTGATCGAAAGCTGAGCTGGACTTCTCACGTTTCCTTTTTAAATGCTAAGTGTGACCGTTCTCTTAATCTTTTAAGTGGCACATCCTGGGGAGGTGATCGGACCGTACTTCTACATCTTTATCGCTCTTTGGTCCAATCCAAGCTTGATTACGGGTGCATTGTTTATTCGTCGGCACGTCCATCTGTATTACGTCGATACAATGGCATTCACCATCATGGCATAAACCTCGCTACAGGGGCCTTTCCAACCAGCCCTGTACCTAGCCTATATGCCGAGGCTGCAGAGCCTCCGCTGTCCTTCAGGCGTGAGATACTCTTGTGCAGCTATGCCTGTCGACTCTCCAGCTTGCCTGACCACCCGTCCTTCGCGATATTTTACGAGGATTCGCTTGATCGACAATATTTATTTAGCTTCCTCCAGGGGTTCGATTTCCACTGCTACTTCGGCATTTGTACGTTACGTCAGCGCCCGGCCTTCCACGGGGGAAACACGTTTTCCTCCATGGTCGCGCGCTGAGACCCACTGTCACCTTGGGTTAACGTCGATGCCGAAAAAGGAGACACCTGCTTCCGTCCTTCCATCCGCTTTTTTAGAACTACAGGCGCAGTTCGGGAAATGTCATTTTATATTTACTGATGGCTCTGAGTCTAATGTCGGAGTAGGGTGTGCCTTTTTTTGGCGACCTAAGTTTTAGTTTCGTTTACCCGGGCAAAGTTTGATTTTTACCGCCGAACTTTTTAGTGTTTATCAGTCACTTTTATACGTCCAGCGGCAAGACTTACGGCACTGTTTCATTTGTTCAGTCTCCCTGATTGCTCTTCAAAGTATTAGCGAGCTGTACAGTTACCACCCCCACGTATAGCTCATTGATGACCTGCTCCACTCGCTTGATGTTTCCGGCATCAGCATCTCCTTCGTGTGTATTCAGGTAATGTGGCCATCTCAGGGAACCAGTGTGCCGACGCCGCTGCCAAATCGGTGATTTTATCACCCAGAAGTTTTACCTGTGTTGTTCCCTCGTCGGATTTTAGTGTTGATTTACGCGACAGCATCCTCACGCGTTGGCGCGATGAGTCGGCTTCGCTTAGTGGGAACACGATGCGGAAGGGTAAACCTGTCCCGGTTGTCTGGGTCAGCTCTTCTCGTGCTTCTCGTCGGGAAGAGGTGATTTTAACCCAACTTCGTGTCGGACATTGTGCTTTTAGTCATAGATATCTGCTCAGTGGTGACCGCGCACCACTCTGAGCAGTATGGTGCGCCCTTAACGGTGCGTCACATTTTAACAGAGTGTCAAGTTTTAGCTCCATTGCGCGCTCGTGTGGGTCTGCCTGTTGTTATAGCTGACGTTTTGGCAGACGACGGTCGTGCTGTAGAATCTGTTTTACGTTTTATTCGTGACAATGATTTTAATCGGCGCATTTGATGCGCCGAGCGTCCTTTAGCTTTGTAATTATATATTGTCTGTTTTAATGGGGACTCTACACCCCAGTGGACATATGGCGCTCATGTCCCATGCGTTCTACAGTTCTTGACACGTGGTTTTGCTCTTATTGTTTTGTGTAACATGCTTTAGTGTGGTGGTTTTATCATTTGTGTGCGTGTTTTGTTTATTGATTTTGACTTTGCGGATTTTTTCGTATTTTAGTTCTTGAATTTTATATTTTACACGTTGTCAGGGCGCTGATGACCTTTGATGTTTAGCGCTCTTAACCCCATGTCATCATCATCATGCTACTGCACGTTTGCCAAAATTTACAAGAGTAACTTGTCAAACTTTATACTCGAAAATAAGCAAATTCAGTTTTATAGAGCAAACTTCATGTTAGAAAGCTGATAGAACTCGAACTTGTATTCATTGGAAGACTATTAAGATGTGATTGTAGAAGAGGTATGTCAGTGATATGAAAAAACTGTGCCATATGTGAAAGTAAGTCCTTCCTTTCTCGACCGTTGAAAGAGCTTTAAATGGAGTGCAATGTGTAGAAATAATTCAAAGGCAAATGCCTTAGATGTGCTTAAAATGGAGCCTTTTTTTCATAATTCTGTATAGGTGGCAACGTTTTGTGTTATATTTCCTATTTTTCAAAGCAAGAAACCATATACCTGGCAGTCGAATAAAATGAACAAGTCACTGTGCACGCAGTATTATAATTCTGGAAAAACTAATACAAAGTGAAAATGTATAATTCAATTCATGAGGGTAAAACGCCATACATGCGTGTAATAGAGAACAGCGGCCTGCACTTACAAGTGAAGGATTTTACACGGATATCCATGGAAAATATAGATTTTATATCATGGGGGAAGATTACGGTATATGTGTAAACGTTTATAAAGTAGTACACTGACAGTCTAAAGAACGTGGTCTAATTAGAGATTAGGTAGCCTAGTTAATATAGCTCCCTTACGTCCACCTTAAATTAACCTTTTCTCTTAGTCCGGCCTTTTATGGAGACACTTCTACGCCATCCAAAGCCGATAATTGACCTGGGAGGCGTTCACTTTGACCATTAGCAATTGAAGAAGGAATAAAATTTCATTAGTTGAGGTGTCTAGTAATAAAATCTACGACATAGGCTTTCGTAGTTTTAGAGAAAAATGAGAAGGATCTATGGCTGATTCAATAAAACGCGTTTCCATGTTTTTCTTTTTCTTATAAGTTGCATTCGTTAAAATTTAACACTCAGATTTTACACAATTTAACTGATACTCACGAAATCATTCACTTAAAAACATTTTATGAATGGATTTCTGAGAAAGTGTCAAACCGTGGCTGTGTTTTTTGTCATGGAGAAAGCTTATGACACTTGTTGGAGGGGCGGCGGTTTACGTACACTTCACGCATGGAATATCCGTGGTCTTCTTCCCATATTTCTTCGGGAGTTTATGACGGACCGCGTCTTTCGTGTACGTGTGGGTTCGGTTTTAACTATTCGTTATATTCAAGAGAACTGAGTACCGCAGGTCTCTGTACACAGTGTCACACTTTTTGCGATAGCTATCAACCCCATTGTTGATTGTGTTCCTTCTGGCATTTCATGGTCCCTTTTCGTTGACGATTTTGCCATTGATTGTAATTCACTGCGGACCTGTCTGCTCGAACGCTGTCTTCAGAGCTGTATCGACCGTCTCTACGCATGGAGTAACGCCAACGACTTTAATTTCTCCGCCGATAAATCCGTCTGCATCAACTTCTGATGCCGGAAGGCTTTTCCTCCGCCGTCTCTCCATCTTGGGTCGGAGGTCCTTCCATTTGCAGACGAGGTGAAACTTTTGGGGTTGATCTTTGATCGAAAGCTGAGCTGGACTTCTCACGTTTCCTTTTTAAATGCTAAGTGTGACCGTTCTCTTAATCTTTTAAGTGGCACATCCTGGGGAGGTGATCGGACCGTACTTCTACATCTTTATCGCTCTTTGGTCCAATCCAAGCTTGATTACGGGTGCATTGTTTATTCGTCGGCGCGTCCATCTGTATTACGTCGATACAATGGCATTCACCATCGTGGCATAAACCTCGCTACAGGGGCCTTTCCAACCAGCCCTGTACCTAGCCTATATGCTGAGGCTGCAGAGCCTCCGCTGTCCTTCAGACGTGAGATGCTCTTGTGCAGCTATGCCTGTCGACTCTCCAGCTTGCCTGAGCACCCGTCCTTCGCGATATTTTACGAGGATTCGCTTGATCGACAATATTTATTTAGCTTCCTCCAGGGGTTCGATTTCCACTGCTACTTCGGCATTTGGACGTTACGTCAGCGCCGATCCTTCCACGGGGGAAACACGTTTTCCTCCATGGTCGCGCGCTGAGACCCACTGTCACCTTGGGTTAACGTCGATGCCGAAAAAGGAGACACCTGCTTCCGTCCTTCCATCCGCTTTTTTAGAACTACAGGCGCAGTTCGGGGAATGTAATTTTATATTTACTGATGGCTCCGAGTCTAATGTCGGATTAGGGTGTGCCTTTTTTTGGCGACCTAAGTTTTAGTTTCGTTTACCCGGGCATAGTTTGATTTTTACCGCCGAACTTTTTAGTGTTTATCAGTCACTTTTATACGTCCAGCGGCAAGACTTACGGCACTGTTTCATTTGTTCAGACTCCCTGAGTGCTCTTCAAAGAATTAGCGCGCTGTACAGTTACCACCCCCACGTATAGCTCATTGATGACCTGCTCCACTTGCTTGGTGTTTCCGGCATCAGCATCTCCTTCGTGTGTATTCCAGGTGATGTGGCCATCTCAGGGAACCAGTGTGCCGACGCCGCTGCCAAATCGGCGATTTTATCACCCAGAAGTTTTACCTGTGTTGTTCCCTCGTCGGATTTTAGTGTTGACTTACGCGACCGCATCCTCACGCGTTAGCGCGATGAGTCCGCTTCGCTTAGTGGGAACACGATGCGGAAGGGTAAACCTGTCCCGGTTGTCTGGGGCAGCTCTTCTCGTGCTTCTCGTCGGGAAGAGGTGATTTTAACCCAACTTCGTGTCGGACATTGTGCTTTTAGTCATAGATACCTGCTCAGTGGTGACCCCGCACCACTCTGTGAGCAGTATGGTGCGCCCTTAACGGTGCGTCACATTTTAACAGAGTGTCAAGTTTTAGCTCCATTGCGCGTTCGTGTGGGTCTGCCTGTTGTTATAGCTGACGTTTTGGCAGACGACGGTCGTGCTGTAGAATCTATTTTACGTTTTATTCGTGACAATGATTTTAATCGGCGCATTTGATGTGCCGAGCGTCCTTTAGCTTTGCAATTATACATTGTCTGCTTTAATGGGGACTCTACACCCCAGTGGACATATGCCGCTCATGTCCCATGCGTACTACAGTTCTTGACACGTGGTTTTACTCTTATTGTTTTGTGTAACATGTTTTAGTGTGGGGGTTTTATCATTTGTGTGCGTGTTTTGTTTATTGATTTTGACTTTGCGGATTTTTCCGTATTTTAGTTCTTGAATTTTATATTTTACACGTTGTCAGGGCGCTGATGACCTTTGATGTTTAGCGCTCTTAACCCCATGTCATCATCATCATGCTACTGCACTTTTGCCAAAATTTACAAGAGTAACTTGTCCAACTTTATACTCGAAAATAAGCAAATTCAGTTTTATAGAGCAAACTTCATGTTAGAAAGCTGATAGAACTCGAAGTTGTATTCATTGGAAGACTATTAAGATGTGATTGTAGAAGAGGTATGTCAGTGATATGAAAAAACTTTGCCATATGTGAAAGTAAGTCCTTCCTTTCTCGACCGTTGAAAGAGCTTTAAATGGAGTGCCATGTGTAGAAGTAATTCAATGACAAATGCCTTAGATGTGCTTATAATGGAGCCTTTTTTTCATAATTCTGTATAGGTGGCAACGTTTTGTGTTATATTTCCTCTTTTTCAAAGCTAGAAACCGTATACCTGGCAGTCGAATAAAATGAACAAGTCACTGTGCACGCAGTATTATAATTCTGGAAAAACTAATACAAAGTAAAAATGTATAATTCAATTCATGAGGGTAAAAAACCATACATGCGTGTAATAGAGAACAGCGGCCTGCACTTACAAGTGAAGGATTTTACACGGATATCCATGGAAAATATAGATTTTATATCATGGGGGAAGATTACGGTATATGTGTAAACGTTTATAAAGTAGTACACTGACAGCTAAAGAACGTGTTCTAATTAGAGATTAGGTAGCCTAGTTAATATAGCTCCCTTACGTCCACCTTAAATTAACCTTTTCTCTTAGTTCGGCCTTTTATGGGGATACTTCTACGCCATCCAAATTGACCTGGGAGGCGTTCACTTTGATTATTAGCAATTGAAGAAGGCAAAAAATTTCATTAGTTGAGGTGTCTAGTAATAAAATCTACGACATATGCTTTCGTAGTTTTAGAGAAAAATGAGAAGGATCTATGGCTGATTCAATAAAACGCGTTTCCATGTTTTTCTTTTTCTTATAAGTTGCATTAGTTAAAATTTAGCACTCAGATTTTACACAATTTAACATACTCGCGAAATCATTCGCTTAAAAACAACATTTTATGAATGGATTTCTGAGAAAGTGTCAAACCGTGGCTGTGTTTTTTGTCATGAAGAAAGCTTATGACACTTGTTGGAGGGGCGGCGGTTTACGTACACTTCACGCATGGAATATCCGTGGTCTTCTTCCCATATTTCTTCGGGAGTTTATGACGGACCGCGTCTTTCGTGTACGTGTGGGTTCGGTTTTAACTATTCGTTATATTCAAGAGAACGGAGTACCGCAGGGCTCTGTACACAGTGTCACACTTTTTGCGATAGCTATCAACCCCATTGTTGATTGTGTTCCATCTGGCATTTCATGGTCCCTTTTCGTTGACGATTTTGCCATTTATTGTAATTCACGGCGGACCTGTCTGCTCGAACGCTGTCTTCAGAGCTGTATCGACCGTCTCTACGCATGGAGTAACGCCAACGACTTTAATTTCTCCGCCGATAAATCCGTCTGCATCAACTTCTGATGCCGGAAGGCTTTTCCTCCGCCGTCTCTCCATCTTGGGTCGGAGGTCCTTCCATTTGCAGACGAGGTGAAATTTTTGGGGTTGATCTTTGATTGAAAGCTGAGCTGGACTTCTCACGTTTCCTTTTTAAATGCTAAGTGTGACCGTTCTCTTAATCTTTTAAGTGGCACATCCTGGGGAGGTGATCGGACCGTACTTCTACATCTTTATCGCTCTTTGGTCCAATCCAAGCTTGATTACGGGTGCATTGTTTATTCGTCGGCACGTCCATCTGTATTACGTCGATACAATGGCATTCACCATCATGGCATAAACCTCGCTACAGGGGCCTTTCCAACCAGCCCTGTACCTAGCCTATATGCCGAGGCTGCAGAGCCTCCGCTGTCCTTCAGGCGTGAGATACTCTTGTGCAGCTATGCCTGTCGACTCTCCAGCTTGCCTGACCACCCGTCCTTCGCGATATTTTACGAGGATTCGCTTGATCGACAATATTTATTTAGCTTCCTCCAGGGGTTCGATTTCCACTGCTACTTCGGCATTTGGACGTTACGTCAGCGCCCGGCCTTCCACGGGGGAAACACGTTTTCCTCCATGGTCGCGCGCTGAGACCCACTGTCACCTTGGGTTAACGTCGATGCCGAAAAAGGAGACACCTGCTTCCGTCCTTCCATCCGCTTTTTTAGAACTACAGGCGCAGTTCCGGAAATGTCATTTTATATTTACTGATGGCTCTGAGTCTAATGTCGGAGTAGGGTGTGCCTTTTTTTGGCGACCTAAGTTTTAGTTTCGTTTACCCGGGCAAAGTTTGATTTTTACCGCCGAACTTTTTAGTGTTTATCAGTCACTTTTATACGTCCAGCGGCAAGACTTACGGCACTGTTTCATTTGTTCAGACTCCCTGAGTGCTCTTCAAAGAATTAGCGCGCTGTACAGTTACCACCCCCACGTATAGCTCATTGATGACCTGCTCCACTTGCTTGGTGTTTCCGGCATCAGCATCTCCTTCGTGTGTATTCCAGGTGATGTGGCCATCTCAGGGAACCAGTGTGCCGACGCCGCTGCCAAATCGGCGATTTTATCACCCAGAAGTTTTACCTGTGTTGTTCCCTCGTCGGATTTTAGTGTTGATTTACGCGACCCCATCCTCACGCGTTGGCGCGATGAGTCGGCTTCGCTTAGTGGGAACACGATGCGGAAGGGTAAACCTGTCCCGGTTGTCTGGGTCAGCTCTTCTCGAGCTTCTCGTCGGGAAGAGGTGATTTTAACCCAACTTCGTGTCGGACATTGTGCTTTTAGTCATAGATATCTGCTCAGTGGTGACCCCGCACCACTCTGTGAGCAGTATGGTGCGCCCTTAACGGTGCGTCACATTTTAACAGAGTGTCAAGTTTTAGCTCCATTGCGCGTTCGTGTGGGTCTGCCTGTTGTTATAGCTGACGTTTTGGCAGACGACGGTCGTGCTGTAGAATCTGTTTTACGTTTTATTCGTGACAATGATTTTAATCGGCGCATTTGATGCACCGAGCGTCCTTTAGCTTTGTAATTATATATTGTCTGTTTTAATGGGGACTCTACACCCCAGTGGACATATGGCGCTCATGTCCCATGCGTTCTACAGTTCTTGACACGTGGTTTTGCTCTTATTGTTTTGTGTAACATGCTTTAGTGTGGTGGTTTTATCATTTGTGTGCGTGTTTTGTTTATTGATTTTGACTTTGCGGATTTTTTCGTATTTTAGTTCTTGAATTTTATATTTTACACGTTGTCAGGGCGCTGATGACCTTTGATGTTTAGCGCTCTTAACCCCATGTCATCATCATCATGCTACTGCACGTTTGCCAAAATTTACAAGAGTAATTTGTCAAACTTTATACTCGAAAATAAGCAAATTCAGTTTTATAGAGCAAACTTCATGTTACAAAGCTGATAGAACTCGAACTTGTATTCATTGGAAGACTATTAAGATGTGATTGTAGAAGAGGTATGTCAGTGATATGAAAAAACTGTGCCATATGTGAAAGTAAGTCCTTCCTTTCTCGACCGTTGAAAGAGCTTTAAATGGAGTGCAATGTGTAGAAATAATTCAAAGGCAAATGCCTTAGATGTGCTTAAAATGGAGGCTTTTTTTCATAATTCTGTATAGGTGGCAACGTTTTGTGTTATATTTCCTATTTTTCAAAGCTAGAAACCATATACCTGGCAGTCGAATAAAATGAACAAGTCACTGTGCACGCAGTGTTATAATTCTGGAAAAACTAATACAAAGTGAAAATGTATAATTCAATTCATGAGGGTAAAAAGCCATACATGCGTGTAATAGAGAACAGCGGCCTGCACTTACAAGTGAAGGATTTTACACGGATATCCATGGAAAATATAGATTTTATATCATGGGGGAAGATTACGGTATATGTGTAAACGTTTATAAAGTAGTACACTGACAGTCTAAAGAACGTGGTCTAATTAGAGATTAGGTAGCCTAGTTAATATAGCTCCCTTACGTCCACCTTAAATTAACCTTTTCTCTTAGTCCGGCCTTTTATGGAGACACTTCTACGCCATCCAAAGCCGATAATTGACCTGGGAGGCGTTCACTTTGACCATTAGCAATTGAAGAAGGAATAAAATTTCATTAGTTGAGGTGTCTAGTAATAAAATCTACGACATAGGCTTTCGTAGTTTTAGAGAAAAATGAGAAGGATCTATGGCTGATTCAATAAAACGCGTTTCCATGTTTTTCTTTTTCTTATAAGTTGCATTCGTTAAAATTTAACACTCAGATTTTACACAATTTAACTGATACTCACGAAATCATTCACTTAAAAACATTTTATGAATGGATTTCTGAGAAAGTGTCAAACCGTGGCTGTGTTTTTTGTCATGGAGAAAGCTTATGACACTTGTTGGAGGGGCGGCGGTTTACGTACACTTCACGCATGGAATATCCGTGGTCTTCTTCCCATATTTCTTCGGGAGTTTATGACGGACCGCGTCTTTCGTGTACGTGTGGGTTCGGTTTTAACTATTCGTTATATTCAAGAGAACGGAGTACCGCAGGTCTCTGTACACAGTGTCACACTTTTTGCGATAGCTATCAACCCCATTGTTGATTGTGTTCCTTCTGGCATTTCATGGTCCCTTTTCGTTGACGATTTTGCCATTGATTGTAATTCACTGCGGACCTGTCTGCTCGAACGCTGTCTTCAGAGCTGTATCGACCGTCTCTACGCATGGAGTAACGCCAACGACTTTAATTTCTCCGCCGATAAATCCGTCTGCATCAACTTCTGATGCCGGAAGGCTTTTCCTCCGCCGTCTCTCCATCTTGGGTCGGAGGTCCTTCCATTTGCACACGAGGTGAAACTTTTGGGGTTGATCTTTGATCGAAAGCTGAGCTGGACTTCTCACGTTTCCTTTTTAAATGCTAAGTGTGACCGTTCTCTTAATCTTTTAAGTGGCACATCCTGGGGAGGTGATCGGACCGTACTTCTACATCTTTATCGCTCTTTGGTCCAATCCAAGCTTGATTACGGGTGCATTGTTTATTCGTCGGCGCGTCCATCTGTATTACGTCGATACAATGGCATTCACCATCGTGGCATAAACCTCGCTACAGGGGCCTTTCCAACCAGCCCTGTACCTAGCCTATATGCTGAGGCTGCAGAGCCTCCGCTGTCCTTCAGACGTGAGATGCTCTTGTGCAGCTATGCCTGTCGACTCTCCAGCTTGCCTGAGCACCGGTCCTTCGCGATATTTTACGAGGATTCGCTTGATCGACAATATTTATTTAGCTTCCTCCAGGGGTTCGATTTCCACTGCTACTTCGGCATTTGGACGTTACGTCAACGCCGATCCTTCCACGGGGGAAACACGTTTTCCTCCATGGTCGCGCGCTGAGACCCACTGTCACCTTGGGTTAACGTCGATGCCGAAAAAGGAGACACCTGCTTCCGTCCTTCCATCCGCTTTTTTAGAACTACAGGCGAAGTTCGGGGAATGTAATTTTATATTTACTGATGGCTCTGAGTCTAATGTCGGAGTAGGGTGTGCCTTTTTTTGGCGACCTAAGTTTTAGTTTCGTTTACCCGGGCAAAGTTTGATTTTTACCGCCGAACTTTTTAGTGTTTATCAGTCACTTTTATACGTCCAGCGGCAAGACTTACGGCACTGTTTCATTTGTTCAGACTCCCTGAGTGCTCTTCAAAGAATTAGCGCGCTGTACAGTTACCACCCACACGTATAGCTCATTGATGACCTGCTCCACTTGCTTGGTGTTTCCGGCATCAGCATCTCCTTCGTGTGTATTCCAGGTGATGTGGCCATCTCAGGGAACCAGTGTGCCGACGCCGCTGCCAAATCGGCGATTTTATCACCCAGAAGTTTTACCTGTGTTGTTCCCTCGTCGGATTTTAGTGTTGACTTACGCGACCGCATCCTCACGCGTTAGCGCGATGAGTCCGCTTCGCTAAGTGGGAACACGATGCGGAAGGGTAAACCTGTCCCGGTTGTCTGGGGCAGCTCTTCTCGTGCTTCTCGTCGGGAAGAGGTGATTTTAACCCAACTTCGTGTCGGACATTGTGCTTTTAGTCATAGATACCTGCTCAGTGGTGACCCCGCACCACTCTGTGAGCAGTATGGTGCGCCCTTAACGGTGCGTCACATTTTAACAGAGTGTCAAGTTTTAGCTCCATTGCGCGTTCGTGTGGGTCTGCCTGTTGTTATAGCTGACGTTTTGGCAGACGACGGTCGTGCTGTAGAATCTATTTTACGTTTTGTTCGTGACAATGATTTTAATCGGCGCATTTGATGCGCCGAGCGTCCTTTAGCTTTGCAATTATACATTGTCTGTTTTAATGGGGACTCTACACCCCAGTGGACATATGCCGCTCATGTCCCATGCGTTCTACAGTTCTTGACACGTGGTTTTACTCTTATTGTTTTGTGTAACATGTTTTAGTGTGGGGGTTTTATCATTTGTGTGCGTGTTTTGTTTATTGATTTTGACTTTGCGGATTTTTCCGTATTTTAGTTCTTGAATTTTATATTTTACACGTTGTCAGGGCGCTGATGACCTTTAATGTTTAGCGCTCTTAACCCCATGTCATCATCATCATGCTACTGCACTTTTGCCAAAATTTACAAGAGTAACTTGTCCAACTTTATACTCGAAAATAAGCTAATTCAGTTTTATAGAGCAAACTTCATGTTAGAAAGCTGATAGAACTCGAAGTTGTATTCATTGGAAGACTATTAAGATGTGATTGTAGAAGAGGTATGTCAGTGATATGAAAAAACTGTGCCATATGTGAAAGTAAGTCCTTCCTTTCTCGACCGTTGAAAGAGCTTTAAATGGAGTGCCATGTGTAGAAGTAATTCAATGACAAATGCCTTAGATGTGCTTATAATGGAGCCTTTTTTTCATAACTCTGTATAGGTGGCAACGTTTTGTGTTGTATTTCCTATTTTTCAAAGCTAGAAACCGTATACCTGGCAGTCGAATAAAATGAACAAGTCACTGTGCACGCAGTATTATAATTCTGGAAAAACTAATACAAAGTGAAAATGTATAATTCAATTCATGAGGGTAAAAAACCATACATGCGTGTAATAGAGAACAGCGGCCTGCACTTACAAGTGAAGGATTTTACACGGATATCCATGGAAAATATAGATTTTATATCATGGGAGAAGATTACGGTATATGTGTAAACGTTTATAAAGTAGTACACTGACAGCTAAAGAACGTGTTCTAATTAGAGATTAGGTAGCCTAGTTAATATAGCTCCCTTACGTCCACCTTAAATTAACCTTTTCTCTTAGTCCGGCCTTTTATGGGGATACTTCTACGCCATCCAAAGCCGATAATTGACCTGGGAGGCGTTCACTTTGATTATTAGCAATTGAAGAAGGCAAAAAATTTCATTAGTTGAGGTGTCTAGTAATAAAATCTACGACATATGCTTTCGTAGTTTTAGAGAAAAATGAGAAGGATCTATGGCTGATTCAATAAAACGCGTTTCCATGTTTTTCTTTTTCTTATAAGTTGCATTCGTTAAAATTTAGCACTCAGATTTTACACAATTTAACATACTCGCGAAATCATTCACTTAAAAACAACATTTTATGAATGGATTTCTGAGAAAGTGTCAAACCGTGGCTGTGTTTTTTGTCATGAGGAAAGCTTATGACACTTGTTGGAGGGGCGGCGGTTTACGTACACTTCACGCATGGAATATCCGTGGTCTTCTTCCCATATTTCTTCGGGAGTTTATGACGGACCGCGTCTTTCGTGTACGTGTGGGTTCGGTTTTAACTATTCGTTATATTCAAGAGAACGGAGTACCGCAGGGCTCTGTACACAGTGTCACACTTTTTGCGATAGCTATCAACCCCATTGTTGATTGTGTTCCATCTGGCATTTCATGGTCCCTTTTCGTTGACGATTTTGCCATTTATTGTAATTCACGGCGGACCTGTCTGCTCGAACGCTGTCTTCAGAGCTGTATCGACCGTCTCTACGCATGGAGTAACGCCAACGACTTTAATTTCTCCGCCGATAAATCCGTCTGCATCAACTTCTGATGCCGGAAGGCTTTTCCTCCGCCGTCTCTCCATCTTGGGTCGCCCCTCAGGGGCTCACATTATGTGAGTACGGGTTTTTGGCGCACCCGGGGGTTCCCGAGCCACTCATCGCCACCTTCATCCCCTCACCCCCATCCGGTCGAGGTGGGTTCTTCAAGTGACCGGTGGACCCAAGGTAGGCTCTCGTGCGTTCTTTGCATTCCATCCATACTGCACCTCACCATCGTTTCTTTCTTCCCTTATCACTTTCCGGCCATTTCGCACCACGACATTCGCATATCTCTCTTTTTCTTCCCCGCCGGCCTACCTTGCGTGCGAAACGCCCACACAGTTTTAGTTTCTTTTATCTTTTTATTTAAATCCTCCGTGGACACAGCCTGACGGATACCCGCGCACCGTGTGCGCAGCTGGGTGAGTGGGTAATGGCGTCATCCCCACCACCCGGGGTCGTCATGTAGGGTTGTTGTTCGTATCCGCTGTTCAACTGCAGTCCCGCGGGGGGGCCATTGCATGAGCTGCTGGCTTCCGACGGCGATTGGGTCCCTCTGTCTATGTTCTGGGAGGTGTGACCCTGGGGTGAGCTAGGTATAGATAGGCCACTCACCCAAGCCGGGGTAACGCCCGGGAAGTCAGAGCCCGAGGTCGGAGACGGTTGCAATGGTGGAGGATTTTTTTTCGCTATGGAGCACCCTTTCTCCATTATAAACAACAAGCGCCGAAAGACTTTAGTAACAGAAGTAGCACCGCCAACAGCTGGTTGTTACTTAGTGATTACCCGTACAGAGGAGGGACAATCCTTCGAGAAGGTGAACCCTTTTATCATCCAGAAGGGCATTGACTCAATTGCTGGTCCGGTTCTTTCCTGCACTCGGCTTCGTAATGGTTCGTTATTAGTTCAAAGCAAATCCGAGGCACAAAGTAAGTCCTTGTTGAGCGCCACGCTTCTCCACGGTTATCCTATCCGTGTTGAGAAGCACCGCACCTTGAATTCTTGTCGAGGCGTTGTCACCACGCATAGCCTCGATGGTATCTCTGACGAAGACCTGGTGGAATATCTTGCAGACCAGAGGGTGACAGCGGTTCATCGAGTGCAGGCCAAACGCGACGGCGTGTTGGTACCCACTCGTACCCTGTTTATTACATTTGATGGCGTCGATCTGCCCACGAGCATTTCCGCAGGGTACGAACGGATTTCTGTGAGGCCTTATATTCCTAGACCTCTGCGTTGTTTTAAATGCCAACGTTTTGGGCATACGCAAGTCTCCTGTAAGAGTGCCGTTAACATCTGTGCAACCTGTAGCCAGCCCTCACACGAAGGTACCTGTTCAACAGCCCCCGTCTGCGTTAATTGTAAAGGGTCTCATTCTGCTTCGTTTGCCGACTGTCCGCGGTACTTGGACGAGAAGGCGATCCAGGAGATCCGGGTAAAGGAAAAACTCTCCTTCGCTGAAGCCCGGAGCCGTTACCATGCGCGCCAACCTTCACTCCTGCGATCTGGCACATTTAGTTCTGTTGTTGCCTCGCCAGTACCACGAGTAGATGCCGAAACTCAGACTTGGACCTTGACTGGATTAACCGCCACTACCATCCGGCCGTCTATTAAGGCTACAGTTACCAAGCCGTATAAACCTGGTCCCAAGTCAATGAAGTCGCAAGCCGTTGAAAAGAAGCCCAAGCAGAAACTTCGTAGGGAAGATTTTTTGAAAGACCCTCCGCGTGCGCGCGGTAACAAAAGTTCACCTTCTCCTCCTCGGAGGTCGCTGTCCCAGGAAGGTCCTGGGACAAGCCGCGCTCAGCGGCACCCTTCACCCATCGCCACCCAGAACCGATTCACGGCGCTTGAATCGGTTTCTGGCGCTGAGCGCGTGGGCCCTCCCTCCGAGGAAGCTATGGAGTCTGACCAACTCCATACAAAAAGCCTAGCCCAAAGGTTAAACAAAAGGTAATTTTAAGCCGCCCTTCTAAATAGAAAGTTTATCCCCTTATTCTTAATGGCTATCCTGACCTGGAATGTACGTGGTGTACGATCGCATAGGGCGGAACTGCAACTTTTATTGCGTTCCCATTCGCCTATGGTCGTATGTTTGCAGGAGACTAAGCTTCGCCCTCACGATCCTTTTGATCTCCGAGGATATACTCCGGTTCGCTACGACCTTGAACCGGAGGAGGGTACTCCTGCTCATGGAGGTGTCATGTTCTTAGTGCGTAACGACGTTCATTTTACACCTGTCACACTTACCTCCGACTTGCAAGCTGTTGCCATTAGACTGCAGTTACCCGGTTTTTTCTTTTCTGTTTGTTCTGTGTATACACCTCCATCGTCTCCCCTCGCTCCCGCGGACATTCGATCTCTCCTGTCCGCTCTCCCAACACCATTTCTTCTGTTGGGAGATTTTAATGCCCATCACCCACTATGGGGTTCGCCAAGGGCTTGTGCGAGGGGAACTCTTCTTTCCGACATTTTTTCTCAGTTCAATCTTTCCATCCTCAATACAGGTGCACCTACTTTTATTTCTGATTCTTCTGGTACATTCTCTCACCTGGACCTTGCGATTTGCTCAATCCAGCTTGCACATCGTCTTCAGTGGAACGTCGTCGCTGACACCTACTCCAGCGACCATTTCCCCTGCATCGTTTCTCTTCTGTCGCACCACGTACAGCATTCCAGAGTACCTACTTGGACATTCGCAAAAGCCGACTGGAGCTTGTATTCCAGCCTCGTGCATTTTGACGACCAGCCCTTCTCCGACATTAATCAACTAGTGCAGCACCTTACGTCTATTATTTTCTCAGCCGCCGAACGTGCAATACCCCGTTCATCCTCCCAACCTCGGCGGCCACCTGTTCCGTGGTGGAACGAGGATTGTCGGGACGCCGTTCGCGCCCGTCGGACTGCACTTAGGGTGTTTCGGCGCCACCCTACACTTGATAATTTGGTGACTTTTAAACAATCGCGCGCCAGGGCTCGTCGCATTATTCAGGATAGCAAGAAGGCATCTTGGGCTCGTTTTGTCGAGTCTTTTAATCGTTTTACGCCTTCATCCGTTGTTTGGGATAAACTTCGTCGCTTCTCAGGTAAAGTGTCACATTGTACTGTTTCTGGCCTTCAGGTTTCTAATGCCACCATAGTGGATCCGGCTGCCATCGCTAACACTCTGGGTTCTACCTTTGAGGCGGTTTCCAGTTCAGACCATTATTCCGCCGGCTTTCGCTCTATTAAGGACCGGCAGGATTCCGTATCATATACTTTTCGGTCTGCTAATGATGAATGCTATAACGAACTATTCACACTGAGGGAGCTGGAGCACGCTCTTCATTGCTCTCGGCACTCCGCTCCCGGGCCGGACGGCATTCATGTCCTGATGTTAAAGAACCTTTCAGCCGACAGTAAACTATTTCTCTTACAGGTCTATAACCGTATTTGGCAAGACGGCATTTTTCCTTCCGTTTGGCGCGAAGCCACCATTGTCCCTATACTTAAGCCTGGGAAGGATCGCCAACTACCTTCCAGCTACCGCCCTATCTCTCTCACCAGTTGCATTTGCAAGGTGATGGAGCGCATGATCAACGGGCGGTTGACATGGTGGCTTGAGTCTCAGAAACTTCTAGCGAACGCTCAGTGCGGGTTTCGTCGCTATCGCGCTACCGTCGACCATCTGGTGTCCTTGTCGACGCATATTATGAATGGATTTCTGAGAAAGTGTCAAACCGTGGCTGTATTTTTTGACCTGGAGAAAGCTTATGACACTTGTTGGAGGGGCGGCATTTTACGTACACTTCACGATTGGAATATCCGCGGTCGTCTTCCCATATTTCTTCGGGAGTTTATGACGGACCGCGTCTTTCGTGTACGTGTGGGCTCGGTTTTATCACGTCGTTTTATTCAAGAGAACGGAGTACCGCAGGGCTCTGTACTCAGTGTCACACTTTTTGCGATTGCTATCAACCCCATTGTTGATTGTATTCCACCTGGCATTTCATCGTCCCTTTTTGTTGACGATTTCGCTATTTATTGCAGTTCACGGCGGACCTGTCTGCTCGAACGCCGACTCCAGAGCTGTATCGACCGTCTCTACGCCTGGAGTAACGCCAACGGCTTTAATTTCTCCGCCGAGAAATCCGTCTGCATCAACTTCTGGCGCCGGAAGTATTTCCCTCCGCCCTTTCTCCATCTTGGGCCAGGGATACTTCCGTTTGCAGACGAGGCGAAATTTTTGGGGTTGATTTTTGACAGGAAGTTGTGTTGGACCTCGCACGTTTCCTTTTTAAAAGCAAAGTGTGACCGTTCTCTTAATCTTTTACGTGTTTTAAGTGGCACATCCTGGGGAGCTGATCGGACCGTCCTTCTTCGCCTTTATCGCTCTTTGGTCCGATCCAAACTTGATTACGGGTGTATAGTTTATTCGTCGGCACGTCCATCTGTGTTACGTCGTTTGAATCCCATTCATCATCGTGGTATTAGAGTCGCTACAGGGGCCTTTCCAACTAGCCCCGTGCCCAGTCTTTACGCTGAGGCTGCAGAGCCTCCGCTGTCTTTCAGGCGTGAGATGCTCTTATGTAGCTATGCTTGTCGGCTCTCAAGCTTGCCTAGCCACCCGTCCTTCGATGTATTTTACGAGGATTCGCTAGATCGACAATATTTCGTTAGCTCCTCTGCATTGCTCCCCCCAGGGGTTCGATTTCGACTGCTACTTCGGCATTTGGACGTTACGCCAGCGCCGGCCCTTACCCGAGGGGAAACGCGTTTTCCTCCATGGTCGCGCGCTGAGGCCCACATCCACCTTGGGCTAACGTCGATGCCGAAAAATGCGACCCCTGCTTCAGTTCTTAGATCCGCCTTTTTAGAACTACAGGCGCAGTTCGGGGACTGTCATTTTATATATACTGATGGGTCTAAGACTGATGTTGGAGTAGGATGTGCCTTTGTTTTTGGTGTACGGAGTTTTACTTTTCGTTTACCTCAACAATGTTCAATTTTTACCGCCGAACTTTTTAGCATTTATCAATCTGTTTTATTCATTCAGCGGCACGACTTACGGCACTGTTTTATTTGTACGGACTCTCTGAGTGCCCTTCAGGCTATTCATGCGCTGTACAATTACCACCCACTCGTACAGCGCATACATGACCTGCTCCACTCGCTCGGTGTCTCTGGCATCAGCGTCTCCTTCCTGTGGATTCCAGGTCATGTGGGCATCTCAGGTAACGAGTCTGCCGACGCCGCTGCGAAATCGGCGATTTTGTTACCCAGATTTTTTACCTCTGTAGTTCCCTCGTCAGATTCGTGTGCTCTTTTACGTCGCCGCATCCTCTCGCGCTGGCGCGATGAGTGGACGGCCCTCCGGGGGAACAAGTTGCGGGAGGTTAAGCCTCTCCCGTTAATCTGGGGTACCTCTTCTCGTTCTTCACGTCGGGAGGAGGTACTTTTAGCCCGCTTACGAATTGGACATTGTGTTTTTAGTCATAGGTATTTGCTCAGTGGTGACCCCGCACCACTCTGTGGGCAGTGTGACGTGCCCTTAACGGTGCGTCACATTTTAACAGAGTGTCAGGTTTTAGCTGCATTGCGTGCTCGTGTAGGCCTGCCTGTTGGCTTAGCCAACGTTTTGGCAGACGACACGCATGCTGTGGAATGTGTTTTACGTTTTATTCATGACAGTGATTTTAATCTGCGCATTTAATGCGTTGAGCGTCTTTTAGCTTACTACTTTTATTCTGTCAGTTTTTATGGGGACTCTATTACCCAGTGGACATATGGCGCTCATGTCCCTCGCATTCCATTGTTCTTGACACGTTTTAATCGTTTCTTGCCTATGCTTTTAGTGTGTTGGTTTTTTCAGATATTTGTATTGTTATTGTTGTTGTTATTGATTTTATTGTTGTTATTGATTTTATTGTTATTGTTATTCTTGTTGTTATTGTTATCATTATTGTTATTGTTATTTTATTGTTATTTTTAGCCTTTTGGACATCGCGGGTTTACGTCCCGTTTTTTTTTTAATTATGCGGTTCTTTTACCTGTTTTTATCTTTTGACTTTCTCTTTTCTACATGGAAGGGCGCTGATGACCTCAGCAGTTTAGCGCCCTTAAGCCGCATATCATTATCATTATCTTGGGTCGGAGGTCCTTCCATTTGCAGACGAGGAGAAATTTTTGGGGTTGATCTTTGATCGAAAGCTGAGCTGGACTTCTCACGTTTCCTTTTTAAATGCTAAGTGTGACCGTTCTCTTAATCTTTTAAGTGGCACATCCTGGGGAGGTGATCGGACCGTACTTCTACATCTTTATCGCTCTTTGGTCCAATCCAAGCTTGATTACGGGTGCATTGTTTATTCGTCGGCACGTCCATCTGTATTACGTCGATACAATGGCATTCACCATCATGGCATAAACCTCGCTACAGGGGCCTTTCCAACCAGCCCTGTACCTAGCCTATATGCCGAGGCTGCAGAGCCTCCGCTGTCCTTCAGGCGTGAGATACTCTTGTGCAGCTATGCCTGTCGACTCTCCAGCTTGCCTGACCACCCGTCCTTCGCGATATTTTACGAGGATTCGCTTGATCGACAATATTTATTTAGCTTCCTCCAGGGGTTCGATTTCCACTGCTACTTCGGCATTTGGACGTTACGTCAGCGCCCGGCCTTCCACGGGGGAAACACGTTTTCCTCCATGGTCGCGCGCTGAGACCCACTGTCACCTTGGGTTAACGTCGATGCCGAAAAAGGAGACACCTGCTTCCGTCCTTCCATCCGCTTTTTTAGAATTACAGGCGCAGTTCGGGAAATGTCATTTTATATTTACTGATGGCTCTGAGTCTAATGTCGGAGTAGGGTGTGCCTTTTTTTGGCGACCTAAGTTTTAGTTTCGTTTACCCGGGCAAAGTTTGATTTTTACCGCCGAACTTTTTAGTGTTTATCAGTCACTTTTATACGTCCAGCGGCAAGACTTACGGCACTGTTTCATTTGTTCAGTCTCCCTGATTGCTCTTCAAAGTATTAGCGAGCTGTACAGTTACCACCCCCACGTATAGCTCATTGATGACCTGCTCCACTCGCTTGATGTTTCCGGCATCAGCATCTCCTTCGTGTGTATTCAGGTAATGTGGCCATCTCAGGGAACCAGTGTGCCGACGCCGCTGCCAAATCGGTGATTTTATCACCCAGAAGTTTTACCTGTGTTGTTCCCTCGTCGGATTTTAGTGTTGATTTACGCGACAGCATCCTCACGCGTTGGCGCGATGAGTCGGCTTCGCTTAGTGGGAAAACGATGCGGAAGGGTAAACCTGTCCCGGTTGTCTGGGTCAGCTCTTCTCGTGCTTCTCGTCGGGAAGAGGTGATTTTAACCCAACTTCGTGTCGGACATTGTGCTTTTAGTCATAGATATCTGCTCAGTGGTGACCCCGCACCACTCTGAGCAGTATGGTGCGCCCTTAACGGTGCGTCACATTTTAACAGAGTGTCAAGTTTTAGCTCCATTGCGCGCTCGTGTGGGTCTGCCTGTTGTTATAGCTGACGTTTTGGCAGACGACGGTCGTGCTGTAGAATCTGTTTTACGTTTTATTCGTGACAATGATTTTAATCGGCGCATTTGATGCGCCGAGCGTCCTTTAGCTTTGTAATTATATATTGTCTGTTTTAATGGGGACTCTACACCCCAGTGGACATATGGCGCTCATGTCCCATGCGTTCTACAGTTCTTGACACGTGGTTTTGCTCTTATTGTTTTGTGTAACATGCTTTAGTGTGGTGGTTTTATCATTTGTGTGCGTGTTTTGTTTATTGATTTTGACTTTGCGGATTTTTTCGTATTTTAGTTCTTGAATTTTATATTTTACACGTTGTCAGGGCGCTGATGACCTTTGATGTTTAGCGCTCTTAACCCCATGTCATCATCATCATGCTACTGCACGTTTGCCAAAATTTACAAGAGTAACTTGTCAAACTTTATACTCGAAAATAAGCAAATTCAGTTTTATAGAGCAAACTTCATGTTAGAAAGCTGATAGAACTCGAACTTGTATTCATTGGAAGACTATTAAGATGTGATTGTAGAAGAGGTATGTCAGTGATATGAAAAAACTGTGCCATATGTGAAAGTAAGTCCTTCCTTTCTCGACCGTTGAAAGAGCTTTAAATGGAGTGCAATGTGTAGAAATAATTCAAAGGCAAATGCCTTAGATGTGCTTAAAATGGAGCCTTTTTTTCATAATTCTGTATAGGTGGCAACGTTTTGTGTTATATTTCCTATTTTTCAAAGCTAGAAACCATATACCTGGCAGTCGAATAAAATGAACAAGTCACTGTGCACGCAGTATTATAATTCTGGAAAAACTAATACAAAGTGAAAATGTATAATTCAATTCATGAGGGTAAAACGCCATACATGCGTGTAATAGAGAACAGCGGCCTGCACTTACAAGTGAAGGATTTTACACGGATATCCATGGAAAATATAGATTTTATATCATGGGGGAAGATTACGGTATATGTGTAAACGTTTATAAAGTAGTACACTGACAGTCTAAAGAACGTGGTCTAATTAGAGATTAGGTAGCCTAGTTAATATAGCTCCCTTACGTCCACCTTAAATTAACCTTTTCTCTTAGTCCGGCCTTTTATGGAGACACTTCTACGCCATCCAAAGCCGATAATTGACCTGGGAGGCGTACACTTTGACCATTAGCAATTGAAGAAGGAATAAAATTTCATTAGTTGAGGTGTCTAGTAATAAAATCTACGACATAGGCTTTCGTAGTTTTAGAGAAAAATGAGAAGGATCTATGGCTGATTCAATAAAACGCGTTTCCATGTTTTTCTTTTTCTTATAAGTTGCATTCGCTAAAATTTAACACTCAGATTTTACACAATTTAACTGATACTCACGAAATCATTCACTTAAAAACATTTTATGAATGGATTTCTGAGAAAGTGTCAAACCGTGGCTGTGTTTTTTGTCATGGAGAAAGCTTATGACACTTGTTGGAGGGGCGGCGGTTTACGTACACTTCACGCATGGAATATCCGTGGTCTTCTTCCCATATTTCTTCGGGAGTTTATGACGGACCGCGTCTTTCGTGTACGTGTGGGTTCGGTTTTAACTATTCGTTATATTCAAGAGAACGGAGTACCGCAGGTCTCTGTACACAGTGTCACACTTTTTGCGATAGCTATCAACCCCATTGTTGATTGTGTTCCTTCTGGCATTTCATGGTCCCTTTTCGTTGACGATTTTGCCATTGATTGTAATTCACTGCGGACCTGTCTGCTCGAACGCTGTCTTCAGAGCTGTATCGACCGTCTCTACGCATGGAGTAACGCCAACGACTTTAATTTCTCCGCCGATAAATCCGTCTGCATCAACTTCTGATGCCGGAAGGCTTTTCCTCCGCCGTCTCTCCATCTTGGGTCGGAGGTCCTTCCATTTGCAGACGAGGTGAAACTTTTGGGGTTGATCTTTGATCGAAAGCTGAGCTGGACTTCTCACGTTTCCTTTTTAAATGCTAAGTGTGACCGTTCTCTTAATCTTTTAAGTGGCACATCCTGGGGAGGTGATCGGACCGTACTTCTACATCTTTATCGCTCTTTGGTCCAATCCAAGCTTGATTACGGGTGCATTGTTTATTCGTCGGCGCGTCCATCTGTATTACGTCGATACAATGGCATTCACCATCGTGGCATAAACCTCGCTACAGGGGCCTTTCCAACCAGCCCTGTACCTAGCCTATATGCTGAGGCTGCAGAGCCTCCGCTGTCCTTCAGACGTGAGATGCTCTTGTGCAGCTATGCCTGTCGACTCTCCAGCTTGCCTGAGCACCCGTCCTTCGCGATATTTTACGAGGATTCGCTTGATCGACAATATTTATTTAGCTTCCTCCAGGGGTTCGATTTCCACTGCTACTTCGGCATTTGGACGTTACGTCAGCGCCGATCCTTCCACGGGGGAAACACGTTTTCCTCCATGGTCGCGCGCTGAGACCCACTGTCACCTTGGGTTAACGTCGATGCCGAAAAAGGAGACACCTGCTTCCGTCCTTCCATCCGCTTTTTTAGAACTACAGGCGCAGTTCGGGGAATGTAATTTTATATTTACTGATGGCTCCGAGTCTAATGTCGGATTAGGGTGTGCCTTTTTTTGGCGACCTAAGTTTTAGTTTCGTTTACCCGGGCAAAGTTTGATTTTTACCGCCGAACTTTTTAGTGTTTATCAGTCACTTTTATACGTCCAGCGGCAAGACTTACGGCACTGTTTCATTTGTTCAGACTCCCTGAGTGCTCTTCAAAGAATTAGCGCGCTGTACAGTTACCACCCCCACGTATAGCTCATTGATGACCTGCTCCACTTGCTTGGTGTTTCCGGCATCAGCATCTCCTTCGTGTGTATTCCAGGTGATGTGGCCATCTCAGGGAACCAGTGTGCCGACGCCGCTGCCAAATCGGCGATTTTATCACCCAGAAGTTTTACCTGTGTTGTTCCCTCGTCGGATTTTAGTGTTGACTTACGCGACCGCATCCTCACGCGTTAGCGCGATGAGTCCGCTTCGCTTAGTGGGAACACGATGCGGAAGGGTAAACCTGTCCCGGTTGTCTGGGGCAGCTCTTCTCGTGCTTCTCGTCGGGAAGAGGTGATTTTAACCCAACTTCGTGTCGGACATTGTGCTTTTAGTCATAGATACCTGCTCAGTGGTGACCCCGCACCACTCTGTGAGCAGTATGGTGCGCCCTTAACGGTGCGTCACATTTTAACAGAGTGTCAAGTTTTAGCTCCATTGCGCGTTCGTGTGGGTCTGCCTGTTGTTATAGCTGACGTTTTGGCAGACGACGGTCGTGCTGTAGAATCTATTTTACGTTTTATTCGTGACAATGATTTTAATCGGCGCATTTGATGTGCCGAGCGTCCTTTAGCTTTGCAATTATACATTGTCTGCTTTAATGGGGACTCTACACCCCAGTGGACATATGCCGCTCATGTCCCATGCGTTCTACAGTTCTTGACACGTGGTTTTACTCTTATTGTTTTGTGTAACATGTTTTAGTGTGGGGGTTTTATCATTTGTGTGCGTGTTTTGTTTATTGATTTTGACTTTGCGGATTTTTCCGTATTTTAGTTCTTGAATTTTATATTTTACACGTTGTCAGGGCGCTGATGACCTTTGATGTTTAGCCCCTCAGGGGCTCACCTTATGTGAGTACGGGTTTTTGGCGCACCCGGGGGTTCCCGAGCCATTCATCGCCACATTCATCCCCTCACCCCCATCCGGTCGCGGTGGGTTCTTCAAGTGACCGGTGGACCCAAGGTAAGCTCTCGTGCGTTCGTTACATTCCATTCATACCGCACCTCACCATCGTTTCTTTCTTCTCTTGTCACTTTCCGGCCATTTCGCACCACGACATTCGCATATCTCTCTTTTTCTTCCCCGCCGGCCTACCTTGCGTGCGAAACGCCCACACAGTTTTAGTTTCTTTTATCTTTTTATTTAAATCCTCCGTGGACACAGCCTGACGGATACCCGCGCACCGCGTGCGCAGCTGGGTGAGTGGGTAATGGCGTCACCCCCACCACCCGGGGTCGTCATGTAGGGTATGTGTTCGTATCAGCTGTTCAACTGCAGTCCCGCGGGGGGGCCATTGCATGAGCTGCTGACTTCTGACGGCGATTGGGTCCCTCTGTCTATGTTCTGGGAGGTGTGACCCTGGGGTGAGTCTGGTATAGATAGGCCACTCTCCCAAGCCGGGGTAACGCCCGAGAAGTCAGAGCCCGAGGTCGGAGACGGTTGCAATGGTGGAGGATTTATTTCGCTATGGAGCACCCTTCCTCCATTACTACTAACAAGCGCCGAAAAGTCTATGTAACAGAAGTGACACCACCGACAACTGGTTGTTACTTGGTCATTTCACGAACCGAAGGACAAAGCTTTGAGAAGGTGAACCCTTTCATTATTCAAAAGGGCATTGATGCAATTGCTGGTGCGGTTCAGTCCTGCACTCGTCTACGGAATGGTTCCTTATTAGCCCAAACGAAATCCGATCTGCAAAGTAAGACCTTGTTGCGCGCTACGCTTCTCCACGGCTATCCTATCCGTGTCGAGAAGCACCGCACATTGAATTCCTGTCGAGGCGTTATTACCACCCATAGCCTCGATGGTATATCGGACGAGGACCTGGTAGAATATCTTGCAGACCAGAAGGTGACAGCGGTCCATCGAGTGCAGGCCAAACGCGACGGCGTATTGGTACCCACTCGTACCCTGTTTATTACATTTGATGGCGTCGATCTGCCCACGAGCATTTCCGCAGGGTACGAACGGATTTCTGTGAGGCCTTATATTCCTAGACCTCTGCGTTGTTTTAAATGCCAACGTTTTGGGCATACGCAAGTCTCATGTAAGAGTGTCGTTAACATCTGTGCAACATGTAGCCAGCCCTCACACGAAGGTACCTGTTCCACAGCCCCCGTCTGCGTTAATTGCAAAGGGTCTCATTCTGCTTCGTTTTCCGACTGTCCGCGGTACTTGGACGAGAAGGCGATCCAGGAGATCCGGGTAAAGGAAAAACTCTCCTTCGCTGAAGCCCGGAGGCGTTACCATGCGCGCCAACCTTCACTCCTGCGATCTGGCACATTTAGTTCTGTTGTTGCCTCGCCAGTACCACGAGTAGATGCCGAAACTCAGACCTGGACCTTGACTGGATTAACCGCCACTACCATCCGGCCGTCTATTAAAGCTACTGTTACCAAGCCTTATAAACCTGGTCCAAAGTCAATGAAGTCGCAAGCCGCTGAAAAGAAGCCCAAGCAGAAACTACGTAGGGAAGATTTCTTGAAAGACCCTCCGCGTGCGCGCGGTAGCAAAAGTTCACCTTCTCCTCCTCGGAGGTCGCTGTCCCAGGAAGGTCCTGGGACAAGCCGCGCTCAGCGGCACCCCTCACCCATCGCCACCCAGAACCGATTCACGGCGCTTGAATCGGTTTCTGGCACTGAGCGCGTGGGCCCTCCCTCCGAGGAAGCTATGGAGTCTGACCAACTCCATACAAAAAGCCCGAGCCCAAAGGTTAAACAAAAGGTAATTTTAAGCCGCCCTTCTAAGTAGACAGTTTATCCCTTTTATTCATGGCTATCCTGACCTGGAATGTACGTGGTGTACGATCGCATAGGGCGGAACTGCAACTTTTATTGCGTTCCCATTCACCTATGGTCGTGTGTTTGCAGGAGACCAAGCTTCGCCCTCACGACCCTTTCGATCTCCGAGGGTACACTCCGGTTCGCTACGATCTTGAACCGGAGGAGGGTACTCCTGCTCATGGTGGTGTCATGATTGTGGTGCGTAATGACGTTTATTTTCAAACTATCACACTTACGTCCGACTTGCAAGCTGTTGCCATTAGACTGCAGTTACCCGGTTTTTTCTTTTCTGTTTGTTCTGTGTATACACCTCCATCGTCTCCCCTCGCTCCCGCGGACATGCGATCTCTCCTGTCCGCTCTCCCAACACCATTTCTTCTGTTGGGAGATTTTAATGCCCATCACCCACTATGGGGTTCGCCAAGGGCTTGTGCGAGGGGAACTCTTCTTTCCGACATTTTTTATCTGTTCAATCTTTCCATCCTCAATACAGGTGCACCTACTTTTATTTCTGATTCTTCTGGTACATTTTCTCACCTGGACCTTGCAATTTGCTCACTCCAGCTTGCACGTCGTCTTCAGTGGAACGTCGTCGCTGACACCTACTCCAGCGACCATTACCCCTGCATCGTTTCTCTTCTGTCGCACCACGTACAGCATTCCAGAGTACCTACCTGGATATTCGCAAAAGCCGACTGGAGCTTGTATTCCAGCCTCGTGCATTTTAACGACCAGCCCTTCTCCGACATTCACCAACTAGTGCAGCACCTTACGTCTGTTATTTTCTCTGCCGCCGAACGCGCAATACCCCGTTCATCCTCCCAACCTCGGCGGCCACCTGTTCCGTGGTGGAACGAGGATTGTCGGGACGCCGTTCGTGCCCGTAGGACTGCACTTAGGGTGTTTCGGCGCCACCCTACACTTGATAATTTGGTGACTTTTAAACAATCGCGCGCCAGGGCTCGTCGCATTATTCAGGATAGCAAGAAGGCATCTTGGGCTCGTTTTGTCGAGTCTTTTAATCGTTTTACGCCTTCATCCGTTGTTTGGGATAAACTTCGTCGCTTCTCAGGTAAAGTGTCACATTGTACTGTTTCTGGCCTTCAGGTTTCTAATGCCACCATAGTGGATCCGGCTGCCATCGCTAACACTCTGGGTTCTGCCTTTGAGGCGGTTTCCAGTTCAGACCATTATTCCGCCGGCTTTCGCTCTATTAAAGACCGGCAGGATTCCGCATCATATACTTTTCGGTCTGCTAATGCTGAATGCTATAACGAACTATTCACAATGAGGGAGCTGGAGCACGCTCTTCATTGCTCTCGGCACTCCGCTCCCGGGCCGGACGGCATTCATGTCCTGATGTTAAAGAACCTTTCAGCCGACAGTAAACTATTTCTCTTACAGGTCTATAACCATATTTGGCAAGACGGCATTTTTCCTTCCGTTTGGCGCGAAGCCACCATTGTCCCTATTCTTAAGCCTGGGAAGGATCGGCAACTACCTTCCAGCTACCGCCCTATCTCCCTCACCAGTTGCATTTGCAAGGTGATGGAGCGCATGATCAACGGGCGGTTGACATGGTGGCTTGAGTCTCAGAAACTTTTAGCGAACGCTCAGTGCGGATTTCGTCGCTATCGCTCTACCGTCGACCATCTGGTGTCCCTGTCGACGCATGTTATGAATGGATTTCTGAGAAAGTGTCAAACCGTGGCTGTGTTTTTTGACCTGGAGAAAGCTTATGACACTTGTTGGAGGGGCGGCATTTTACGTACACTTCACGATTGGAATTTACGCGGTCGTCTTCCCATATTTCTTCGGGAGTTTATGACGGACCGCGTCTTTCGTGTACGTGTGGGCTCGGTTTTATCTCGTCGTTTTATTCAAGAGAACGGAGTACCGCAGGGCTCTGTACTCAGTGTCACACTTTTTGCGATTGCTATCAACCCCATTGTTGATTGTATTCCACCTGGCATTTCATCGTCCCTTTTTGTTGACGATTTCGCTATTTATTGCAGTTCACGGCGGACCTGTCTACTCGAACGCCGTCTCCAGAGCTGTATCGACCGTCTCTACGCCTGGAGTAACGCCAACGGCTTTAATTTCTCCGCCGAGAAATCCGTCTGCATCAACTTCTGGCGCCGGAAGTATTTCCCTCCGCCCTCTCTCCATCTTGGGCCAGGGATACTTCCGTTTGCAGACGAGGCGAAATTTTTGGGGTTGATTTTTGACAGGAAGTTGTGTTGGACCTCGCACGTTTCCTTTTTAAAAGCCAAGTGTGACCGTTCTCTTAATCTTTTACGTGTTTTAAGTGGCACATCCTGGGGAGCTGATCGGACCGTCCTTCTTCGCCTTTATCGCTCTTTGGTCCGATCCAAGCTTGCTTACGGGTGTATTGTTTATTCGTCGGCACGTCCATCTGTGTTACGTCGATTGAATGCCATTCACCATCGTGGCATAAGAGTCGCTACAGGGGCCTTTCCAACTAGCCCTGTACCCAGTCTGTACGCAGAAGCTGCAGAGCCTCCGCTGTCCTTCCGGCGTGAGATGCTTTTGTGCAGCTATGCTTGTCGACTCTCAAGCTTGCCTAACCACCCGTCCTTCGATGTATTTTACGAGGATTCGCTTGATCGCCAATATTTTGTTAGCTCCTCTGCATTGCTCCCTCCAGGGGTTCGATTTCGACTGCTACTTCGGCATTTGGACGTTACGCCAGCGCCGGCCCTTACCCGAGGGGAAACGCGCTTTCCTCCATGGTCGCGCGCTGAGGCCCACATCCACTTTGGGCTAACGTCGATGCCGAAGAATGAGACCCCTGCTTCAGTCCTTAGATCCGCATTTTTAGAACTTCAGGCAACATTCGGAGACTGTGATTTTATTTATACTGATGGGTCTAAGACTGATGTTGGAGTAGGATGTGCCTTTGTTTTAGGTGCGAATAGTTTTACTTTTCGTTTACCCGGGCAATGTTCGATTTATACCGCCGAACTTTTTAGTATCTATCAATGTGTTTTATACATTCAGCGGCATGTTTTACGGCGTTGTGTTGTTTGTTCGGACTCTCTGAGTGCCCTTCAGAGTATTAACGCGCTGTACTCTTACCACCCCCTCGTACAGCGCATTCATGACCTGCTCCATTCGCTGGGTGCCTCTGGCATCAGCGTCTCTTTTATGTGGATTCCAGGTCATGTGGGTATCTCAGGGAATGAGTCGGCCGACGCCGCTGCGAAATCGGCGATTTGATTACCCAGATTTTTTACTTCTGTTGTTCCCTCGTCAGATTCGTGTGTCATTTTACGTCGCCGCATCCTCTCGCGCTGGTGCGATGAGTGGACGGCCCTCCGGGGGAACAAGTTGCGGGAGGTTAAACCTCTTCCGCTAGTCTGGGCTACCTCTTCCCGTGCTTCTCGTCGGGAAGAGGTACTTTTAACACGCCTTCGTATCGGACATTGCCTTTTTAGTCATAGATACCTGTTAAGTGGTGATCCCGCACCTCTGTGTGGTCAGTGTGACGTGCCCTTAACGGTCCGTCACATTTTAACCGAGTGTCAAGTTTTAGCTCCACTGCGCGTTCGCGTGGGTCTGCCTGTTGGCCTAGCCAACGTGTTGGCAGACGACGCGCATGCTGTAGAATGTCTTTTACGTTTTATCACTGACATTGGTTTTAGCCGTCGCATTTGATGCGCTGAGCGCCTTTTAGCTGTTTGATTTTATATTGTTAGTTTTAATGGGGCCCTTCTCCCCAGACATCCCCTCAGGGGCTCACCTTCTGTGAGTACGGGTTTTTGGCGCACCCGGGGGTTCCCGAGCCAATCATCGCCACCCTCATCCCCTCACCCCCATCCGGTCGAGGTGGGTTCTTCAAGTGACCGGTGGACCCAAGGTAGGCTCTCGTGCGTTCTTTGCATTCCATCCATACCGCACCTCACCATCGTTTCTTTCTTCCCTAATCACTTTCCGGCCATTTCGTACCACGACATTCGCATATCTCTTTTTCTTCCCCGCCGGCCTACCTTGCGTGCGAAACGCCCACACAGTTTTAGTTTCTTTTATCTTTTTATTTAAATCCTCCGTGGACACAGCCTGACGGATACCCGCGCACCGCGTGCGCAGCTGGGTGAGTGGGTAATGGCGTCATCCCCACCACCCGGGGTCGTCATGTAGGGTTGTTGTTCGTATCCGCTGTTCAACTGCAGTCCCGCGGGGGGGCCATTGCATGAGCTGCTGACTTCTGACGGCGATTGGGTCCCTCTGTCTATGTTCTGGGAGGTGTGACCCTGGGGTGAGTCTGGTATAGATAGGCCACTCACCCAAGCCGGGGTAACGCCCGAGAAGTCAGAGCCCGAGGTCGGAGACGGTTGCAATGGTGGAGGATTTTTTTTCGCTATGGAGCACCCTTTCTCCATTATTAACAACAAGCGCCGAAAAGTCATTGTAACAGAAGTAGCACCGCCGTCATCTGGTTGTTACTTGGTCATTTCGAGAACAGAAGAAGGACAAAACTTTGAGAAGGTGAACCCTTTCATCATACAAAAGGGGATTGATGCAATTGCTGGTGCGGTTCAGTCCTGCACTCGTTTACGGAATGGTTCCTTATTAGCCCAAACGAAATCCGATCAGCAAAGTAAGACCTTGTTGCGCGCTACGCTTCTCCACGGCTATCCCATCCGTGTGGAGAAGCACCGCACATTGAATTCCTGTCGAGGCGTTATTACCACCCATAGCCTCGATGGTATATCGGACGAGGACCTGGTAGAATATCTTGCAGACCAGAAGGTGACAGCGGTCCATCGAGTGCAGGCCAAACGCGACGGCGTATTGGTACCCACTCGTACCCTGTTTATTACATTTGATGGCGTCGATCTGCCCACGAGCATTTCCGCAGGGTACGAACGGATTTCTGTGAGGCCTTATATTCCTAGACCTCTGCGTTGTTTTAAATGCCAACGTTTTGGGCATACGCAAGTCTCATGTAAGAGTGCCGTTAACATCTGTGCAACATGTAGCCAGCCCTCACACGAAGGTACCTGTTCAACAGCCCCCGTCTGCGTTAATTGTAAAGGGTCTCATTCTGCTTCGTTTGCCGACTGTCCGCGGTACTTGGACGAGAAGGCGATCCAGGAGATCCGGGTAAAGGAAAAACTCTCCTTCGCTGAAGCCCGGAGGCGTTACCATGCGCGCCAACCATCACTCCTGCGATCTGGCACATTTAGTTCTGTTGTTGCCTCGCCGGTACCACGAGTAGATGCCGAAACTCAGACCTGGACCTTGACTGGATTAACCGCCACTACCATCCGGCCGTCTATTAAGGCTACAGTTACCAAGCCGTATAAACCTGGTCCCAAGTCAATGAAGTCGCAAGCCGTTGAAAGGAAGCCCAAGCAGAAACTTCGTAGGGAAGATTTTTTGAAAGACCCTCCGCGTGCGCGCGATAACAAAAGTTCACCTTCTCCTCCTCGGAGGTCGCTGTCCCAGGATGGTCCTGGGACAAGCCACGCTCAGCGGCACCCTTCACCCATCGCCACCCAGAACCGATTCACGGCGCTTGAATCGGTTTCTGGCACTGAGCGCGTGGGCCCTCCCTCCGAGGAAGCTATGGAGTCTGACCAACTCCATACAAAAAGCCCGAGCCCAAAAGTTAAACAAAAGGTAATTTTGAGCCGCCCTTCTAAATAGAAAGTTTATCCCCTTATTCTTAATGGCTATCCTGACCTGGAATGTACGTGGTGTACGATCGCATAGGGCGGAACTGCAACTTTTATTGCGTTCCCATTCGCCTATGGTCGTCTGTTTGCAGGAGACTAAGCTTCGCCCTCACGATCCTTTTGATCTCCGAGGATATACTCCGGTTCGCTACGACCTTGAACCGGAGGAGGGTACTCCTGCTCATGGAGGTGTCATGTTGTTAGTGCGTAACGACGTTCATTTTACACCTGTCACACTTACATCCGACTTGCAAGCTGTTGCCGTTCGCCTTCACTTACCCGGCTTTTTGTTTTCTGTTTGCTCTGTATATTCACCTCCATCGTCTCCCCTCGCTCCCGCGGACATTCGAGCTCTCCTGTCCGCTCTCCCAACACCATTTCTTCTGTTGGGAGATTTTAATGCCCATCACCCACTATGGGGTTCGCCAAGGGCTTGTGCGAGGGGAACTCTTCTTTCCGACATTTTTTATCAGTTCAATCTTTCCATCCTCAATACAGGTGCACCTACTTTTATTTCTGATTCTTCCGGTACATTCTCTCACCTGGACCTTGCCATATGCTCAATCCAGCTTGCACGTCGTCTTCAGTGGAACGTCGTCGCTGACACCTACTCCAGCGACCATTTCCCCTGCATCGTTTCTCTTCTGTCGCACCACGTACAGCATTCCAGAGTACCTACCTGGATATTCGCAAAAGCCGACTGGAGCTTGTATTCCAGCCTCGTGCATTTTGACGACCAGCCCTTCTCCGACATTAATCAACTAGTGCAGCACCTTACGTCTATTATTTTCTCAGCCGCCGAACGTGCAATACCCCGTTCATCCTCGCAACCTCGGCGGCCACCTGTTCCGTGGTGGAACGAGGATTGTCGGGACGCCGTTCGTGCCCGTAGGACTGCCCTTAGGGTGTTTCGGCGCCACCCTACACTTGATAATTTGGTGACTTTTAAACAATCGCGCGCCAGGGCTCGTCGCATTATTCAGGATAGCAAGAAGGCATCTTGGGCTCGTTTTGTCGAGTCTTTTAATCGTTTTACGCCTTCATCCGTTGTTTGGGATAAACTTCGTCGCTTCTCAGGTAAAGTGTCACATTGTACTGTTTCTGGCCTTCAGGTTTCTAATGCCACCATAGTGGATCCGGCTGCCATCGCTAACACTCTGGGTTCTGCCTTTGAGGCGGTTTCCAGTTCAGACCATTATTCCGCCGGCTTTCGCTCTATTAAGGACCGGCAGGATTCCGCATCATATACTTTTCGGTCTGCTAATGATGAATGCTATAACGAACTATTCACAATGAGGGAGCTGGAGCATGCTCTTCATTGCTCTCGGCACTCCGCTCCCGGGTCGGACGGCATTCATGTCCTGATGTTAAAGAACCTTTCAGCCGACAGTAAACTCTTTCTCTTACAGGTCTATAACCGTATTTGGCAAGACGGCATTTTTCCTTCCGTTTGGCGCGAAGCCACCATTGTCCCTATACTTAAGCCTGGGAAGGATCGCCAACTACCTTCCAGCTACCGCCCTATCTCCCTCACCAGTTGCATTTGCAAGGTGATGGAGCGCATGATCAACGGGCGGTTGACATGGTGGCTTGAGTCTCAGAAACTTCTAGCGAACGCTCAGTGCGGGTTTCGTCGCTATCGCTCTACCGTCGACCATCTGGTGTCCTTGTCGACGCATATTATGAATGGATTTTTGAGAAAGTGTCAAACCGTGGCTGTATTTTTTGACCTGGAGAAAGCTTATGACACTTGTTGGAGGGGCGGCATTTTACGTACACTTCACGCATGGAATATCCGCGGTCGTCTTCCCATATTTCTTCGGGAGTTTATGACGGACCGCGTCTTTCGTGTACGTGTGGGCTCGGTTTTATCTCGTCGTTTTATTCAAGAGAACGGAGTACCGCAGGGCTCTGTACTCAGTGTCACACTTTTTGCGATTGCTATCAACTCCATTGTTGATTGTATTCCACCTGGCATTTCATCGTCCCTTTTTGTTGACGATTTCGCTATTTATTGCAGTTCACGGCGGACCTGTCTACTCGAACGCCGTCTCCAGAGCTGTATCGACCGTCTCTACACCTGGAGTAACGCCAACGGCTTTAATTTCTCCGCCGAGAAATCCGTCTGCATCAACTTCTGGCGCCGGAAGTATTTCCCTCCGCCCTCTCTCCATCTTGGGCCAGGGATACTTCCGTTTGCAGACGAGGCGAAATTTTTGGGGTTGATTTTTGATAGGAAGTTGTGTTGGACCTCGCACGTTTCCTTTTTAAAAGCAAAGTGTGACCGTTCTCTTAATATTTTACGTGTTTTAAGTGGCACATCCTGGGGAGCTGATCGGACCGTCCTTCTTCGCCTTTATCGCTCTTTGGTCCGATCCAAACTTGATTACGGGTGTATTGTTTATTCGTCGGCACGTCCATCGGTGTTACGTCGTTTGAATCCCATTCATCATCGTGGTATTAGAGTCGCTACAGGGGCCTTTCCAACTAGCCCCGTGCCCAGTCTTTACGCTGAGGCTGCAGAGCCTCCGCTGTCTTTCAGGCGTGAGATGCTCTTATGTAGCTATGCCTGTCGACTCTCCAGCTTGCCTGACCACCCGTCCTTCGCGGCATTTTACGAGGATTCACTTGACCGGCAATATTTAGTTAGCTCCTCTGCTTTGCTCCCTCCAGGGGTTCGATTTCGACTGCTACTTCTGCATTTGGACGTTCCGCCATCGCCGGCCCTTACCCGAGGGGAAACGCGTTTTCCTCCATGGTCGCGCGCTGAGGCCCACATCCAACTTGGGCTGACGTCGATGCCGAAAAATGCGACCCCTGCTTCTGTTCTTAGATCCGCCTTTTTAGAACTACAGGCGCAGTTCGGGGACTGTCATTTTATATATACTGATGGGTCTAAGACTGATGTTGGAGTAGGATGTGCCTTTGTTTTTGGTGTACAGAGTTTTACTTTTCGTTTACCTCGACAATGTTCAATTTTTACCGCCGAACTTTTTAGCATTTATCAATCTGTTTTATTCATTCAGCGGCACGACTTACGGCACTGTTTTATTTGTACGGACTCTCTGAGTGCCCTTCAGGCTATTCATGCGCTGTACAATTACCACCCACTCGTACAGCGCATACATGACCTGCTCCACTCGCTCGGTGTCTCTGGCATCAGCGTCTCCTTCATGTGGATTCCAGGTCATGTGGGCATCTCAGGTAACGAGTCTGCCGACGCCGCTGCGAAATCGGCGATTTTATTACCCAGATTTTTTACCTCTGTTGTTCCCTCGTCAGATTCGTATGTTATTTTACGTCGCCGCATCCTCTCGCGCTGGCGCGATGAGTGGACGGCCCTCCGGGGGAACAAGTTGCGGGAGGTTAAGCCTTTCCCGTTGATCTGGGGTACCTCTTCTCGTTCTTGTCGTCGGGAAGAGGTAATTTTAGCTCGTCTACGGATTGGACATTGTGTTTTTAGTCATAGGTATTTGCTCAGTGGTGACCCCGCACCACTCTGTGGGCAGTGTGACGTGCCCTTAACGGTGCGTCACATTTTAACAGAGTGTCAGGTTTTAGCTGCATTGCGTGCTCAAGTGGGCTTGCCTGTTGGCCTAGCCAACGTTTTGGCAGACGACACCCGTGCTGTAGAATGTGTTTTACGTTTTATTCACGACAGTGATTTTAATCTGCGCATTTAATGCGTTGGGCGTCTGTTAGCTTGGTACTTTTATTCTGTCTGTTTTTATGGGAACTCTTATCCCCAGTGGACATATGGCGCTCATGTCCCTCGCATTCTACAGTTTCTGACACGTTTTAATCCTTTACTGCCTATGCTTTTAGTGTGTTGGTTTTCAGACGTTTGTCTTGTTCTTTTTATTGTTGTTATTGTTATTATTGTTATTATTGTTATTGTTATTGTTGTTATTGTTATTATTGTTTTATTGTTATATTTGTTATTATTATATTGTTAGTTTTAACCTTTTGAACATCGCGGGTTTGTGTCCCGTTTTTAACTATGCGGTTCTTTTACCTATTTTATATTTTGACCTTATCTTTTATACACTGTAAGGGCGCTGATGACCATAGCAGTTTAGCGCCCTTAAACCGCATATCATCATCATCATCATCACGGTTATCCTATCCGTGTTGAGAAGCACCGCACCTTGAATTCTTGTCGAGGCGTTGTCACCACGCATAGCCTCGATGGTATCTCTGACGAAGACCTGGTGGAATATCTTGCAGACCAGAGGGTGACAGCGGTTCATCGAGTGCAGGCCAAACGCGACGGCGTGTTGGTACCCACTCGTACCCTGTTTATTACATTTGATGGCGTCGATCTGCCCACGAGCATTTCCGCAGGGTACGAACGGATTTCTGTGAGGCCTTATATTCCTAGACCTCTGCGTTGTTTTAAATGCCAACGTTTTGGGCATACGCAAGTCTCATGTAAGAGTGCCGTTAACATCTGTGCAACCTGTAGCCAGCCCTCACACGAAGGTACCTGTTCCACCGCCCCCGTCTGCGTTAATTGTAAAGGGTCTCATTCTGCTTCGTTTGCCGACTGTCCGCGGTACTTGGACGAGAAGGCGATCCAGGAGATCCGGGTAAAGGAAAAACTCTCCTTCGCTGAAGCCCGGAGGCGTTACCATGCGCGCCAACCTTCACTCCTGCGATCTGGCACATTTAGTTCTGTTGTTGCCTCGCCGGTACCACGAGTAGATGCCGAAACTCAGACCTGGACCTTGACTGGATTAACCGCCACTACCATCCGGCCGTCTATTAAGGCTACAGTTACCAAGCCGTATAAACCTGGTCCCAAGTCAATGAAGTCGCAAGCCGTTGAAAAGAAGCCCAAGCAGAAACTTCGTAGGGAAGATTTTTTGAAAGACCCTCCGCGTGCGCGCGGTAACAAAGGTTCACCTTCTCCTCCTCGGAGGTCGCTGTCCCAGGATGGTCCTGGGACAAGCCGCGCTCAGCGGCACCCTTCACCCATCGCCACCCAGAACCGATTCACGGCGCTTGAATCGGTTTCTGGCACTGAGCGCGTGGGCCCTCCCTCCGAGGAAGCTATGGAGTCTGACCAACTCCATACCAAAAGCCCGAGCCCAAAGGTTAAACAAAAGGTAATTTTAAGCCGCCCTTCTAAATAGAAAGTTTATCCCCTTATTCTTAATGGCTATCCTGACCTGGAATGTACGTGGTGTACGATCGCATAGGGCGGAACTGCAACTTTTATTGCGTTCCCATTCGCCTATGGTCGTATGTTTGCAGGAGACTAAGCTTCGCCCTCACGACCCTTTCGATCTCCGAGGGTACACTCCGGTTCGCTACGATCTTGAACCGGAGGAGGGTGCTCCTGCTCATGGAGGTGTCATGTTGTTGGTGCGTAATGACGTTCATTTTCAACCTATCACACTTACGTCCGACTTGCAAGCTGTTGCCATTAGACTGCAGTTACCCGGTTTTTTCTTTTCTGTTTGTTCTGTGTATACACCTCCATCGTCTCCCCTCGCTCCCGCGGACATTCGAGCTCTCCTGTCCGCTCTCCCAACACCATTTCTTCTGTTGGGAGATTTTAATGCCCATCACCCACTATGGGGATCGCCAAGGGCTTGTGCGAGGGGAACTCTTCTTTCCGACATTTTTTATCAGTTCAATCTTTCCATCCTCAATACAGGTGCACCTACTTTTATTTCTGATTCTACTGGTTCATTTTCTCACCTCGACCTTGCAATTTGCTCACTCCAGCTTGCACGTCGTCTTCAGTGGAACGTCGTCGCTGACACCTACTCCAGCGACCATTACCCCTGCATCGTTTCTCTTCTGTCGCACCACGTACAGCATTCCAGAGTACCTACCTGGATATTCGCTAAAGCCGACTGGAGCTTGTATTCCAGCCTCGTGCATTTTGACGACCAGCCCTTCTCCGACATTCACCAACTAGTGCAGCACCTTACGTCTGTTATTTTCTCTGCCGCCGAACGCGCAATACCCCGTTCATCCTCCCAACCTCGGCGGCCACCCGTTCCGTGGTGGAACGAGGATTGTCGGGACGCCGTTCGTGCCCGTAGGACTGCACTTAGGGTGTTTCGGCGACACCCTACACTTGATAATTTGGTGACTTTTAAACAATCGCGCGCCAGGGCTCGTCGCATTATTCAGGATAGCAAGAAGGCATCTTGGGCTCGTTTTGTCGAGTCTTTTAATCGTTTTACGCCTTCATCCGTTGTTTGGGATAAACTTCGTCGCTTCTCAGGTAAAGTGTCACATTGTACTGTTTCTGGCCTTCAGGTTTCTAATGCCACCATAGTGGATCCGGCTGCCATCGCTAAAACACTGGGTGCTGCCTTTGAGGCGGTTTCCAGTTCAGACCATTATTCCGCCGGCTTTCGCTCTATTAAAGACCGGCTGGATTCCGCATCGTATACTTTTCGGTCTGCTAATGATGAATGCTATAACGAACTATTCACAATGAGGGAGCTGGAGCACGCTCTTCATTGCTCTCGGCACTCCGCTCCTGGGCCGGACGGCATTCATGTCCTGATGTTAAAGAACCTTTCAGCCGACAGTAAACTCTTTCTCTTACAGGTCTATAACCGTATTTGGCAAGACGGCATTTTTCCTTCCGTTTGGCGCGAAGCTACCATTGTCCCTATATTTAAGCCTGGGAAGGATCGCCAACTACCTTCCAGCTACCGCCCTATCTCCCTCACCAGTTGCATTTGCAAGGTGATGGAGCGCATGATCAACGGGCGGTTGACATGGTGGCTTGAGTCTCAGAAACGTCTAGCGAACGCTCAGTGCGGGTTTCGTCGCTATCGCTCTACCGTCGACCATCTGGTGTCCTTGTCGACGCATATTATGAATGGATTTCTGAGAAAGTGTCAAACCGTGGCTGTATTTTTTGACCTGGAGAAAGCTTATGACACTTGTTGGAGGGGCGGCATTTTACGTACACTTCACGATTGGAATATCCGCGGTCGTCTTCCCATATTTCTTCGGGAGTTTATGACGGACCGCGTCTTTCGTGTACGTGTGGGCTCGGTTTTATCTCGTCGTTTTATTCAAGAGAACGGAGTACCACAGGGCTCTGTACTCAGTGTCACACTTTTTGCGATTGCTATCAACCCCATTGTTGATTGTATTCCACCTGGCATTTCATCGTCCCTTTTTGTTGACGATTTCGCTATTTATTGCAGTTCACGGCGGACCTGTCTACTCGAACGCCGTCTCCAGAGCTGTATCGACCGTCTCTACGCCTGGAGTAACGCCAACGGCTTTAATTTCTCCGCCGAGAAATCCGTCTGCATCAACTTTTGGCGCCGGAAGTATTTCCCTCCGCCCACTCTCCATCTTGGGCCAGGGATACTTCCGTTTGCAGACGAGGCGAAATTTTTGGGGTTGATTTTTGACAGGAAGTTGTGTTGGACCTCGCACGTTTCCTTTTTAAAAGCAAAGTGTGACCGTTCTCTTAATCTTTTACGTGTTTTAAGTGGCACATCCTGGGGAGCTGATCGGACCGTCCTTCTTCGCCTTTATCGCTCTTTGGTCCGATCCAAGCTTGATTACGGGTGTATTGTTTATTCGTCGGCACGTCCATCTGTGTTACGTCGATTGAATGCCATTCACCATCGTGGCATAAGAGTCGCTACAGGGGCCTTTCCAACTAGCCCTGTACTCAGTCTGTACGCAGAAGCTGCAGAGCCTCCGCTGTCCTTCCGGCGTGAGATGCTTTTGTGCAGCTATGCTTGTCGACTCTCAAGCTTGCCTAACCACCCGTCCTTCGATGTATTTTACGAGGATTCGCTTGATCGCCAATATTTTGTTAGCTCCTCTGCATTGCTCCCTCCAGGGGTTCGATTTCGACTGCTACTTCGGCATTTGGACGTTACGCCAGCGCCGGCCCTTACCCGAGGGGAAACGCGCTTTCCTCCATGGTCGCGCGCTGAGGCCCACATCCACTTTGGGCTAACGTCGATGCCGAAGAATGAGACCCCTGCTTCAGTCCTTAGATCCGCATTTTTAGAACTTCAGGCAACATTCGGAGACTGTAATTTTATTTATACTGATGGGTCTAAGACTGATGTTGGAGTAGGATGTGCCTTTGTTTTAGGTGCGCATAGTTTTACTTTTCGTTTACCCGGGCAATGTTCGATTTATACCGCCGAACTTTTTAGTATCTATCAATGTGTTTTATACATTCAGCGGCATGTTTTACGGCGTTGTGTTGTTTGTTCGGACTCTCTGAGTGCCCTTCAGAGTATTAACGCGCTGTACTCTTACCACCCCCTCGTACAGCGCATTCATGACCTGCTCCATTCGCTGGGTGCCTCTGGCATCAGCGTCTCTTTTATGTGGATTCCAGGTCATGTGGGTATCTCAGGGAATGAGTCGGCCGACGCCGCTGCGAAATCGGCGATTTTATTACCCAGATTTTTTACTTCTGTTGTTCCCTCGTCAGATTCGTGTGTTATTTTACGTCGCCGCATCCTCTCGCGCTGGCGCGATGAGTGGACGGCCCTCCGGGGGAACAAGTTGCGGGAGGTTAAACCTCTTCCGCTAGTCTGGGCTACCTCTTCCCGTGCTTCTCGTCGGGAAGAGGTACTTTTAACACGCCTTCGTATCGGACATTGCGTTTTTAGTCATAGATACCTGTTAAGTGGTGATCCCGCACCTGTGTGTGGTCAGTGTGACGTGCCCTTAACGGTCCGTCACATTTTAACCGAGTGTCAAGTTTTAGCTCTACTGCGCGTTCGCGTGGGTCTGCCTGTTGGCCTAGCCAACGTGTTGGCAGACGACGCGCATGCTGTAGAATGTCTTTTACGTTTTATCACTGACATTGGTTTTAGCCGTCGCATTTGATGCGCTGAGCGCCTTTTAGCTGTTTGATTTTATATTGTTAGTTTTAATGGGGCCCTTCTCCCCGGACATAAGGCGCTCATGTTCCTTGCATTCTACAGTTCTTGACACGTTTTATTCTTTTAGTGACCATGATTTTAGTGTGTTGGTTTTACAGATATATTTATTGTTATTGTTATTATTGTTATTGTTTTTATTGTTATTGTTATATTATTGTTATTTTTAACTTTATTGACATCGCGGGTTTGTGTCCCGTTTTTTAATTATGCGGTTATTTTATCCTTTTGACTTTATATTTTATACACTGTAAGGGCGCTGATGACCTTAGTAGTTTAGCGCCCTTAAACCGCATCTCATCATCATCATCATCATCCCCAGACATAAGGCGCTCATGTTCCTTACATTCTACAGTTCTTGACACGTTTTATTCTGTTAGTGACCATGATTTTAGTGTGTTGGTTTTTTAGATATTTGTATTGTTATTTTGTTGTTATTGATATTGTTGTTATTGTTTTTATTGTTGTTATTGTTATTATTGTTGTTATTGTTGTTATTATTATTGTTATTGTTATATTATTGTTATTTTAGCCTTTTTAGACATCGCGGGTTTCTGTCCCGTTTTTTAATTATGCGGTTATTTTATCCTTTTGACTTTATCTTTTATACATTGTAAGGGCGCTGATGACCTTAGTAGTTTAGCGCCCTTAAACCGCATCTCATCATCATCATCATTGATGTTTAGCGCTCTTAACCCCATGTCATCATCATCATGCTACTGCACTTTTGCCAAAATTTACAAGAGTAACTTGTCCAACTTTATACTCGAAAATAAGCAAATTCAGTTTTATAGAGCAAACTTCATGTTAGAAAGCTGATAGAACTCGAAGTTGTATTCATTGGAAGACTATTAAGATGTGATTGTAGAAGAGGTATGTCAGTGATATGAAAAAACTTTGCCATATGTGAAAGTAAGTCCTTCCTTTCTCGACCGTTGAAAGAGCTTTAAATGGAGTGCCATGTGTAGAAGTAATTCAATGACAAATGCCTTAGATGTGCTTATAATGGAGCCTTTTTTTCATAATTCTGTATAGGTGGCAACGTTTTGTGTTATCGGGTTTTTGGCGCACCCGGGGGTTCCCGAGCCAATCATCGCCACATTCATCCCCTCACCCCCATCCGGTCGCGGTGGGTTCTTCAAGTGACCGGTGGACCCAAGGTAGGCTCTCGTGCGTTCTTTACATTCCATTCATACCGCACCTCACCTTCGTTTCTTTCTTCCCTTATCACTTTCCGGCCATTTCGCACCACGACATTCGCATAACTCTTTTTCTTCCCCGCCGGCCTACCTTGCGTGCGAAACGCCCACACAGTTTTAGTTTCTTTTATCTTTTTATTTAAATCCTCCGTGGACACGGCCTGACGGATACCCGCGCACCGCGTGCGCAGCTGGGTGAGTGGGTAATGGCGTCATCCCCACCACCCGGGGTCGTCATGTAGGGTTTGTGTTCGTATCCGCTGTTCAACTGCAGTCCCGCGGGGGGGCCATTGCATGAGCTGCTGACTTCTGACGGCGATTGGGTCCCTCTGTCTATGTTCTGGGAGGTGTGACCCTGGGGTGAGTCTGGTATAGATAGGCCACTCACCCAAGCCGGGGTAACGCCCGAGAAGTCAGAGCCCGAGGTCGGAGACGGTTGCAATGGTGGAGGATTTTTTTCGCTATGGAGCACCCTTCCTCCATTAATACTAACAAGCGCCGAAAAGTTTTAGTAACAGAAGTGACACCACCGACAACTGGTTGTTACTTGGTCATTTCACGAACCGAAGAAGGACAAAGCTTTGAGAAGGTGAACCCTTTCATCATTCAAAAGGGCATTGATGCTATTGCTGGTGCGGTTCAGTCCTGCACTCGTCTACGGAATGGTTCCTTATTAGCCCAAACGAAATCCGATCAGCAAAGTAAGACCTTGTTGCGCGCTACGCTTCTCCACGGCTATCCCATCCGTGTGGAGAAGCACCGCACATTGAACTCCTGTCGAGGCGTTATTACCACCCATAGCCTAGATGGTATATCGGACGAGGACCTGGTAGAATATCTTGCAGACCAGAAGGTGACAGCGGTCCATCGAGTGCAGGCCAAACGCGACGGCGTATTGGTACCCACTCGTACCCTGTTTATTACTTTTGATGGCGTCGATCTGCCCACGAGCATTTCCGCAGGGTACGAACGGATTTCTGTGAGGCCTTATATTCCTAGACCTCTGCGTTGTTTTAAATGCCAACGTTTTGGGCATACGCAAGTCTCCTGTAAGAGTGCCGTTAACATCTGTGCAACATGTAGCCAGCCCTCACACGAAGGTACCTGTTCAACAGCCCCCGTCTGCGTTAATTGTAAAGGGTCACATTCTGCTTCGTTTGCCGACTGTCCGCGGTATTTGGACGAGAAGGCGATCCAGGAGATCCGGGTAAAGGAAAAACTCTCCTTCGCTGAAGCCCGGAGGCGTTTCCATGCGCGCCAACCTTCACTCCTGCGATCTGGCACATTTAGTTCTGTTGTTGCCTCGCCAGTACCACGAGTAGATGCCGAAACTCAGACCTGGACCTTGACTGGATTAACCGCCACTACCATCCGGCCGTCTATTAAGGCTACAGTTACCAAGCCGTATAAACCTGGTCCAAAGTCAATGAAGTCGCAAGCCGTTGAAAAGAAGCCCAAGCAGAAACTTCGTAGGGAAGATTTTTTAAAAGACCCTCCGCGTGCGCGCGGTAACAAAGGTTCACCTTCTCCTCCTCGGAGGTCGCTGTCCCAGGATGGTCCTGGGACAAGCCGCGCTCAGCGGCACCCTTCACCCATCGCCACCCAGAACCGATTCACGGCGCTTGAATCGGTTTCTGGCACTGAGCGCGTGGGCCCTCCCTCCGAGGAAGCTATGGAGTCTGACCAACTCCATACAAAAAGCCCGAGCCCAAAGGTTAAACAAAAGGTAATTTTAAGCCGCCCTTCTAAATAGACAGTTTATTCCCTTATTCTTAATGGCTATCCTGACCTGGAATGTACGTGGTGTACGATCGCATAGGGCGGAACTGCAACTTTTATTGCGTTCCCATTCGCCTCTGGTCGTATGTTTGCAGGAGACTAAGCTTCGCCCTCACGATCCTTTTGATCTCCGAGGATATACTCCGGTTCGCTACGACCTTGAACCGGAGGAGGGTACTCCTGCTCATGGTGGTGTCATGATTTTGGTGCGTAATGACGTTCATTTTCAAACTATCACACTTACGTCCGACTTGCAAGCTGTTGCCATTAGACTGCAGTTACCCGGTTTTTTCTTTTCTGTTTGTTCTGTGTATACACCTCCATCGTCTCCCCTCGCTCCCGCGGACATTCGATCTCTCCTGTCCGCTCTCCCAACACCATTTCTTCTGTTGGGAGATTTTAATGCCCATCACCCACTATGGGGTTCGCCAAGGGCTTGTGCGAGGGGAACTCTTCTTTCCGACATTTTTTATCAGTTCAATCTTTCCATCCTCAATACAGGTGCACCTACTTTTATTTCTGATTCTTCTGGTACATTTTCTCACCTGGACCTTTCCATTTGCTCACTCCAGCTTGCACATCGTCTCCAGTGGAACGTCGTCGCTGACACCTACTCCAGCGACCATTACCCCTGCATCGTTTCTCTTCTGTCGCACCACGTACAGCATTCCAGAGTACCTACCTGGATATTCGCAAAAGCCGACTGGAGCTTGTATTCCAGCCTCGTGCATTTTGACGACCAGCCCTTCTCCGACATTAACCAACTAGTGCAGCACCTTACGTCTATTATTTTCTCTGCCGCCGAACGCGCAATACCCCGTTCATCCTCCCAACCTCGGCGGCCACCTGTTCCGTGGTGGAACGAGGATTGTCGGGACGCCGTTCGTGCCCGTAGGACTGCACTAAGGGTGTTTCGGCGCCACCCTACACTTGATAATTTGGTGACTTTTAAACAATCGCGCGCCAGGGCTCGTCGCATTATTCAGGATAGCAAGAAGGCATCTTGGGCTCGTTTTGTCGAGTCTTTTAATCGTTTTACGCCTTCATCCGTTGTTTGGGATAAACTTCGTCGCTTCTCAGGTAAAGTGTCACATTGTACTGTTTCTGGCCTTCAGGTTTCTACTGCCACCATAGTGGATCCGGCTGCCATCGCTAACACTCTGGGTGCTGCCTTTGAGGCGGTTTCCAGTTCAGACCATTATTCCGCCGGCTTTCGCTCTATTAAAGACCGGCTGGATTCCGCATCATATACTTTTCGGTCTGCTAATGATGAATGCTATAACGAACTATTCACAATGAGGGAGCTGGAGCACGCTCTTCATTGCTCTCGGCACTCCGCTCCCGGGCCGGACGGCATTCATGTCCTGATGTTAAAGAACCTTTCAGCCGACAGTAAACTATTTCTCTTACAGGTCTATAACCGTATTTGGCAAGACGGCATTTTTCCTTCCGTTTGGCGCGAAGCCACCATTGTCCCTATACTTAAGCCTGGGAAGGATCGCCAACTACCTTCCAGCTACCGCCCTATCTCCCTCACCAGTTGCATTTGTAAGGTGATGGAGCGCATGATCAACGGGCGGTTGACATGGTGGCTTGAGTCTCAGAAACTTCTAGCGAACGCTCAGTGCGGGTTTCGTCGCTATCGCTCTACCGTCGACCATCTGGTGTCCTTGTCGACGCATATTATGAATGGATTTCTGAGAAAGTGTCAAACCGTGGCTGTATTTTTTGACCTGGAGAAAGCTTATGACACTTGTTGGAGGGGCGGCATTTTACGTACACTTCACGATTGGAATATCCGCGGTCGTCTTCCCATATTTCTTCGGGAGTTTATGACGGACCGCGTCTTTTGTGTACGTGTGGGCTCGGTTTTATCTCGTCGTTTTATTCAAGAGAACGGAGTACCGCAGGGCTCTGTACTCAGTGTCACACTTTTTGCGATTGCTATCAACCCCATTGTTGATTGTATTCCACCTGGCATTTCATCGTCCCTTTTTGTTGACGATTTCGCTATTTATTGCAGTTCACGGCGGACCTGTCTACTCGAACGCCGTCTCCAGAGCTGTATCGACCGTCTCTACGCCTGGAGTAACGCCAACGGCTTTAATTTCTCCGCCGAGAAATCCGTCTGCATCAACTTCTGGCGCCGGAAGTATTTCCCTCCGCCCTCTCTCCATCTTGGGCCAGGGATACTTCCGTTTGCAGACGAGGCGAAATTTTTGGGGTTGATTTTTGACAGGAAGTTGTGTTGGACCTCGCACGTTTCCTTTTTAAAAGCAAAGTGTGACCGTTCTCTTAATATTTTACGTGTTTTAAGTGGCACATCCTGGGGAGCTGATCGGACCGTCCTTCTTCGCCTTTATCGCTCTTTGGTCCGATCCAAGCTTGATTACGGGTGTATTGTTTATTCGTCGGCACGTCCATCTGTGTTACGTCGATTGAATGCCATTCACCATCGTGGCATCAGAGTCGCTACAGGGGCCTTTCCAACTAGCCCTGTACCCAGTCTGTACGCAGAAGCTGCAGAGCCTCCGCTGTCCTTCAGGCGTGAGATGCTCTTGTGCAGCTATGCTTGTCGACTCTCAAGCTTGCCTAACCACCCGTCCTTCGAGTTATTTTTCGAGGAGTCACTTGATCGTCACTATTTTATTAGCTCCTCTGCCTTGCTCCCACCAGGGGTTCGCTTTCGACAGCTCCTTCGGCATTTAGACGTTCCGCCAGCGCCGGCCCTTCCACGGGGGGAAACGCGTTTTCCTCCATGGTCTCGCGCTGAGGCCCACTGTCACCTTGGGCTAATGTCGATGCCGAAGACTGAGACCCCTGCTTCAGTCTTTAGATCGGCTTTTTTAGAAGTACGGGCTCAATTCGGAGACTACTATTTTATCTTCACCGATGGATCTAAGACTGAAGCTGGAGTTGGATGTGCCTTTGTGTCTGGTCACTGTAGTTTTAAGTTTCGTTTACCTGGACAATGTTCAATTTTTACTGCGGAACTTTTTAGCATTTATCAATCTATTTTATACATTCAGCGGCACGCCTTACAGCACTGTTTTATTTGTACGGACTCTCTGAGTGCCCTTCAGACTATTACTGCGCTGTACCATTACCACCCGCTTGTACAGCGCATACATGACCTGCTCCACTCGCTTGGTGTCACTGGCATCAGCGTGTCCTTCATGTGGATTCCAGGTCATGTGGGCATCTCAGGTAATGAGTCTGCCGACGCCGCTGCGAAATCGGCGATTTTATTACCCAGATTTTTTACCTCTGTTGTTCCCTCGTCAGATTCGTGTGTTATTTTACGTCGCTGCATCCTCTCGCGCTGGCGCGATGAGTGGACGGCCCTCCGGGGGAACAAGTTGCGGGAGGTTAAGCCGCTCCCGTTAATCTGGGGTACCTCTTCTCGTTCTTCACGTCGGGAAGAGGTACTTTTAGCCCGTTTACGAATTGGACATTGTCGTTTTACTCATAGTTACCTGCTCAGTGGTGATCCCGCTCCGCTGTGTCAGCAGTGTGACGTGCCCTTAACGGTGCGTCACATTTTAACTGAGTGTCAAGTTTTAGCTCCACTGCGCGTTCGCCTGGGTCTTCCTGTTGGCATAGCCAACGTTTTGGCAGACGACGCGCATGCTGTAGAATGTCTTTTACGTTTTATAAGTGACATTGGTTTTAATCGTCGCATTTGATGCGCTGAGCGTCTTTTAGCTTTGTTATTTTATTCTGTATGTTTTAATAGGGACTTACTCCCCAGTGACGTATGGCGCTCATGTCCCTCGCATTCTACAGTCCTTGACACGTTTTAATCTTTTATTGGCTATGTTTGTAGTGTGTTGGTTTTTGCGACATATTTATTGTTATTGTTACTATTGTTGTTATTGTTATTATTGTTATTGTTTTTATTGTTATTGTTATTGTTATTCTATTGTTATATTTAACTTTTTTGACATCGCGGGTGTGTGTCCCGTTTTTTAATTATGCGGTTTTTTACCTGTCTTTTATTTTTTGACTTTATATTTTATACCTTGTAAGGGCGCTGATGACCTCAGCAGTTTAGCGCCCTTAAGCCGCATATCATCATCATCATCATCCGTTTTGTGTTATATTTCCTCTTTTTCAAAGCTAGAAACCGTATACCTGGCAGTCGAATAAAATGAACAAGTCACTGTGCACGCAGTATTATAATTCTGGAAAAACTAATACAAAGTAAAAATGTATAATTCAATTCATGAGGGTAAAAAACCATACATGCGTGTAATAGAGAACAGCGGCCTGCACTTACAAGTGAAGGATTTTACACGGATATCCATGGAAAATATAGATTTTATATCATGGGGGAAGATTACGGTATATGTGTAAACGTTTATAAAGTAGTACACTGACAGCTAAAGAACGTGTTCTAATTAGAGATTAGGTAGCCTAGTTAATATAGCTCCCTTACGTCCACCTTAAATTAACCTTTTCTCTTAGTTCGGCCTTTTATGGGGATACTTCTACGCCATCCAAATTGACCTGGGAGGCGTTCACTTTGATTATTAGCAATTGAAGAAGGCAAAAAATTTCATTAGTTGAGGTGTCTAGTAATAAAATCTACGACATATGCTTTCGTAGTTTTAGAGAAAAATGAGAAGGATCTATGGCTGATTCAATAAAACGCGTTTCCATGTTTTTCTTTTTCTTATAAGTTGCATTCGTTAAAATTTAGCACTCAGATTTTACACAATTTAACATACTCGCGAAATCATTCGCTTAAAAACAACATTTTATGAATGGATTTCTGAGAAAGTGTCAAACCGTGGCTGTGTTTTTTGTCATGAAGAAAGCTTATGACACTTGTTGGAGGGGCGGCGGTTTACGTACACTTCACGCATGGAATATCCGTGGTCT